>OX451740.1:1040661729-1041878524 GCA_948472305.1 Vicia faba
TACACACACACACTAGGAAAAGTTTAAGTAATGGAACACTTACATTCAAAGACTCATATGAATGCCATAATAATGATCATGCAAAAGTTAGTTGGGCCACAAGGTTCACATTAGAAGAATTAACATGTCACCCCCTCTCTTATACATGGCACCCCCCAAATAATATAAAAAGACCAAATTACCCAGACTCAAATATTTTCCAGAAATTCAAAATTTCTTTGACCAATCGGAATTTTTCAAATCTCTGTGGCGATACTGAAAATTTCAAGGCGACACTAGAAATTTAGTGAGACAGTAAGAAATTTTCAGTATATTTATGAAATATCTGGTATTTTGTACCAGAATTTTCAAAAATTCCGGTAATTTCGTACCGGAAATTTTGAAATTTCCGGTGGAAACAATTTCCTTTTGTACCAGAAATTTCAAATTTTCCGGTACTTTACAGGATACTGAAAATTTCAAATTTTCCGGTAGTTCAATTTTCTTTTGAAAAATACCATAAGTTTAGAAGTTCTCGGTAGTTCATATTTTTCTAATTTTTCTTGTTTTGCAGTGAGGACCAAGGGAAAAGACGATACCGTTGTGGGCAGAAAGAGACCAGGCAGCCTGCTGATTATCTTAGCTTGTTACAGGTACACTAGATTTTATTTGATGGTTTTTATTAGTTATTTGGGTGTATTTATTTGGTGGTTTTATTTATTCACTGTTGGATATATGAGCACTTCCCTCACATTTGTGAGCGGAAGATCCAGCGTGTATCGACTACCATTCTATGTGTGAGGAGATGGAAGGGAAAGCAAGCCATCTAGGAGGTTTGATGGAGTACAGAAGGAGGCTAGATGCACTAACATTAGAGGATATCGTCTGGACACCATATATATCTCATCGCCCTCATCGTCCATTTGAGGTGTCTACTTTCCTGAGAGGGCATATTAGATGGGAGAGCCATGTGGCTAGACACTTTCCTGAGAGGTGTCTACGCTAGTATGGTTATGTGTAGGGCATCCTTCGTCCAGTTTCAAAGACTCTATTCGGTCGCATTGATAGATGGTTTCAAAGTCACATCCTCATCTCCCCCGTGAGATTATGGATACAGTTGTTGAGGTTCAGCGTCCTGCGGAGTACGAGGATGGATACCTGGAGTGGTTTCATAGTGTGTCACTCCCTCGAGTTATACCGCCGTCGGCAAAAACTGATGTTCTAGGGCCTTCACATGCCAGGGTTTCTGTCGAGCCACCATCACCACCTCCACCTCCCGTAGGTGATCAGGACAATCGTCTACAGTTTATCGTTGTTCATTTAGATAGCCTCATGGGTTTGGTAAACCCTAATGGTGAGGTCTATATAGGTTTAGTTAGGTTAGTCGATGTACCATGTGGAGGGCCTATCTAGATTTTTTAATTATGGTTGTATTATATGTATATTTTGTGACACACAGACATCTTATTTATTACATAATCTTTTGGCGATTACATGTTTTGATTCGATGATGAACATAACATAACATAGTACAACAAACATAACCTTAAAACAACTAAACATGAAAACCTAGGCACTACCGGATGACTCTGGACGTTTTAGCATCTTCATTATATCGCCGACGGATCTTCGGATCTCTGCATCCAACTCGATCGGACCTTTAGTTATCCTACGAAAAAATGATTTCTACATGGCCTTCACATATGCATCATTCTTCAACTCGATTAGGTTGTATTTCTTCCATCTGTATCAATCCAGTCCTCCTAAAACTTGACCTTTGTCACCCTTCTATTATCAAAATCAGGCAGCAAACCATTCAACGTTTCTTTCAAGGTGGCAAGGGATTCGGAGCCATCTGGAATCTTGAATTCAATAGCAGGGTTGCATCTGTTGTAATACACTTCTGCCTTAATTAGATACTCGGGAAGAGGCCTTTTTTGAGATGTCTTACCCTATAACCTAAAACCCCTATTTATACAAATGGTGATGCATTCTAGACTACTGAAATGTGTCGGTGAAATCAAAACCCTCTAAACATGTCGGCAAAATCTCGACCGTTGAAAAAACTTGAATACATAAGCTACCAGAAATCTCAGTGTTACTCAAATTTCTGGTACTGCCACGTAAATTTGAAATTTCTGAATGCACTACCAGAAATTTACTCTTATTGGAAATTTAGTAGGAGTGTACCGGAAATTTGTTATGTACCGGAAATTTCATCCCTTCTACCGGAAATTTCGCCCAGAAATTGTTTGTATTTCATCAAGGGTAAAACTAGAATAAATAAAATGGGGGTTGACCTGTTTAATTTAGAGGGTGACATGTTAATTTCTCTTCACATTATTAGTAAATTAATTCTTCTAAGGGAATTTAATGCAAGGAAACTAGTCACTCGTCGTTAAGGTATTTATGATCAAATTCAATACAAGAAAGTAATGAAACTTTTTAAAAGTGATTTGGCATAAATCCTTAAGTGACTAATTGCTTTCTTCATTTTAAAATGCCTTAGAATGTATTTTTTTTCTCTAAATCCCGAACCCGGTGTTGGCTCCTAAATTCGACACCTTTGTTTTGATTGATGGCAGCCATTAAAAGCTGAAAGATGCTTTCGACTGGCTAAGCCTGTCGAAGTGCCCGTCGAAAGATGGCAAAATACTTAGAAGATTTCTTCCAAGGAAGAAGGCTGATTGCCTTCGACGTCGAAGGAGTTTTCGTCGAAGACGTTTCTTGATGAAAGTGTTCGATGGTCCAGAGTGGAGCAGTTTGAAATTCAAAGCTTTGGGGGGAAAACGGTTTCCAGCAGTTACTACGTGCAAACGTGCAAGGATCTGGAGCGTCGAGCATGGAGAACGTGCCAAGTGGCTTAATCTCGAAGCAGTGTAACTGCCCGACGGTTACTTGGAATGTTTTAGTATAAATAGGAGTAGACATGTAGTTTCTCGCGTGTGTTCACAAATAGATACATAGTCACTCATTTAGATTCAAGTACCCAGTGTGAGCGAAAGAATTGTTGAGAAATGTATGTGTGAAACACCAATTTTATCAATTAAAGTCATTTACTTTTCCAGTATTTTACTTGCTTTTCTCCTTTAAATTCCTGTCGAACCTTTACTTTAAAAAGCCTTGTTTATTTTACCAAGCCTTTCCTTTATGCAATTTACTTGAAACATTTTACTTAAAGCCTTATCCACCTAATCAAACTTCAAAATCAACCTATGTCCATAGGATCAATCTGATCGATCCTGCGAGTAACCAAATAAGTAACCATTTGGAGGATCAGCGGTTGTTTACCAAAACCCAAGGTAAACAAATTGGCACACCTGGTGGGACTGTGTGTTGATTGTTGAAAAATAATCTCATCTTTTCGAGTTGTATGTTATTGAGGAGTGGTAGAATATATACTAACGATAACAATACTGCCAGAAGAAGGGAAGAGATGGCGAATCCGCCAAACAATAACGAAATCCCACAAACAAGTGTGGGAGCAACGGTTAATATGACCGTAAGTGAAGCGACGAACATTGGTTCGACACCAGCAGTGTCAGTCACAACCACGGGGCCAATAACTTCGTTTTCAGGCCCCAGAATACCTTTAGGAACTCCCCCTCCAAGGGGAAATATAGGCACAAGGCCTGTGGTTCCCCCAGGATTTATTCCATTCTATGGTATGCCAACTTCTGAAGTGGCAAGCCTGACGAATGCTGCGTCCACTTATTCAGACCCTTTCGTGAGTGCCTCTTCACCACTCCAAGGCTCTGGAGTAGGCATGGCGAATAGAAATAGGACCCAACTCTTAGGAGGAACGTCCCAAGTAGCCCATGGCCTTACAAATGCCTCGACAGCAGTCTTGAGGCAACAGATGGACGAAAGCAACCATGATATGGTGCAAATGTTGGCACAAACTTTGAGTACAGTGCTAAATCCTCTAATACAAAATACTACTCAATCGAATCAGCAAGTTACAGCGCAAATGACGCGTTTGGCTGACTTCTTTGGAGTACCCCCACCTATTCGACAGCCCCAAAGGGCGCAAACAAGAGGAAATCAGGGGATATTTGTAGAGGAAGAAACCACCATTAATCAGGCTCAACAGCCTGTAGAACAACCTGTCGAAGAACCTAGGGTAATAGCCCCAGAGGTAAGGTTAGTTAACAGAAACCAAAATGCTGACGAAGTGGTTCAGCATATCCAACACCAAAACATGGGTTTGGAAAATAATCTGGCAACCATGATCGAAAGGATCATGAATCAAAATGGGATGAACATGGGCTTTCGAAGGCCCAACTTTACATCTCCATTGTCAGAATACGTATTACAAACGGATTTACCTCCTAGGAGCAAAGTCCCCAAATTTACTAAGTTCTCTGGGGACACGACAGAATCTACTGTCGAACATGTGGCGAGGTATTTGATCGAAGCAGGAGACATTTCAAATAATGAAAACCTAAGGATCAAATACTTCCCAAGTTCCTTAACCAAGAACGCTTTTACTTGGTTCACAACTCTACCCCCCAATTCGATCCACCATTGGACCCAGTTGGAAAGATTGTTCCATGAACAATTCTATATGGGGCAAACCAAGATAAGCCTGAAAGAACTGGCGAGTGTGAAGAGACGTTTCACTGAACCTATAGACGAATATCTGAATAGGTTTAGGTTACTTAAGGCGAGATGTTTTACACAAGTGCCAGAACATGAGTTGGTCGAAATAGCCGCAGGCGGTCTAGATTATTCCATCAGGAAGAAGCTAGATACCCAGTACCTAAGAGACATGGCCCAACTGGCCGATAGAGTTCGACAGGTCGAACGCCTCAAAGCTGAAAAAGCTAAGGCAACGAAAACTCACAAAAGAGAGAGAATAGCGTACGTTGAGATGGACGACGACGATCTAGAATCCTTCGACGATACTTTAACTGTCGAAGAAGGAGAAGTCGATTTAGCAGAACTAAAACAAGGGCCACCATACTCTTGTAAACAGTTAGTCCCCTCAAATGGGAAAAATCCCATTGGTCCAGACAGGACCAACGATAGGTTCCCAAAAAATACTTATAGTTTTGACATCACAAAATGTGATGAAATATTCGACTTGCTAGTTAAAGATGGCCAAATGATAGTACCCCCTGGGGTAAAAGTGCCTCCTCTTGATCAAAGAAAGAAGAGAGGTTTTTGCAAATATCATAATTTTTTGGGCCATAAAACTTCTCAATGTTTTCTTTTCAGGAATCTTGTGCAAGACGCTATTGAGGAAGGGAGATTAAAGTTTGCTGACAAATCCCCCATGGCTGTCGACTCCAATCCACTAAAGGCTGAAGCCCACTATGCAGAACCCTCTGAAGTGAACATGATAGAGGCGACCAGCATCCCGTCGAAGAAGCCAGGAATTACCATGGTCGAAGTCTCAAAGGACCACATCAACATGCCAATCTTTGGCAGTTTTTCTGGAAATTTATCCAGGAAGACAATTGAGGCTGTCCAGAAAGCGGTCGAAGACCCGAAGTCGAAGACTGCTGAAGCACAAAATACTGGACCAAAGACCAGTTCCCACTTGGCCACTGTTCAAGGCCAGACGGAGAATCTGGAGACACAAATGAAGCAACTAACTCTTGCTAATAAGGATACAATGAATATCAACATGGTTGAACTTTCTGACCCTAAAGCTTCAGAAGAAGCCATAAGGCAAGAGCAGGCAAATAAAACGGCTTTCCCTAGGGAAAACGAGAACTTGGCAGATTTTTTACAAAGATGCCAGAAGAAGAAATCAGAGGTGATGCTATGTCCAAGATGCAGTTCTATCTTTGATAAAAAAGCTGCTGAGCACATACAAGGCGTAAGAGCAGCGAACAAGAGAAGGGAGAATGCTGACCTTCGACATGATCCCAGGAGGGGTTCTAATCAAGACAAGAGGCCATTGACTTTTAGGCCTCCAACAAATGTACCAGTAGACACTTGGTACAAAACATCTGGCCGGAAGAGGCCAAGTGAAGAGAAATGGCATTCTTTCGATGTGCCAAGAGGTTCCTCTTTAATTCAGAAGAAAGAGCCTCAAGTTGCTGCACCCAAGGTTGCTCAAGTGTCCAGCAACTACAAGGGAAAAAATCCTATGTCGCGATCCCAATGGAGGAGATATCAAAGAAGGCGAAAAGCTGAAAGGGAGGCTGCCAACGAACCTAAGGCAGAAACTAGTTCGAATGTGCCTCAAAGGAAACAAAGAAAGCCTCTTGAGAGAGAACCAGTTACCAACAGGCTAGTTTGGCCTAACCAAAGTGAAGTCGAAGACGAAGATGATGCTGAGTCCGACGATACTCTGGATATAATGGTGAATATTGTTTCAGTACTGCCTAGGGAATTCAATCGACAGGTAGAAGTCGAAGCTAGTGACTGGGAGGTGGAACAAGAAATGGCCAAACATAGGCCAGTGTGCTATTTTGTCATGGACAATGGCACTACAGAGGAACAAAATGGCTTCTTCGAGCCACCTACAGAGGCGATGAAGAATCACCTCAAACCTTTGTTCATAAGGGCTAAGCTCGAAGAGACCACTGTGAACAAAATATTGGTCGACTGTGGGGCCACTATCAATATTATCCCTCATTCTATGCTAAGGAAGATTGGCAAAAGGGATGAAGAAATCAAACCTCACAATATGGTCCTGTCCAACTATGAGGGAGGCATTGGGACCACCATGGGAGTGATCCAGCTAGACATAAAAGTTGGATCGATCCTTCGACCAACAATGTTCATGGTCATATCGGCCAAACCTAACTACAACCTTTTGTTAGGCCGTGAGTGGATTCATGGCGTTGGCGCTGTGCCTTCATCGATGCATCAAAGACTGCTGCTATGGCGTCCAGATGGGATGGTCGAAAACATAGAGGCGGATCAAAGTTACTACCTTGGCGAAGTGAATCACTTGGGTGTAACAGATTTCGACAAAAACTTGGCTCACATAGGGCCATGTCCAACTCCTGACTTCGACATGGCGCCGGCGCCAAACACCTTTTGTTCCCTATACCTGCATCCTGAGCATGGTTTCCAATGGGACAGAGAAGACTTGTCCCACATAGACTTCAGTGGGCTAACTGATATCCAACCAACTGGTTGGGGAAGTGAATTCAGTGATAATGACTGAGTCACAATCTCTGAAGCGAATTTCGGCTTATGTGGCCGAAACCAAGATGATAATGGCTCTCGAAGCCGAAGTAAAGTACATAGCCACACAGGCCAATGATCAACAATTATCTGCTGTTGGCCCAGGAAAGGATTTCGATCCAAGACCTCCTGATATCATGCCAGATGAAATGCAGGAACAGAGGCTCGACGCCATCTATGACGATGAGCCTTTGGGCTTCGAAAAGGATCCCTTGGCGAACAACATTAAGATGTTAGCACAAGACCCTTTAGAAGAAATCAACTTAGGCGAAGGATCAGAGAATAGGCCAACTTACATCAGCGCCAAAATTGATCCAGAACTTAGGTTGGAAGTAATCCAATTGCTGAAAGAGTTTAAAGACTGTTTTGCATGGGATTATGACGAAATGCCCGGTCTCGACAGAGGATTGGTAGAACTTCAGTTGCCAATCAAACCTGGAAAGAAGCCAATCAAGCAAAATCCAAGACGCTTCGCTCCAGAAATATTGTCGAAGATCAAAACGGAGGTCGAAAGACTTCTGAAATGCAAATTCATCCGTGTTACAAGGTATGTCGAATGGATTGCAAATATTGTGCCAGTAATTAAGAAAAATGGCACATTAAGGGTGTGCATAGATTTCAGAGATTTGAATGCTGCCACCCCCAAAGATGAATATCCTATGCCTGTGGCGGAAATGCTAGTCGATTCTGCCGCTGGCTACGAATACCTGAGTATGCTCGATGGTTATTCAGGATATAATCAAATATTCATTGCTGAAGAGGATGTGTCGAAAACAGCTTTTCGATGCCCAGGGGCCTTAGGCACTTACGAATGGGTAGTGATGCCTTTTGGCCTAAAAAACGCTGGGGCAACGTACCAGCGAGCAATGAATACTATCTTCCATGATTTTATTAACACTTTTATGCAAGTGTATATTGATGATATTGTTATAAAATCTGTTTCCAGGAAGAGTCACATTGACCACCTTCGACAATCATTCGAAAGAATGAGAGAACATGGTCTGAAGATGAACCCTTTGAAGTGTGCGTTCTGTGTAAAAGCTGGAGATTTCTTGGGTTTCGTTGTCCACAAGAAAGGAATCGAAATAAATCAGAACAAGACGAAGGCAATTTTGGAAGCGAAAGCGCCATCGAATAAGAAGGAATTGCAATCTCTCTTAGGCAAGATAAATTTCTTGAGAAGGTTTATATCTAACCTAAGTGGGAAAGCTCAGGCCTTTTCACCCTTACTTCGACTGAATAAAGAGGGGTTCGAATGGGGGCAAGAGCAACAAGAAGCCTTCGACAAAATCAAAGGGTACCTCACTAAGCCACCTATTTTGGTGCCTCCTTGTAGCAATAGGAGTATGAGATTGTACATAGCTGCATCTGACAAAACTCTGGGAAGTATGTTAGCCCAAGAGGATGAGAATGGAGTCGAAAGACCCATTTATTATCTCAGTCGAGTTTTGAATGATGCAGAAACTAGATATAGCGAAGTTGAGAAATTATGTCTATGTCTGTATTTCTCTTGTACAAAACTCAAGCAATATATAAAACCAGTTGATGTTTATGTTTCGTCTCATTTTGATGTTTTCAAATATATGTTGTCGAAACCTATCTTGCATAGTCGAATTGGCAAGTGGGCATTAGCATTGACTGAATACTCCTTGACCTTTATGCCTCTTAAGGCAGTAAAAGGACAAGTGGTTGCAGACTTCATAGTCGACCACTCAATTCAAGTCGAGGATATTAATTATGTGGAGATAGAACCTTGGAAATTCTACTTCAATGGTTCCAGCCATAAAAATGGAACAGGAGTAGGAGTCTTGATTATTTCTCCAGATAAAATTCCAACAACATTCAAGTACCAAATAGAAGGTTCTTGTTCGAACAACGAGGCTGAGTATGAAGCTCTAATTACTGGCCTTGAAATATTGTTGGAATTGGGGGCAACTCGAGTCGAAATAATGGGAGACTCAGAGTTAGTCATCAAGCAAGTCACAAAGGAGTATAAATGCATAAGAGAGAATCTCATTATGTACTTTGTGATAGCAAATCGTTTATTGAAACAATTTGAAAGTGTCAATATTCGACACATACCCAGAGTCGAAAATCAAATAGCCAATGACTTGGCACAAATTGCATCAGGGTATAAGATTTCAAAAACGAGATTACAAAGAGCAATCGAAGTTCGAGAAAAGATAAAGGCAACTTGTCTATCACCATCAGACTTGGAATCGACGAGGCTAGGTTATGCTGATCACTCAAACTTCGAGATTTCGTTCATTGATAATTTGTCAGAGCAAGATTGGAGGAAACCCATTGTGGACTATCTTCAAAATCCAGGAGCTCCGACAGAACGAAAGACAAAATACAGGGCGTTGAGTTTTGTACTCATGGGTAATGAGTTATTCAAGAAGACGCCTGAAGGGGTGTTGCTGAAATGTTTAAGTGAAACTGAAGCATACATAGCCCTTTCGACTACGCATGCTGGGGCATGTGGGGCTCACCAAGCAGGCCATAAGATGAAATGGTTGTTGTTTCGACAAGGACTATATTGGCCCACTATACTGAAAGATTGTGTTGAGTTCGCCAAAGGTTGCCAAGAGTGTCAAGTTCATACAGGCATCCAGCATGTACCAGCAAGCGAACTTCACTCGATAGTGAAGCCTTGGCCCTTTCGAGGATGGGCGTTGGATCTTATTGGAGAGATTCGACCAGCATCATCAAAGAGTCAGAAATACATATTGGTAGGCATTGATTATTTTACTAAGTGGATCGAAGCTGTCCCTTTAGTCAATGTAGACCAAGAAAATGTCATTGAATTCATTCAAAAGAACATTATATTTAGGTATGGAATCCCTGAGACAATAACAACTGATCAAGGTTCAGTTTTCACTGGTCGAAAGATGCAGGAATTTGCTCAGGAAACAGGTTTCAAACTCCTAACATCCACGCCTTACTATGCACAGGCGAATGGTCAAGTCGAAGCAGCTAACAAAGTGGTGATTGGCTTGATAAAGAAACATGTTGGGAAGAAACCAAAGAATTGGCATAAGACGTTAGACCAGATTTTATGGGCTTGTCGAACGTCCCCAAAAGAAGCCACTGGTACAACGCCATATAGGCTAACTTTTGGCCATGATGCAGTGTTGCCAGCAGAAATTTGTCTTCAATCTGCAAGAGTTCAGAGGCATTATGATATTCCTTCTGAGGTTTATTGGAATATGATGTTAGATGAATTGGTGGATTTAGACGAAGAGAGATTACACGCTCTCGACTTGCTCAGGCTTCAGAAGAAAAGAGTAGAAGACTCTTATAATAGAAAGGTAAAACCTAAGGTATTTTTGCTTGAAGATTTAGTTTGGAAGGTAATTCTTCCCATGGATCGACGGGATCGAAGCATGGGAAAATGGTCACCCAAATGGGAAGGACCCTTCAGAGTTATCCAATCTTTTTCTGGTGGAGCCTATGAGGTCGAAGAGATAAGTGGTGATAAAAGGCTCTTGAGAGTAAATGGTAAATATTTGAAAAAATATAAGCCTATACTTCAAGAGATAAAAATAAAATAATAAAAGAACAAACTAAATTAACCATAAAAATGCCAAAATGGAAATTTTTATTAATTTCAGCCAAGATGGCAATTGTTGTCGAAAACGATTACAGAAGATGGTTACAAAAGAGAATCAATCAAAAGGTAAGAGAATTTTTGAGTCGAAGATACTTGGCATACTGCAGCTCCAGCCTCTTTTTGCACCAAGAGTTTTCTTGCACTAGTTTGGCAATTTGAGCGTCGAGGCTTTGAGCCCTCTCAGCGAATTCCAGGCCTTGCTTGATCTCAGTCTGGCTCTCAGTGTCTGGGATGGTCGAAAGAATTTCCTCCTGGAGTACAGTGTTGGCGTTTATCTTCGCCTCTATCTCTGCAATTTGTGCTCGGAAGGAGACATTCTCTCGCTCAATAGCATCGACCCTTTCCTGTGCAGACGCTTTCTGTTTCGACAACTCGGCAATTCGAGAAGTCGAATCTGAGACAGCAGTCCACGCAGATGAGCTTTTGCCATGCAACACTTCGAGCTGACTGTTAAAACCTCGTTGGCGCCTGTAATCCGCTGAGACTTGATCAATCATAGAATGTAATTCCATGATTAAGTCTGAGATTTCTGGGGCTACAGCTTCGAAGTCAACAGCATTCAAAACCTCTTTTAAGCATGATGGAGCAGTGGGGTCCCCCTCTAAAGTCTTCATTAAATCTCTCTTGAAGAACTGGGCCTTAACCTTCGCCAACGCATCATCAAGAGGAGAAGTTTCAGTAGATTTCCCCGACAGGGTAGGAATTTCCTGACTAGTGTCAGAAGAACTCTTACTCTCGATGATTGCATTGAGGTAGCTGACAGGGTCAGTTTGTTTCAAGATTTCCAAGTCCTCTTTTGACCTGTGCTTTGAGGAGGTGACCCTTGCCACAGTATTATCTTGGGCTTGAGGCTGTTGAATGTTGAGTGCCTCGTTTGGTTGCTTTTCGACTTGGACTGAGGCGGTACTAGCGTCGACTTGTGGTTCTTCGTTAACATCACCTTGGGGTCCTTCGCCAGCGTCATTTTGTGGCTCTTCGCTAGCGTCACCTTGGTGTTCTTCGCCAGTACCACCTTGGTGCTCTTCGTCAACAGCATCTTGATTCTCTTCGCCATTGCCTTGGTCTCTTCCTTCAGGATTCTCTTCTGACAATAAGTCCACCACAGGAACCGTTTCTGGCTGTGTTTCCTCCACCATAGGTTCTTCTGTTGTCTTCTCCACTGTTTCAGCATTGGCCTCATTCTCAGTGTGGGCTTCGTCATTGCCCAAATCTTTTTCCTGAGGCCTGCTAAGGTCAGCAGATTCTAGAGTTTCTGAAGTCCTTGGTGGGGAACTCTCAGTAGTGTCCTGAAAAGGAGAAAGAAGACAAATCTTCAGATGTCGAAAGAGATACAATCGAATACTGGTATCTATGCCTAAAATAGATTACCTGTGGATTAACTTCAGCCCCAGGGCTGGAATTGTCACTTTCGACAGGCTTGGTAAGAAGAGCGTTCAGTTCCTCCTCAGTTGGCTCCTCGATGATCACTGCAGGTGGCCTAGGCTTTCTCACAGCGACCTTTATTCTGACGGTTCGACCTTCAGGGGCAGGAGTAGGAACAGAAGCGTCCTTCGTTAACTTTCGCCTCTTTAAGGGAGCAGGAGGGGAATCACTTTCGTCATCACTCCCCGATTCGACCACCAATGCTGCCCTTTTCTTGGGCGAAGGGGCCTAGAAAACCAATAGGAATTCGATCGAATAATTACATCGAAAATAAAAAATCGAAAGCCAGAAGAAAAATGAAGAAAATCTGGTTACCGATGCAGGAGGCCTCCTCGAAGAGCCTTCCCCCTGTTGGTTGCCTGTTGTCTTCGCCGGCGCTATAGTCTTCGCCGGCGGTGGAGGTTTTGTCGAAGGGACTCCTCCTTGTGGGCCTTCTGTAGCCTTCTTGGCTAGGGGCTTTCGAACAACTGAAAGCGAAAAGGAAAGTTAACAGGCTAACAGTCGAAGAGAAAGATAAAAAGTAATGTGAGAGTATAGACTTACATTTCTTTACTTTGTCCAACACAAGGACAAAAGACTTCTGCAACTCTGCCATGAAGTCCTTCTCGTCGAAGAAGTACTCAGCATAATAGCTTCTCCACCACTCCTCAAAGGATGGTGAGCAAAGGAAATTAAGCTGGTAGTCAAACAGCGAGAGGATTGTTCGACCAGCATATCTTCCGATATGCTTGATGGCAGCTTCTTCTGTATAATCGTTGCAGAAGTACAACATTGACTTCTCTCTTTGAAAAATAGGAGAAGGCAGGGTTTGGATGATACCAAACTGGCGAGATACCAGATTTGGTTGATAGGCAAGCAGACTCAAATGAGTCTTAGAACTCTTAAATCGAAGAGGCATGATCCTGGGTGTCAGGAACGCCTCCCAAAGTACAGTGTGCTCATCGACATTGGGACCACTCGACTCCTTTGGATGTGGCCTTGTGAACCATGCTGGCCCCACCCTCCGTTGAGCAAATGGAGCCATAGTTGAAACAAATTCCTTCCTTCGAGCGAACATCAGAACGAAGTTAGTGAAGGTTTGTTGAAACTCCAGCCCATCTTCCACAGGTGTCAGTAGAGCCAGCCTAATTCCTTCGATACGTCTATTAGCTATCGCTGGGGCTTGTTCATTTATCTGAATCTTCTTGGGTAAGAAAGATTCGAAAGTGGCGTTGAGCCACAGTTGAAGTAGCCAGAAAGGCCCAGCGAGTAGCAAACTGGCCCTATCTTCGATATGTTTCAAGAGAGTAACCCCATTGCTGATTGAGTCATAAAGACTGGCCAAAATTAGTTCTGCCAAACAGATGTTTTGGCGGTGATGCAGTTGGGTGGCAAGAGTGACCATCTTTTTGGTCACTTGTAGAGACTTCGAGCAAAACACAAAGCGAGTTAGCCATAAGGCTAGAAACGCTATGTGTTCGACATCCGACACTGTATCCGTCGACCTGTCGTGATAATGGTTGATAAAGGTGGTGTATGTTGGCTTGGTCTCAGAAAAGCCAATTTGGTCCTCCGACATCTCCTCCGGGTCGAAGTAATCTCCGGTTGGTCGAAGGCCAGTAATGGCCGCTACGTCGAAGAGTGTGGGGGTTAACATCCCACATGGAAGGTGAAAGGTGAAGTGAGAGTAATCCCAAAACAACAGCGAAGCTATAAGCATCTCTGGGGAGTAGTTTAAGCCTGTCTTCGACAGCATTACTAGGTCAAAGATTCCCATTTCCTTCCAGACTGGAGTTTGATGTTTCTCCAACTTTGTTAGCCAAGCAACATAGTCAGAGGTCAGATTAGGGCAAGACCTGAAGACCCTAACACTTCTGTTGAAGAAACGGAGGTCGATTTTCTCGCGTGTAGGGTCTTCGTTGTCTTCTGCGTCCTTCTTGGCGCATGCTACTGGCTTGAGTTTCTCGACGATGGGGAAATAGCTCTTGATCTTCAGAGCTTCAGAGATGCTTGGGTTCATGGGGCCAGACATTGCGAAGATCTGGTTGGAGTATCCAACCGGGATCATCAAGTGACGCGAGTAAGCATCGCGAACGGAGATGTCAGAAGGTTCAGGAACCCTTCGTTTCCCTGTAGAGTTCACTACCGGAGCAGTAACAAAGACCTTGGGTTTAACAAGTTGTTCAGTTGGTGCGTTAGTCTTGGGGGCAGTAGAAGCAGAGGCCATTGTTGAGGATGAAGATGAAGTGAAAAAGGAAGAGTTTTTCTGCAAAGAGAGCAAGTTTGTACGAAAGCAAGGGAGTTTGAGGGCTAGTTTGCGTAAAAAGTCCCACAATGGGATGTTCACTACTATTTATAGTAGTGGGAGAAATTCCCAATAACGAGGACATTAAATGTCATTTAATGCTGCAGGAATTAGTGGGACGCGTGGCAGCATCCTGTTGTTTTGGCCGTTTCTGCAGAAACGGAGAGACGCAGCGTGCGTCCTCGTTTTTGGGATTTGTCATAATGACAAATTCTGAAGTGACGTTTGGTACTGCACGCCGTACTGAAAGTGACGTCCTAGGATCAAATCAATGATGGTTTCTTGGGATTGCCAATAGTTGGTAAAAAGCAACAAAAAGTGCACAAGTTAACTTGTGACTAAGCGTGGAAAAACAGGTGTCGAATGGCGTTTTCAAAGAATGCCTTTTTCTTTCAGAGTCGAAATAAGGCATTCTTGGGGGGCAATTTGTTGGCTCCTAAATTCGACACCTTTGTTTTGATTGATGGCAGCCATTAAAAGCTGAAAGATGCTTTCGACTGGCTAAGCCTGTCGAAGTGCCCGTCGAAAGATGGCAAAATACTTAGAAGATTTCTTCCAAGGAAGAAGGCTGATTGCCTTCGACGTCGAAGGAGTTTTCGTCGAAGACGTTTCTTGATGAAAGTGTTCGATGGTCCAGAGTGGAGCAGTTTGAAATTCAAAGCTTTGGGGGGAAAACGGTTTCCAGCAGTTACTACGTGCAAACGTGCAAGGATCTGGAGCGTCGAGCATGGAGAACGTGCCAAGTGGCTTAATCTCGAAGCAGTGTAACTGCCCGACGGTTACTTGGAATGTTTTAGTATAAATAGGAGTAGACATGTAGTTTCTCGCGTGTGTTCACAAATAGATACATAGTCACTCATTTAGATTCAAGTACCCAGTGTGAGCGAAAGAATTGTTGAGAAATGTATGTGTGAAACACCAATTTTATCAATTAAAGTCATTTACTTTTCCAGTATTTTACTTGCTTTTCTCCTTTAAATTCCTGTCGAACCTTTACTTTAAAAAGCCTTGTTTATTTTACCAAGCCTTTCCTTTATGCAATTTACTTGAAACATTTTACTTAAAGCCTTATCCACCTAATCAAACTTCAAAATCAACCTATGTCCATAGGATCAATCTGATCGATCCTGCGAGTAACCAAATAAGTAACCATTTGGAGGATCAGCGGTTGTTTACCAAAACCCAAGGTAAACACCCGGTTAGAACCAAAATTAGGTAATTTCTTATTCCACCTCATGTCTAAAAGAAAGATCCTTTACAATTCTAAAATTACCCCTCGTAAACCTGAAGTATATTTCCGATGCGCACATTTTTTAAGTTGCACTTACATAAAATTGGAAATGCATTTTTTAATATAAATCAGAAGTATATTTCTGGTTCCTATATAAAGCAAAAGATCCACCAAACTTGGGGAGCTTGCAATGAATTTCTGTGAGTGTGATTGTTAGCTTTATCAATAGCAATAATTCAAAGATTCTTCTTTCAATAAAAGTAAAATCACTAACTTACTATAATATCATTTTAGAAAATTTAGGGGAGTGAATATTGTTGTTTCATTTTTAAGTTATATTATATCATAAGCTAGAACAAGTGGGAATCACGATACAGACTTTTTTTCAATTAGGAATCGGAAATACATTTTCGGTTTATATCGGAAGTGCATTTTCGGTATTAATTTTACCATAAAATGGGGAAAATCTCAAAAACGAATGAATTATATGTGTGTGGAGGTGCGCACTGGAAATTTGTCTCCAGTTTTCAGGAGCATTTTTGGAATTTCGCGTGGTGCGCTAGAAAAACATGGAGTGGAATAAGAAATCCGCCAAAATTATGTAACAAAATTAGACACTAAAACCCTTGGCTCTCTTCTCGCGTTGAAATGGGCTTTTAGCATTGGGAGAAAATTAAATAAATACCTCAGTTTTTACAATTCAATTTTGCAATAGTGTTCAAATTTTACTCGTTATTTTTCATCCTTTTACGGTTCAAATTAGACTTGATGACCATCATAGTCAGAAGGTTAGTTTTCATTCATTATTGGTTTCACCTCAATCAGACTTATAAATTTTTAAATATGGTCAAAACTAAATCGCACAAATGTGTATCACTATTCATTAGGTGCGTCATGACAGCTTGAGCCGTAGTTAGGACGTCGATTTTGCTTTTCTTAGTTTGAGCCGTAGTTAGGACGATGATTTTTCTTTTTAAGAGTGTTACGATTTTTCCAGTACCAAAATATTGTGCCTCTTCCCCTTTGGTACAATGTGTTTTATTCATGTGTTTATTTTCTTATTTTCATTGTATCAAGTATGATTTGAATCGTGTCCCCTAAAGTTATATTATCAAATTTTTACCACTTAAGTAACAACTCTTAGAAAACATATAATTTACAAAAAAAATGTAAATTAAAAAAATAAAATTATTCATTTATATATTTGAAAACTAACAAATAACATATCAATAATAGCTGGAGGAGGAAAAGATGAGTGTAATACGGTGGGAAAACTGACATTTGATTTTGTGTTTTATCGCAAATGTTGCGGATAGAAAGAGTCGCTACAGACTTTTCTTTTATCCAATAAAGGAAAGGGTGAAAAGAACAAGAAAGACCTTTGAGAATTTTCTGAGTTTGGGGGGGGGGGGGGGGGGGGGGGGGGGGTAGGTTATGAAAAGGGAAGATGTTAGCACCCTTTTCATCCGTAGTTATCTACGGGCTCTTAATTTCTAGCTCACTTTTGAAATGCTTTGTGTGTGTCTATGTTTGCAAATATCTTGAAAATGCCTAAGTGCGGCAATTTTGTAATGATTCTCGTATCGTTGAGAATGTATACAAAATGTTTGTTTTGAAAATATTTGTTAAAGAAAGTGATTTTTTGGAAAGGGATGTTTTGAAAATGCCAATGTAAGGCAACTTACTTTATAATAACCCTTGTATCAGTCCTCAAGAGTGTTTATAAAATAGTTGTTTTGAAAGTGTGAGGTGTGAAGATTATTTTAGTTTGTGAGCAAGCGATTACGAGCGATCTACCTACTCAAAAAGTCTTTGTTCTTTTCCTCCTCCTTTAGATATTGCTACCCTACCATTAATTAGTAGGAAGCCCTATTATTAGATGTGAGGGACAGGCGTGGGTCATCGTACAGTCATAGAAGGCAACTTGTAGGATGCTTTAGCAATTTTCGTAAGGGACTAAGATCGTTTACCAAAGGCAACATCGAAGGGTCATCGAGGGACTACGATCTTTTAATTGAGGGTCTTTGCTAAAGCATCCCGTGTTCGAGGGACATGACTGTTTTTATTCGCGGCAACAAGTGAGGGTCACCCTAGAGGTGTATGTGTGCAAAGTGTTTTTGATTTCAAGTATTTTATCTTTGATGTTAGGTTTTCTAATTTTTTGTTTTAGGTATTTTCATACAAACCCTAATTACTAACAGTAATAAGAAAAGCAGTAAATTGCGGGAAAATGTCATACGCTATTACAATGCTTTGGGGATGGGGGTACAAGTTTATGAACAGGGGACGAAAGCAATAAACCCTAATTATCTATTACAAACTTTTGACAATTACATAATTTTATTAGTACGAAAAAATAAACAAATGCACGGAGATAGAAAGGGGAAAGATGCAAAAACCCTAAAAATTCTAATTATTTTAAGAAAATATTTTGTTGTTTCTTGTTTAGAAAATATTTGAAATGTGAAATAAAAAGTTATACCTAATTCTAATTTTATTTACAATTTAATCATTTAAAAATAGGGTTTGATTAAATTAATTAATTTTTATTATCAAATATTAAATTAATTAATTAAAATCTAAAGAATTCTAAGTATTTAGAAAATATTTTTGGTGTTTTATTTAGAAAATATATTTTATAGTATAAAACCTAATTATAATTAATTGATTAATTGATTGATAAATAAAAGCAAAATATGATTAAGTTAAGTTAATTTTTATTTGTCAAAAATTAAGTTAACTAATTAAAAACCTAACTCTAATTTTTTATCATTTTTATGATTGTTGTTGATTAAATAAAAAAATGAAATCGGTTAAAGAAAAGGAAATATTAATTAAAATAAAAAAGAAATTAAGATGGGCCTGCAGTAAAAGAAATTTGGGGGGTTAGAAAGCAAAAAAAAAAAACTCCAAGACTAATAACAAGAGAGCCCAGGCGCTGTTTGAGATCTAATAGGGGAGATTCATGAGGGCTCATGGTGAGGGCGCTAATATAGAGCGTGGCATCTGACTGTATGATGATCTAAGGTGTTGACGAGGGGTGCATCATTGCATGCTGGATTTGCATGTACCAGATCTACAAGATAAATATTGAAAAATAAAATGCCAGAGGCAGGGATCGAACTCATACCCCGGAATACTAACGCTCTACACACACACTTGCCACTAGGGTGGCTACTTCATCCGGTTATGAAACGACATCCATTAAATATAATATAAAACATGTTCATAAGTTGAACTTCATCTTCTTCCTCGCTCCAGAATAACAACATCACCATTTTCAAATATCAAACTCTTCCATTTCTCGACCATTTTAAAAACTGTAAACATGGAAGTTATTCTAAATTTCTCCATGAATTCGCCTATGCCATTAACTTTAATAAACAATCAAAGAATAGTAAGAATTTTACTCAGTACCAAAAATGAAACCTAACTGGTCAGAGCTTCGATTCTCACTCCATGAGCAAAATTAATGAAAACTAATGATGTGGTTAGATTCAGAATATTGATATATACATTTTTGCTTTAGAATGTATACATTAAAGAAGCTTGTATCAAGATATCACAGTTTGGAAAACTTACCTATTAAAGTGAAAATCTAATGCCCTCTACACGACCTCCAGAAGCAATATGATAATGGATTAAGCTTGTTGGGATCTTCCTTGAGCTAATGGGATAACTACTTTACTTTGAAAGTTGCTGAATCAATCTAACCAAGTCAACCTGCAAGGCACTATTTTTGAGTTTGGAATATGGTGATGATGATGTTACATAAGTTGTTCTTGTGTTTGAACAACTTCTATATGATATATGTGAAGCATTTGGATGATTTGTTTGGACAAAAGTTGCAAGGGTGATGAGTTTCGAAATTAAGTTTTCAAAAGCTTAAAATGGAGGTTTTTGGCCAATTATGATTTGAGAGAGTTTGAGAAGGTTTTAGGGCTTGTGGATTTGTCCTTTGGGTTGCAAATGAACTCTATATTTATAGAGAAAAGGTTTGAGGGCAAAGACTGATCAGATTTGAAAGATAGCATGTTATGGTTTGGTTGCTTAGATTTGAAGTAACTTTGAAGAAACATTGTTCCAATGCATAGTGCCAAAGGATCTAAAGTGGTTAGAGGCTCTATACATGTTTCTTATGACTATAACATTGTGTTTATGCAAAAGAAATGATTGAGAGGCTCAAGGAGTTGACATTGTGATTAAAGCTTGCTTTACAAGAATGGTAGTGTTATCTTTTCCCCCTAAATGGCAAAATGGATTGAACAAAGCTTTAATCACTTGGATCATAGCTTAAAAGCTTGTGTAATATTCTGATTATAGCAAGATTTGGAGGTTAGGGTCCTGTAAAGTGAGATTATGCAGCATGGCTTGAAGGTTTGGTTATGAACTTGTCACAAAAATGACCTATAAGATTTGGTTCAAGAATGGATGACCAACTTCATGTCTTCGAATCTCCTAGATTAGCATGACAAAAATTTGTGCTCTTGAACATTTTGGAAAGCTTGAAATATTGTCTACAACTTTCATGTTGAGAGTTTTGGATAAATCAAATGGGAACTTGGTGAAAATTGGCCAAGAAGTTGAGATGAAAAACTGACCAAAACTTGTTGAAATTTTTTCTAAGTGTTGAATAAAAATATCACAACTTCATGGGCTCATATCTCTTAATCTAAGAACTTTTTAGAAATTAACCATCATTGGAAAAATTTGTAGAATTCATCAATCCCTACAACTTTCATGTTGAAAATTTTCTTTGAATCAACTTGGATCTTAGTGAAAAATGGCTATGAAGTTAGGACTTTTGTTAAGAACAAAAACACTTAGAATTTTTTTAAGTGTTAGAAAATTTTCCAAATTTTTTAATTTTGTTTACTTTTAGGTTCTTGACGATCAAGTTTTATATTTTTGAATATCTTGATGATTCTTGACTTTTGAATTCCAATGTTGACCAAAAAGTCAAAGTTTAACTTTTGAGTGACTGTTGACTTTTCATTCAATTGGTTCAATTCTTCAACTATCAATCAGTTGTATCTTTGGAAATGTCTTGAGCCATGTAATTAGGTTAAGATGTTGTATTTTATCTCTTGATATCATGCTTCAAGCCATTAGGTCATGCACTAGGCCAAAAGTCAATAATCAGTCATCTTCAGTCAAAACCCTAATTTTTAGCAATTTTTTACCTTTGATGATTTGAGGGTTTTCCTTGAGGAATCATGGTCAACCCTTGATCAAATGATGCATATCACCTCAAAATGTTGATGTTGACAAAAAATCTTGAAGTTTGACTGTATGTTGACCATAGTTGACTTTTTATCCAATGTAGTTGATTTTCAGTCATCTGAGCCATTGATTGAGCAAACTTGTGATGCAAGACTTGAAACTTGGCATGAGTGTTCTTTAAGCATATTAGGAACAATGAAATCTACTTGAGGCATTAGAAGTTAAATTTTCTTTAAGTAAATTTAAACCCTAGTTATAGGTCAACTGTTTAGGAGGAGGTTTGACCAATCAACTCTTGAGACTCCTTGAGTATTTGAGAATCTTAGAAGAATGTCTTGAAGAAAATGGGAGGGCAAATTTTACGGTACAAAAGCTGCCCGTGTTCAATCTTATTAAACCTGAAGAGTTAGATTGCCATGTCTGACATTCGTGACTTAAAGGTACAAGATGGTTGAACACTTAAAAGCCCAGAAATTCGCACTCGCATGTGCCCGAAGTAATGTTATTGGTTGATGTAACACTGGAAATGGGCTTAAAGATGCCATTTGCAGAGGTGATGGAGATTTGTCAGAGTTGGGCTTATAGATGCCATCTAAATTAACTGTGGTTAGAATTTAGACTAAGTCTGTGCTCGACTTCAATTGGAGGAAGTATCAGAATAAATCTATGCTCGATTTAAACTAAGCCAGAAGAGGTCTTTTTGTCTTTATCTAGAAGAAGTATCAAAATAAAGCTATGGTCGATTTAATCTGAGTCAATAAAAATATCTACTGGAAGGAGTATCAGAATAAATCTATGGTTGATTTAATCTGAGCCAGAAGATGTTTGGGTTCGTCTTTAACTGGAAGAAGTATCAGAATAAATCTATGGTCGATTTAATCTGAGCCAGAAAAGTCCACTAGAAGAAGTATCAGAATAAATCTATGGTTGATTTAATTTGAGAAAGAATATATTTTTGTCCTTGTTTAATTGGAAGAAGTATCAGAATAAATCTATGGTTGATTTAATTGAGCCAGAAAAAGTCTTTGAAGGAAGTGTTCGTCATGTAGATTGTCGCCCCGTCCTGTTTTGAGAATTGATCTACAATCTGTTTTTGTTGGTAAACCCGTCCTTTTTTGGGAGTTCATACCACTTGGTGATAAAGATAGTTGCCCCGTCTTGTTTCGGGAATTGATCTTCATCTTACCATAAAGAAAAAAAGATATTTTCCTCGTCCTATTTCAGGAGTTAATATTTGCTCAGTTGTATAGATAGTTTCCTCGTCCTGTTTCGAGAATTAATCTCGGACCCATTTGACAAATTGATGATAATATTCATCTGTTGATTGATCTTTCCTGAAAAGGTAAAGATTTAGTTGTATGAAATGTCATGATCTATGAAATGTATTTCATAATGATGTTCTCAAAATAAATGAGACTTTGATATATGTGTTTTTTATGCATATGCTATGATATTGGTAACTGATGTATGAATGTGAAATGTATCAACAGCTCCGTATGACATCTTATTGGAGAAAATGAATCCCTGACTGGTGTTGGGATGAAGAACATATGTAATCTTCGGCCTTGTCTAGAATGCTTCCGTTGGGGATTCCTGCTAGCTGTTTGAGGAAACTCCACTGTGGAATGTTGACTTCTGTTTAGGGAGAAGAGTTCAGGAACGTTATTCGTTTATCTCTCTACTATGGAGTTTAATTCGTACATACCCTGACTGGGGATAAAAGATATGGATAACCTTCCGACTCATTTGGGGAGTTTAATTCTTATATACCCTGACTGGGGATAAAATAGATGGATAACTGTAGTGGTAGAAATGTTGAGACTGTACATATCAAATAAAAATTACCACTGCACTTTATTGTTTCCAAAGGAATGGGAAAAGAGCGAATGACCCAAAAAGAGGTGGAGAGAATCTAAGTTCGGGGGTTGGTTATACAAAGGAAAGGTATTAGCACCCTAAACATCTATGGTACTCCGTAGGAACCTCTTTGAAAATCTGTGTATTTTGGCTATAAAATGTTGTATAAAAAATAGATGGTGAAGATGAGAAAAGAAGTATTTTTTATGATTTTTGCACCCGCCGCGGTTGCGAATCTTTAGCGCCTACATACCATCTCCCGTGTAATAGGGGATCATGGTACTCATAGTTCACCTTTAAAAAATTTAAAACACAAGTGTGTTGGTTATTTTTAAAAGATAAGACATCATCGTCGTATCCGAGTGAAAAACATACTTACTACCCATGATTATGAGAAATGAGAATTTGTGTCATCTCAAAGTGGAGGATATAGCTTGGATTTTAAAATCAATAAAGCCTCACTCAACACCCAAGTGGAAAATATCTCACTTCACTATATATCGTAGAAGTATAATAGCTCGCATCACTACAAGGATTGACAAGAGTCTAATCTTTTTGAAAAAATTTCAAAGTAAAAAGGCCAAAATGGCAAAATGGTTTGAATGAGATTGATGTACTTTTAGTCTTATCATTAAAATGTAAAAGTATTATTAAGTTGATTAAAGTTTTATTAAGAAAATGTTTTTGAAAATGCATGGACCTAAGTCCAAGTTTATTACGAAAGCGGTTCAAGTTTAGAAACAAGAAGAGTTTCCAAAAGGAGGGAGAAGATTTTTAAAATTGAAGAAAGTGGGAGGAGATGAAGGGACTATCCTAAAGCAAAAGGTAAAAGCTAGGGAAAAGAACCGTCTAACCAACAAGAAGCAAACACTTGAAACAATAAGTCTCTATAGATTTCCCATCATTTAGATTTGAAACCAAACAAGCAAAGATAATAAACCTCTTGAGAAAACCAAGTCTCAATTGCATTAAGTATTTATAAAAATTGGACATAGTAGCGGTTGTATACAGATGAATTCTCGATCACAGACAAAGCATGTAATCACAATAACCTGCACACAAAGAAAACAAACAACCCAATGTCTTGGGGTAAACCCCAAGAACTCCAGACAAAATAATAGTTGAGGTCACAAGGTCTCAAGGTAGGTCAAGGTCTCTAATACTAAGTCCAAGAAGTCCACAATCTCCATAATGCCAAGGATAATAACCAAGTAGTCCAAGTAACCTTAAAGTTTTGTATGGTTCAAGTTGATTATTAAGTATCTTCAAAACGAAAATGAAAAGCTCAAGTGAGAAAAACAAAATGACATAAAGATAAATGCTCAAGTGAGCAAAGATGAAAATAGCATGAAATTTAAATGCTAAGATAAGTGCGCTTAAAGTAAAGAGCATGAAGTAAAGATACAAAATAAAGTCAATTGTAAGAAATTAGAGGTTAGATAAATGACCATATAGAAACTTGCATTTGAAACTCATTAGAAGATTGATGAAATCAAATCCTCGCAACAACAAGTTTCATTTGCTTTTTGTCAAGTATATCATTTATTTAAAATTCTCAAAGCAACAATAAATGATCAACGGTGATTAAGTGATTCACTTTGACCAAAGCTTATGAAGATTCATTAGAGGATTGATAAGACCAAAGTCTCCTAACAATGAATCTCAAGGTTATTAGATCAAAGGATTTAAATTAACATACTTGGGCTTACAAACATGGGTTTGGGCCACGAATGATCATTTCTCGAATCGGGACAAAATTTAGCGCTATGTTAAGCAATCGTAAGTGGACTTATATAGAAGTCGCACCTATTTTAAGTTCGGTCAATAAAAATCTATGTACCATATGTTTTGAGAAATTATATGTAAATTATTCTCCAATAACATTTAGCACAAGTAAGAATGGGAAAAGATGAAGAGGGAGGAGATGTATTAAATGAAAAGGGTTACAAATATTATCAACATCATTCATCCCTCTTGATGGATTTGGTTTTTCAACCTATCAACACCAAAGATCCAATGATGTTGAAGAATTTGTCCCAAAATTACTTCCAAACCAGTATCAAATTCCAAGTCAAAAATTAAACAAGAATTATGCACAAAAGTTCTCAATTACAAGCTTTGATCAAAAGTAAAACCCTAAGTACAAACCTAAGTCAAAAATTAGATTTAAAAGAGGAAAATAACTTGTAAAATTATAAAATTAAAATCCTAACTTCCTAAAGTTCTATAAAATTCAGAAATAGAATTTAGAGTTCTTGGATTGAGGTGGAAATTTGATTTAAAAATGCAAACTTTGAAACTAGCTAGCAAAATGCTTAAACTAGAGATATTTTTGAAAACAATTTGTGAAAAATATGAAATCACATTTTAAAAATCCAGAAAAATGATCTTTAGGACCTCAACTTTTTCTAGCACTCTAAACAACTTCATCTCTGATTTTATAAGCATAGGAAGTTAAAAGTTTTAATCAATTAGTGTGAATGATCAAACAAAACCCTAAAAAAGGAAATAAAGTTCAAAATTAGTCAAATTGGTCTAAATTCTAATAAATTTGGTATAATATTACCTAAATGTCAAGAAAACTCTAAGGATCAGTAAGTATATTTTTCTTGAATTTTATCTCAAAAGAATGAATTAAATGAAAATTATTTACACAATTCATCAAAAAAGACAAAGAAAAGATGATATGTCCAACAAATTGTTTAAATTGTAAGTCAAGGATTTTATAAAATTGGACAAAAAATATTTTTAATAATAAAACTCAGAAGGATACCTAAAAAACATTTTTTAGGGATTTTTTATTTAGTAGAAATAAGAAAATAAAATTTCAAAACTTAAAAGAATATTAAAACCCTAATTAACTACATGAATTTATTTAATCAAGAAAAATGATTAAAAAAATGAAATCAAAATCAAAATATGAAAATATATGGAAAATATAATTTAAAATATTTTTGTGATAATTTTTGAAGTGAGGAAAATATTAAAAGAAAATTTGAGAAAACAGAGAAAAATTAAAAATACAAAGGCTTATTACACCTGCCTTTATCCAAATGCGCTATAAAAAGAAGAAGGAGCATGTTCAATAGCAAACAGCCACGTGGTCATCCCTACCAAAATACCAAACCCTTTCTATTTTCAGTTTTGAAACCAAACTTTCATATCCAAATATCTCACGCGTTTCTTAATGAAAATCAAAAATGCAAACATCAAAGTTCAAGATGGAAATTAACAGAACACGGTAGAATAAAAAATTTCATGAAATAATGCATTGATGATAGAGAAAAACGTGCGTGAATATTGCTACATGAACACGGTTTTGATTTGGACAATTCATCAAACAGATTTCCAATTCAAATTTCTCCTTCAATTCTTAACCAAATTAAACGATCCAAAAATCAAAATTCATCAAAAAAATGCAAGGAACATGAATATGCTAATGGATTTTTCGAAAGACTCACGGATTAAAATGAAGCACAAGTTGTAGTAAGAGAGACAAATTATGGAGCATCTACCTTGTGAAGGTATTTTTTGATGCTTGAGCTCAAATAAAGAGCAAGCGAATCAGAGATGCTTGACTTGAAGGTTCAAAGATAATGAATGAAGAGAGATACGAATGAAGCTTAAAAAAATGGAGGAAGCTTGCTTGAGATTCCAAAGAGAGATGAATAATTCTGGACTTGCAAAGATAGAAGAGGAAATCTGAGCTTGCAAAGAGAGAAGATCTTCGTGAGATAGAGAGGGATAGCTTGCCTTCTGATTTTTTTGTCCTCTTCTTCAATTGAAATAAGCTTTTCTTTTATAGAGTGAGGAATGAGTGAGAGGGTATAAAGGAGAAAGTGAAAATGAGAGTGAGGTGGTTAGGTGAATTCGGTGTTTTGTGTTTGAATCATAATTCAATGCATGCATTTTAAGTAAGTGAGGAATGCATGTGCACGTGAGCTGGCAGGTTATGGCTTGGCTAATACGAATTCCATGCACTTCCATGCATTTTTGGCAAAAAAACCATGATCATGACTTCCTCTCATTATATCTCTCTCCATAGTGTATGAAACGCAACAAAGTTTGAATAAAAAATGGAGAGGGCATTACATACTCCAACTTTCATGTTCAAAATTTTTCAAAACAAAGCTTGAATCAATGAGATAAATAGCCATGAGCATATACACATCATGTGTTTGCTGGAATGCCTGGTGTGATACGGTGGGAGAACTGGCTTGAGTGTTTTGTGTTTAATCGCAATTGTTGCAGATAGCAAGAGTCGTCACCAACTTTTCTTTTATCCAATAAAGGAAAGGGTTAAAAGAACAAGAAAGACCTTTTGAGATATTTTCTTGAGTTCAAGGGGTAGGTTATGAAAAGGGAAGGTGTTAGCACCCTTTTCATCCGTAGTTATCTACGGGCTCTTAGTTGCTAGCTCATTTTGAAATGCTTTGTTTGAAATGTGTTTGTGATGTTTTTGAAAGTATTTTGAAAGTGCTTTTGTTTAGGAGAACTTTGTAATGATTCTCCTCTCTATAAGAATGTATACAAAGTGTTGACTTTTTAAAATATTTCATGGAAATTGTTGGTGTGTTTGAAAGATGTTTTGGAAATGTTTGTGAGCAAGCAACTATGAATGTTCTACCTACTCAAAAAAGTCTTTATTCATTTCCTCCTCCTTTAGATATTGCTATCTTATCATTGATTGATAAGAAACCCTATCATTGGATATTAAGGGACGGGCGTAGGTCGTTGTATAGTCATAGAAGGTAACATTGTAAGATACCTTAGCAATTTGTCATAAAATTCTAAGATCGTTTATTGAAGGCAACATCGAAGGGTCGTCAAGGGACTACAATCTTGTAATCAAGGGTCATTGCTAAAGTATCCCACGTTCGAGGGACGTGACTATTTATTATTAAGGCAACAAGTGAGGTTATCCCTAGAGGTGAAGTGTGCAAAGTGTTTGTTTTCATGCTCTTTGTCTTTGAATTAGGGTTTTCTACTTATTGATTTTATGTCTTGCCATACAAACCCTAATTACTAGCATTTATATTGAAAGCGATAAATTGCAGAAATGTAAAATTCTACGCTATTACATCATTTGGGGATGGGCGTACAAATTTACAAATAGGGAGACAAGAGAAATTACATATAATTACTATTACAACCATATTAAATGAATAAATAATGTACAAGAATGTAAGAGAAATATGAAAGAAAAATGAAATTATTTTTGTTTGGATTTTTGTGAAAGGGTTTAACCTAACTAAACTAAAAAGAAAATAATTAATTGAATCAAAGTTAATTTAAATTGATTTAATGAAAACTAAACCTAAGTTAATTTTAAGAAAAAAAATGAAATTAACAAAGAAACATATTTTTTAGGATTTTTAAGAAAAATGTTTTGACTTAAATAAATTAATATAAAGAAAGAAATTAATAAGTTAAAATTCCTAATTTCTAGTTTAATTAAAATAAAAACTAAGTCTATATTTGATCTTGTCGGTTGATCAGAACCTGGTGAACGGCTGGAGGATGATCTGCAGTCGGGCTGTAAGCTAAGGATAAAAGGGGTTGTACCTGCAAGACACTCTAACGATCAAGCAAGAGCGGGAACAGGGAGGTACAAACAGAAATAACAAGTAGTGAGTAGTGAGTATGTGATACCTAGCCATCACAGATGTGAGGGTTTATATAATTCCACTGGTGCATGGCCATTGGTACCTGATTTCCTGCCTAGATATATGGGTCCGGAAAATCAGGTAACTGCTTCTGGGCACAAGAGTGATGACTTTGACATCTGCTCGAATAACGGGGCGTGTCTTACGGGCGAGTCTACCTGGGAGATGAGGCATTTGGCCGTTAGAACTTTTGAATTTAGAGAGGTAGCATGTTTTAGGAAGCGTGTCGGTGAAGAGACGCAATGATGACCTAGGGCTAGGGTGTCATGATGACGACCATAGGGTTCCTCAAGCGCATGTTCTCTATACGCGGGCTATCTCAGCTATAAATACGAGAGGAACAAGGCATTTAGTATTTTTTCCTTCTCTTTCATCTGCTCGCATTAGCTTGACAGTCGACCACCGGTGTTTGCTTAGTTTCTTCGCTCGTTGTTATCCAGTTTTATCTCTTCTTCTACTAGTAAGTTTCTGATCTGCCATTGTTGTTCTCTTTTCGCATTTTCGCTTCTTACTTTCTAGAGATGCATGCAGTTAGGATTTAGGGTTTCATTAGGGAGGAGATTGTTAGAAACTCACGGTGGTGGATGTTATTCTGGTGGAGTATGATTGTCGGAGCCGTCATGGGCTCTCTTCAGAGATTTGGTTCTGCGTCGTACGTGGCTCATTTAGGGATTAGGATTTTTTTCTACAATCCGCACCCGTTAGAGTGCCCTAGTGAGGGTTTAGGGCTTTTCCTGTAATTTGTGCCTGTTAGCGTACCTCAGTGAGGGTTCTGGTCGGGCATGTAATCCTCGTTTCCCAGCGCCCTTTCGCTTGTTTAGCTGTGGAAGGGTGGTTCTGGAATTGATGTCGAGCTCATCATTTTCCTCTGCTTTTCAGGTGCCATGGATGATGATGCTCAGGTCTTTATTTTGAGTGAGTCTACAGAATCCTTCGAGAGTTCTTCGAGCGAGACCAGTAGCTCGTTGAGCATCTTGGAAGCCTCTGGGGAAATGCAGGACAAGACAGACCAGTAGATGGGGGAGTCCAATGTGGGGGCGCCCTCTGTGGTTCAGGGCAGCTTGTTTCTTCCTCGGGACGATGAGAACCCTCGGGATTGGGTCGCAAAATACCCCTGGGAGTGGCGGTCGTACTTCTATGAGCACGGGGAAGATGTTTTCACTAACGTGTATACTTACGAGGAAGGGGCCCCGGGGGAGTGGTCGTTGTATATTCCTGGGAAGGACATCGGGATTTGCTCGAGGTATGATAGGAGGCGGATCCTGATGTATGATATTGTATTCTGAGAGATGGGTCTCCGCCTTCCCTTCTCTGACATCAAGGTTTCCATTTTCCGGTATCTGCACGTGGCTCCTTCTCAGTTGCATACAAACGGTATTGCGTTCGTGCGGGCGTTCCAGATAGTGTGCGAATATTTGAAGATAGGGGCCATGATCCCATTATTTTTCTATTATTTTCACATCCAAAGGAGTAGGACCGACGGAAAGTGGGGATAGGTCTCCCTCAAACAAGGCAACGGGAAGTTATTCAAGGCCTATCTGGAATCCGTTCGCCATTTTAAGGATAAATATATCTTCATGTAGCCCTCTTCAATGAAGGCAATATTGAGCGTTTTTAGGACCGTTTTGTCGCTCAACAAAGATGGGACTCGTCATTTGAATGAGTTGGGGAAGCCTACTGCGATGCTGATTTACAAGTTCCCGTTTTAATGGACCAGTAAGCACTTCGAGCGAGAATTGAGCTCCTAGGTTTGGAGAGAGGGGAGCTCAGGGATGAGGATCTGGAGAGCTTCGCCACTCCGACTTTGTTTATAGCTCAGATCCCTCTAGTCTAGCAAGTTGGTCGGGGGGTAGGCCAGTGCTGGATAGGAACGGGGAGCCCGTGTATGAGCCGGGTCTTCTAAACGTCAGGGAGCTCCTCGGAAGCGAGGATCCCTTTAGATATTTGGGTATATATTTTTAATAGCAGTAAGTGATCGTTGTTTGTTTGATTCCTTATTTTACTGACTATTCTCTCTTTTTTTTTGCAGAAAGTATGAATCCCTCCCAGGAGCGTTTGGCCAAGACACTTGCTGCTCGAGCAAGGAGGGCTATGAAGGATACATAGGCTGGCGCGGGGCCAGCGTCTGCCTCAAGGTCAGGCAGCTCGTCCTTAGCCCAGCCCACAGCCACCTTGTCTCCTACTGTCGTTTCTTTAAAGGTGAAGAGGCCACAAGATGATGGGAGTGTCGACCTTACCGGTGAAATAGGGAAAGGGACTTATGAACTGCCTCCATGCTGGCTGGAGAGGTCTTTCTTCGAGGGTGCATCTCTTCGTCTCCTCAGGCCGAATCTCTCCTCCTCGAGGGAATGAGCCGTCCGGAGAAGAGGGCGATGTTGGCTTAAGATGCGGGGGGTTTGATGCGGATCTTGGAGATAGTCATTGCGTACACTGAGGGAAGTCCATCCCAGGAGGCAGGGATGAAGAATCTTCGGGCCAAGCTGGCAGCGACCGAGAAATCCTTGGTAAAAAAGGATAAAGCCCTAAAGTTGTCTGAGGCCGAGTCAGGGAAGCTCTCTGAGGAGCACAGGGTCATTTTGCTTGAGAGAGAGGGCTTGAGGGAAAGGTAGCGGCTTTAACTGTTGAGATTGAGCCCACTGAGGGTGAGCTAGAGGATACTAAAGATCTGAAGACTTGTGTTGTACCCCAATTTTTCCCCTAAGATCCCTTCATCATACCACATTGTTTCAATCACCACAAAATCACATTAGGGATTTTGGTTCTTCTCCCTATCTTTAGCTTTTCTCTTTGAGAAGTTACCAAGCACTTTGATTTGTTTGCTTTTGTGATCATAGATATTGTACTCTGATTTTTCTCTCTAATTAATAAAATGAAATATTGGCTTGTCTTACTTATTGATAATGTAGGTAAAAGCAATGAGGTTTAGCAAGTTGCTTCATGGGTTCATGAGTTTATTTCCATGCCCTAGTCAAAAGCTTGAGAGATTCAAACCTCACCATTGAAGTTGTTTTGAAGTTGATATGAAATTGGTTTTGGTGGCCATGAGTCCTCATTATCATCCTCAACAAATTCTATTCACAAAGGAAGAATATTGGCACAAAAAGTTTGTTCAAACTTGGCAAAGTTCCACCAAGCTTTCTCTTGATCTAGAGACTAGGGTTTTGGACTTCAGAGGGGCATATCTTGCTATTCTTTTGGTATTTTTGAGTGATTCCAAAAAACATTCTTCTCTTCAAAGAGTTACCAACAAATCACTTCAAAAGTTCCAAAGAGTTTCCATGTGGAAGGAACTTGGTGAAGAAGAAAGATTACAAGTCATCCAGTTGAATCCCTAATTTTCCATATGTAACTTCAACTTGTCATAACTTCGTCAAACTTTATCACCTTGAGCCCATTATTTTTTCATGATGATCTTAAGGATGTGTACTTCATGCCTTCTTTTATGTGCAAAGTAATAAAATGGATGGAAGTTGCCTCAAGAAAGCAAAAGATTATAGGTCATTTCATGATTTCTGGCCAACTTCAACAAGGCATAACTTGCTCAATTCTTGGAGATTTTGAGTGGTTGAAATTTCAAAATGTCATTCAAGAGATATACTTCATTCCATCTTTTTTGGTCAAGAGCAAATTCTAGGGGCAAGGCTATGTTTGGAAGCAAGAGATTATAGGTCATTTTTAAAGAAGAATTTGAAATATTTCTAAGTATGGAAAGTCAACTCTTTTTCTCCAACTTTGACTCCATGTAATTTTAAGCTCAAGCCTCCAATTGATTCCATTCTTTTTCCATTTCAAAGTGTGTTACCTCATCTTTCCAAAGCATCAAGAATCATGCCTTAAGACTCCCTGAGGTGGAAATGCCATTATTTCAAAGGTGGTAACTTGGAATTGAAGTTTCCCTGCAAGTCAGAATTTGAACTTCATGTTACAACCTCTAAACCTCAAATTAGCACGCGTTTTGGGTCTAAACATGATTAGGCAACTTTCCCAAGTGGATTAGTGCATCAAAACGCAAGAATTGGATGAGTTTTGGTGAAGTTTGGATCACACTTCACTCGTGCATCAGGTTTGCACAAATTCCCTCCAAAACGCCTCATTCACTCTTCCTTTTGAACCCATTTGCTTCTTCGATAAATACATGTACTATCCCATTCATTTTCTCAAGCTTAGATAGCCAGAATCACCCTGCCAAACTTACTTCACAACTCAGAATTCAGCTACTTCGAATCCTATTCTTAAGCCTTTTTCAATCCATTTTTTCCATCAATTCACCTTCCTTGATCTTCCCTGAACCTAACCATACCATTACATTCAAGAATCGTGCCCTACTTTGCTCCATAGAAGTCCAGTTTCAGAGCTCTACAACTCAACTTCAATAGGTAGATTCCTTCATCAATTCTTCAAAACTTTGGTACCATTGTGTTGCTCTCATTGCCCTGGTTCTAGTTGCAACACTTACTTTTATCTAGAAACACGATTTGACCATGAATTTTCAAATCCCCTTTCAAAACTTTCTTTCCAAATTGCTTGGGTTACAATTTATATAAAAATGGCGCGAGGGTATGGTTATCTTCGTCTTGAAGAGATGAAACAAATGGCATAGATCCGAGCTTCTGATTTTACAGTTTGAGAGACCTGCAATTCGTGAGGCTGGAGGTTGAAGATGACCAACGTGTCACCTTCTAACCAATGAAAGCGTGCCATTTGTATTTTTTGAATTTCTGATTTTACATTTGATTCAATGCTTTATTCGGTAAAGACAATGATATGCACAACGCGCCAGATCCCTTGGATTTGATTACTAACGCGTTTTGACTCTCATCCAATGGTCCACATCTTTTTCTTTTATTTTCTTTTTCTGATTTTTATATTTTAATTGTTTTAAATTTCAAAAAATCATAGAAAATTCATTTATAGTCAAAAAAAATCTGAAAAAATTATGAAAAATATTTTTGATTATTCTCTTTCTGATTTTTATTTTTTCACAATTTTATTTTGTGTTTTGGTATTTTTTATTAAATTTACACTTATTTGATTTGTTTAAAATGTTTAAAAATACTTTTGCACATTTTTTAATTTTGAAAAAATTATGGAATGATACAATGACATTGTGACAAATATTGGTGACTTTATTTTATTTTTGTTTATTTTACCCATTTATTTTAATTTTAAAAAATAGTTTCTAACTTTTAAAAATTCCCAAAATTTTTATAAAAATATTTGGACCCATTTCTGATTTTTCTATGGTTTTATTTTCTATTTCTTGATTAATTTGAACATAATTAACATTTTTCTCATTATTTTCTATTTTAAACTTTCTTTTTTATAAATCCTTTAATGTATATATTGTATATATTATTATTTTGTGAATATTTTCCGGCTGTTTTGGGTTGATTTTTTGATCATGACTTTATTAACATCATTGGATCCATGATGTTGAGTCTAACTCCATAAAAATGGATGAATGATTTTAATAATAGTTTGATTAAATATTAATTCAAATGTGGTTTTCTTTTTTTACCCTAATTCCCCTTCATCTCATCCCCTTCTTATTGTACTAAGTGTTGTTGGAGCATGATCTCTATATCATGTCTCAAAACAAATGGTGCATAGATTGCTATTGGCCGACCTCAAAATAGTTGCGACTTCTATATAAGTCCACTTACGATTGCTTAACATAGCGCTAAATTTTGTCCCGATTCAAATAAATGATCATTCGTGGCCCAAACTTATGATTGCAAGCCTAAGTATGTTAATTTGATCTCTTTGATCCAATAACCTTGAGATTCATTGTGTGGAGGCTTTGGTTCTACCAATCCTATAATGGATCTACAACACCTTTGGTCAACGCGGATCACTTAAACATCGTTGATTATTAAATGGTACTCATGAGAATTCCAAAATGGATGATAGACTTGACAAACAGCAAATGCAACTTGTTGTGTGGAGGCTTTGTTTCTACCAATCCTCTAATGAGTTCCAAATGCAAGTTTCAAGATGGTCATCTAACTAACCACTAATTATTGACTTGTTTATTTTATGCTTTATTTTTTTTATGCTTTATATGCTATTTATTTTTTAGCATTTTTACATTTCATGCCATTTTTTTTATCTTTGCTCATTTGAGAATTTATTTATTCTTGTCATTTTTTACTTTGCTCACTTGAGCTTTTCTTTTCTTTTCTTTTCTTTTCTTTTCCTAAGATACTTAATAATCAACATAAACCCTAAAAAAATCTTAATGATACTTGGACTATTTGGTTACTATCCTTGGCAGTATGGAGCAGTGGCCTTTTCTGGACTTAGGATTAGAAACCTTGGCCTATCTTGGAGACCTTGTGATCTTATCTGATTATTTTGTCTGAAGCTCTTGAGGTTTACCTCAAGACATTGGGTTGCTTGTTTGTTTTTGTGTGCAGGTTTTTTGTGATTGCATCCTTGATTTGTAATCTGTAATTCACCCGTATATAGTCGTTACTCTGCCCAATTTTTGTGAAGACTCAATACATTTGAAGAGGTCTAGTATTTTTGCTTGCTTGGTTTTAATCTTAAGAATGGGAATTCTATCTTGACTCATAATGTCAAGTTTTTGGCTTCGTGTCGGTTAGATGGTCATTATCCTTAGCTTTTACCTTATGCTTTAGGATAGTCTCTTCTTCTCCTCCCATCTTCTTTAATTTCAAAAATCTTCCCCCTCCTTTTGAAAACTCTTCTTGTTTTGAAACTTAAACACTTTCATAATAAACTTGGACTTAGGTCCATGCATTTTCAAAACATTTTCCTAAATAGACCTCAATTAATTTAATAATACTTTGACATTTTTTTGATGAGACTACTAAAAGTCAACCCATCTCATTTCAAACCATTTTTTCCACTTTGGCTTTCACTCTTAGACTTTTTCATTAAAGATTAGACTTGTAGTTGTTTAGGTATTGGCATGCATTTTTGGTAAAACCAGGTGTATGAATGTCATGACTGATGTCATAACATTCTAGTTTATTAGGTACAGATTTATTAGGTACCTTTGCAGAAAAATATTGTCATACAGGTACTGATGTTTATGAGTGTGTATCTGAGCATTTTGCAAAATGATCACATTTACCAAAATCAGTAATCAGGAATTCAGATGTCATAACAAATGTTAAGACATCCTGTTCTGAACTAACAGGTATGCAGTTTGGTTAATTCTGAGTTTTTTCAGGAAAATGACTCAGTCTTTCCAGAACAGAATCCTGCGTTTTCTTTGGGTTAACCTAGCTCAACCCTAACCTAGTTGATCTAGTCCTGTGACCTAGTCTTAAGGTCAAACGGATTTAACCCTAGCTTTTTGTGGAAACCCTAACTGAAGATGCAGCTGCTATATATTCAACAGAGCTGTTGTCTTGGAATGTATCCCTTTTTGACAGAAGATCATTTAGAAGCTGTATAGTTTTAACTGTTGTAATCCAAGCAATTATCATTGTGATAAGTGACTTGGAATAGGTTTTAATTGTAAGGGTTGTGTAACACTCAAAGCTTTGAAGCAAGAGTGTTTGTATGTCTCTTGACTAAAGCTGTGAAGCAAAGTCAAGTCAGGTCTGTGTATCACTCAAAGCTGTGAAGCAAGAGTGTTTGTGTTGCTTGATTAAAAAGCTGTGAAGCATAATCAAGTGTATGTTTTGAAGAGTGTCTTCATCAATTCATTAGTCAAATTGTTTTATGTATCACTGCTGTGATTGAGGGGGAGTGAGTAGAAACTCAGGTTTAAGTTGTACTTAGATTGAAGTTGCATTGGGTAGGTCTTAAGTGAAGGAGATAAACTGGTTGGTTTATTCCTGAATTAACATCTCTTATAGTGGATTTCCTCCCTGGCTTGGTAGCCCCCAGAGTAGGTGTTGTTGCACACTGAACTGGGTAAACAATTGACTGTGTTCTTTACTGTTTTTGTATTTACTGTCCTATAGAAAGTCAGATACGGTGTCATAACGTTGAACGTGACATTGAGTATCTGCAGCCAGAATTTCAATTGGCATCAGAGCAGGCACCCTGCCTGTATTACTGGGTGAGATCTAGGGATATCACTTTCTGGCACTATGGACAAAGAAGGAGTTTTTGGAAATAGACCACCCATTCTGGATGGAACTAATTATGACTACTGGAAACCTCGTATGATTTCCTTCTTAAAATCTCTGGACAAAAAGGCTTGGAGAGCTGCTGACAAAGGATGGATCCATCCCACCATAACTGAGAAAGATGGGACAATCAGTTTGAAGGCTGAGGAAGATTGGAGTAAAGAAGAAGATGAGTTAGCCCTGGGAAATTCCAAAGCTTTAAATGCCTTGTTCAATGGAATTGATAGAAACATTTTCAGACTAGTACATCAATATGAACTGGCCAAGGAAGTTTGGGACACTCTCAAAACTACTCATGAGGGCACTTCCAAAGTGAAAATGTCAAGGCTTCAGATGTTGACTACCAAGTTTGAGAATCTAAAAATGATGGAAGATGAAACCATTCATGAGTTTCACATGAACATCTTGGAGATTGCCAACACCTCAGGAGCACTGGGAGAAAAGATGTCAGAAGAAAAATTGGTGAGAAAGATTCTCAGATCCTTGCCTAAAAGATTTGCAATGAAGGTAACTGCCATAGAAGAAGCCCAGGACATCAGCAAGTTGAAAGTGGATTAACTTATTGGGTCTCTTCAGACTTTTGAGATGGGGATCACTGAAAATGGTGACAAGAAGAACAAGAGCATAACACTTGTATCCAACACTGATGTTGAAAACAAGGAGGATGAAGAAGAAAATATTTCAGAAGCTATAGCTATGCTTGGAAGACAGTTCAACAAACTCATCAAAAGAATAGATCCAAAGTCAAGGTCTAATGTTCATAACATTCCCTCTGACATTGACAGTTCCAGCAGAAGACCAAGGTCAGAAGAGAAGGGAAATCAAGGCAGAGGAATTCAATGCCATGGTTGTGAAGGATATGGGCATATTCGAGCTGAATGTCCTACCTTTCTTAAGAAACAAAAGAAAGGAATGACTGTTACTTGGTCTGACTGTGATTCAGAAAGTAATTCTGAAGAAGAATCTGCCAAACTAGTTACTGCTCTAACTGGTGTTTGTACCTCTGAAAGTGACACTAGTGATAAAGAAGTGACATTTGAAGAACTGGATGATACCTACAAGAAATTGTGTATCAGAAGTGTTGAAGTCTGTGTGCAGAATGAGAAACAATCAAAACTCATCATAAAGCTGGAGGCTGAAAAAAGGGCAGATCTTGAAACTATAAGTCATCTAGAAGGGGAAGTTCAATTGCTGAACTCACAACTGATCCAAATGACCAAATCTGTCAAGATGCTGACTAATGGAACAGACAAATTGGAAGAGATTCTTCAAGTTGGACAAAATGTAGGAAACAAATCTGGACTAGGATTTGTGGAAGCCAAGAAATCTAGTACAGACAAGAAGATCAGGCCTGTTAAACAAATGTCAAAGCAGATGTCTCAACACAACTCTCAACATCAGAAACAGAAATATATGAAGAAAAAATACCAAAGATGGAGATGTCATCATTGTGGAAGGTATGGACACATAAAGCCCTTCTACTTCAAATTGCATGGATACCCTAATCAAAACTCAGGTGTTAAACCTAAAAGGGTACCACATACTCCTCAATGGAAGAAAAAGGCTACTGCCCTGATAGCCCACACTTCCCTGAGAGTGTCTGCAAAGGAAGGTTGGTACTTTGACAGTGGGTGTTCTAAACACATGACTGGAATAAAGAACATTCTCAATCATGTTAAACCTCACAACACTAGTTATGTGACCTTTGGAGATGGTGCTAAAGGTGAAATCAAAGGAGTTGGTAATTTGGACTGCCCTGAAGTTCCAAGTCTGAGTGAAGTACTGCTGGTAAAAGGGCTGACTGCTAATCTCATTAGTATCAGTCAATTGTGTGATCTAGGATTCAAGGTCAACTTCTCAAAATCTGAATGTCTAGTAATTAATGAAAAACTAGAAGTTGTAATGAAAGGAATCAGATCCAAAGATAACTGTTACTTGTGGCAGCCTAAGAACACTAATAACTCCACTATGTGTCTAATTAACAAAGAAGAAAAAGAGATGAAATTGTGGCACCATAAGCTTGGTCATCTTCATCTAAGAAGAATGAAAAGAGCTATCTCTATGGAAGCAGTCAGAAGGACTCCAAGACTACATATTGATAAAAGAAGGGTTTGTGGTGAACTTAAAATTGAAAGGCTTGGTAAAAAGGAACATGTCTATGATGTGGTGAATAAACTTGAAGAAGGATGTGTTGTCAGAACCAGAAGTAATCATGACAAGGATTTTGGAAACAACAAAATCTGTTTCCCAGAAGAAATGAGTCGTGAAGTCTCTTCTCCTATAACTCACCATCAAAATGGAGTTGACAAAAATAAAAATAAGATCATTCAAGAATCAACCAGAACTATGATTCATATCAAAAGAATGCCTTCCCAACTCTGTGCTGAAATGGTTGCAGCTAGTAGTAACTGTTCTCAAAATATCTGGACAAAACAGATGCTCACTGAGTATAATGTCTCACAAGATGTTGTGACATTGTATTGTGACAATCTGAATACAATCAATATTTCCATGAACCCTATTCAGCATAGCAGGACAAGGCACATTGACTTTGTAGAGAAGAAGTCAATTAAACTGGAACATGGTATCATTAAGCTTCAGCTGACTGATTCTTCTACCAAGGCTCTTGTTGGAAATAAACTTGAAAACTTGAGGGGCAGGTTGGGTATTTGCCAACATGAGAAATTATAGCAATTAATTTTGCTTAAAACAAGGGTTGAAGGAGTTAATTTTGTTAAGTATATTTTTAGTGGGTTAATCATATGTTTTCCCAATTCTTTCAAAATATTTAAGAAGTTGAAAAGACTCTCTTTTGCCTCCTACCTCTCTCGACTTTGCAACCTGTTCCCTTCTCTCAATCAAAGTTTTTTCTCAAATTGCTACTGGTGCTCTAAGTCAATCAAAATGTCTCAAACATCATCTTTAACCAAGGCGACCTCTTCATCTTCATCATCTTCATCATCTTCATCATCTGACCAAGACTCTCGAGCAATCACCACATGCATAAAATCTGAAGTTCTTGAGATCACTCCTCTCAGAGAGATGGCTACTGACCCCGCCAAAGTCAAAAAGCTGAGAACTAGACATGCAGGAAGAGCTCAAGCTGCTACCTCTGGTAATCCTTCTCATCCTTCTTCTTCTGTACCAAATAGAGAAGGATCAGTTCAAGTTCATCAAGCTATTGTTAGGCTTGTTACTAGTATACTAAGCGGAAACCAACCTGTAACGGGGATTTCTGTCCCTTTAAATCAATCAGGAAGCCCAAATGTGGATGTCTCTGAGAATGTAGATGTCTCTGAGAATGTAGATGTCTCTGAGAATGCTATGACACAAAATGACAACATTCAGAACCCTTCAGAAAAGACTGTTGATCCACCTATCATTGATGTGGATGAGGAATACTCAGACAATGATCTGATTGCCAATGTAAACCCTAGCATAGCTAGGAGAATGATGAAAAGAAAAGGTAATCAGAATGATGCAAAATGTATGTCCAAAGATAAACCTGTTGTTAAGAAATCCAAGGCTGAAGGCAAGGCTGGGGTAGAATATGTGAAAACTGGTCAGCCCAAAGGGAAGGTGAAAGCCCAGGTGTATACTGGTAGACAACCAATTACAAAGAAGAGAAAAGAACCTGAATCTTCTGATTCTGATGAGGAATCAGAGTTTGAGATTGATGCTAAAGAAATTCCTATCATAAGGAAACTGCCCTCCAGCAAAATTGCTAGAGTTCCTGAAGTCCCAACAGATAACATCTCTTTCCACCATCCTGACAATGCAAACAGATGGAAGTATGTTTGCTTGAAGAGAATAGCTTTAGAAAGAGAACTCAACAATGATGCCATGGAGTGCAAAGACATCATGGACCTGATCAAGAATGCTGGACTGATGAAGACAGTGATAAAATTTACCAAGTGTTATGAAAATCTGGTCAAGGAGTTCATAGTTAACTTGTCTAATGATTGTGCTGATGGAAGGTCAGCTGACTTTGAAAGTGTTTTTGTTAGAGGAAGAAGGGTTAATTTCTCTCCATCAGAAATTAACAAATTTCTTGGAAGATCAAATGAGGATTGTCCTGATCTGGAAGTCACTGACAATGAAGTTTGTCAAACCATCACAGCAAGGCAAGTGAAGTGCTGGCCCTTGAAAGGCAAGCTGAATGCCAGCAAACTTAGCATGAAATTTGCCATCCTGCACAAGATTGGTACAGCTAACTGGGTCCCTACAAACCATAAATCAACTATCTCCACTGGATTGGGGAGATTTATTTATGCTGTGGGAACCAAGACTGCTTTTGACTATGGCAGGTATATTTTTGAACAAACTTTAAAACATGCTGGTAGTTATGCTGTCAAAGGACCAATTGCCTTTCCCTCCCTCCTTTGTGGAATTATCCTTGCACAATACCCTGATATCCTGGTGGCAAGAGATACTGCTTGCAAAAGAGCTCCTGCCCTTGGGTTGCACTACAAACTGTTTCAGGGATCTCATGCTCCTGATATTGTCATAACATCAGCTGAGACATCGTCTGTGAAGACCCAGTCCAAAACATCTGATGTTATTGTTGTATTAAAAGAGACCTGCAAAGAACTGGAAGCTAGGAAAAAGACCCTAGAAAACCTAATTGCCAGGTTAGAAAAGGAGGAAGCTGAAGGAAACAGAAGGGAAGAGGGTGTAGAAGCTGAAGGTCATCTCAATACTGAAGAAACTAGCTCCTCTGAGTCTGATGACAGTGCTTAAAGGTTGGTGGAATTGCTGATTAGTGAAGTTGATGCTGGTCCCTGGTAGAGTTTGGAAGTGTGTTCAGTTTTTAGTTCTACTCTCATTAATTTTTTTGGATGACTGTATAAATTTTAAGAACATGTATCTTTGGCCCATTTATGGCTAAAGAGGGGGAGATATATTTTGGTACTTTATTAGACATTCTATTTTTCTGCAGTCATATTTATTCTGTTGCTATCTATCTCAGATTGCTTAGGGGCTTTAGCCAAAAATCTGCCAAAGGGGGAGTTTGTAGTTGTTTAGGTATTGACATGCATTTTTGGTAAAACCAGGTGTATGAATGTCATGATTGATGTCATAACATTCTAGTTTATTAGGTACAGATTTATTAGGTACCTTTGCAGAAAAATATTGTCATACAGGTACTGATGTTTATGAGTGTGTATCTGAGCATTTTGCAAAATGATCACATTTACCAAAATCAGTAATCAGGAATTCAGATGTCATAACAAATGTTAAGACATCCTGTTCTGAACTAACAGGTATGCAGTTTGGTTAATTCTGAGTTTTTTCAGGAAAATGACTCGGTCTTTCCAGAACAGAATCCTGCGTTTTCTTTGGGTTAACCTAGCTCAACCCTAACCTGGTTGATCTAGTCCTGTGACCTAGTCTTAAGGTCAAACGGATTTAACCTTAGCTTTTTGTGGAAACCCTAACTGAAGATGCAGCTGCTATATATTCAACAGAGCTGTTGTCTTGGAATGTATCCCTTTTTGACAGAAGATCATTTAGAAGCTGTATAGTTTTAACTGTTGTAATCCAAGCAATTATCATTGTGATAAGTGACTTGGAATAGGTTTTAATTGTAAGGGTTGTGTAACACTCAAAGCTTTGAAGCAAGAGTGTTTGTATGTCTCTTGACTAAAGCTGTGAAGCAAAGTCAAGTCAGGTCTGTGTATCACTTAAAGCTGTGAAGCAAGAGTGTTTGTGTTGCTTGATTAAAAAGCTGTGAAGCATAATCAAGTGTATGTTTTGAAGAGTGTCTTCATCAATTCATTAGTCAAATTGTTTTATGTATCACTGTTGTGATTGAGGGGGAGTGAGTAGGAACTCAGGTTTAAGTTGTACTTAGATTGAAGTTGCATTGGGTAGGTCTTAAGTGAAGGAGATAAATTGGTTGGTTTATTCCTGAATTAACATCCCTTATAGTGGATTTCCTCCCTGGCTTGATAGCCCCCAGAGTAGGTGTTGTTGCACACTGAACTGGGTAAACAATTGACTGTGTTCTTTACTGTTTTTGTATTTACTGTCCTATAGAAAGTCAGATACGGTGTCATAACATTGAACGTGACATTGAGTATCTGCAGCCAGAATTTCAAGACTCTTGTCAATCCTTGTAGTGATGCAAACAACTATACTTCTACAACATGTAGTGAAGAGATACATTTTCCACTTGGGTGTTGAGTGAGGCATTGTTGATTTTAAAATCCAAGCCATATCCTCCACTTTGAGGTGATGTAAATTCTCTTTTCTCATGATTGTGGGTAGTAAGTATGTTTTCCACACGGACAATGATGGTGATGTCTTATCTCTTAAAATTAACCAACACACTTATGTTTCAAATCTTTTAAAAGAAGAACTACGTGTACCCTGATCCCCTATTGCACGAAAGGTGGTACGTAGGCACTAAAGGTTCGCAACTGCGGTGGGTGCAAAAATCATAAAATTATATTTATTTTCTCACCTTCACCATCCATTTTATATACAACACACTTTTATATCCAAAATATACAGATTTTACAAAGAGGCTCCTGCGGAGTACCGTAGATGTTTAGGGAGCTAATACCTTCCATTTGCATAACCAACCCTCTTACCTTGAATCTTTCCCCCTTTTTTTTGGGTTATTCGCTCTTTTCCTATTTCTTTGGAAACAATAAAGAGCGGTGGCGCTTTTTATTTTTATTTGTATAAAGTCTAGTCAATCCAATGGCTTAGTCTTGAACATTTCTACCGCTACAGAAAAATGGATACTTCACTGGGGAAAGATTGACCCCATTGTTGGTCCATCCCTAAGTAGGTTAAGCCTATCTTTGCTTATATCTGTATATGTGCTATTGTTGTTTATGTGTTATATTTTGTATATATGTTTGTTTGGATTTTCCTGGTTTTCAGGGTGCTTGGTGATTATTCATAAGTCCTATACCCGGACTTGGGCAAACTTTAAGATAGGACGGGCGGTATAGTCATGTTAACTTTGAGGGAGTAATCCCAAAAAAGGAGGCATGAGATCCCCCACTCAGTGGAGGCCCCTTTGACTGTAGTTTCGTTTACCGAGTAATCGGGAAGACGTACTGCTTTCGACCTGGGAGCCTGCTGAAACTGAGGACCGTAGAATACCAAACTCATCTTGGCCTTTTAGGTGTAGTGTGGAAGTTATGACGGAGTAATCCGGAAATAGTTGTTACGCGATACTATGCTCGGACGAGTCTTTCTTGAGAATATTACTAATTGCCGAGTTAATTGGGAAGTTGGTAATATCTGAAGGAAGGATGTAGACTCTGGGAAACTTTAGAACCTTGTTTGGCAGGTGATAAATCTTAGGCCAATACCTTTTGGATAGTACCTTCGACCTCATGCTCGTGATGTTGAACCTATGAACCCTATATATGTGATATTGTGTGTGATTATTGCATCATGCACCCATACACTCATAAGCATCTTTTGAAGAAAACAATATTTCAAGGGATTTACAGGTTGGCTATTTGTGAATATCTCAGGTGTTTTTAACCATGGATTCTGGAAAGAGAAAGATCGGGAAATACAGTTTCAAGGATCCCAAGATAGATGAGCTAATCAGTCTGATTCCAGAGATTGAGTGTCCTGCAGACTTTCGGAAGAAGTATGGATCCCTTATTCCTCTCATGAAGCTGAAGATGAAGGAGGGTATTCTCTCGACCTTGGTCCAGTTCTATGATCTGGTGTATCACTACTTTACTTTTCCCGATTATCAGCTGATTCCTACACTGGAGGAGTATTCTTATCTATTGGATTTACCCGTTATCGATCGTGTTCCTTTTACTGGTTTGGAGGGTGAGCCAAAACCACATGAGATTGCTGCTTTGATTCATATGGGGAAGTCTGAGGTGGAAGCCCATATGACTACTAAAGGAGGGATTAGAGGATTACCAGCTCAGTTCTTATTGGAGAAGGCTCGTTACTTTTCCAGAATGAAGAGTACGGTTGCTTTTGAGGCCATCTTTGCTTTACTTGCTTACAGATTATTCTTATTCCCTAATGTGGACAAATTTGTCGACATTAACGCTATCAGGATTTTCATGATTGGTAACCCAGTTCCTACATTGTTGGGTGATGCTTATTACTCTATTCATCTTCGAAGTTCTTATCATGGAGGAATGATTATCTGTTGCACGCCTTTGTTGTACCGATGGTTCATCTCTCATATGCCTCAGTCTGATGCCTTTTGGGATGTCAAGAAAGAACCCCGTTGGGCTCCTAAGATCATGGCACTTACTCACTCGGATATTTATTGGTATCATCGAGCTTATCATGATATAGATATTGTTGACAGTAGTGGTAGTTTCCCCAATGTACCTCTTCTTGGTACAAAGGGAGGAATTAACTATAACCCTGTACTTGCACGGCGACAGCTTGGATATCCGATGAGAGATAAACCAAATAGTATTCACTTGAGTAGTTTCTTTCTGAAGGAGGGAGAAGACCACAAGGAATCTAGGGAGCAGATTGCGAAGGCCTGACGTCACATTCATAAGAAGAGTAGGAAGGATTTGGGGCCTAGAGGCGCTGTTTCTTTAGAGCCATATCTTCAGTGGGTCTGATTGAGAGCCATTCAGTTGAAAATGTTGTATACTCGGGAGACACCCATGCCTGATTTATTTGTGAAGACCGCTCATCCTTTACTAGATGATCTAGAAGAACTGCAGCTCGCTTTGGTTAGGATGCAGCAGGAAAGAGATGCTTGGAAGAACAAGTTCCAGACTTTAGAGAGTTCCTATAAAGCAGACTTAAAGGAGAAAGACGATTTGATCGAGGTCCTTGATAGTCGAGCGATGGAGTCTATGGAGAGGCGAGGGGATTTATTTTCTCCTAAGCTTCAAACAGGTGCTAATTACTCACTTCCTGCTTCAGATGATTGGAAGGAGGTTGCCATCAGACAGGTGGAAGAAAACCAGAGGTTGAGGGCTCAGATTGCCAGACTCACAGGGAACCGCCAACGTACAGATTGATCCCTATCAGTTTCTTTCTCTCAGGATTTTTAGATTGTATTTTCATCTTGTACTTGGGATCATTGAAACTTGTAATCCATTTTGAAATTATTATAATAAAGAATTTTCAGTATTTCAAATGCGTTTTTGTTTTGATGTTTGCAATATGTCTATAGATCTTAAATCCCTTGAAATATTAAAATGATGGAATAAAAAAAATCATGTGCATTGCATGACATGCATCATATTGAACATATTTCTTGCATTTATTATGCATACCCAGGTTCCTTACCCAGCTTCTTTGCTTCGTTCAGCAAACTGACTCATCACTACAATACTCGGGATAACTTCAAAAAGAAGATGGACAATTTGGAACAGGAGAATCGCGAGCTGCACAAAGAAGTTTCTACTCTGAAGGTTGGCTTGGCCAATTTGACTACTCTAATAGAAGCTCTGGTGGCTGCTCAGAATCAGCCACTGAGTGTTCAACCTCAGCCAACAAGGGCACATGCTGAAGTTCCTGTTGTTCCCGTATCTGCTACTCCGACTGTTGTTCAGAACCGTATGCGTCAGGGTTATCCATGGGGAATGCCGGAGAATTTTGCACCTGAAGGTTTCAATTTGGGCCCCCAAGATGCTCCAGTGGTTCCAAATGTTGTTACTCCAGCACCTCTTGTGGTGCATACTGTTCCTGCTGCACCTTCTTTGGTGAATTTGGTTCCATTTGAAGATGTGTGTCATCCTTTCCCTCCGCCGAGTGAAGATGTGGGTCTTTATGATAGAATGGATGATTTCCAAGAGCAATTTGATAGAATGCAAAGAGAGATGAAAGCTCTTAGGGGAAAAGAGTTATTTGGGAAAAACGTGAATGAGCTGTGTTTGGTCCCAATTGTTAAAGTGCCTGCTAAGTTCAAGGTCCCTGAGTTTGAGAAGTACAAGGGAAACACTTGCCCTCGTGCTCATTTGGTGATGTATGTAAGGAGAATGTCAACCCACACCGATGATCAACATCTGCTGATTCACTTTTTCCAGGATAGTCTGACCGGCGCAGCGTTGAAATGGTACATGAGTTTAGATAGCGTCGACATCCATACCTTTAATGATTTGGGAGAAGCATTCATAAAATAATACAAGTACAATGTGGACATGGCACCCGATCGTGACCAGCTAAGGGCCATGGTTCAGAAAGACAGAGAATCGTTCAAAGAGTATGCGCGGAGATGGCGCGAAGTGGCAGCACAAGTGATTCCTTCCATGGACGAAATATAAATGACTAAAAATTTTCTGAAGATGCTGAGTGCCTTCTACTACGAAAGAATGGTAGCAAGTGCCCCGAGTGATTTCACAGAGATGGTGGGAATGGGTGTCCGCCTAGAAGAGGCAGTAAGAGAAGGTCATTTGACAAAGGGAGAAGGATTCAGAGGTGTGAAAAAGCCAGCTTATGGGTTTACAAAAAATAAAGAGGGGGATACCAATGCTGTCATACAAGAGAGGAGAGTGAATGCTCCTATAAGGAATTATCAGCGTCACCAGCAAGTTGCTTCAGTTACTCCTGTTATGAATGCCGCTCCAACTATCGTTGCTTATCAAAGACAATCCCAGCAGGGGAACCAAGGGAATAATCAGAGAAGGGAGAACTATGACCCTATTCCCATGAGTTATGCAGAGCTACTACCAGCATTGATCCAGAAGAAGTTGGTCCAGACACGACCACCTCCAGCAATACCATCTCCATTGTCGTGGTATTACAAAGCAGACCAGACATGTGCTTTTCATCAAGGAGCACCAGGGCATAGTGTTGAGAACTGTTACCCTTTGAATACTGAAGTACAAAGGTTGGTGAAGTCCAAAATTTTATCTTTCAAGGACATGGGACCTAATGTGAAAGATAATCCTCTACCCAAGCACGGGGGAGTAAATGCTATAAATATGGTGGCTGGTTGTCCAGGTAATTTTCAGATTTTTGACATTAATCTGGTTAGAGGAAATTTGGTGAAAATGCATGCAGACCTCTGTGAATTCAGTTATTATACGCATGACCACGCCGGTTGTGCTATTTGCAGTATAAACATCCAGGGTTGCGAGAAGATAAAGGCTGATTTGCAGGAGATGATGGATGAAGGATTAATCCATATAATTGGGCCTAGGGCAGAGTGTGAAGAGGAAGTGAATATGGTTTCTGGATGTCCTGGTGAATTCAGAATTTTCAATATGGAGTATTTGAATGAAGATCTCGTACAGTTGCATGCTACCTTTTGCCGTACTACTGGTCATGTGGAATACCAATATGGATCTTGCCTAGTTTATTGTCAAAACCCTAGAGGATGTTCTATTGTGAGAGAGGGTGTTCAGCTGCTGTTAGACAATGGGACTATCAAGATCACAGGACAGAGAGATGATTATCACGAGATTGATATGGTTGAAGTTTGTTTGACGGAAGGAGATTCAGAGGAAGAATATGCCTCCGTGGATGAGTATTTTTCTTCAGACGAAGATTTGTTTGCCGGAAATGACCTTTTGATGGTTGATTGTGTCGAGGAAGGTGTAAACTTCATTGTACCTTGTTTTGGTGCACCCGCTCATCTTGAGGTGGAGTACCATAGCAAACCAACTGTTACCTCACTGGTAATTAGTCTGCCAGGTCTTGTTCCCTATAAATCAGATAAGGTTGTGCCTTATAAATACAACACTACAATCTTAGAATATGGGGTGGAGGTTCCCATCCAGCCAATGCCTGATGTTGGAAACATAGCTGATAATAGCAGGGTGACCCATAGTGGTCGTGTGTTTGCGTCGGTTGTACGAAGAGACGTTGTTGTTGGAAATAAAATTACTGAGAACGATGAGCCTAAGAAGGCTGCAGGAGAGACTAGTGGATCCATATTAGAGAAAGAAGTGGATGATATCCTGAAGGTAATTAAGATGAGCGACTACAAAATTGTAGATCAGTTATTGCAGACTCCTTCAAAGATATCCATCTTGGCACTACTGATGAATTCCTCCGCTCATAGGGAATCATTGATGAGAGTACTATACCATGATTTTGTAGAGAATGACACGCTGTTAGATCTATTCAGCGGCGTAATTGGAAACATTACATCATGTAACAACTTGAGTTTCTGCGATGATGAGTTACCAGATGAAGGGAGGAATCACAATCTGGCCCTCCATATATCCATGAATTGCAAGAATGACTCGCTATCCAATGTGCTAATTGATAACGGATCTGCGTTGAATGTTATACCGAGAAGTACCATCATGAAGTTAAAATATCATGGAACACCTATGCGCCCGAGTGGAATCATTGTGAAGGCTTTTGATGGGTTGAGGAAATCTGTCATCGGTGAAGTGGACTTGCCCATCCATATAGGACCGCACTTGTTCTTGATAACTTTCCAGGTAATGGACATTATTCCCACATATAGTTGTTTGCTAGGACGGCCATGGATACACGAAGCAGAGGTTGTCACTTCAACTCTGCATCAGAAGTTACAATTTATGCGTGAAGGGAAGGTAGTGATTATAAATGGGGAGCAGGCGTTGTTGATATCCCATCTATCCTCTTTCAGTATTGTAGAAGAAGATGAGGTTGCTGTTGGAACCCATTTCTAAGCCCTATCCATTGACAACATAAGGAAGAATGAGAATTTTGTGGTTTCCCTGAAGGATGCGCAGTAGGTTATGCGCAATGGTCATAATGTAGTTTGGGGACGACTTGTGGATCCACCTGTGAACAAAAATAGAGCTGGTTTGGGTTTCTCTTCAAGGAGTGGCAAAGGAGAAAGTTTGAAGTCAAAGTCTTATGTGAACAGTTATCATGATGTTTTCCGCAGCGGAGGCTACCTCCATCCGATTGGTTCTAGAATTAATGTCGTTGAAGAGGATGAAGCAGAGCAGGAAGCACCAAATTACGTGACGCATGGAGTCCGAGTTCAGAACTGGGTCACCATTGATATTCCTTCTTGCATACATGTTTCAAAGTAATTTGTTTTGTTAATCTGTTTCTTTCTTTTGAAAAGCTTTCACTCTGCCCAAGGTGGAAGTATTAATGTTGTAGGGCTTATCTGTTTGCTATAACTGATAAGGTCATTAATAAAAGTTGTCTTTGCTTATGAAATTATGTCTCTTATTTTTTGCCTTTTTCTCGGGAAATGGTTTAAAAAAAACCTTTCAGAATAAATAATAACTGAAAATTAATCTGCATGATCACTTGTTATATGTGTAAGTTTCTAAAAGCAATCATAAATCACATGTGCAGATTAATTAAAAAACATGTTGAATACAATGACCCTGCACCCTCTCCCAACTTTGATTGTCTTGTGTTTGGGGCCAAAGAAGAAGATTATGATGAGATTCCAAAAGAGGTCTCACGGTTGCTTGAGCACGAGGAAAATACCATTCAACCATATAAAGAGCCTTTGGAAGTAATCAATTTGGGTTCAGAAGAAAATCCAAAGGAGGTTAAGATTGGAGCATCGTTGCATCCTGATGTGAAGAGCAGGTTGATTGAGCTATTGAAAGAGTACGTGGATATTTTTTCTTGGTCTTATCAAGATATGCCTGGACTAGATACAGACATTGTCGAGCATCGCTTGCCGTTGAAGCCAGAGTGTCCGCCAGTTAAACAAAAGTTTAGAAGAACCCACCCGGATATGGAAGTAAAGATCAAGGAGGAGGTTCTAAAGAAGATTAATGCTGGTTTTCTTGTGACATCAGTGTATCCTCAATGGATTTCCAATATTGTCCATGTACCGAAAAAAGATGGAAAAGTCTGCATGTACGTAGATTATAGAGATCTAAATAAAGCTAGTCCAAAAGATGATTTTCCATTGCCTCACATTGACATGTTAGTGGATAGCACAGCAAAATTCAAGGTATTCTCGTTGATGGATGGATTTTCCGGGTATAATCAAATAAGAATGGCTCCAGAGGACATGGAAAAAACAACATTTATCACACCCTGGGGAACATTCTGTTACAGAGTGATGCCTTTCGGGTTAAAGAACGTTGGTGCAACGTACCAGAGGGCTATGACAACCCTATTCCATGATCTGATGCACAAGGAAATCGAAGTATATGTTGATGATATGATTTCCAAATCCCAAACTGAATAAGGGCATATAGAAGATTTGTTGAAGTTGTTTCAGCGTTTGAGGAAGTATCGTCTCCGCTTGAATCCAAATAAATGCACCTTTGTTTGATCGGGAAAATTGTTGGGTCTCATTGTTATCCAGAAAGGAATTGAAGTTGACCCTGATAAAGTCAAAGCAATTCAAGAAATGCCAGCACCAAGAACTGAAAAGCAAGTCAGGGGTTTCCTCGGGAATTTGAATTATATCTCCAGATTTATTTCCCACATGACCGCAACGTGTGAACCGATCTTTAAGTTGTTAAAGAAAGATCAAGGTTGTGTATGGACAGATGACTGCCAAAGGGCATTTGAAAGTATTAAAGAGTATCTGCTTGAACCTCCTATCTTGCTCCCTCCCGTAGAAGGAAGATTGTTGATTATGTATCTGACAGTATTAGATAAATCCATGGGTTGTATTCTGGGATAACAGGATGAAACGGGAAAGAAAGAGTTCGCCATTTATTATCTCAGCAAAAAGTTCACTGATTGTGAGTCGCGGTATTCTATGCTAGAAAAAACATGTTGTGCTTTGGCTTGGGAGGCAAAGAGTTTGCGGCAGTATATGTTAAATCATACTACTTGGTTGATCTCCAAAATGGATCCAATCAAGTATATTTTTGAAAAACCTGCTCTTACTGGGAGAATTTCCTGCTGGCAGATGTTGTTATCTGAATATGATATTGAATATCGCACTCAAAAAGCTATCAAAAGTAGTGTGTTGGCAGATTATCTTGCTCACCAGCCGGTGGAGGATCACCAGTCTGCAGAATATGAATTCCCCGATGAAGATGTGATATTCTTGAAAGTGAAAGATTGTGACGAACCATTTCCCGAGGAGGGCCCCGACCCTGAATCTCGTTGTAGTATGGTATTTGATGGAGCTGTGAATGCTTATGGTAAAGGAATCGGTGTTGTGATTGTTACTCCTCACGGATCGCATATTCCTTTTACTGCGAGGTTAACATTTGATTGCACTAATAATATGGCGGAATATGAGGCTTGCATAATGGGTCTCGAAGAAGCTATTGATCTCATAATCAAAATTCTAGATGTATATGGCGATTCACCATTGGTAATAAATCAGATTAAAGGAGAATGGGATACTCGTCACCCTGGCTTGATCCCTTACAGATATTATGCTAGAAGATTATTACCATTCTTCAATAAAGTTGAATTCCATCACATTCCTAGGGATGAAAATCAGATGGCGGATTCTCTGGAAACTATGGCCTCCATGTACCAAGTGAATACTTGGAATGATATACCAGAATTATAGTTCGACGGCTAGATAGGCCCGCTCATGTGTTTGCAATAGAGGAGGTAGCAGATGAAAAACCTTGGTATTATGATATCAAACATTTTCTTCAGACTCAGGAATACCCATTTGGTGCGTCAAAGAAAGATAGAAAGACACTGAGAAGATTGGCAGGCAGTTTCTTCCTCAGTGAAAATGTGTTATACAAGAGAAATTTTGACATGGTCTTTCTCAGATGCGTGGATAGACACGAAGCAGACATGTTGATGCATGAGATTCATGAAGGTTCATTTAGCACCCATGCTAATGGACATTCAATGGCTAAAAAGATGCTAAGGGCAGGATATTATTGGCTAACAATGGAATCCGATTGTTACAAATTTTCAAAGAAGTGTCATAAATGCCAGATTTACGCAGATAAGATCCATGTGCCTCCGACACTTCTCAATGTGATTTCTTCCCCATGGCCTTTCCCTATGTGGGGAATTGACATGATCGGGATGATAGAACCCAAAGCTTCAAATGGACATTGTTTCATCTTGGCAGCAATTGACTACTTTACCAAATGGGTATAGGCTTCTTCATATGCCAATGTTACCAAGCAAGTGGTTGTGAGTTTCATCAAAAGTAACCTTATATGCCGATACGGTGTGCCAAGCAGAATCATCACTGATAATGGCTCAAATTTGAACAACAAGATGATGACGGAATTTTGTGAAGAATTCAAGATTGTCCATCATAATTCATCTCCATACAAGCCAAAGATGAATGGGGCTATTGAAGCTTCTAATAAGAATATCAAGAGAATTATCCAAAAAATGGTTGTCACTTATAAGGATTGGCATGAAATTCTCCCTTTTGCTCTACATGGATATCGAACATCTGTCCGCACTTCAACAGGAGCAACCCCGTTTTCTCTAGTATATGGAATGGAAGTTGTACTCCATGTCGAGGTAGAGATTCCCTCATTGCGTATGATAATGGAAGCCAAATTGACAGAGGTTGAATGGGTTCAGAACAGGTTTGACCAATTGAATTTGATTGAAGAAAAGAGAATGACAGATTTGTGTCATGGGCAGTTATATCAGAAAAGAATGAAGAAGGCATTTCATAAAAAGGTCAAAACTCGTGAATTCAGAGAAGGTGACCTTGTGCTCAGAAAGATCATGTCTTTCAATGCTGATTCAAGGGGCAAGTGGACTCTCAATTTTGAAGGCATGTATGTTGTCAAGAAAGCCTTCTCTGGTGGTGCATTAATTCTTGAAACTATGGATGGCGAGGAGTTCCCACGTCCCATGAATGCTGACGCAGTCAAGAAATACTTTGCCTAAAGAAATAAAATAACATCTCGCTAAGTTGAAAACCCGAAAGGGTGGCTTAGGAAAAAAGGAGTGTCTCGGTAGGCCGAAAACCCGAAAGGGCGGTCTAGGAAAAAATTAGAGACATAAACAGAATAGATTTCCCGCTAAGTTGAAAACCCACAAGGGCAGCTTAGGAAAAAGTTAGGGATTTTCTTGGCAAGTAACTACGTCAGACGAAACTTGATCACCAAAGCAACAATCTTCTCAGATCCTCACCATACTTCAATGGAGACTGCTGCTCAGGATTTCAAAAGTTGTTAGGGGGGATAGTGGTCATTGTATCTCGATGTATCTTTTCCATTATGTATTACCATTTCCCAAATTTTGTAATCATCCATGGAGTCTCGCCATTCGCAGACTACCATTCTATTAATGAAATTCGAGCTTTTGCCCAATTCTTTGTATTCTTAATTTTATTTAGCTTGTAAAGACTTCATTTATTACTGATAATAACTTTTAAAGCAAAGAGATTAAAAAGCAAAATTGACTTTTAAAAAAAAAGAGATCTTTACAATTCAATTTACTTTGGGATTTGTGATGAAACAATGACAACAAAAATGGTGATCCCAGGGATGAACAAATTCTGGTTTCTTTAAGAAGATTTACTTCCTTTATAAAGGTTTTCTCAGGTCTTTTTGCTAGTTTGTGCATAATCTTTGTGTGTTTCCCAGATAGTTGAAGACGATATCAGTGGGTACAAAGTACAGTATTTAGGTTGGTGATCCCATTATCCCCAGTCAAGTCTGGATTCGCTTTTGATTTTGGGTTTGCATGGTCAAAAGCCTTCGTCCCAGCTTCCCCAGCAAAGTCTTCCCTCATATAATGAAAGGTTTTATTCCCTTGGTATGCTGAGGTGTCTCCCTTTTTACAGTATTGGCGCTAGTGTTGACTTCCCGGGAGGGTTATCCCAGGGCATCTCTAGTTGGAATGAGGGTTCATGGTGAAAATTTTCAACCCGCGGTTTCTTTTCTCTTGGGAGGTAGGCTTGAATTCCCCAGTGAGGTTTGGTTGTTTTATGTCAGTCTGCTTTATTTAAGGTTGATCTTGAAATCTCCAATAGGCATGTTGCTTTTGGAAAACAGTTTCTCCAATGAAACCGGAAGCAGGGTGTTCTATCCCAATATATGTTTGATTTAAGCTATAGTCGGATTATGTTCCCCTCAGTGAAGTTAATGCAATAGGTTTGGTTTCCGCAGTCGCTTTCACCTTTCCTGGATTGATCTTTCTGATTGAGGATTAGCCCAATGTTGTTAGTAACTGAGGCGGTTTCGTTTATCTGCACTGATTATGTATCCTTTTTATCATCATATGCACAATAGCACTCGTACATTCATACATGCATCATACATTGCTAAAATCATCATTCATGGGCATTGTGTTTCTGACCTTTACTGCAGAGTTCTTTGTTTGGTTGAATTATGCCTTCTCTCTTGAGTTTATTTCTCAAAGGATGAATCTGCTTTGGTTGTCTTGCTCCGATATCTTTCTGAATTGAATTTGTGGTTGCATGACGATGTCATGTATTATGGATTTCTGAAAACTTTGAATTTTTGCTTATGCATTTATTTTGCACAAAGAGACTTTATCCTATCAGCGGGAATATTATAGCATTTCTCCGGGAAGTCATGTTTCTATCTTTAAGAAAGTCATTTCTTTTGGCATTTCTCCTCTGACAATAAGTGGAAGTCTCTTTATTTGAGACAGGTTACATATTACCCTTTCCAGGATGATCTCCTTGGTTAAAGAAGAAGTTGAGACCCGTTCTGAGCAGAACACCAGAATTCTGGGAAAACTTAATATTTTCTCTTTCTACCTTCAGTGAATATTGGTAGTACATCGGCAGTGAACATCGGTGTTTGTTATCTTTTGCTATCTTCAGTGAACGTTGATAGTTCATCGTCAGTGAACGGAGGTGGTATGAGTTTTTCTCTTTCTACCTTCAGTGAATGTTGGTAGTACATCAGCAGTGAACGTCGGTGTTTGTTATCTTTTGCTATCTTCAGTGAACGTTGATAGTTCATCGTCAGTGAACGGCGGTGTTTTCTTTCTCTTGCTATCTTCAGTGAACGTTGATAGTTCATCGTCAGTGAACAACGATGGTATGATTTTCTCTTTCTACCTTCAGCGAATGTTGGTAGTACATCGGCAGTGAATGTCGGTGTTTGTTATCTTTTTCTATCTTCAGTGAACGTTGATAGTTCATCGTCAGTGAACGGCGGTGGTATGATATTTTCTCTTTCTACCTTTAGTGAATGTTCGTAGTACATCGGCAGTGAACGTCGGTGTTTGTTATCTTTTGCTATCTTCAGTGAACGTTGATAGTTCATCGTCAGTGAGCGGCGGTGGTATGATATTTTCTCTTTCTACCTTTAGTGAACGTTCGTAGTACATCGGCAGTGAACGTCGGTGTTTGTTATCTTTTGCTATCTTCAGTGAACGTTGATAGTTAATCGTCAGTGAACGGAGGTGGTATAATATTTTCTATTTCTACCTTCAGTGAATGTTGGTAGTACATCGGCAGTGAACGTCGGTGTCTGTTATCTTTTGCTATCTTCAGTGAATGTTGATAGTTCATCGTCAGTGAACGGCGGTGGTATGATATATTCAGAGAACGTCGATGCTTGTTATCCTCATCTCTGATTCTATTCTCGTGGTTTACCAATGATTTATTTTCCTAGTGGGATTGCTCTTTTGCTTCTGCATTTTGTGTTGCCTCCCTAATGCTACTTTGTGTCTCTTCTGTTCATATGCATTCATATGCATAAACATTTTCATGGCATCTTAGGGCCAAAAACAGGGTTTGTTTTATATTTAAGTGTCTTCGATCACGTCGACACGAAGATTTTTAACCTTCGTATCTTCGGATAGAAGAAACTTAAATAAGAGCAGCTGTTGTACCCAAATTTTCCCCCCTAAGATCCCTTCATCATACCACATTGTTTCAATCACCACAAAATCACATTAGGGATTTTGGTTCTACTCCCTATCTTTAGCTTTTCTCTTTGAGAAGTTACCAGGCACTTTGATTTGTTTGCTTTTGTGATCATAGATATTGTACTCTGATTTTTCTCTCTAATTAATAAAATGAAATATTGGCTTGTCTTACTTATTGATAATGTAGGTAAAAGCAATGAGGTTTAGCAAGTTGCTTCATGGGTTCATGAGTTTATTTCCATGATCTAGTCAAAAGCTTGAGAGATTCAAACCTCACCATTGAAGTTGTTTTGAAGTTGATATGAAATTGGTTTTGGTGGCCATGAGTCCTCATCATCATCCTCAACAAATTCTATTCACAAAGGAAGAATATTGGCACAAAAAGTTTGTTCAAACTTGGCAAAGTTCCACCAAGCTTTCTCTTGATCTAGAGACTAGGGTTTTGGACTTCAGAGGGGCATATCTTGCTATTCTTTTGGTATTTTTGAGTGATTCCAAAAAACATTCTTCTCTTCAAAGAGTTACCAACAAATCACTTCAAAAGTTCCAAAGAGTTTCCATGTGGAAGGAACTTGGTGAAGAAGAAAGATTACAAGTCATCCAGTTGAATCCCTAATTTTCCATATGTAACTTCAAATTGTCATAACTTCGTCAAATTTTATCACCTTTAGCCCATTATTTTTTCATGATGATCTTAAGGATGTGTACTTCATGCCTTCTTTTATGTGCAAAGTAAGAAAATGGATGGAAGTTGCCTCAAGAAAGCAAAAGATTATAGGTCATTTCATGATTTTTGGCCAACTTAAACAAGGCATAACTTGCTCAATTCTTGGAGATTTTGAGTGGTTGAAATTGCAAAATGTCATTCAAGAGATATACTTCATTCCATCTTTTTTGGTCAAGAGAAAATTCTAGGGGCAAGGCTATGTTTGGAAGCAAGAGATTATAGGTCATTTTTAAAGAAGAATTTGAAATATTTCTAAGTATGGAAAGTCAACTCTTTTTCTCCAACTTTGACTCCATGTAATTTTAAGCTCAAGCCTCCAATTGATTCCATTCTTTTTCCATTTCAAAGTGTGTTACCTCATCTTTCCAAAGCATCAAGAATCATGCCTTAAGACTCCCTGAGGTGGAAATGCCATTGTTTCAAAGGTGGTAACTTGGAATTGAAGTTTCCCTGCAAGTCAGAATTTGAACTTCATGTTACAACCTCTAAACCTCAAATTAGCACGCTTTTTGGGTCTAAACATGATTATCCAACTTTCCCAAGTAGATTAGTGCATCAAAACGCAAGAATTGGATGAGTTTTGGTGAAGTTTGGATCACACTTCACTCGTGCATCAGGTTTGCACAAATTCCCTCCAAAACGCCTCATCCACTCTTCCTTTTGATCCCATTTGATTCTCCTATAAATACATGTACTATCCCATTTATTTTCTCAAGCTTAGATAGCCAGAATCACCCTGCCAAACTTACTCCACAACTCAGATTTCAGCTACTTTGAATCCTATTCTTAAGCCTTTTTCAATCCATTTTTTCCATCAATTCACCTTCCTTGATCTTCCCTGAACCTAACCATACCATTACATTCAAGAATCGTGCCCTACATTGCTCCATAGAAGTCCAGTTTCAGAGCTCTGCAACTCAACTTCAATAGGTAGATTCCTTCATCAATTCTTCAAAACTTTGGTACCATTGTGTTGCTCTCATTGCCCTGGTTCTAGTCGCAACACTTACTTTTATCTGGAAACACGATTTGACCATGAATTTTCAAATCCCCTTTCAAAACTTTCTTTCCAAATTTCTTGAGTTACAGTTTATATAAAAATGGCACGAGGGTATGGTTATCTTTATCTTGAAGAGATGAAACGAATGGCATAGGTCCGAGTTTCTGATTTTACAGTTTGAGAGACTTGCAATTCGTGAGGCTGGAGGTTGAAGATGACCAACATGTCACCTTCTAACCAATGAAAGTCTGCCATTTGTATTTTTTGAATTTCTGATTTTACATTTGATTCAGTGCTTTATTCAGTAAAGACCATGATATGCACAGCGCGCCAGATCCCTTGGATTTGATTACTAACGCGTTTTCACTCTCATCCAATGGGCCACATCTTTTTCTTTTATTTTCTTTTTCTGATTTTTATATTTTAATTGTTTTAAATTTCAAAAAATCATAGAAAATTCATTTTAGTCAAAAAAAACTGAAAAAATTATGAAAAATATTTTTTATGATTTTTACTTTTTCACAATTTAATTTTGTGTTTTGGTGTTTTTTATGAAATTTACACTTATTTGATTTGTTTAAAATGTTTAAAAATACTTTTGCACATTTTTTAATTCTGAAAAAATATGGAACGATCCAATGACATTGTGATAAATATTGGTGACTTTATTTTATTTTTGTTTCTGACTTTACTATTTTTCACCATTTTTTTTCTATTTTACCCATTTATTTTAATTTTAAAAAATAGTTTCTGACTTTTAAAAATTCCCAAAATTTTTATAAAAATATTTGGACTCATTTCTGATTTTTCTATAGTTTTATTTTCTATTTTAATGTATATATTGTATATATTATTATTTTGTGAATATTTTCTGGCTGTCTTGGGTTGTTTTTTTTATCATTACTTTATTAACATCATTGGATCCATGGTGTTGAGTCTAACTCCATAAAAATGGATGAATGATTTTAATAATAGTTTGATTAAATATTAATTCAAATGTGGTTTTCTTTTTTTACCCTAATTCCACTTCATCTCACCCCCTTCTTATTGCACTAAGTGTTGTTGGAGCATGATCTATATATCATGTCTCAAAACAAATGGTGCATAGATTGCTATTGACTGGCCTCAAAATAGGTGCGACTTCTATATAAGTCCACTTACGATTGCTTAACATTGCGCTAAATTTTGTCCCGATTCGAATAAATGATCATTCGTGGCCCAAACTTATGATTGCAAGCCCAAGTATGTTAATTTGATCTCTTTGATCCAATAACCTCGAGATTCATTGTGTGGAGGCTTTGGTTCTACCAATCCTCTAATGGATCTACAACACCTTTGGTCAATGCGGATCACTTAAACATTGTTGATCATTAAATGGTACTCATGAGAATTCCAAAATGGATGATAGACTTGACAAAAAGCAAATGCAACTTGTTGTGTGGAGGCTTTGGTTCTGCCAATCCTCTAATGAGTTCCAAATGCAAGATTCAAGATGGTCATCAAACTAACCACTAATTATTGACTTGTTTATTTTATGCTTTATTCTTTTTATGCTTTATATGCTATTTATTTTTTAGCATTTTTACATTTGATGTCATTTTTTTATCTTTGCTAATTTGAGCATTTATTTATTCTTGTCATTTTTTACTTTGCTCACTTGAGCTTTTCTTTTCTTTTCTTTTCTTTTCCTAAGATACTTAATAATCAACATAAACCCTAAAAAACTCTTAATGGTACTTGGATTATTTGGTTACTATCCTTGATAGTATGGAGCAGTGGACTTTTCTGGACTTAGGATTAGAAACCTTGGCCTATCTTGGAGACCTTGTGATCTTATCTAATTATTTTGTCTGGAGCTCTTGAGGTTTACCTCAAGACATTGGGTTGCTTGTTTGTTTTTGTGTGCAGGTTTTTTATGATTGCATCCTTGATTTGTAATCTGGAATTCACCCGTATACAGCCGTAACTCTGCCCAATTTTTGTGAAGACTCAATACATTTGAAGAGGTCTAGTATTTTTGCTTGCTTGGTTTCAATCCGAAGAATGGGAATTCTATCTTGACTCATAATGTCAAGTTTTTGGCTTATTATCGGTTAGATGGTCCTTATCCTTAGCTTTTACCTTATGCTTTAGGATAGTCTCTTCTTCTCCTTCCATCTTCTTTAATTTCAAAAATCTTCCCCCTCCTTTTGAAAACTCTTCTTGTTTTGAAACTTAAACACTTTCATAATAAACTTGGACTTAGGTCCATGCATTTTCAAAACATTTTCCTAAATAAACCTCAATCAATTTAATAATACTTTGACATTTTTTTGATGAGAGGACTAAAAGTCAACCAATCTTATTTCAAACCATTTTTGCCACTTTGGCTTTCACTCTTAGACTTTTTCATTAAAGATTAGACTCTTGTCAATCCTTGTAGTGATGCAAACAACTATACTTCTAAAACATGTAGTGAAGAGAGACATTTTCTACTTGGGTGTTGAGTGAGGCATTGTTGATTTTAAAATCCAAGCCATATCCTCCACTTTGAGGTGATGCAAATTCTCCTTTCTCATGATTGTGGGTATTAAGTATATTTTCCACACAGACAATGACGATGATGTCTTATCTCTTAAAATTAACCAACACACTTATGTTTCAAATCTTTTAAAAGAGGAACTACGTGTACCCTGATCCCCTATTGCATGAAAGGTGGTACGTAGGCACTAAAGGTTCGCAACTGCAACGGGTGCAAAAATCATAAAAATATATTTCTTTTCTCACCTCTACCATCCATTTTATATACAACACACCTTTATAGCCAAAATATACAGATTTTACAAAGAGGCTCCTGTGGAGTACCGTAGATGTTTAGGGTGCTAATACCTTCCCTTTGTATAACCAACCCCCTTACCTTGAATCTTTCCCCCTTTTTTTTGGGTTATTCTCTCTTTTCCCATTCCTTTGGAAACAATAAAGCACGGTGGAGATTTTTATTTTGATTTGTATAAAGTCTAGTCAATCCAATGGCTTAGTCTTGAACATTTCTACCGCTACAACTTGGGCCGAATTAGTAGCTCATTTTCAGCTAGTCGTGGATGATGCTCAGGCTGCTTCTGAGGGGAGCTTCGAGAACATAGTGAATCAGGTGCATGTGTTGAACCCTGGAGATGAGCTCAACACTTCGGGCATGGGGGTAAATTACTATGTGGTTGATGGCTAGATTCTTGTTCCCGATTACCTGAGGGACATCGTTGTCAACTGGTCGGGGCTCCTGCCCAACTGTCGCCTATTTCTGAAGTGGGAGTGGAAGGATGATTGTGTTTGTTTCAGCCTACGTGCCAATTTTGTTATATTTGTTTTATCGGGCTATTTCCCGTTTATGTAATATTCGTACAATATCAGCCCAAGTGGCCATTTTGTTTATATACCGGCCATTGGTCGTTTTTCTTTGAATGTTTAACTTGTGTTATTTGCATGTCTGCCGACAAATTAGCCTGTTTAGAACATTTAACATTTTGCTAAGAGTTTGTATTAGGGATGTGCTCATTTTTCATGTTCGTCGGTGTGGGGAAACCGATCAAACGACCAAGATGAATACCGGGCGAGGTCCGTGACTCGGATCTCGTATCAAGGAACCCGAGTTCGGCAGTGTGAATATCCCGTCGTGAGTCGGGCGTTCTACCTTCGTGGCACAAAGACTATGGAGCTCGGTCGAGTTATCCACACCAGGCTGAGGGTGTGCTCGTCAATATAGCGGAGCCTCGCTACTTCTGAATACTTTAGGTGTTATGCTCGTGCCTAGGAATGCACGCATGTTCAGGCCTGGGTGAGTTTTTCTTGTCGACCAAACTCACCGACTGCAGAGTGTTTTCAACTGTAATATTGTTTTAGCTTTTCAATATTCCATGATCGAACGAGTTGTTCCCCTTGTATGTTTTCTAAGTAATACGCTCCAGTCCCCGTCTTCGCATAAACGCGATAAGGACCTTCACAGTTCGCTGCGAGCTTTCCCTCGCGAGATTCTTTGCAATTTCTCTTCAAGACAAGGCTACCGACCTCGATCTCTCATTGTATGACCTTGGCATCGAAGCGCATGGCTAGTTTTTGTTTGAGCGAGGCCTCTCGTAGGGCCACTCCTATTCTGATTTCTTCCACCAGATCAAGTTCTTCTCGGATGGTGACGTCGTTTATCTCCTTGTCAAGAGGTGCCTCGGTTCGTCTGGAAGGCTCCTCGATTTTGATGAGGATGATGGCCTCTGTTGAGTATGCTTGTCGAAATAGATATTCTCCGGTAGACGAGTGTGTGGTCGTTCGGTATGCCCAGAGCACAGTGTAACTCTTCGACCCATCGTTTCTTGGTTTTGTCCAACCTTCACTTGAGGCCTCTGAGTATTACTCTGTTGGCAGACTCGGCTTGACCGTTTGTATGGGGGTGCTCGATGGAGGCGAACTGTTGGGTTGTGCCAAGTTTGGAGACGAATTATTGGAAGGTAAAGTTCGTGAACTGGGTCCCGTTGTTGGTGACTATCGCTTGCGGGATGCCAAAGTGAGCGAGGATATTTCTTTTGTAGAAGCGGAGGAAGTTTTGGGCGGTGATTTTGGCCAAGGCTTCGGCTTCTATCCACTTGGTTAAGTAGTCGACCGCTACTATTAGGTATTTATTCTGATTGGTTCTGACCACGAACAGGCCGAGGAGGTCTAGTCCCCACCAGGCGAAGGGCCATGGAGAGGAGAGGGATTTAAGCTCGCTAGGAGGAGCTAAATGCATGTCTTCATGTTGTTGGCATTTATCATATTTATTTACGTGCTCTCTTGTATCGTGCTTCATGGTGGGCCAGTAGTATCCTGCCCACAAGGCTTTCCTTGCGAGGGATCTTCCGCCCAGATGTTGGTTGTCGATGCCTTCGTGGATTTCGAGCAGTACGCGTTCCACTCTGCTTTGATCGATACACATATGAAGTGGAATGGAAAATCCTCTTCTGTAAAGCTTGACTTCAACCAAGACGTATGAGCAATCCCTATGCCTGATGATGGCCGCTTCTTTTGGATCCTCGGGGATCTTGCCCTTAGTGAGGTAGTCATGTACAGGGGCCATCCAACAATTGCTATCCCCGATGGCGAATACATATAGGGTGGAAGACGGATTTTGGGTACTTGGTCGAGGCAGTATCTCTTGTATCACAGATTTATTTCCTCCCTTTCTCTTTGTGCTCGCCAATTTGGATAAGACGTCTACGCGGGCATTGTGCTCGAGGGGAACATGTTGTACATCCACCAATTTGAATTTCCCTTTTTTCTCCTGGACCAGGGCCCATATTTCAGCGAGTTGTTCGTTTTTGACTTGATATTCACCTCGGGCTTGAGAGGCAACCAACTGAGAGTCGGTGAAGATTTTTACTTCCTCGGCTCCCAGATCTTCGGTCAGTCGTAAGCCCACGAGGAATGCCTCGTATTCGTCCTAATTGTTGGAGGTTGGAAAAGATAGGGTGAGGGAGACTTCGACTAGAATCCCCTCTTCATTTTCTAGTATGATGCTTGCACTGCTTCCGGTCGAACTGGAGGCGCCATCGACGAAGATCGTCCAACGATGCGACCCGTCGGGGCTAGCGGGCAAGTTCATTTCTGTCACGAAGTTGGACAGGGCCTGAGCCTTAACGGCCTTCCTGCTCTCGTATTGGATATCAAATTGAGAGAGTTCCAGGGACCATTTTAACATTCTGTCGGCCATGTCTGGTCTTCCGAGCAGTTGTTTTATTGGTTGATCAGTTCGAACCATTATGGTGTGGGCCAGGAAGTAGTGTCTTAGTCTCCCCGCTGCAGTAATGAGGGCCAGAGCTACTTTTTCAATTTGTTGATATCTTGCTTCCAGGCCTTGCTCGTAAAGTAAATTTGCCTTTGTCCTTCCGAGGTTTCCCTAATCAACGATGCACTTATTGCCTCGGAGGCGACGGCCAGATAAAGGTAGAGAACCTCGTCTTTCTTGGGCCGAGACAGGCCGGTCGGCTATGAGAGTGATCTTTTCAAATGAACGAGGGCTTGTTCGCATTCGGGCATCCACTCGAAGGTGGCTTCCTTGCATAGTAGATTGAACAAGGGAAGCACGTGTTGGGCGGACTTTGCCACGAATCGGGAAAGTGAAGTGAGCATGCCGTTCAAGATCTAGATGGATTTTTTCGAGGTTGACGTCAAAAATTCGGAGAATGCTTGACATTTTTCGGGGTTTACCTTGATACCTTATTCTGTTAAATAGAATCCGAGGAATTTTCCTGCCCGCATGCCGAAGGTGCATTTTTTCGGGTTGAACCACATTCGGCTTTTCCGAGCTTGCTCGAATACTTTTTTCAAGTGGGCAGCATGGTCGAGCTCTTCTATGGACTTTACGGTCATGTCGTCCATATAGACTTCGATCATGTCGCCTATCTCATCGCGAAAGACTTTGTTCATCATGCGCTGGTAAGTAGCACCCGTGTTTTTTAGGCCGAAGAGCATTAAGTTGTAGTAATAGTTTCTTGACTCGGTCATGAAAGCGGTATATTTTTTTTCTGTTTTTGCCATGGGGATTTAGTTGTATCCAGAATATTCATCCATGAATGATAGCAGTTTGAAATCGGCCAAGTTGTCAACTAGTGTGTCAATATTGGGAAGGGGATAAGCTCTTTCGGGAAAGCCTGATTTAGATCAGTATAGTTAATGCACATGCGCCATTTACATTAGATTTTTAATGAGGACTACATTCGAGATCCAGGTTGTGTACTGGGCTTCAGAAATAAAATGTGCCTCAAGGAGGTCTTTTACAGCTAATTCAGCAGCCTTTGCTTTCTCAGTCGATTGCTTCCTTCTATGTTGCGCAACCACCTTGATGGCAGGATCAATGGTCAGGTGATGGCATGCGACTTTAGGGTCTAAATCGGGCATCTCGGTTGCACTCCAGGCAAATATATCAGCATTTTCCCTTAGGAAAGATTTGAGTTACCTCTTCGCCTAGTCGGGGAGGTCTGCTCCGATCTTCACTCCCCTTATGGGGTCTTCTCTGAGAGGAACTAGCTCAAAGTTAATGTCCGATGTGGGCCATGCGTGACTTGAGAGTTTGTTGTGATCAGTGGAGGAGGTTGATCCTTCGTCTTCGACCATCGTCTCCTTCCCTCTCCTTCTTTACTCTACCCGATCTTCCATGGAGAAGCGACTGTCAAGGTCAATGGTGTTAACCCTCGGCACCGTCCTGGATTCCTCGGAGCTGAAGGGCAGTATGGCTCCAGTGGTCTTTTCAGGTTGGGCATTGATGGAGCTGAGGCCCTTGGAAGATGCTTCGAAGCACCTTCTGGCTGCTTGGATTTCCCCATGAAGAGTGGCAACCAAGCCCTCGGCGGTGTAATATTTCATATTGAGATAAACGGTAGAGGGGACCGTGATAAGCTCGACGAGAGTGGGTCTCCCTAAGATGCATTGGTAGAGAGATGGGCAATATACCACTAAGAATTGGGTCTTGATGGCTATGGCTATTATCCCCCTCCCAAATGTGACGATCAGCTCTACATATCCCCATGGCTTTATGCTGGCCCCATTGAAACCCTGAAGATGAGAACCCATGTAGGGTGTTAGGTGGCTCTCGTTCAGCTGAAAAGTGTTGAACAGTTTGGCGTACATGATTTCCACCGAACTTCCTTGGTCGACCAAAATGCGACGCACGTCAAAGTTAGCCATCCGAGCTCTCACGAGTAGTGGGATGCTCGAATTTGGGGCCTCTACCGGCAACTATTCCCTGTATAATGCAAGTGGGTGAGATCCTCCTCGAAATTTGTCAAGTGTGGCGTCCATTTCTAAGTTGGCCTCAATGAGTTGGTCGAACCTCCTCTTCACCGATCCAACTATGTGCCTGTTGAACTCTCCATTGGAGATGGCCATGGCTACGGGGAAGGATTCCCATGGATAATGGGAGGAGAAGTACAAGGGGACATTCAAAATGTCTAGAAAGTAGAAGTCTTCCGACCGTGAAATGCTCAAGGCGATCAGAATAGTGTCGAGGCCGGGGGACTTCTTCCCTTCCTCGACGCTCTTGGTTTTTGGTGCTTCGTCACAGGCACCCTCCTTCTTCTTATACTGCTTGAGGTGCCCGTCTTAGATCATTATTTTGATTGCATCCTTCAGATGAATGCAATCCTCTGTGTTGTGACCGTGATTCTTTTGGAACCCGCACTACTTGCTCTTGTCGGTTTCTGGCTTGGAAGGTGTTTGTCGGGGGAAGCGCACCCCGGCTTGCTTGAATTAAGAATTAGCGCATACGTAAAGAATACAATCTCTTGAGGTTGTAAGAGGGATGTAGTCGTGGAAATAACCGATCGACCCTTTGTAGTCTTTGGGATCACGGGTTTTGTCTTCCCATTTCTTTTCCCCCCGACGGGATGTCGAGGGTTCATCATTCTTTGAGGATTTGGCACTCTCTTTGTGCCTAGATTCTTGGGCGTTGTTGGTCGCTTCCTTCTCCTCGCACTATATGTACGCCTGGGCTTTTAGGAGAAGGGAATCGAGCATGGATGGTGTTTCTATGCCCATAACCTTGGAAAATTCGCTGCGGGGACGGAGCCCGCGCTCGAGGAGGTACTTCTTCATATTGTCCGTTATCGGGACCTGGACCACTTCTTTGTTAAAGAGTTCAATATATGCACGTAGAGACTCGTCCCTGCCTTGTATGATCGCTTCGAGCGAAGCTTCTGATTTAGGGTTTCCATGGGAGGCAGTGAAATGCCTTGAAAATATCCTCCCGAGTTGTTTCCATGAGGTGATGGATTCGTCGGGCACGCTCTTGTACCATGCCATCGCCACCTTCCTAAGAGTGGTTGGGAAAAGTCTGCATTTGATGGCTCCCCTGACCCCTCTGTAGTCGAGGAGGGCATTGATGTTCTCGATGTACTCGTCAGGGTCTGTTGTTCTATCGTAGGTCCCTAAAGTGGGTGGTTTATCTAGGCCAGCGGGAAGCTGAGCTTCAGTAATCTCTCTCGATAGTGGGCCATGGGGCTCGTCATCCTCGCTATCAACGGGAGATGGAGAAGGAGAGTGATAGTTCCTCCCCCGTCAGTCGTCACGGTCCCGTCGGGGGGAGGGGCTCCTTTGTTTCTACTTTGGCCCGGAAGAAGGCAGTCAAGCGCGGTCGATTTTCCTGTTGTCCTTCCTCTTCTTGAACGAAGGGGAGTCTTAATCTCTGGGAGGAGGTGTTCGATTGTGTTTCTTGAAGAAAGAAACTCCGCGCCTCTCCTTTCTGGGCAGTGAGCCACGCCTGGGTGGCGATGCACTATGGGAGTGTCGTTGGGCTCTCCGAGGAGGAGATCTTGATCGCATGTTCTCCCAGACCCCTATCCTTTGATTTTGTTGCAGGATGAGAGTGTTAGTTTGATTGATAGCAGCAAGAAGTGTTGCCATGGTCGGGTCGGTGTTGAGAGGGATAGGGACTGATTGCATGACTACTGGAAGTTCCTCATCAAGATTCTTGGGATGTTCTGTATCCAAGAATTAGTTGTCGTCGTGTCGGGCATATGTAGAATCTAGAGACGCAGTTTGTTCGTCCCAGAAGCCCAAGTTGTCCTCGACATGAGGGTGTTCTTTACTTCTTCCAGTTTTGCGAGCAGGGGAAAGAATGGTCTTTCCGGACAAGTGAAGATCATCATGGTTGACCATGATTAGAGAGATGAATCTTGAAAGAGTTGCTTTGATCTTAAGTTCCAAGGGAAAAAAGACGGGGATAGAAGTTTCCCACAGACGGCGCCACTGATCTTGCCGGTTAATCAGAACCTGGTGACCCACCGGAGGATGATCTGCAGTCGGGCTGTAAGCTGAGGAGAAAAGGAGGTTGTACCTTCAAGGCACTCCAACGATCAAGTAAGAGCGGGAATAGGGAGGTACAAACAGAAATATCAGGTAGTGAGTAATAAATATTTGATACCTTGCCCTAACAGTTGTGATGGTTTATATAATGTCTCTGGCGTGTGGCCATTGGTTCCTGATTTCTCTCCTAGATATGTGGGTCCAGAAAATCAGGTAACTGCCAGGACTTGGTCAAACTGGGAGGATGTGCCCGTAACTAGCCGTTGGTTCCAAGGAAGGGACTACTTACGGGCATCTCTCTGGTCGATTCCTGGTGGTCTGCACGACTTTGGAGTTGGGCAGACAGAGAGGATGCTCGTCGATCATCCTGGGCCAGTGGCGAAGCTGGATGGCAAACAGATGTCATTTCCCGACAGAAGAAGGTCGTGCGGGTGATTCAGGTTGCGGTCGTGCGGACCGTACCCAAGGAAATCTTTTGGGCCAGGCTTAGTCAAACTATCGGGCCAGTCCAGAACAATATTAAATTGGAAAAAGAAAATAAATTTAATTGGTTAAGAAAACAATTTTTAGGTTCTTTATGAAAAGGTTTTAACCTATTTAATCAAAACAAAAATGAATGAAAAGAAGTTAATTAATTTAACTCCTAAGTTTCTAAATTAATTTAATAAAAATAAACTAAGTCTAATATTAATTTAATTAAGAAAAGAATTTTTTTAAAGAAAGGCTTATGGTCTTTTTATCTAAAAGAAATAAAATAAAAATATCCTAAATATCTAAATATAAAATATAAAATATAAAATATTTTTAGAAAAATAGAATGGGGCTTGGGTTGTGTTTAGTAAAAGGGGGATATTGAGAAAGAAATCTTCCAGGCCCAAACAGTCTGGCCCAATGCTTATGATGATCCAGTGGAGAGAGTTTATTGGAGGCTGTTGTACCCCAAAATTTGCCCTCTCACTTTACTCAATATATGTGCATTGAGATACTCAACTTGCTCAAGGATGCCCAAGAGTTGACTAGACAAACTCCCTCCTAAAACAATGAACCTCCAATTAGGGTTTCCATTTTCATCAAGATGGGTGAACTCCAAAGACCTAATATTATCTCCATGGTCCTAATATTTTCTCAAGGCCCTCCATGTCAAATTTCAAGCCTTGCACAAGAAGTTTGCTCAGTCAACTGCTCAGATGCTTGAAAATCGACTATGTTAGGTCAAAAGTCAATTGTGGTCCACATGCAGTCAAACTTCAAGATTTTTGGTCAACATCAACATTTTGAAGTGATATCCATCATTTTATCAAAGGTTGATCATGATTCCTCAAGAAAGGCTCCTAATTCATCAAAACTCAAAAGTTATTAAATTAGGGTTTCTCAGGAAAAGTCAACCAAACTTTGACCAAGCATAACATTCTCATACTTCATCAGAAATTTCTCATCCAAGGCTCATTTTGAAGGGAATCCAATTTTATACAACTCATCTTCATCCCTCAAGTTCAAGAAAGGCACCCATAAAAAGATATGAATTCCTACATTATAGGTCCTTTTGAAAAGTCAACAAAAACACATTTTGGGTCAAAGCTCCTTACATGAACATGGTAGACCCAATTGAGATGAGACCAAAAGGGTTGTTTTGGGGACACCCTAAGCTTTCTAAAAAGTCCAAGAACACCTCTTTAGGGTCAAAATTGGAAGAGTTATGCATTGTCAAAGTTGACCATTTTTGGAAAATTGCCAAAAGTCAAATATACCCAAAATTGCATTTTTTGCCAAATGGGCCTAACTTTTTATGCTTGCATTATGCCTCTAACAATGTCCACGACCCAAACACTCTACCACGTATTATTGACTTTATTTATTTAATTTATTTTGATTATTTATCATTTAAAAGTCAAATTAAATCAAATAAATGATATAAAATATGGAAGATTTGTTTTTTATCTGATTTTGAATGGAATTATAATGCAAATATGCTGTCAAACCAAACCAAATCGTGCCAAGGGTGATTGGGGTGAAAATGGTATGATTTGGCTTGATATAGAAAGAAATAATGTAAAGATGGAATCAAATCAAATCTTGATAATTGGCAAAGATATGCATGTTTTTTGTTAACCTAATACAGTCTAGTACATATACACAGCAAAATGCAAGGCACAAGGAGGAGAAAAAATCATGGAAAACAGCCAAGAACATAGTGCACTTTTGTCAAAAAATATCAGATCAAATTCCATACTACAGCCATCCTCAAGGAGATTTAAGGGTTGCAACACGTTCCTGGAAATCTTCTGAAGCTAACTGCACCTTTTGCACGCACCAAAACACCTTGAATCGTAAAATCCGCAACCCTGTTATCCAACTATTTTTTATTTTTTATTACATACATACATTCTTTTTTGATGGAATTCAATCATACATCTTGTTCATTACAAAGTCTCGATGCTTGTTGAATCTTTTAATTGAGTTTTAAGTGCAGAAATCACGGTTTGCCATTCTTAGGGTTTCTGAGTTCGTTTTAGGGCTTCCTTCTACCGGAAAAATTAGGGCTAGGCATGGACACTATGATGTTCAGGGCTTCAAGCCCATTTGATTCATGGTCTTTAATGAAATTTATATTTCTTGTGCTAGATTTTTGAATAACGCGGGGTTGTAGTTACAGGCATGAGACCGTAAGTAAAAGTCCCTAGGCTAAAACGACAGCCAGCGAAGGAAGACGAAGGCGTGGCACAACCTGGTTGGCTCATTTGAAATTGCATGCGTTTTCATTTACACTGGCTTTCTTTTATATATAATATATTATTATTGTTTTATATATAAATGACTTGGCAGCTCAGTTGGTGTTGATATGTGTTGGTAAATGAGAGGACCTGGGTTCGAATCCCAGGTCCAACGTTTTTCTATTTTCCAAACGAATTCTTATGGATCCAGCGCTTGTAGGCTATAGAAGTGAACCATACAACTTCACACCATCATCATCAGATCATGCATCACTTAGATCTAATGCTCCTGGATGCAGTCCCATGGTGGACGTCCCCAATCCAGTAACGCCAGATCCAGCACTTGCAATGGGCCAACCGGATCTGGGCCTTGGAAAATTCAACAAACACCACTCCAGTTTGGGTTTCACACCCCCTCAGGCCCATTTTTCTAACCTTTTCATTCTTTTAAATTAATTTTGTTTATTCATTATTTAGTTTAATTATTTTTTTAATCAATTTTTATTTTATAAAATCATAAAATCAAAACCACAAAAGTAGAACTTAGTTTCCTTTTTTTAATAAATTAATTTTTGTAAATAAATTAATTTCATCAACTTTAATTTACTTTTCATTAATTAAAATTAATTAGAAAAGTTAGGTTAAATTCAAATCTTTTTCATGAAAAATCCAAAAAATATTTTTAATGAGCAAATTAGTTTTTTAGGGTTTTGAACCTTTTTCTAGGTTTAATTCTCGCGCGTTATTATTTTTCCATACGATTATTTTATTTTTTATTGATGTAACTGTGCCCAGTTTGTAATAGCTTAATTAGGGTTTTATTTCCGCATTTTGCTTTCAGTCAATTCTTTATGTATCTACCCCAAAGCCTTGTAATAGTGTAGGACTTTTACTTTCTCGCTTTTATATTTTGTATGCTTGTATATAATTGTTAGCAACCTAGGAGTGTATGATTAATGAATCAATCGTAGATCACTAAACTGTAAGATAAATATAACTGAAAAAAGCACATTGTTGCACATGTTCACTCCTAGGGTTTACTCCACTCGATTGCCTCGGAAATAATGGTTGTGTCCCTCGAATGTAGGGATACCTTAGCAATGACCCACGATTCAAAGTCATAAAAAATATCATAGTCCCTACTTGTCCCTTGAGTTGCCTATGAATTGATCTTATGACGATAGCCCATTCGAAATGCTAAGGTATCTCTACTTGTTGCCTTCAGAGACCATTTCGTCCCTTCGAACGGCCCTTTAAAAATTCCAATGACGGTGCTACCTATTCCTTAATAATAGGATAGCATTGTCTAAAGGAAAAAGAACAGACCTTTTTCGAGTAGGTAGATTAGTTCCTAGGTACTTGCTCAAACAAAACTTTTTTTACAAACACTTTTCAAAACAATTTTCAAAACAAACTTCGTCACACTCTTGAGGACTGATACAAGAGTTATCATGAAGTAAAACTTTTTTGAAACAAGAACACACAAGCAATTTGAAAAATGAGCAAGTACCTAAGAGCCCGTGGAAAACCATGGATAGAAAGGGTGCTAACACCTTCCCTTTCTATAATCTACCCCCCGTACTCGGAAACATTCTCGAAAAAGGTTTTTTCTGTTCTTTTTCCTTTTCCTTAGTTGGATGAAATAAAAGTCGGTGGCGACTCTTGCTTACCGCAACATTTGCGAATACAAAACGCAAACCAGTATTAACAGTCGGTTCTGCCACCTTATCACAGAGGCGTATCATGGAGGTCTCACTAGGAGCGTTAGATCTGAGGATGATGAGATCAGATGGTGATGCCATGAGGTGCACCAAACGCGTGTATTCCTTGCTTGTATGGGATCTATAAATAGAAAATATTAAAAAAACAAAAGGGTACCACTGGGACTCGAACCCAAGTCCCAAAGGTTAACAGGCGTGCACGTTACCTCCGGGGTGGATATACATCTGTTTATTAATACAAAACCATAAATATATATTTGAAAACAAGTCAGGAGGCCAACTTCATCTTCTTCCTCGCGCCAACAATTTTGAAAATTGTAACTTCATCAGTTCTCAACCATTTTCAAAAGTGTAAACATGAAAATTGTTCTTTTTTCCACCACGAATCCAACCATGTAACTAACTTAAGCTAACACTCAAATATAAGGATGAATTTTTGTTAGTACCAAACTGAACCCTAATTTTTCAAAAAGTTCAAACCCAAAATTCTCAATGCACAGTCAATATAAATGAAAACCATGAACATCGTTAGCTTTAGAGCAATGATATCTATATTTCTACTTCAGAATGTATGTACAAAAGATGCTTGTATCAAGATATCACAATTGAGAAAAACATACCTTGAAGTGAGAATCATGTATGGAGTTTGAGTAACCTTTGAGGTGTCCTAATGATATGTTTAGCTTGCCTTGACCTCCTTGAGTGTGTTGCAACCCTTGCTTTTCTTTGAAAGTCCCTGAATCTCCCTACTCAAGTCAAACTGCAAGCTTGATTTTTGAAAATGGTAGATGGTGAAGATGGAATTACAGTCAAGAAACAGGTGTTGGTATAGCTTGTATATAAGATATGTTAAGTGTTTGGATGATTATAAATGGAAACGCACGAGTAGATTTTGATTTGGTGGTTTGAAACTCAAAAATGTTAAGTTATAACCAATTCTGTGTTGCGGTGCTTGGGAAGTTTTTAGGGTGCTTGATCTCGTGTCTTTTCTTGCAATAGACTTGTATATTTGTATGGAAAAGGTTAGATATGTTTTGCACAAGGGATTTATGGGTTGTAGGGTTTTGGCTAGGTGGCTTGTTTTTGAAGAAAAGTGGAAAACAAGTTTCAATATGTTGTACCTTTGATCATAGAGTTGTTAATTACTTTAAACACAATGCTTCTGACTTTGTAGATGGAGTGTAATCAGAACAAACAAGTTAGGAGCTCAATGCATTGACTTTATGCATAAAGCTTGCTTTACAAGAATGGAATGGTTGCTTTCTTTCCAAAATGGCAAATTGCTTTGGATAATGGCTTAATCACTTGGACCATACCTCAATCAATTGTGTAAACAATTAATTATGGAGTGATTTACATGTTAGAAGCCTGCAAAAACAATATTTTGCAGCATAGGCTTGAGATTTGAATTCTTGTTCATCACAAAATGACCTATAATTCATGTTTGAAACCCTAACTTCATCTCTTCGATTCTCCTAGCTCAAAAATGATCTCATTGACTTCTTGGACATTTTTAAAATCTTGGAACATTATCTACAACATTCATGTTGTCCATTTTTTAATAATCCAATTGGAACTATGTGAAAAATTTCCATTAAGTTGGTACCAAAAATCTGCCTAACTAGGTCAAATTTTCACTGTGTTTTTATACAAAGTGCATGACTTTGTGAATCTATAACTCACAATAAAAGCATTTATATGACTTGATCAGTAAAGAAAAGTTGTATATCTCATCAAGATCTACAATTTTCATGTTGAAAATTTTCTTTGAATCATCTTGCATCTTAGTGAAAAGTTGGCATGAAGTCATGAAAAAATAAGACATAAAAACACAGAAAAATTCTAAGTCTTGAAAAGTTTGACTTTTTAAGATGAATTCTGACTTTCTTGATTTCTTGATGATCAAGTTTCATATTTTGAATGTCTTGATCAAATGCGATCTTTGAAACTAAAATTTGATCAAAAAGTCAAAGTTTGACTTTTGGTGTATCGGTTGATTTTTCATCAGTTGACTGAATTTCTACTATCAATCAATTGATCTTGAGAAATGTTTTGAGACATGAAATTAGGTAAACATGTTGTATTTGAATCCTTGAGATTATGCTTTAAGCCATTAGATCATGTATTAGGTCAAAAACTCTTGATCAGTCAAATACAGTCAAAACCCTAATTTTGACCATTTTGCCCTTTTAGTGATTTGAATAATTATTCTTGGGGAATTGTGATCCAAACTTGATAAATTGATACATATGACTTCAAAATGTTGATATTGGTCCAAAATCTTGAAGTTTGACTGTTAGTTGAGCATAGTTGACTTTTTTACCCAATACAACTGATTTTAGGTCATCTGATCAATTGACTGAGCAATTTTGTTATTCAAGACTTGAAACTTTCCATGAGAAATCTTGAGGGTCCATAATGATCCATGAAAGTAATTTGAAGCATTAGAATCCCAATTGTCTTTGTGCAAACTCAAACCCTAATTTGAGGTATTAGTGTGGAGGAGATGGCTTGACCCAATCAATACTTGTATAAGCTTGAGCCATTGAAGATCTTTGTGAGAAATATCTTGAGAAAAGAGAGGGAAAATTTTAGGGTACAACAACTGCCCCTGTTCAATCTTCTTAAACTTGAAGAGTTAGATTGGTGTGTCTTTCATTCGTGACTTGAAGGTGGAAGATGATTGAACACTAAAATGCCCAAAAATTTGCACTCGATTATGTGTTAGTTGATTGTGTCGGGAATGGGATTAAAGTTTCCATTTGGAGAAGTGATGAAGAGTTTGTCAGAGATGGGCTTACAGATGCCATTCAGAGTGACTGTCGAAGGAGAAGTATTAGAGTAAATCTTTGGTCAAATTTTACTGAAACTGTATATGTCTTTTGCCTATCTTTAACTGGGAGAAATAAATCTAAAAAGAAAAGGCCTTGTAATGGTGACTTCACTGGGGAAACAAATATAACCAGAAGATGCCTTTTGGTTGCCTATTATTAACTGGAGGAAGTGAATCTATCCAGAAGAGGTCTTTTGATTGCTTATTATTAACTGGTAGAAGTAAATCCATCTAGAAGGGGACTATTGATTGTCTATCGTTAACTAGAAGAAGTAAATCTATCTAGAAGAGGACTTTTGTTTTGTTAACTGATTTTTCCTACAAGGAAGAGGGTTAGTTGCATGCAGATGTATGCATGGCGTAATGATGTTCTCAAAATAAATGAGATTATGTTGTATGCATTTGTCATGTATGTAGTATGATGTATGAATGTGAAATATTGTTGAAGCATATCTTTGTCTTGAAAATAAATCCTTGACAAATAATGGGGAGTTTTGGGAAGTTAAATCTCGGATTGTTGTTGGGGATGAAGAGTACGTGCATCTTCAAACCTATTTTAGAGCGTTTATGTTGGGGATTTCTGCTTTGTTGTTTGAGGAGAATTCCACTGGGGAACATTGACTTTACTTGAGGAAACTCTATGGGGAGTGTTTATTTCTGCTTGGGGAATAGAGTTCAGGAGTTTTAGTTGTCCATTGCTCTACTGAGGAGAATAAAAGTTAGTTGTTATCTGGTCAAATTCCAAGCTTTGCAGCAACTTGCTGGAGAAAATAAAGTTAACTATTTTCTGGTCATATTCCAGGCTTCGCAGCAACTTACTGGGGAAGATAAAGTTTAACTCTTATCTGGTCAGATTCCAGGCTTCGCAGCAACTTACTTTAGAGGATAAAGTTAATTGTTATCTGGTCAGATTCCAGGCTTCGTAGCAACTTACTTGGAAGGATAAAGTTAATTGTTATCTGGTCGGATTCCAGGCTTTGCAGCAACTGAAATTAACTGTTATCTGGTCAGATTCTAGGCTTCGCAGCAATTTAGATGAAGTTAATTGTTATCTGGTCGTATTCCAGGCTTCGCAGCAACTTAGATGAAGTTAAACTATTATCTGGTCAGATTCTAGGCTTCACAGCAACTTAGATGAATTTAAACAGTTATCTAGTCGGATTCCAAGCTTCGCAGCAACTTAGATGAAGTTAAACTGTTATCCTGTCGAATTTCAGGCTTCGCAGCAACTTGCTCGGGAGGATGAAAGTTAACTAAAATCTGGTCGGATTCCAGGCTTCGCAGTAACTTTTGGGGATAGTAACGACTCCATTGGGGATTAGAGGTCTTTTCCATTGATTTGTAATGGTCTGGGGGAAAACTTGTATTAGGGAATTTGTAGTTTGTTGGGGAAATAAACCTTGTTGAAGAGAATATTTGACAACCTAATGGGGAAGTGAATTCTTTAGGAAGAACTCCACAAGGCTTCTTTTTTAAGACCAACTCAGCTGGGGAGAGGGTTTCTAAGAGATTGGAACTCTGGATGTATGAGTTTAACTCAGCGGGGAGAGTTTTATTGGAGTAACTATGTGGGGATATTCCAAATCCTTAAGGAAATGCTTATTACTTTTTGGCAAAATACTCATTTTGGTCCCTTAACTATACCCTTGGGTTCATATTGGTCCCTTAACTTTTTTTTGTGTCATTTTGGTCCCTTAACTTTCAAAAAGTTTCATTTTAGTCCTTTTTGTCTAAATTCGTAGCTAATTAGACGGAAAAACTTTGAAATCAGCCGCTAAATTCGTAGCTAATTAGACAAAAAGGACTAAAATGAAACATTTTGAAAGTTAAGGGACCAAAATGACACGAAAAAAAGTTAAGGGACCAATGTGAACCCAAGGGTATAGTTAAGGGACCAAAATGAGTATTTTGCCTTACTTTTTTTATGCATAAATTTGTTAAAATTTAATCATGTTCATATGCATATGCTTATTCAATATTTAGTCATTGGACACTTTTGCACTCAAAACAGAAAAACACAAAGTTTGCACTTCAAAGTATATTTGTATTGATGTTTTGCCCATAAATAGGCGTTTGTGTACAACGAGACAGAGATCCTAGTGAGAGGAAATCATCGAAAGAATGTAAGGAATACAAAGTGAAAACAAGAATAATAGCCATGTGGAAGTGATCTCATTGAGTTCCAACCCCGCTATTGCCCCTATGTCTTTGAACATCATCCTTTGTCACTGAAAGAAGTTGATTGAATTGATCTTGGACCATTGAACTTGGACCTTGGTAATAAAGCTGGATGTAGAGATTCCACGAGACATAGTCATATGCTTTAATCCTTAACTTTTGCCTGGACCGCCCTTTCGGGTTTTCAGTCCACCAAGATACCCATTTTTTCCCAAGCCGCCCTTTCAAGTTTTCGACTTGACGGGTGTACAATCTTTTGTATATATCCCTAAATTTTTCCCGTACCTCTTTGGTTCGCCGGGATGCCCTTATTTTTTCCTAGGTATGTCAACCTAGCGGGTCATTTTTATGCCTAGTATTTTTTACTATGTCCGCGTTCACAGGATGCGAAAAATCTTCGTTGTCCATAGTAGTCAGCATCATGGCGCCACCGGAGAAAACTTTCTTAACAACAAATGGCCCTTCGTATGTGGGAGTCCATTTTCCCTTGGGATCTCATTATGGAAGAATAATGTGCTTTATTACCAAGTCTCCAGTCTGATACACTCAAGGCTTGATCTTCTTGTTGAATGCCTTGATAATACGCTTTTGATATATTTGATCATGACAAACAGCAGCCATTCTCTTCTCATCAATCAAATTCAACTGATCCAACCTAATCTGCACCCATTAGTCTTTTCCTAGATCTGCTTCTCTCATAATCCTTAGGGAAGGAATCTAAACTTCAACAGGCAGAACAACTTCCATGTCATAGACTAAAGAGAATAGGGGTTGCACTGGTTGATATTCGAGTTGAAGTACGGTAGCCATGAAGAGAAAATGGTAGCATCTCATGCCAGTCTTTGTAGGTCACCACCATCTTTTGCATAATCTCCTTTATATTTTTATTAGCAGCTTCCACTGTGCCATTCATTTTAGGTCTGTAAGGATAAGAAATGTGATGCTTGATTTTGAACTGAGTACAAAGTTCCATAACCATAGCATTATTGAGATTGGTTCCATTTATTAGTGATCATCCTTTCAGGGATACCATAACGGAAGATGAGGTTATGCTTGATAAACCGAGCTACAACGTTCTTTGTAACTGAGACAAATGAGGCAGCTTCAACCCATTTGGTGAAGTAATCAATGGCAACTAGGATGAAGCGATGTCCATTAGAAGTTGGGGGCTTGATTTCTCCAATCATGTTTATGCCCCACATTACAAATAGCCACGGAGCAGTCATGACATTCAAAGGAATTGGAGGCACATGAACCTTGTCGGCATAGATTTGACACTTATGGCAAGTCCTTGAATGATGGTGACAATCAGTTTCCATTGTTGACCAATAATAATCAGCCCTCAGAATCTTCTTGGCCATAATGTTCCCACTAGAGTTAGTTCTAAAGATACCATCATGCATGTCCTCCATGATTTTTTTATGCCTCCTTCTTATCCACACAATGGAGTAGAGTCTAATCGTGGTTGTGCTTATATAGGATCACATTGCTTAGGAAGAATTTGGATGAAAACCTTCGTAGGAATTTCTTGTCGCTGATGGAAGCTCCTTCAGGATATTCTTGTGCTTCCAGATATCTCCTCACTTCAAGGTACCATGGTTTCTCTTTGTTAGTTTCGATCTCACAACAGTATGCAGTTTCGTTAAATTTTTCGATAGTAATTCTGGGAGCTTCGTTGTCCCAATTGACCTTGAACATAGACAACATAGTTTCTAAGGCATCTGCCAACTGATTTTCTTTCCTTAGAAAGTGTTCAAAGGTGACCTCTTCAAAGTATGGGATCAAGGTTAGCACAAGCTCTTTGTAGGGGATCAAATTAGGATGTTTGGTATCCCATTCTACTTTAACTTGACTGATTACTAAGGTTGAATCTCCATATACGCTTAACAATTTGATTCTTAGGTCAATGGCAGCCCTAAGACCCAAGATGCATGCCTCATACTCAGTAATGTTGTTTGTAGAGTCGAAACATAGCCTGGCAGTGAAAGGTGTATGGAAACCTTCGGGAGAAATAATCATAGCACCAACTCCATTACCCAAAGCATTGGAAGCCCCATCAAAAACCATAGTCCATCGGGATCCTCGTTTAGGTCCGTCATACAGTCCAGGCTTTTTGCAATCAGTTATCAGCATGATATTCTCGTCCTGGAATTCAAAGTTCATAGATTGGTAATCATCAACAGCTTGATGGGCCAAATGATTTGCCAATATACTTCCTTTGATGGCCTTTTGTGTTGTATATTGGATGTCATGTTCAGTAAGAATCATTTTCCATCTAGCTATTTGTCCGGAGAGAGCTGGCTTTTCGAAGATGTACTTGATAGGGTCCATCTTAGAAATTAACAGAGTAGTGTGAGTCAACATATACTGTCTTAGCTGGTGAGCAGGCCATGCCAAAGCGCAACAAGTTTTCTCGAGCAGTGAATATCTTGTTTCACAGTCGGTAAACTTTTTGCTTAGGTAGTATATTGCATGTTTTTTTCGGCCAGACTCGTCATGTTGGCCCAACACACACACCCATTTAATTCTCTAATAAAGTCAAATACATAATCAGAGGTCTTCCTTCAACTGGAGGCATCATAATTGGAGGTTCTTGTAAATATTCCTTGATTTGTCAAAGGATGCTTGATAGTCTTCGTTCCATCTGACTACTTGATCTTTCTTTAAGAGTTTGAAGATTGGATCACAAGTAGCAGTCAAGTGAGATATGAATCGAGCAATGTAGTTGAGTCGACCTAAGAAACCTCTGACCTCTTTCTCAGTATAGGGAGCTGGCATTTCTTGTATGGCTTTGACTTTTACAGGGTCGACCTCAATACCTTTTCCACTGACTACGAACCCTAAGAGTTTTTCAGATCTTACCCCGAAGGTGCATTTGTTGGGATTCAACCTTAGCTTATATTTCTTTAATCTTTCAAACAGTTTGTGAAGATGATCAAGGTTTTATTCCTCAGTTTGTGACCTTGCAATCATATCATCAACATACACTTCTATTACATGATGGATCATGTCATGGAATAGGGCTACCATAGCTCGTTGATAGGTTACCCCTGCGTTCTTCAAATCGAAAGGCGTGCCCTTGTAACAAAAAGTGCCCCACTGTGTAACAAAAGTGGTTTTGTCCATGTCTTCGGGAGCCATTTTGATTTGATTATAGCCATAGAAGCCATCCATGAAGGAGAAGACTTTATGTTGAGAAGTGTTGTTAATCAAGACGTCAATATGTGGTAGCGGGGAATCATCTTTGGGGTTTGCCCTATTCAAATCCATATAGTCTACACATATGCGGACTTTCCCATCTCTCTTTGGCATAGGGACCACATTTGCCACCCATTGGGGATATGACACTACTGCTAGAAAACCTACATTGAATTGCTTCATTACCTCAGATTTTATCTTTTTAGACATGTATGGCCGCATACGATGAACTTTTTTCTTGACTGGAGGGAAATCTCCCTTTGTTGGTAGACGATGAACCACAATGTCAGTATCAAGCCTCGACATATCTTCATATGACCAAGAAAACACCTCAACATAGTCATGTAACATCTGGATCAATTTTTCTTTGATATCGTCTTCCAAGTTGGCGCCGATCTTGACCTCTTTCTTATCTTCCTTAGTACTTATGTTGATCACTTCAACTGGCTCTTCATGTGGTTGAATGGACTTCTCCTCTTGCATCAGAATTCTGGCTAATTCCCTAGGTATTTCACAATCTTCTTCACCTTCATCTTCGGCTTGGTAGATTGGATGTTCAAATTCATAGATGGAAATAACGGAATCGTTGTCAACGAGATCTGGAGTGGATGAGGATCTGCAAATGTGTGTGTGTGTGTATGTAAGATACATGGCTATTTTGAAAATGCAATAAAGTGAAAGAAAAATAATGAGCTCGAAATTTGAATGCAAAAGCGTCCAATGTTTTTCCATTAAATGATCATATGGCATATGAAAATGAACAAACCCTTAACAAATGGACCATGGTGCCCCGGGTATGGCACATGGCTTAAAGTCATTGTTTCAATAAAATTATAGACAAAAATCTTAAATTGATAAAATAGTAAATGGTAATTACTCCTTGTTGGAGGAGATGTGAATGAAAACTTTGGCACGCTAGTTGTTGAGTCCTTCACCAGCAGTCAGGTAGATCCAGTCATCAAAATCACAATCATTGTCGGAGTCTTCAAGAGCATTCACTTCATGATTACTGATGCGAAAAGGTGGTTTTCCTATGTGAGCACGTCTGACCTCCTTTTGGGCCTTGGAAGTGAAACCCAAACCACTTTTTTCTGACTTGAAAGGGATGTCAGAGAGTTGTCCCCACATGATACAACCTCTGTCTTCAATCATAGCATGAGCATCTTTGAGGGAAGCCATCCTAGGAACATCTTTAACATATTTTGGAACATCAAGAATAGCCTTGGCAGCAGCAACCATGGGAGAGACCATTTCGAAGGCTTGACATGAAGTTTATATGAACTCTCCATCCATCTCAACATACTTAAACCAATTCAGGTGGCTAACCATAAACTCTTCTTCACCATAGACGGTAATGATTTTTCCCTTGATTGATATTTCAGCTTTTGATGAAGTGTAGAAGTCACTGCTCCTTCCCCATGTATCCAGGGGCGTCCAAGTAGGCAAGAGTAGGCAGGACGGATGTCTTTTACATAGAAAGTCGAGTTGAAAGTTTGAGAAACAACTTTGATGGGGAGGTTAACTTCTCCATGTACCATCCTTTTTGATCCATTGAAAGCCCTTACCACTATGTCACTTGGCTTCAACACCAAACCCTCGCAATCCAACCGATCTAGGACACCCTTGGGTAAGACATTTAAAGAGGACCCAGTATCCACCAATACATGGGCTAGAGTGGTTCCTTTGCATTCAATGGAGACATGCAAATCCTTGTTGTGATTTCTTCCTGTTGGAGTTAAATCAATATCCGAGAATCCCAATCCATTATCGGCAGTCAAACTCGCTACACAATTTTCAAATTGGTCAGCCGTAGTCTCTTGAGGAACATGAGCTTTCTTCAAAAAAATTATCAAGGCTTGAGCATGTGCATCAAAACAAAGTAATAAAGATAGCATAGAACTTTTTGAGGGGGTTTTCCCCAACTGCTCAACTATCTTATAATCAATTTTCCTTATGATCTTCAATATCTCCTCCATCTCTTGAGTTGAGGGTTCCTCAATAATAATGTCTTTGGAAGGCGCCTCCATCCTGGCAGGCTCACTTATCTTTTATTTGCCCCTAGCATCAGCACTAGGTTTGTCAACAGTGATGCAAATAAGTATAGTTGTGGTGGTTGGAGGTGAAATGTTAGGAGAGAAGATTCTCCATGTCCTTGTCACCTTGCTAGAGCCAACAATGTTAGTAATATCAGCAGTCTTGTCTTCATCAATTCAGGAGTCTTGTCTAATACCATGGTAGTATACTTCAGTACCATAATTCCAGGGCACCGCTTTATCAGAAGAATAAGGGACTGGCCCAGGAGTGGTAATTATTAACGGAGCTATCTTCGGTTCATTGGTAATACTAATATGACCCTTTGAAGTGATCCTAATAGGCTTGTTGGAGATATTGATGATGGATATGTCTTCAACTTCTTGAGGTACAACTTCGGTCAAACTTTTTACGGATGGAGTTCTTTTGAATAGGATCTCATGATTGTCAATTAGGTGTTGGACATCTTTTTTCATCCATTCACAACCATTGATTTGCGCAGCACAGTAATAACAATCCTTAAGGAAACCAGGGAAAACCCCGGCTTTCAACAAATTGTTTTTGACAAACTTTAGTGGAGTGGTTAAGTCATTAACAGAGGAAACAAAAGCAGTATTTTCAATAGCATTGACACCTTTGCCATGGTTTGGCATAGGTGCGGTGATTATATTCGGAGTTGGAGGAGGATCAAATTCAATGATATTGTTATCAATAAGGTCTTGGATCTTGCATTTTAATGCCCAACAATGATCAGTATCATGTCCGGGACTATTGGAGTGGTAAACACATTTGGCGTTCGGGTTATACTTTGGAGATGAAATGTTGGGATTTGAAGGGGGATCACACAATGTTACCAAATTAGCCTTTAACAGGTGTTGTAGGGCTTGAGATAGTGACATGTTGATCCTTGTAAAATGTATTATTGGAATACCAGGTCTTTGGTATCCAGCTTGTTATTGTGGTATTTCAGTAGAGATCGGATTGGAGATTAGAACTACATTCACGGATTGGCAATGGTCCTTCTTGATATGGCCCCTCGACCTATACACGGCATTAGTTTCTTTTTTACAAGTAAAAGGTTTCTTCATAGTATTTGATGAAGAGGCAGAGGCCATGGGAATCTTTCCACTTTTAATACCGCTCTTGATCCTTTCACCAGTCAAGATTAAATTAGTGAAACCAGATGATGAGCTCCTAATTAACAAGTTGAAAAATGGTCCAGTCAATGTTCCCATGAACATATCCACCAACTCCCGATCAGTCAATGGCGGTTGCACCCTACCTATCAGGTATCTCCATTTTTTCGCATATTCTTTGAAACCTTTGTTGGAACCCATGGTCATTCCTTGTAACTGCACTCTAGTTGGCGCCATATCAGCATTGTACTGATGTTGACGATAGAAAGCAGTGGCCAAGTCCTCCCAGGTATGAATGTTGGAATCCTATAACTGGTAAAACCACTCCAATTGAGTCCCAGGCAGACTCTCTTGAAAGAAGTTCACCCATAACTTCTTATTAATGGTATGCGGTTAAATTTTATAGATGTAAGATCTCAAGTGAAGCTTCGGGCATGAAACACCATCGTACTTGGCAAAAACTGGAATCTTGAATTTGTGGGGGATTACCACCCTAGGAACCAAACCCAAATCACCAAAATCTAAGACAGGCACAACTTGAACTTCCTTAGCCTTCAATCTGTCCTCTAGTTGTTTATACTTGTCTTCAGCCGGTGGATATTGTTCGTCAAAATAGTCCTCATCCTCAGAGACTGGATTGTTACCACCCCCAGCACGGGTGCTCTGTGCGTCTTCATCCTGATTCTCATCCTCCTCGGAAGAGTCTTCTACCACTTGAACTTGTTGAACGGGGCCCTTGAATCTCTTCCCCATGTTGATTAAAGCCTTCTTCTTGGTCTTCTTCTTTGCAACTAGAAGTGATATAAGTTCTTGCTTCCCTTTGGCCAAGTTGAGCAAGGTTTCTTGAAATTGATAATTTTGTGTCTGCAAGTCCTTCACAGTCTGCTCAAGATCCATCTTATTGAAATAAACAGTAGAAAGATGAGGAAACCCGTGTCGTAAAACCTGCTTATGTTATGATGCATGTAATGCAAATGTTTTCAAGGACCTTTAAGATTTAAATTTGTTTAAACAAAGAAGGAACAACCATTAATTGTATTAATAAGCTTAAACGGTTACAAAATATGCCTCTTGGGCTTACAACAGAAGAAGCAAAATAAACTCCTAAATCAAAAAGAAACTCAAGCTTCCCATGAGCGTATCCTCTTTGGTGTAATGTAGGCGTTCAAACTTCACTCTTCATGAGCTGTCTCATGAGCTCCAAGACCTTCTTCTCGCTTGCGTAGAATTGGGTTTCAAAGATGTCTCGCTCCCCTTTGAGTTGATTCCACGATCTTTGCACCTCCTCGAGAGTAGTAGGCATGTCAGGATGAAGAATAGTGTAGGGAACATCTCCTTCGGCAATAGGCTCCATGATGATAGGTAGGATGGCCTCATATGGCATTATGAGGTTTTAAGCGCGAACTCGCACCCAATTGAGATAAGGCTCCAAAGGAATGGAGTTCTTATGTCCCAATGTCTTGTTATCAACTTTGTTCACCATGCTCCAAGCTCGTACGAATATTTGACGATAACCTTGGACATTGTTCTCATAGTCAAATACAGTTCCTTGGACAAGCGCGTCATGAGGGCCATCCCTCCAAGCATACCCAAATTGTCGTAGAGACAAGCAAGGATTATAGGTGATACCTCCCTTAATGCAAAAGAGAGGGACATTAGGTAATTCCTCACAACGATCAATGATGGTGACATCCTCCAAAGATCGACAATACCAATGAATATCTGAATGTGAGAGTGACATTAAACTACTAGACCATCTCATGCCTTGCTCATTCTTCAAGATAGATCGAGGAAGGTGAGAAATAAACCACCTAGCCAATTGAGGAGTGCAACACATAAGGGTCCCCTTCTCTTCATGGTGCGAGTGTGAAGAGAGTTCAAAATGTCTCCAAGTAAGGTAGGCACCGGGTTATGAAATAGAAAAACTTTGACCGCATTCACATCTATGAGTTGGTCCGGGTTAGGAAATAGTACCATCCCATAAATTAGAAGGGCCAAGATCTCTTCAAAACCTTGCAAATCCAGAGTATCCCAAAAGAGTTGAGCCTTCTCAAACAAAAATTTGGCTAGAAAACCCTTAACACCACTCTTGTTTCCTAATTTGCCACAACGTCGGACCGTTGCAAATGTAAAGCTAAAGCAATCTCGTCAGGTCTTGGTTCTTTCTCAATACGGATGAAGGGTAATTGATCAAGAATAAGAACTCCAAAAAGTTGAGAAAACTCCTCCATGGTGGGCACTAATTAGTAATCAGGAAATTTAAAGCAATGGTGTAAAGGGTCAAAGAATTTATAGAGCACTTTCATCATGTCTTCATCAAGGCTTGAGGTAACCAGATTGAGAAGTCGACCATGTCTCTTGGTGAATGGAGAATTATCAAGAACCCTTAACGCTAACTCTTTGAGTTGAGGAGGCACGCTTACGAGATTGACTTGGATAGTATTCTTGTGAGTGGAAGCCATGTCCTACAAAACAGCACAAAGATAAATCCCAAAGTCCTTGAAATGGTTAGTGAAAATGCCATCGTATGATGTTTTGATGTTATATACAAACAAGCACACAAACAAGTCCTTAGGTTCATGCTTGCATGGGGTTTATAGGTAAGTACCCTCTTGAAGTTTAGTTGGTTCAACATGTCCTAAAAAGTAATCGGGTTCTAGGGAATCTCAATATCAATGATCTTTCTTCATCGGGCATTGTTTCAGCACAAGCCTCTTTATTGGCGACCGAAATATCCCAAAACTCCGATCTAAATTAACGTAGCATTGAGTATCAACCAACTTCAGACTGCACCAAAGTCGGCTATCTCACTACTTCCTAATGGCCAAGTTGTTCAATTAAAGGTTCTATGTCCAATTAGTGCTTCATGACACCACACAGCGACCCCATATTCTCCTTGACTGGACTCAAGGGATACCGGTACCAACAAATGTGTCAGACTAACATAGCTATCGCTTTAACCATGTTGGTATACCTCGCACGGTCCCCATGATCTATTGTTACTTACCTAATAATATTCCTCGATCTGGGTATAGGATCAATACAAAACCCAAATAAGGTCCCAAAATATAAAGCAAACAAGTCAAATAATGAAAGCATTTAAAGGTGATCTAGTCTTTAAGGTAACCCCACTTTTAAGTACAGTCCCCAACAGAGTCATCAGTTCTGTGATACGGTGGGAGAACTGACTTGGATGTTTTTCATTTTATCGCAATTGTTGCGGATAGCAAGAGTCTCCACTGAATTTTCTTTTATCCAATAAAGGAAAGGGTGAAAAGAATAAAAAACACCTTTTGAGATATTTTCTTGAGTTCGGGGGGTAGGTTATGAAAAGGGAAGGTGTTAGCACCCTTTTCAACCGTAGTTATCTACGGGCTCTTAGTTACTAGCTCACTTTGAAATGCTTTGCTTGAAATGTGCTTGTGATGTATTTGAAAGTATTTTTGAAAGTGCCTTTGTTTAGGAGATCTTTGTAATGATTCTCGTCTCTATAAGAATGTATACAAAGTGTTAAATTTTGAGAATATTTCATAGAAAGTGTTGGTGTGTTTGAAAGATGTTTGTGAGCAAGCAACTATGAACGTTCTACCTACTCAAAAAAGTCTTTGTTCATTTCCTTCTCCTTTAGATATTGTTATCTTATCATTGATTGATAAGAAGCCCTATCATTGGATGTAAAGGGACGGGTGTGGGTCGTTGTATAGTCATAGAAGGCAACATTGTAAGATACCTTAGCAATTTGTCGTAAAGGTCTAAGATCGTTTATCGAAGGCAACATTAAAGGGTCACCGAGGGACTACGATCTTGTAATCGAGGGTCATTGCTAAAGCATCTCACGTTCGAGGGACATGACTATTTACTCTCAAGGCAACAAGTGAGGTTAGCCCTTGAGGTGCAAGTGTGCAAAGTGTTTGTTTTCATGCTCTTTGTCTTTGAATTAGGCTATTCTACTTGTTGATTTTATGTCTTTCCATACAAATCCTAATTACTAGCATTTATATTGAAAGCGGTAAATTGCAGAAATGTAAAATTCTACACTATTACATCAATTGGGGGTGGGGATACAAATTTACAAATGGGGAGACAAGAGAAGTTACTTCTAATTACTATTACAATCATATTGAATGAATAAATAATGTACAAGAATGTAAGGGCAATATGAAAGAAAAATGAAATTGTTTTTGTTTGTATTTTTGTGAAAGGGTTTAATCTAATTAAACAAAAAAGAAAATAATTAACTGAATCTAAGTTAATTTAAATTGATTTAATGAAAACTAAAGCTAAGTTAATTTTAAGAAAAGAAATGAAATTAACTAAGAAACGTATTTTTTAGGATTTTTAAGAAAAAGGTTTTGACTTAAATAAATTAATATAAAGAAAGAAATTAATTAGTTAAAATTCCTAATTTCTAATTTAATTAAAATAAAAAATAATTCTATATTAAATTGGAAAAAGAAAAGAAATTAAATTAGTTAAGAAAACAATTTTTAGGTTCTTTATGAAAAGGTTTTAACTTATTTAATCAAAACAAAAGTAAATGGAAAGAAGTTAATTAATTAAACTTCTAAGTTTCTAAATTAATTTAATCAAAATAAAATAAGTCTAATATTAATTTAATTAAGAAAAAAAATTTGTTAAAGAAAGGTTTTTGGTCTTTTTATCTAAAAGAAATAAAATAAAAATATTCTAAATATCTAAATAATAAATATAAAATATTTTTGGTATTTTTTATTAATAAAATAATAATAATAATAATAATAATGATAATAATAAAGAAAATAAAATAAAATAAAATAAAAATATGAAAATATAAGTTAGGGGGTAAAAGTAAAGAGGGTGGCAAACGAGTAAAAATAGTTTTTGTTGTTAGGCCCAATGATTTTTTCTAATCAGAAAAATAGAATGGGGTTTGGGTTGTGTTTAGTAAAAGGGGGATATTGAGAAAGAAATTTTCCAGGCCCAAACAGGCTGGCCCAACGCTTATGATGATCCAGTGGAGACAGTTTATTAGAGGCGTATCATGGAGGTGTCACTAGGAGTGTTGGATCTGAGGATGATGAGATCAGATGGTGATGCCATGAGGTGCACCAAACGCACGTATGCCTTGCCTGCATGGGATCTATAAAGAGAAAATATGAAAAAAAAACAAAAGGGTACCATTGGGGCTCAAACCCAGGTCCCAAAGGTTAACAAGCGCGCGCTTTACCATTGGGGTGGCTATACATCCGTTTATTAATACAAAACCATAAATATATATTTGAAAACAAGTCAAGAGGCCAACTTCATCTTCTTCCTTGCGCCAATAATTTTGACAACTGTAACTTCATCAATTCTCAACCATTTTCAAAAGTGTAAACATGAAACTTGTGCATTTTCCCACCACTAATCCAACCATGTAACTAACTTAAGCTAACACTCAAAGATACGGATGAATTTCTTTTAGTACCAAACTGAACCCTAATTTTTCAGAAAGTTCAAACCCAAAATTCTGAATGCATAGTCAATATAAATGAAAACCATGGACATGGTTAGCTTCAGAGCAATGTGTAATACGGTGGGAGAACTGACTTGGGTGTTTTGCGTTTGATCGCAATTGTTGCGGATAGCAAAAGTCGCCACTAAATTTTCTTTTATCCAATAAGGAAAGGGAGAAAAGAACAGGAAAGACCTTGAGATTATTTCTTGAGTTCGGGGGGGGGGGGGGGGGGGGGGGGGTAGATTATGAAAAGGGAATGTGTTAGCATCCTTTTCATCCGTAGTTATCTATGGGCTCTTAGTTGCTTGTTAGATCACTTGCTTTTGTTTGAAAATGTGCTTGTGGTGTGGGTTTGAAAATATTTTGAAAACGTCTTTGTAATGATTCTCGTCTCTATAAGAATGTGTATAAAGTGTTGATTTTGAAGATAGTTCAAAGAGATGTTTGTTGTGGAAGATGTTTTTTGAAAGTGATTTTGAAAAGTTCCTTTGTAATGATTCTCGTCTCTATAAGAATGCGTACAAAGTGTTTTAACTTTTGAAAATGTTTCAATTGAAAGTGTTGGTGTAAAAATGTTTTTTTAGTTGTGAGCAAGCAAGCAACTACGAGCATCCTGCCTACTCAAAGGTCTTTGTTCTTTTCCTCCTCTTTTAGATGTTGCTATCTTACCATTGATTGATAAGAATCCCCATCATTGGATGTGAAGGGACAGGTGTGGGTCGTTTGTATAGTCATAGAAGGCAACATATGAGACGTTTTAGCAATTTCGTTAGGGACTAGATCGTTTACCAAAGACAACATCGAGTAACATCGAGGGACTACGATCTTTTATCGAGGGTCTTTGCTAAAACGCCCATATTCGAGGGACATGACTATTTTCCGAGGCAACAAGTGAGATTACCCTAGAGGTGCATGTGTGTGAATGGTGTGTTTGATTGCATGCATTTTTGTCTTTGATTTTTGTGTTGTCTACTTGTTGGTTTTATCTTGCCATACATTGTAATTACTAACATTGGTATCAGGCAATAAAAATGTAGAAAATAAATGTCCTACACTATTACAACCATATTGAATAGCAAGAAAATGTAAAAAAACCAAACAAAATAAAAGAAAGGAAAACAGGTTCTTCGATCCAGGCAGTATGCACCCTTTGGTTATGTCTTTTTTGCTTCCTTTGATTGTTAGTGTGAGCAAGTAACCTTCGATTCTGCCTTTTTCTGCTTCTTTCGATTGGGCCTGGAAGTCAGCATGTGCAGGCATCCTTCGATTCACACTTTTTGCTTCTTCGTTTGGGGTCTGTAACTAGTGTGGATCAAAGTTTGTAACCTTCGATTCACACACATTTGTTTTCATTTCCTTTCATTTAGGGTTAAATAACAGCATGGGTTGAATGCTAATATTGTTTCATGGTCTGGTTTGTTCTTAAGATATGTTTTAACAAACAAAGAAAACAAACCAGAAGATTAGCAATAAAAACTAATGGACAAAGTGGAAACAAAACAAACCAAAGGATAATAATGATGCTTAAAACGAAAAGAAATGATTATTTACATGTTATGCTAGAAACGAAAGGTTTAAGGTTAAGGGGGCTTACCTTGCTTGAAGCTGGAATATGGGTTTTGGACTTGAGTTACTGCCTCGGGTGCTCCTAGATTCAAAGGGAATGAGACAAGCGTGGTGCCTCTTTGCCTGAATTTGAAAGTCAAGAAGAGTGGAGTTGTGTTTGTTTGTTTATGGATTCGAAAGAAAAAGGAACAAGTCTTGTGCTTCTTTAGTTTTGGGTTCGAAGAAGCAGAAACAAAGGTATGGTCTTTTGATTCTGGGTTTGAGAGCGTGTTAGGTGTTTGATGATTTTTCATACAACCAAGGTTTCTCCAGCTACCAAAAAGGCTCTCCTAGATGTGTGATGGAAACTCTTATTTATAGATGAGTTTGGATGAGGTCTGTGAGGGAAAACAAAATAAATTTGAACAAATTGGGTATGTTGTTCTTGTAGTCCTCGAGGTGCAGTTTTTGTATGCCAATTTGGTGCAAGTATGGGAGCAGCGTGGCAGAACTGCTTTGTAGCAGTTTTGGAGTATTGTGGCCAGTGTAGCAGACTTGTACTTGGCACTACTAGCATCTTGAATACTTCTCTTTTATCTTGATCAACTAGCCCTATCCTTAGACCAGACTCCTTTCAGACAACAATGTTTCTTTCTAATCAAAGTTTCCTTCCAATGGATCATATGTGTATCTTTTGAAGGGGCCCAAATGGATATTCTTCGATTTGAAACATATATGTGTTATTTTGAAGGGACCACATGCATCACTTGTGTGCATCACTTGCAATTCTTAAGATGGTCCACCAAGGTATAACCTTCGATTGGGACACCCAGATATGTCATAGTATAGAGACTATGCGTGTTAAAGGTTTTCAAGAGGGAGTTGAAGCTTATATACAGGAGGTCCTTTTCTTTGTGGGCTTTAGCATGAAGGGAAATTTATGCCTTATGAATTTGGAAAACATGTAAGACCATTGGCTTCTGAGTCGAAGGAAAGTTGTAGGAGGCCATTGCCTTGTTCCTGCTGGCCTGAAGGAAGTCATGGCTTTGTGAATTGAAGGAATCATGCAAGGGGACAATGGCTTCTTAATCAAAGGAAAGCTGAAAGAGGCCATTGCCTTATGCCTGTGGCCTGAAGGAAGTCCTGGCTTTGTGAATCGAAGGAATCATGCAAGGGGCCAATGGCTTCTAAATCGAAGGAAAGCTGCAGGAGACTATTGCCTTGTGCCTGCTGGCCTGAAGGAAGTCTTGGATTTGTGAATCGAAGGAATCATGCAAAGGGCCAATGGCTTTTGAATCGAAGGAAAGCTGCAGGAGGCCATTGCCTTCTGAATTGAAGGACACTTTCAGAAGGCCATTTCACTCTGAATCGAAAGGAAGTTGTTTCAAGGGAAATAAATGCCCAGTCAAAGTTAGCTTGTAGGGGAGAATTCAGTCGAAGCTGAGCATGAACCGAAGCAATGTTCAGTCAAAACTAGTATGAATCTAAGCAAACTTGCTTTTCTTCTATTTTGTCAAAAAATCAAATTTATCTGATTTCCTATTTCAATAGTTTCCTCTTTGACTCGGTGCTTGGAAATCCAATATGATCCATGGAAATCATGTGGGGCGTTAAAAATCAAATTGTACTTGTGCAATCTTGACCTTTAATAAATCTCTGTGAGAAAATTCCTTGAGAACAGAGAGGGAAAATTTTGGGGTACAACAGTTTCCCCTGTTCAATCTTCTTAAACCTGAAAAGCGAGTATGGCACGTTGTCGTTCGTAGCTTGAAGGTAGAAGATGATTGAACACTAGAGTGCCCAAAAATTTGTACTCGATGATGTTGTGGTTGATTGTATGGGGAATGGGCTTAAAGATGCCATTTGGAGAGGTGATGGAGAGTTGTCAGAGATGGGCTTACAGATTCCATCCAAAGGTGATTGTTGACAGAAATTAGACTAAGTCTAAGTTTGACTGTATCTTGAAGAATGCTTTTCAGGATTCCGTCTCTGAAGGGGAAATGCTTTTCAGAATGAATGCTGGAGGACATGCTTTTCATAATGAAACTTCTGAAGGATATGCTCTTCAGGATGAAGTTCTGAAGGGGAAATGCGTTTCAAAACTCCTCCGAAGGAAATGTTCGCCAGAACTCGGTCTCTGGGGAAAATACTTTTTAGGATTCTGTATCTGAAGGGGAAATGTGTTTTAGAACGAAGTTCTGAAGGGGAAATGCGTTTCAGAACTCCCCTGAAGGAAATATTCATAATGTAGATAGTCTCCCCTTCTTGTTTCGGGAACTGATCTACAATTAAACATTCATAGATAGTTATCCTGTCTTGCTTCAGGTGTTAATCTGGAACTTGTTTTTGTGGGTCGTTGAGATAGTTGTCATGTCTGGTTTCAGGTATTAATCTTTGACCTCTTTTGAAAGAAAGATAGTTTCCCCGGCTTGTTTCGGGAGTTAATCTTCAATCAGTTCATGTAGATAGTTGTCATGTCTGGTTTCAGGTATTAATCTACAATCAGTCGCTCACAGATAGGTTTCCTGTCTGGTTTTAGGTATTAATCTAGAACTTTTAAAATTTGTTAAGGACATTCATCTGTCGATCTTTCCTGAAAAGGTAAAGAACTAGTTGCATGCAATATCATGATGCATGAAGTGCAAATGATTCTCTCAAAATATATGAGATTGTGATATATGCATATGTTATGACACATGTAAAATGGTGTATGAATGCAATGTATGATGTGTCAATCGTTCTATTGCAGTGTTGTTGAATTAGGGAAAACAAAACCCTGATTGTAGTTAGGGATGAAGAATGTAGGTCTTCAGATTTTGTTTGAAGTTGAAATGCTGAGAGACGGATTTCCATTATTAGAGAAATAAACTATGTTGGGGAAGGGAAATTACGTGTATTGTTTGGGGATTTTGTGAAATCCTGCTGGGGAATCCTGAGAAGCTTGGCGACTTCACTGGGGAACTTTTGGAGCAGTAATTAGAAATTTTTCTCTGTCGGGGATATGAGAATACCTGACACCATTAGGTTGCATACTGAGAATATGGCAGTGACCTTGTAGCAGGATGTCTCTGCCATGTACCTGCTGGAGGAAATATCTGTGGGGATTTTGCAGATGGCCTTTAGACATTGTTTTGTTTCTTAAAGCCATTAGTAATTGTCTTTCTATTTTTTGTGCGTATATTTGTAAGCAGTAATCACATTCAAATGCATATGTTCAAAAATAATCACTGGACCTTTTCGCAAACAAAATAGGAAATAAAAACAAACAGTTTTGCACTTTCAAAGGAATAGCTTTGTATTAACTTGAATAAGCATTTTTGTACAAGGAGACGAACATTCCATAAGATAATGTCGTCGTAAGAATAAAACTTTACGATATAGCATACAAAGAAAACAGCTATGTAAAATAATCCATTGGGTTCCCATTATGCTATTTCTTTTATGTCTTCGAGCGTCTCATCCCTTTGTTGTTTGTCCGAAGCTGATTGGATTGATTAGTACCGTTTGAGCTTGACAATTGATACTGAAGATTGGTTGTAAGGTGATCAAACGGGACATAGTTATACGCCTTAAATCCCTAACTTTTTCCCAGACCTCCCTTTCGAGTTTTCAGTCCACCAGGATACCTTATTTTGCCCAAGCCGCCTTTTCAGGTTTTCGACTTTCCGGGTGTACAGATTTTTTTCGTGTATATCCCTAATTTTTTCCCGAACCCTTTTGGTTCGCCGGGATTCCCTAATTTTTTCCTAGGCCAGTCGACCTAACGGGTATTTGTTCATGTGTAATATCTTTTAACTATGTTCGTGTTTATAGAGTGCGGAAGTTCGTCACCGTCCATAGTGGTTAAGATCATGGCTCCACCAGAAAATATGTTCTTGATCACAAATGGCCCTTCGTATGTGGGAGTCCATTTTCCCCTGGGATCACCTTGCGGCAGGATAATGCGCTTGATTACTAGGTTACCAGCCTGATATACCTGACGTCTGACCTTCTTGTTAAAAGCTTTAATCATACGTTTTTGGTACATTTGACCATGGCAGACAACCGCAAGGCTCTTATCGTCAATCAGATTTAATTGGTCAAGTCGAGTCTGAACCCATTCGTCTTCATTCAAACCTGCATCCTTCAGGATTCTCAAGGAAGGGATCTGGACTTCTATGGGTAGGACAGCTTACATACCGTATACCAGAGAGAAATGAGTTGCCCTTGTTGAGGTACGCACCGTGGTACGGTAACCATGAAGAGAAAATGGTAACATCTCATGCCGGTCTTTATATGTCACTGTCATCTTCTGAATGATCTTCTTGATATTTTTATTAGCAGCTTCTACAGCACCATTCATCTTCGATCGGTAAGGGGAATAATTATGATGCTGGATCTTGAATTTCATACAGAGCTCGGTGATCATAGTATTATTGATATTGGTACCATTATTTGTAATGATTCTTTCTGGAATACCATACTGTTGTACCCTAAAATTTTCCCTCTCATTTTATCAAAATTTCCCCTCACAAGACTCTTTGAACTCAAGACCAAGCTAGGGTTTACTCTGCTCAAGACATCTCCTTGCATTGTTGACCTGAAATTAGGGTTTGAGTTTGCACAAGTATTTTTGGATTTTCAATGCTCAATGTGACTTTCATGCTTCATATTGAATTCCTAAGATTGCTCATACCAAGTTTCAAGCCTTGAATCAAATTTTTTCCCAGTCAATTGGACAGTTGACCTAAAAATCAGTTGTATTGGGGAAAAAGTCAATTGTGGCCAATTTACAGTCAAACCTCATAAGTTTTGATCCACATCAACATTATAGACTCATATGAACCATTTGATCAAGTTTGGACCACAACTCCTCAAGAAATTTAATCAGATCATCACAAGGGTAAAATGGTCATTTTTAGGGTTTTGACTGCAGAAGGGCAGTTTTTGATTTTTTAACCTAGCCAATGGAAAATTGGGTTCAAGCATGGATTCAAGGACTCAATGGCATCATCTTGACCTAATCACAAGGTTCAAAGGATCTCAATGGCATTGGATTGACAGATAAATTTTCCAGTCAACTGATCAAAAATCAATTGTATACTGAAAAGTCAAACTTTGACTTTTTGGTCAAAATCTAGTGACAAGGGTCATTTTTCATCAAGATGTGTCAAAACATGAAACTTGTTCACCAAGAAACCTAATTTTGAAAATTAGGGTTTAAAATGGAAAATTTTCATAACTTAGAAATTTTCTAAGTTATGAAAATTTCTTATTTTTTCCCAACTTTTCCCAACTTTTTCACCATGATGAAATTGGATTCAAACAAAACTTCCAAAATGAAAGTTGTAGTCCTCCACAAAATCTACAACTTTTATTCACAAAGTTTTCCCAAAAGATGCTTGGATCTCAAGTTATGATTTTGTGAACAAGGGTCCGTGAAACTTTTAACTTAGTGAAATTTTGCCCTAGTTTAGGCAGGATTTTGTCCTATCTTCATGGCAATTTTTAACATAGTTCCATGTGGAATATCAAAATGAATTTTAAATATGGATTGTAAAGAATATTACAAGCTTTCCAAAATGTCCAAGAACTCTCCAAGATCATTTGTGGTTAGGGAGAATCGAAGGATTGAAAATGGGAAATTATCACTTTTGGCCAAGGCATTTTGCACATTGATACAAGTTGCAAATTCTGTCCAAACATGCTTGTACTTGTTTTACAGTCCTTAAACCCTTCCACACTCATAAACTAAATGCAAACACATTGGATTAAGGCTTTATTCTGAGCTTTAGAGCATTGTACAAGGAATTAATCTAAAAATGGCAAAGAGGCAACATTGCCACTTAGATAAAGTTTGCTTTATGTCAAGTTGTTTCTCTTGATCTGTGAACCTAATCGTTTGTAGCAAACCAACTCCACAAACTTAGGGCAAATCATACCAACTATCAGCAGGTGTGGAACTAGCAAGTATAGCCCTTTGCATTGTCAACTCACCTTTTACTTCAAAACCAAGTCATTATGCAAAAAATCCATATCTTTGGAATCTGATATAACCAAGCTTTGTAAACATTTCAAACAAGTTTTATACATCGCCTAAGGTCAGAAATACGAGCCCTAAGTCTCTCAAACACCCTCTAACATCAAAACACAAAGTTCTTGCAAAAATAGAGCAGGCCCTGCAGAATCACTTCCATCTTCACATCGCCTCGTGCGTTTTGCTTGCAACCAGTTCCAACACACTCCATACAACATACCTAAACTATCCCAACCATTCCTAATTCACTGTAACTCCATTTACACACTTCACCATTTTCAAATTCTGAGTTTGCAGGTTGAGTTCTATAGAGAGATTCAAGCAAGTTCAAAGCTAGCTAAGCATTGGGAAAGCTCAAAGGAACTTCAAGCAAGCTCACAAGTATCTCAGGCCTCACTCACAACCCCTACATTTCCATACTCGAGCTTGACTGAAACAGGTAAAATTCAAACTTCTATCTCTCTATTTAGGAATCATTAGGCTTAGGTTTGTGAATAAAAAATGTAGACCTCATTGCCCTTGAGCTATACATATGCATAGAATTCATTTATGTTAACTGAGCTAGGAGCATTTGATAGTTGAACTTTCTGAAAAAACTAGGTTAGAATTTAGGGCCAAAGAAATTCTCTCTGGTCTTTGAGAGTTAGATTAAGTTTTTTATATGGTTAGAATCGTGTGATCAAGAGCTATAACTTTCATGTTGCAAGTTTTTGTTTTTAAGAACAAATGCAGGAGATACGCGTCTGAACATTGGCGCGCGTGTTTGCTTCTATATCAAGGACATGGATGAAGGAAATGGGCTGGGCTTGCTTGCCTTGCTGTTGACACCCCCTGCTTACTCTTTGCACCCCCTGGCCCATTTCTCTTATTTTTTTATATTTTCTCATTTATTTTACATTTTTCTGACTTTTATTTATTTTTCTAAACATTAAAAATTACCAAAAATATTTTCTTAAATTTTCACATTTTATTTTATTTTTTATTTTATTTTTGGCATAATACTTAGTTTATTAGGTTTAATATATTTATTTTCTTAAATAAAAACTTATAATTAATACAAAAATATTACATATTTTATTTTATTATTATTATACACTTAAAAATAATATTGTCATACATATTTTATTTTTTAAAACACTTTTATATATATTTTATTTATTTTCTTGTACATAAATAAATAATACATAATATATATTTTCTTAAAACAAATTACGATTTCCACCCTTTTCCAAAAAATAACCATTAATATTTTTAATATTTTTAGGACATTAAATAATTTATTTTGCATACATAAAATAAATACAAAAACATTTTTTTGCATATTTATAATATATTGCATATTTAAATATTTGTCAATTTATTATTTGTACAATGAATTCAATTTGGTTGTAATAGTTGAATTAGGGCTTTATTTTCTTGCAAATATCCCCCTATTCAAACTTGTACCCCCCTCCCCATATCAATGTTGTAATAGTTGTAGATTTACTTTTACGCACTTTATTGCTTTCAAATATGCATGATAGTAAGATTAGGGTTGTATGATAACCAAAAATCAAACAAATATTTATACCTAATACAAGACAAAATGCATGAAAAATGACAACACAATACACACAAGCACCCCTAGGGTTTCATCCATTTGTTTCCTTAAAAATGGCCATGGCATGGATGCTAGGTATCTTGGCAAAACAAAACAAAAACAAAAGATCATAGTCCCTCGATGACGCTATCTTGGTTGCCTATACAAAAATGATCTAGTCCCTCAAAAATTTGCTAAGATACTTGACAACATTGTTATCATGGCCATACGATGACCCGCGCCTATCGCGTTTAACATCCAAACACAAGGTTGTTTACCAAATACAATGGTAAAGCAACAATGTCAAAGGGTTAAATATGTGTAGGAAAGATCTTTGAGTAGGGTAGACAACTCCTAGTTACTTGATCAAACTTGCAAACCATCCTTGCTATTTTCGAACAAACACACCATTTCAAAACATTTCCCAAAACAAACTTTCAAACATTGAAATATTTTTCAAAAGACAAACACCTTTGTATATATTCAAACAAGAATCATTACAAAGGTTGCCTAGACAAATGCCTCTTTTCAAAATATTTTCAAAACCACACACAAAAGCACCATTTCAAACAATTGAAAAGCGAAAGCAAGTGATCTAAACAAGTAACTAAGAGCCCATGGAAAACCATGGATGAAAAGGGTGCTAACACCTTCCCTTTTCATAATCTACCCCCCGAACCCGAGAAAATTCTCGAAAGGTCTTTCCTGTGCTTTTTACCTTTCCTTTTGGATAAAATAAAAGTCGGTGGTGACTCTTTCTAACCGCACAAGTGCGAACACAAACACAAAACATCTAGTCAGTTCTCCCACCGTATCACAGAACTGGCGACTCTGCTGGGGACAAACTTAAAAGTGGGGTTACCTTAGGGTTTAGATCACCTTTACATGCTTACCTTGTTTGCTTTGATTACTTTACATTTGGTTCTATTGTTTGGGTTTGAAATCCTCTACCCGGATTTGGGAAACATTCATAGGTAAATAGCAATACGTTGTGGAAACTGTGTGGGGTATACCGACATGGTTGAAGCAATAGCTAAATTAGTGCGACATATTTGTGGGTACCGGTATCCTTTGAGTCAATCAAAGAGAATACGGGGCCGCTGAGTGATGTCATGAAGCACTAATGGACTTTTAGAACCTTTACTTGACCAACTTGGCCTTTTTAGGGGTAGTGAGATGACCGGCTTTGGTGCAGTCCGAAGTTGGTAGATACTCGATAATACACTCATTGAGGGTTGTTTTCTTGGAATATTTCGGACGCCAGTAAAGTGGCTAAACTGAAACAATGAACACAAAAAGTAATCCAGTGATATTGAGCTCCTTAGAACCCGGTTAATATTTATAGGACAGGTTGAGCCAACTAACTTCAAGAGGGTACTTACCTATGAAACCCCATGCAAGCCTAAACTAGGAACTTGTGTGATTTGTTTGTACATATACTTGTGCATAACATCATGAACATCATAAAGCATCATATGCATCCACTATCCATTTCAAGGGTTTGGATCTTCATCTTTGTTTCCTGTTTTGTAGGTTATGGAATCACTTCGTAGGAAAACAATCCAGGTCAACCTTGTGAGAATTCCTCCTCTACTCAAAGAGCTTGCTTCCAAGATTCTAGAGTATTCTCCATTCACTGAAAGACATAGTCGACTTCTCAACTTGGTCAACTCCAACATTGAAGAAGACATGGTGAAAGTTCTCTTCCAGTTCTTTGACCCCCTACACCATTGCTTTACATTTCCTGATTACCAACTAGTGCCTACTTTGGAGGAATTTTCTCAACTCCTGAGGATTCCTATTCTCCATCAACTACCCTACAACGGTACAGAAAGAGATCCAAATCCTGAAGATGTTGCTCAAGCCTTACACTTGCAACCATCTGATATCATAGGTTATTGGGAAACCAGAAGTGGTGTCAAGGGTTTCTTGGCAAAGTTTCTGTTTGAGAAGGCACAAGACTGCTGGAATTCTCTAGATCTGCAAGCTTTTGAGGAGATTGTGGCTCTTCTCATCTATGGGTTGGTCTTGTTCCCAAACCCTGATCAGCTTATAGATGTGAATGCTATCAAGATTTTCATATCTCGGAATCCTGTGCCTACATTGTTTGGGGACATCCTCCACTCATTTCACACACGAACAATGAGGAAAAGAGGTGTTCTCATGTGTTGTACTTCTCTTCTAGCAAGGTGATTTATTTCTCACCCTCCCCAGTCATTCTTGAAGAATGAGCAAGGCTTGAGGTGGTCACAACGATTGATGACTCTTACACATTCAGATGTTCATTGGTGTTCTCGGTCCAGAGAAAATGTCATCATCATTGATCGTTGTGGGGAATTCCCTAATGTCCCACTACTTGGCATTAGGGGAGGCATTACCTACAACCCATGCTTGGCTCTAAGACAGTTTGGGTATGTCCGAAGGGATGGCCCACATGACATGTTGATTCTAGACTTGGTTTTTGACTTCGACAATGACGCTCAAGGACTTCGACAAAGGTTTATCCGAGCTTGGAGGATGCCCAGCAAGATGGACAGTAAGACCTTGGGACACAAGAATTCCATCCCCTTTGAGCCTTACCTCAAGTGGGTACGAACCCGCGCCCAAAGTATTATGATGTCTTACCCCTACATTCTCCCTGTGATCAAAGAGCTTGTTATGGAAGGAGAGGTTCCATACACCCTCCTACATCCTGACATGCCAACATCATTGGAAGATTTGCAAAGGAGTTGGATACAGCTCAAGGGAGAACGCAATATGTTTGAAGCCCAATTCTACGCCAGTGAGAAGAAGGTTTTAGAACTTACTCGTCGACTCCATGAAGAGTAGACTCTCAACACCTACATTGCACCAAAAAGGATGCGCAACGTCTTTTTACATTAGAATTTTGTATTTATTTTTCCCATGGGGCATTGATGTACTAACAAATTCTATCTTATTAATATGACGTGTGTTCCTTTTTGTCTAAAACAAATTTGAATTTCTGAATCCTTGAATGCATTACATGAATACATTTCATTCATCATATGCATAAACAAGTCTTCACACCAGGTTTCCTTATCTCTCTGCTGTTATTTCAGCAAGATGGATATAGAGCAGACGGTCAAAGATTTGCAAGCGCGGAATTCACAGTTCCAACAACTACTCATGACCTTGACTAAGGGTCAAGAGGATCTTAAAGCTCTGTTAGAGAAGGAAAAGGAAAAAGAGAAAAATAAAAAGAAGAGAGTTGGTGTGGCTACTTTGGGTAGAAGATTTGAAGGTCAAGCTAGAAGGGTCCTGGATTTCCCCTCAACATCTGATGAAGGGGTAGGAAAAGGAAAGGGAGTTGCGGTACCATCTGAGTCTGAGGAAGAAGAAGAGGAGGAGGATGAAGACTATTCTGAACAGCAGTACCCTCCTACAGATGAAAAGTACAAGAATCTGGAAGAACGTCTGGCAGCTATGGAGGTGCATAGGGTGTCTGGGCTGGATTTCAAAGAGTTAGGGTTGGTTTCTGGGATTGTCATTCCCCCCAAGTTTAAAGTGCCTCTTTTTGCTAAATACGATGGGGTGTCTTGCTCAAAGATGCACCTACGGTCTTACGTCAGAAAAATTCAACCTCATTCTTCTGACAAGGACCTGTGGGTCCACTTTTTTCAGGATAGTTTGTCGGGGACGCAGTTGGATTGGTTCTACCAACTAGAGAGGTCTGACGTGCATAATTGGGAGGATTTGGCTGTTGCCTTCTACAAGCAGTATCAATATAATGCGGACTTAGGACCTACTCGTGCTCAATTACAGAGTATGGGTATGGTCTCCAATGAAGGTTTTAAGGAGTATGCCTATAAATGGAGAGACTTGGCAGGACGAGTTCAACCACCTCTATCTGAGAGGGAGCTTGTAGATATTTTCTTAGGTACACTGTCAGGACCTTTCTTCAATCACCTAATAGGAAGTTCGTCTGCGGGGTTCACCGAGTTGATTCTAACTGGTGAAAGAGTTGAAGCCGGAATCAAGAGCAGTAAAATTCAAAAAGATGCATCTGCTTCCGCTGCCATCAAAAAAACTTTTCCAGAAAAGAAGGAAGTATCAGCTGTCTACTCCCAAAGAGTTCAAGGAAGAGTTGAGCGCCGACCAACGGTGGGGGCCGTAATGATTTAGAAGTCTGCAGCTGATCAGCCCAGAAATAATCAACCCAGAACCAACCAGCAAGGGGTGGAAAGGCCACAACAGCAATACACCCGGATAAACATGACTCCCGCTCAGGTTCTACCCCATCTCTTGAAGTTAAACCTTGCCAGTTTGAGGGAGGCCCCTAAAAACCCTAACACTTCGTCACCACATTACCATCCCAACGCCAAATGTGTTTATCATTCAGACAGCTTAGGGCATGACACCAACAATTGTTGGGCCCTCAGGAATAAGATTCATGATTTAATAGACGCTAAGGAAGTGGAATTCGACGCCCCTGAAAAGCCTAATGTGATCTCTGCTCCAATGCCAAAGCATGGCCACAATTCTCATGCTATTGAAGAAGATCTTTTTATTGCTACTGTTGATGATTTGATGACTCCGTTACCGATAATCAAGCTAAATGTGTTGAAGGCTGGGATTTTCCCAGGATGTGAAAAAGATTGCTGCCTTTGTTCGTCCTTACCATCCGACTGTCCGTTGTTGAAGTTAGGCATCCAACGCCTAATGGATAATCAAGAAATCCTTTTTAAGAAGACTCCTATTACGCCGACTCCTGTCAATGATGTTGCCATAATTACCATATCCGCCAATCTTTCCAAGGTCTCCAAAAGACCTGTTAAGATTACATCTGATCCAAAGATTGTACCTCTGAAGATAACTATGTCGGGGCCTATCACATACAAGTCCAACAAATCAATATCGTGGAACTATGGGGGAGAGATCTTCTACCACGGTATTAAACAGATTGAATCTGCAGAAGAAAGTTCTGATGAAGAGACTCCTGACATTGGAAATATTGCTGGAACGAGTAAAATCACCCGCAACGGAAGAATTTTCTCTCCGGAGATTGCTCCTCCAAGGGCAGTCTTCGGACCCTCAATTGCTCCTAAGGTTACTCCTGTACCGGTCAACATATATGTGAGAACTCCAGTTATTGAAGAGGTTGTGACTCCTGTGGTTGTACCCTCTGCTGTTGTTGCTGATAAAGGGAAAGGGATCCAAGAAGCGCCCATCAGGACGAGGGCTTAGCCTTTGGTCATCCCTAAGACCACTCAAAAAGAAATGGAGGAGATTTTGAAAATAATCAAGAAAAGCGACTATAATGTTGTGGAACAACTGGGGAAAACCCCCTCAAAGATCTCTATGCTAGCCTTGTTACTCTGTTCCGAAGCTCACGCCAAAGCTTTAATCAGATTCTTGAAGACGGCCCATGTGCCCCAAGAAACCTCCGCGGACCAGTTCCAGGAATGTGTAGCTAGCCTAACAGCAGACAATGGTCTTGGATTCTCCGATGCCGATTTAACATCTAAGGGGAGAAAGCATAATGACGCTCTACATGTCTCAGTAGAATGCAGAGGGACTACTCTAGCACACGTTCTGGTTGATATTGGGTCGTCTTTAAATGTATTGCCGAAGAAAGTATTGGACAGATTGGACTGTGAAGGTTTAACCCTGAAGGCCAGCAATATCATTGTCAAAGCCTTTGAAGGTTCTAAAAGGATGGTCCACGGGGAGGTGGACATCCCGATTAAAGTGGGAACTAAAACTTTCAACTCCACATTTTATGTGATGGACATTCGTCCCTCCTATTCTTGCTTGTTGGGAAGACCCTGGATTCATAATGCTGGGGCCGTTACTTCTGCTTTGCACTAAATTCTCAAGTACCCTGTCCAGGGGAAAATTATAACAGTTCATGGCGAAGAGAAGTACATGATAAGCCATCTAAATTCATTCCGCTATGTTGAATTGGATGGTGAATTCATCGAGACCCCCTTTCAGCACTTTGAAGAGGTTTCTCCTGAAGTTGCAGCAACCAAGACGGTGTCTCCTGTACCCATCATTACCAAACATGTGCCTTAGATTTCATCCCTCAAAGATGCGAAGGTTGTGATTGAAGAAGGAGGAAGCACAATATAGGGTCAGCTGTCTGACTTTCCTTTCAAATCTGATAAATTCGGCTTAGGGTTCACTGCTTCTGCTCAAAAGGCTGTACGCTGCTCCCGGGCTAGAGGGGCACCATTGAAGATCACCTATCATGGAGTTAATGCTTTGGAGCATGGTGAAGAGGAGAGCAATCTGGAAGACTGGATTTTCCGTACTATTGGCGGAGGACTAAACAATTGGGAGGCAAAGGACTTTGTTCCCATTATTTTCATAAATCAGTAATTTATATTTCAAACATTTATGTTGGTCTGTAATAATTCTTAAACAATTCGTACACTTTTTGCCTTGTGCCTTACCCGAGGCACATAAGTCCATTTGTAAGGGTTTGATTTTTCATCTTCATATGCCATTTTAATGAATCATGGACGTTTTCACATATAAACTTTTGTGTTCATTTTCTTTCCTTTTACATTTTATTTGAAGGTGGCTATCCCTTACACACACACACACTCACAAAATGCAGGTACCCTTCCATTCCAGATTCCATGGGTATCAATTCTGCTATGGCCTTCAGTGACTCTGAAGATCTGGTCTACCATGCCGAATATGAAGGTGATGAAGACTGTGAAGTGCCAGGAGAGTTGGCTAGACTGCTACAACAAGAAGAAAAGGCTATTCTACCCCATGAGGAGTTGTTAGAGACTATCAACTTGAGTACTGTTGAAGACAGAAAAGAAGTCAGAGTGGGTGCCAACCTAGAGCCAAGTGTCAAAGAGCGCTTAGTTCAGCTGTTGAATGAATATGTTGAGATCTTCGCCTGGTCCTACGAAGACATGCCAGGACTCGATACAGATATTGTGGTTCACCGTCTCCCTACAAGAGAAGACTGTCCACCAATCAAACAGAAAGTCTGCCGCATGAGGTCCGATATGTCTGAAAAGATCAAAGCTGAAGTGATGAAGCAGTTCAATGTTGGGTTTCTTGCTGTTACTTCCTATCCATAATGGGTAGCTAACATTGTGCCCGTGCCTAAGAAGGACGGAAAAGTGAGAATGTGCGTGGATTATAGAGACTTAAACAGGGCTAGCCCTAAAGATGACTTTCCACTGCCGCACATTGACATCTTGGTTGACAACACAGCTCAGCACAAGGTATTTTCTTTCATGGATGGATTTTCAGGGTATAACCAGATTAAAATGGCACCTGAAGACATGGAGAAAACTACTTTTGATACATAGTGGGGTACCTTCTGCTACAAAGTGATACCATTCGGATTGAAGAATGTCGGGGCAACCTATCAATGCGCCATGGTAGCTTTGTTTCATGATATGATACATCATGAGATTGAGGTATATGTAGACGACATGATAGCCCAATCACAGACAGAAGAAGAACACCTTGACCATCTACAAAAGATGTTTGTCAAGTTGAAGGAGTACAAGCTCAGACTAAACCCTAACAAGTGCACCTTCGGAGTCAGGTCCGGTAAACTCTTGGGTTTCATTGTCAGCAACAGAGGCATTAAGGTTGATCCTACCAAAGTGAAATCTATACAAGAAATTCCTGCCCCTCGCACTGAGAAGGAGGTTAGAGGTTTCTTGGGACGCCTAAACTACATTGCAAGGTTCATTTCTCACCTAACATCAACTTGTGAGCCAATCTTCAAGTTGTTGAAGAAAGATCAGGTGGTTAAATGGAATGATGACTGTCAAGTTGCTTTCGATAAAATCAAGGAGTATTTGCTAGAACCTCCTATCTTGATGCCTCCCGTTGAAGGAAGACCGTTAATCATGTATCTGACTGTTTTGGATAATTCAATGGGGTGCGTACTGGGCCAACATGACGAGTCTGGCCGAAAAGAGCATGCCATTTATTACCTTAGAAAAAAGTTTACCGACTGTGAGACCCGATACTCACTGCTCGAGAAAACTTGCTGCACTTTGGTATGGGCTGCTCGCCGGCTAAGGCAGTATATGTTGACTTATACCACTCTACTGATATCTAAGATGGATCCGATCAAGTACATCTTCGAGAAGCCTGCTTTATCTGGAAGGATAGCTAGATGGAAAATGATCCTGACTGAGTATGATATACAGTACATGACCCAAAAAGCTATAAAGGGGAGTGTACTAGCCGATCATTTAGCTCATCAAGCTGTCGAAGATTACCAATCCATGAAGTTCGACTTCCCTGACGAAGACATTATGACATTGGACAACATTGAAGATAATAGACCATATGACGGACTTGAACAAGGATCCCGATGGACCCTGTACTTTGATGGTGCTTATATACTCATCTCACCACAAGGTTGCCATATACCTTTCACGGCTAGACTCAGCTTCAACTACACCAACAACATGGCCGAGTATGAACCTTATATCTTTGGTCTCAAGGCTGCAGTAGACTTGGGAATCAAATCTTAGGTTGTGTTTGGAGACTCAGCTTTGGTGATCAGTCAGATTAAAGGAGAATGGGACACTAAACATCCTAACCTCATCCCTTATAAAGAACATGTCTTGACATTGCTACCTCATTTCGAGCAGATCACCTTCGAGCACTTTTCGCGAGAAGAGAACCAGCTAGCAGATGCTCTAGCTACAATTTCATCCATGTTTAAACTTAACTGGGATAATGAGGCTCCCCAAATCACCATTGAGCGGATGGACGAACCTGCACATTGTCACGAGATTAATACCGAAGAGGTAGTGGACCGACCTTGGTTTCACGAAGTCAAAATATGTCTCGAGGCCCAAGAATACCCTGAAGGAGCTTCAGTCAATGACAAAAATTTCTTAAGGAGATTCTCTGCCAAGTTCTTCCTGAACAATGGTATTCTATACAAGCGCAATCATGATTGCATTTTGCTTCGTTGTGTGGACAAGGTTGAAGCTGAGCAGATCATGGCCGAACTACATAATGGTACCTTTGGCACTCACTCAAGCAGACATACGATGGCTAAGAAGATTCTACGGGCAGGCTACTACTGGTCTACCATGGAAGCTGATTGTCATCAACATTCCCGTACTTGTCACAAATGCCAAATCTATGCGAACAAGGTACATATACCTCCAGTTCCTCTCAATGTCTTAACATCTCCTTGGTCATTCGCTATGTGGGGAATCGACATGATTGGAGATATCAAGCCTACAGCATCCAATGGACATCGCTTCATTCTGGTAGTTATTGATTACTTTACCAAGTGGGTCGAAGCAGCTTCCTTCGCCTCCATCACGAAGAATGTGGTTGCCCGCTTCATCAAGCAGAACCTCATTTGCCGGTACGGTATCCCCGACAGGATCATCACCAACAACGGTACAAACCTTAACAACACTATGATCACCGCTTTATGTGAGCAGTTCAAGATTCAACATCACCATTCATCTCCCTATCGGCCAAAGGTGAACGGTGTTGTCGAAGCTGCGAACAAAAATATCAAGAAGATCATACAAAAGATGACAGTCACCTACAAGGACTGGCATGAAATGCTACCGTTTTCTCTCCACGGGTACCGTACCACGGCACGTACATCAACTGGGGCAACACCCTATTCTTTGGTATACGGCATGGAAGCTGTTTTTCCTATGGAGGTTCAGATTCCCTCCTTGAGAATCATGAAGGATGCTGGTTTGAGTGAAGACGATTGGATTCAGACCCGGCTTGATCAACTTAACTTGATTGACAAAAAGCGACTTACTGCTGTTTTCCACGGTCAGACGTATCAAAAACGGATGATTAAGGCATTCAACAAGAAAGTCAGGTGCCAGGTATATCAAGTCGAGGATCTTGTAATCAAGCGGATCATCTTGCCGCAAAGTGATCCCAGGGGAAAATGGACTCCTACTTACGAAGGACCATTTGTGATAAAAAACATCTTTTCTTGTGGGGCAATGATATTAACCACCATGGTCGACGACGACCTGCCGCACCCTGCAAATGCAGACATAGTCAAAAGATACTAAGCATAAATGACCTGGCAAGTTGAAAACCCGAAAGGGCGACTTGGGCAAAAATGGACATCCCGATGAATCAAAAACCCGAAAGGGCAGTTCAGGAAAAAGTTAGGGATAAACAAAAAAATATACACCCGGCAAGTTGAAAACCCGAAAGGGAGACTTGGGAAAAAAAGGGTTTCCCGGTGGATCGAAAACCCGAAAGGAAGGTCCAGGAAAAAGTTAGGGATTTAAACGGTATGACTATGTCTCGTCGGATCACTTTAAGGACAATCTCTTCACAGACAAGCCCCGGGTTTCTGATCAATTCATTAATCGTCGGACGAAGCAGCGAATGGACAAGATATTCAGAGTTACGAAGGCTATAGCAGAATGGGAACCCCATGGAACTGTTTACACATAGCCATCTTTCTTTGTATAAATTTTTCTCATTTTTTTAATGACAACATTCTCTTACTAGGATTTCTGTCTCCTTTGTACAAAACACTTATACAAAGTTAATACAAAGATACTTCAAAGTGCAGAAAACTATTTGCCTTTTCTTTCTTTTTACACTTGTGTTTTATTTGAAAACGTCCAATGATTTATTAAATGAGCATATGCATTTGAATATAATCACTGTTTACAAATAAACGAAATGGGAAAGAATAATTACTGATAGGTTGAAAGTATAGGAAGACGTCTTTAAGCTATTCCAGGAGAAATCCCCTACAGTACATCATCTAGATTCCCCAGTGGAGCTAAAACCTTGAAATACATATCCCCAGCGGAGTTAAATTTCAAAATTCCCATCAGAGTTAAGTTCAAACTCCCAATCCCCAGCAGAGCAAAATTTTGAACTACAGACACTCAGTGAAGATGAAACCTTCTTCCCCAACAGAGTCAAATTTCCATACACAATCAAATCAGCATGTCATTAAGATCCCCGGTGGAGCTGAGACTATCAATCTACAGCAGAAACCATCCAGTTTCTCCAGATTCCCCAGCAAGTTGTCTTAATGTATGAGAATCAATCAGATAACAGTTAACTTTTGTCTTATCCCCAACCTAGGATAATTCCTCAGTAGATTAGCATACAACCCAAACTCTTGATCTCCCCAGCAGGATAGCTACTTTCCAGCAGTATAGCTACTCCTCACAGAGTTCTTACTCCCCAACAAAATGAAGATTCTCATTCTTGATTCCCCCAGTGAAGTTGCCAGAGTCTTCATTACTCCTCGACATGAATTTATCAGAATCTTTATTCCCCTGCAGATCGAAGATTCTCATTCTTGACTTCCTAGCATGAAGTCCCCAAGGATTCAAATTCCCCTAGTAGAATGAATATTCTCATTCTCAGTTCCCCGCGGAAGCCATCAGAGCCTTCTTTATTCTCCAGCAGATCAAGGTTTTCCTTTGTTTGATCCCCGGTAGAGATCACCAGAGTTTCCTTATTCCCCAGCCGAGTAAGGATTCCCTTTGTGTAATCCCCAGCCATAGTCGTCAAGGTTCTCTAGATTCCCTAAGCAGAATGTTTATTATCCTCCAAGGACTTGAAGGATCCCTATGTCCCCAGGAAAGTCGTGAAGGATTCTCACATCCCCACAGAAGTTGTCAAGTTTTTGATAATCCCCGCGAGTTGTCAAAGGTTTTGAATCTCCAGCAGCGGTCAAGGATTTATTTCCCTCGACAGTAGTCAAGGATTTTGTTATCTCCAGTTATCAAGGATTTATTTTCCTCAGCAAGACAGCAAATCGGCTTACATGCACATACATTCATATATCATAAACATTGATAAAACACATATATTGCATCATACATTTCATGCAACATAACTTTGTGTTTCAGCTAACATTTTACCCTTTTCAGGATAAGATTAACAAGCTACCAATATACAATCATGAAAACATCCTAGAGTTGCTCCAGACACGGATGCTATTCTATTGCTTATTCAGATCCAAATCTCAGAAAACAGCTTAGAGATGCTCCAGACACAGATGCTATTATATTGCTTATTCAAATTCAGAATTCAGAAAACAGCTTAAAGTTGCTCCAGACACGGATGTTATTCTATTGCTTATTCAGATTCAAAGCTCAGAAAACATCTTAGAGATGCTCCAGACACGGATGATATTCTATTGCTTATTCAAATTCAGAATTCAGAAAACAGCTTAGAGTTGCTCCAGACACGGATGTTATTCTATTGCTTATTCAGATTCAAAGCTCAGAAAATAGCTTAGAGATGCTCCAGACACGGATGCTATTCTATTGCTTATTCAAATTCAGAATTCAAAAAACAGCTTAGAGTTGCTCCAGGCACGGATGCTATTCTATTGCTTATTCAGATTCAAAGCTCAGAAAACAGCTTAGAGATGCTCCAGACACGGATGATATTCTATTGCTTATTCAAATTCAGAATTCAGAAAATAGCTTAGAGTTGCTCCAGAAACGGATTCTATTTTATTGCTTATTCAGATTCAAAGCTCAGAAAACAGCTTAGAGACGCTCCATACACGGATGTTATTTTATTGCTTATTCAGATCCCCAGCTCAGAAATGCTCCAGACACGGATGCCATTCTAGCGTTCATTCTCTTGATTTTCAACAAACATTCTTGGATGGCATCTTTAAGCCCATCTCCAACATGATTCACACTTCCAAATGGCATCTTTAAGCCCATTCTCTCAACTATATTTTGACGAGTGCAAATTTACGGGCACTCTAGTGTCCAATCCTCTTTTACCTTCGAGTCACGAAAGGCAAACTCGCCAATCTAACTCTTCAGGTTCAAGAAGATTGAACAGGGGCAGCTGTTGTACCCAAAAATTTACCCTCTCATTTTATCAAGATTTACCCTCACAAGACTCTTTGAACTCAAGACCAAGCTAGGGTTTGCTCTACTCAAGACATCTCCTTGCATTGTTGACCTGAAATTAGGGTTTGAGTTTGCACAAGGATTTTTGGATTTTCAATGCTCAATGTGACTTTCATGCTTCATATTGAATTCCTAATATTGCTCATACCAAGTTTCAAGCCTTGAATCAAATTTTTGCCCAGTCAATTGGACAGTTGACCTAAAAATCAGTTGTATTGGGGAAAAAGTCAACTGTGGCCAATTTACAGTCAAACCTCATAAGTTTTGATCCACATCAACATTATAGACTCATATGAACCATTTGATCAAGTTTGGACCACAACTCCTCAAGAAATTTGATCAGGTCATCAAAAGGGTAAAATGGTCATTTTTAGGGTTTTGACTGCAGAAGGGAAATTTCTGATTTTTAACCTAGCCAATGGCAAATTGGGTTCAAGCATGGATTCAAGGACTCAATGGCATCATCTTGACCTAAACACAAGGTTCAAAGGATCTCAATGGCATTGGATTGACAGATAAATTTTCCAGTCAACTAATCAAAAGTCAACTGTACACTGAAAAGTCAAACTTTGACTTTTTGGTCAAAATCTAGTGACAAGGGTCATTTTTCATCAAGATGTGTCAAAACATGAAACTTTTTCACCAAGAAACCTAATTTCGAAAATTAGGGTTTAAAATGGAAAATTTTCATAACTTAGAAATTTTCTAAGTTATGAAAATTTCTTATTTTTTCCCAACTTTTACCAACTTTTTCACCATGATGCAATTGGATTCAAACAAAACTTACAACATGAAAGTTGTAGTCCTCCATAAAATCTAAAACTTTTATTCACAAAGTTTTCCCAAAAGATGATTGGATCTCAAGTTATTATTTTGTGAACAAGGGTCCATGAAACTTTTAACTTAGTGAAATTTTGCCCTATTTTAGGTAGGATTTTGACCTACCTTCATGGAAATTTTTCACATAGTTCCAATGGAATCTCAAAATTCATTTCAAAGATGGATTGTAAATCATGTTACAATCTTTCCAAAATATCTAAGAACTCTCCAAGATCATTTATGGTTAGGGAGAATCGAAGGATTGAAAATGGGAAATTATCACTATTGGCCAAGGCATTTTGCACATTGATACAAGTTGCAAATTCTGTCCAAACATGCTTGTACTTGTTTTACAGTCCTTAAACCCTTCCACACTCATAAATTAAATGCAAACACATTGGATTAAGGCTTTATTCTGAGTCTTAGAGCATTGTACAAGGAATTAATCTAAAAATGGCAAAAAGGCAACATTGCCACTTTGATAAAGTTTACTTTATGTCAAGTTGTTTCTCTTGAGCTATGAACCCAATCTTTTGCAGCAAACCAACTCCACAAACTTAGGGCAAAGCATACCAACTATTAGCAGGTGTGGAACTAGTAAGTACAGCCCTTTGCATTGTCAACTCACCTTTTACTTCAAAACCAAGTCATTGTGCAAAAAGTCCATATCTTTGGAATCTGATATAACCAAGCTTTATAAACATTTCAAACAAGTTTTATACATTGCCTAAGGTCAGAAACACGAGCCCTAAGTCTCTCAAACACCCTCTAACATCAAAACACCAAGTTCTTGCAAAAATAGGGCAGGCCCTGTAGAATCACTTCCATCTTCACATCGCCTCGTGTGTTTTGCTTGCAACCAGTTCCAACACACTCCATGATACGGTGGGAAAAACTGACTGTTTTTTGGAATGCTGGTTTGCGTTTTGCGTTTGTTTTCGCAAAATGTCGCGGTAAGCAAGAGTTGCCACCGACTTTTATTTTATCCAACAAGGAAAGGAAAAAAGCACAGAAAAATTCCTTTTTCAAGATATTTCTCGGGTTCGGGGGGTAGATTATAGAAAGGGAAGGTATTAGCACCCTTTCTATCCGTGGTTATCCACGGGCTCTTAGATACTTGCTCATATTGTTTCCAAAATATTGCTTTCTTGGTGCTTGTGGGTTTGAAAAAGTTTTTTTTTTGTTTGAAAACTTCGATTTAACTCTTGCTTCTGTCCTCAAGAGCATATGAAGTGTTTTTGAAAACTTTGTTCGAAAAGGAGTGTAAGTGCGAAAAGTTTTTGTTTTTTGAAAGAGCAAGTATCTAATAACCATCTACCTACTCGAAAAAAGAATCGTTCTATGCTAATGTCCCTTAGACAATGCTATCCTACTATTGATGAGTAGGTAGCATCGTTGTTGGAGTTTTAAGGGTCAATTCGAAAGAGGGACATATGTTCACCAAAGCAATGTTAGGACGCCTTAGCGGTAACCCTAATGTCTTAGATCATTTGTTTGAGGCAACAATATCCGAGGCAACCGTTTCAAGGCGACTATGATATTTTAGACAAGAGGGCGACCTCTAAAGTGACTTATACTCAATGACCGCGTACGAAGGCAACCAAGTGGGGTGTACCCTAAGAGTGCGCATGTGCGAGTGTGTTATTTTCAGTTAATTTTATCTTTATACATGTTAAGGGTGATCTAAATTGATTTTAGATTAAAACATTCAGTCTTGTCATGCCATCCTATTATCAAACATCTAACAGTTTATATTTGCGGGAAATAAAATGCAGAATTTAAATTACAAGGCGTCGGGTATTTACATCGCCAAAGACAAACCCTTTAAAAATAAATAAAGCGATAAAAAATAAATAAAAGTCCTATTAAGCTATTACAATCTGGGAGCAAGTACATTAATATGATAAAAGTAAATAAATCGCGTGCGGGAAATTAAATCGAGCGCAATTAGGGTTTTGACCCTTTTTGAGAGAAAGTGTCTTTTTTTTTTAATTAAGAAAGAAATTACCTAAGTTAATTACTAAATTAAATTAAAATAAATTAATTAAAATAAATAAATTATTTTTGGGTTTTTGTTATTTTAAGAAAGAAAAATAAAATAATTAATGTTAGTAAAAACCTAATTAAGTCTAGTTTAATTTTAATTATTTACAAAAATATGTTAAAATTATTCTAATTAGAACCTAAGTTAATTTAATTAGTATTTATTAAAAAAATAAAAATTAAAAGTTTGATTTGATAAAGAAAATATTTTTGTGATTTTATTTTATAAAGAAAGGAATTTTTGATTGGTTAGAATTTAATAAAACAATTAAATTAATAAAACAAATACTAAATAAAATAAATAAAGAGAAGAGGTTTGGGCCTGATTTTGGTGGTCTGAATAGCAATCCTGTGGCCCATTAAACGCTGGCCATGTTGACTTTTTTGGACTTGGTGTGCATGCGTGGACTTGACTCCATGGTGACCCTCAGATCCTGGCCACCAGATTTGGCCTTTGGCCATCTGGCCATTGGATGCTTGATGGATTATGGTATGCTGCATGCTTTGATATGTACACAATCGCCTGAAGAGAAAAAACAATGAGAAATTGGGGGGACCTGGGATTCGAACCCATGTCCTGAAGGAGTTTGGATGTACATGTTTACCACTAGGCCGCTTTGTTTCATTTGTTAGTATAGTGCATAATAATAATAATATAACAAAACAACATTAATTGGTTAGAAAAGAAAATATGCGTGCCATTTTTTGAATAGGCGAATGAGTGGGTGACAACTCATCACCCCTGTCCTCCATCCGTTTCTAAAGACCAAGGAAGCTATACCTACGAACGGAAGTAAGTCGCTACAAGCCTGTCACGCACCAAAATCCTCCACAGGCCATAGAAATGCCTTCTAATGCCATGGTTAAACTCGCCTTCCTCTTCTGGTTACGCTTGTAGCCATTACTAAGGCTGATTTCACCTAAAACAAAAACCCCTAAACCAAGAAGCAAAACCCTAACAATGGTGGTTTGCGCCACAGAGTATATAAATGAAATCAAATAATGCAAAAGGCTTGGAAATGATCTGGTGATTACAAATATGCCATTAGTTTGTTTAAAGGATACCAAAATAATGAGTTGCGATTTCAAGAACAAAGCTAGGTATCGTGACACTTACAGCGCTTTGTGGTGTGCGAGAACACTTGCTTTTGATCCAGATCGTTTGTGTGAACACCCAGGAAGAGATTGGGACAGGTCTCGGCTTCTGAAATTGCCTCTAACTATGGATTCGATTTCAAGATTTTTGGTGCTTTTTTCAATTTATGTTCTGCCTCTTTCTGCAGCCTCCAACCCTTATTTACGTCCCTTTGGCTTGCTTATGTATTGCATAATGTGTTAGGGTAAGAATTATGGCTTGAATCTTCTCACATCAATGCTTGCCAATTTGATTTGATTCACCCTTTACAAACTTTCCAAATTTGCCTAAAACCAATCTTTTCGCACATGATATTGTATGATTCGAGTTTGATGAAGATCATGATGATAATTAAGACTTGAAACAGCCAAAAAATCTTAGGTAATCAAAGTTTGGGATTTTATATGATTTAATTTGATTTAAAATGAATAAATTCAATAAAACATCATATAAAATAATAAAAAAGAGATATGGGCTCATGGCCGAAGCTAGGACACGTGGACAATGATTAAAGCTCAAATCAAGTGGAAAAGAATGGGCCCCTTTGACAAAATTTGAAGTTTTGGGGATAGTTGACTTTTGGCAATTTTGCAAAAATGTCCAACTTCAATAATGCATAACTTCTTCAATTTTGAACTTTTGGAGGTGTTCTGGGACTTTTTAGAAATCTTGAGATGTCCTATAACCAACCCTTTTGGTCTCATCTCATTTTGATATTCCATGCTCAAGTTATAAGCTTTGGGAAAAAGGGTGTTTTTGTTGACTTTCAAAAATGACCTATAATGTCCAAATTTATAACTTCTTGTGAGTGCATTTTATGATCTTGGGGTATGAAGATGGATTGTAGGAAATTACATCCTCTTCAAAATGATCTTTGTATAGGTCATTTATCATAAAGTATGAGAAAGTTATGCTTGGTCAAAGTTGAGTTGACTTTTCCTACAAAACCCTAATTTAGCAACTTTTGAGTCTTGATGAATTTTGAGCAATCCTTGATGAATCATGATCAACCCTTGATCAAATGATTAAATATCCTTCAAAATGATAATGTTTTCAAAAAATATTGAAGTTTGACTGTATTTGGGTCACAGTTGACTTTTGCCCTAGCACAGTCAATTTTTGGACCCTTTGAGCAATTGACTGAGCAAACTTCCTCTGCAAGTCTTGAAACTTGAAATGGATGACCTTGAGAACATATTAGAACATTGGGGAGCACTTGAGGTCATTTGTACTCAAAGATCTTGATGCAACACAAAACCCTAATTTGGGGTTGACTGCCTTAGGAGGTAATTTATCTGACCCACTCTTGAGCAACCTTGAGCAACTTGGAGATTTTTCTTGCAATGTTTTGAGAAATATGAGAGGGAAAATTTTGAGGTACAACAGCTTCCCCTGTTCAATCTTCTTAAACCTGAGGATGTAGATTGGCTTTCGTGCCTTTCATGATCCGAAGGTGGAAGATGATTGAACACTAGAGTACCCAGAAATTTGCACTCGCATGAAATGGTATCAGCCTTGTGATGCCGGGAATGGGCTTACAGATGCCATTTGGATATTGCTAACGGTAGGATGGGCTCAAAGATGCCATCTGCATGAGTATCGATCGCATAAGAGATTCCTTAGCGAGAACTTGCATACCTATTGTTGTGGAAGATTCCGCTGGGGAAGCCTGATCTATGTTGAGATTTAGGAACTTGCCTGTACTATAGCTGAGAGAACATCTCTGTTGCGTTTTAAGAACTTGTCCGTAATTCAACTGGGGAAAATTTGTCGAGATTTAGAACCTTATCTATAATTCAACCGAGAATAATTCAATTGAGATTTAAGAACCGGTCAGGTCTTCGACTGAGGGAAACATCTTCATCAAGATCTAGGACTGTCTGTTTACTTCAACGGAGTATAATTCTGTTGAGATTTAAGAACTCGTCCGCACTTTGACGGAGGAAAATTGTCGAGATTGAGAACCTTATCTGTAATTCAACCGAGAATAATTCAGTTGAGATTTAAGAGTCGGTCAGGTCTTCGACTGAGGGAAACATCTTCATCAAGATCTAGGACTATCTGTTTACTTCAACGGAGTATAATTCTGTTGAGATTTAAGAACTCGTCCACACTTCGATGGAGGAAAATTGTCGAGATTGAGAACCTTATCTGTAATTCAACTGAGGATAATTCAGTTGAGATTTAAGAACCGGTCAGGTCTTATATTGAGGGAAACATCTTCATCAAGATCTAGGATTGTCTGTTTACTTCAACGGAGAATAATTCTGTTGAGATTTAAGAACTCGTCCACACTTCGACAGAGGAAAATTGTCGAGATTGAGAACCTTATCTGTAATTCAACCGAGAATAATTCAGTTGAGATTTAAGAGTCGGTCAGGTCTTCGACTGAGGGAAACATCTTCATCAAGATCTAGGACTGTCTGTTACTTCAACGGAGGATAATTCTGTTGAGATTTAAGAACCCGTTCACACTTCGACGGAGGAAAATTGTCGAGATTGAGAACCTTATTTGTAATTAAACCGAGAATAATTCAGTTGATATTTAAGAACCGGTCAGGTCTTCGACTGAGGGAAACATCTTCATCAAGATCTAGGATTGTCTGTTACTTCAACGGAGGATAATTCTGTTGAGATTTAAGAACTCTTCCACACTTCGACGGAGGAAAATTGCCGAGATTGAGAACCTTATCTGTAGTTCAACCGAGAATAATTCAGTTGAGTTTTAAGTACCGGTCAGGTCTTCGACTGAGGGAAACATCTTCATCAAGATCTAGGACTATCTGTTACTTCAACGGAGGATAATTATGTTGAGATTTAAGAACTCGTCCACACTTCGACGGAGGAAAATTGCCGAGATTGAGAACCTTATCTGTAATTCAACCGAGAATAATTCAGTTGATATTTAAGAACCGGTCAGTTCTTCGACATAGCTGAGAACCTAACTGCATCCTTTCTGAAAAGTAAAGGTCAGTCGTATGCAATGCATGATATATATCAAGCAATGATGTTCTCAAAATAAATGAGATTGTGTTATATGATGCGTATATGCATGTATCATGATGTATGGAAATGTAATATTTTTAGCTGGGGAAAATAAATCTTGGATAGCTGCTTGAGAAAAGAGTTGAATTCTTCATTTCCGTTGGGGATAGCGAATTGCGAGAATAAACCTGCAGGAGAGGATAACTACGTTGGGGAATAATCTGACGAGGAGACTACTCTGTGGGGAACAGATGTTCTGTTGAGGATTCCACCACTAAATTTTGTTGGGGATGAATTACTGTTGCTGGTGATATTGAATCATGTTGGGGATTTGAATTCTTGTTTGTGATAGGAAAGAACTCTACAGGGGATGATCTTCAGTTGCGACTTCACTGGGAATAACCTTTTAGACTCTAATGGGGATAATCCTTTGAGCTTTGCTGGGGACAACCCTCTAAAGTCCGCTGGGGATGATTCTCCCAACTCCACTGGGGAAGCTTTTTCAGACTGTGCTGGGAAAAGTTTCAGACTCCACTGGGGATATCTTGTATTTTGCCGGGGAATATTCTTATACTCTGTTGGGGAATATTAAGATTGCCGGGGATATTAAGTCTTTTCAGTGTTGATGGTAGATAAACTCTGCTTGGGGATAATATTATCGATTCATGCACAGTTGCAAGTCTCAGCTGGGGAGAGCTATCTTTACTGTCTTACTCTGTAGGGAGTGAAAGCACCTTGGTCATATTCTTCAACTGAATCTACCTTTGTACCTGGTGGATAAAGCAACTGCGAAGTTTTGACAAATCTTATTGCCCCTGTTTCTGATATTACCATCAATGGTCTTTTTGTTTCGCATGTAAATATTCATGAGCAGCAATTAATGTCAAATGCATATATCAAAAATGAACATTGGACGTTCTTTGCAAAACAAAATAGAAACGGAAAAACAGTTTGAATTTTCTTTGAAGATGAATTGTATTGATTTTGAAGTTTGGCCTGTGAATAGGAGTTTTTGTACAAGAGGTTGACGTCCTAGTAAGAGAACACCGCCGAACAATAGAGTTTATACAATTTGTGAAAAAATAAACAAAACAGTTGTGTGAATAATCCCACTGGGTTCCAACTCTGCTATTGCCCTTATGTCCTCGAGCATCTCATCACTTTGCTACTTGATTGAAGGTAGATCAGATTGATTAGTGCCTCCGAGCTTGATAGTCGATACCGAAGTCTGGTTGCAAGGTGATCCAATGAGACATAGTGTTACGCTTTGATCCCTAATTTTTGCCTGGACTGCCCTTTCGGGTTTTCAGTCCACCGGGATACCCTTTTTTGCCCAAGTCGCCCCTTCGGGTTTTCAACTTGCCGGGTGTACAGACTTTTTTCATTTTCATCCCTTATTTTTTCCTAAACCCTTTTGGTTCGCCGGGAAGCCCTTATTTTTGCCTAGGCCAATCGACCTAGCGTGTCTTTGATCATGCGTAGTATTTTTTCACCATGTCTGCATTGACGGGGTGAGGAAGGTCGTCACCATCCATGGTGGTTAGAATCATGGCTCCTTCTGAGAAAATGTTCTTAACCACAAATGGCCCTTCGTAAGTAGGGGTCCATTTGCCTCTGGGATCACCTTGAGGTAAGATAATGCGCTTGATCACCAGATCCCCAACTTGATACTTTTGTCGTCTAACTTTCTTGTTAAATTCCTTAATCATCCGTTTTTGGTACGTCTGACCATGACAAATAGCAGTAAGTCTCTTTTTGTCGATTAAGTTCAGCTGATCAAGCTGGGTCTGAATCCAATCATCTTCGCTCAAACCTGCATCCTTCATAATCCGCAGAGAGGGTATCTGAACTTCAATGGGCAAGACTTCCTCCATGCCATATACCAAGGAATAGGGTGTTGCCCCTGTCGATGTCTGTGCTGAGGTTCGGTACCCATGAAGAGAAAATGGTAACATCTCGTACCAGTCTATGTATGTCACAGTCATCTTCTGCACAATCTTCTTAATGTTCTTATTAGCCGCTACAACAGCCCCATTCATCTTCGGTCGGTAGGGAGAAGAGTTGTGATGCTGTATCTTGAACTGCTTGCAGAGCTCAGTGATTATTTTATTATTGAGATTTGTACCATTGTCCGTAATGATCCCCTCTGGTACACCATATCGGAAAATCAGATTATGCCGAATGAACCGTGCCACGACATTCTTGGTTATAGTAGCGAAGGAAGCCGCTTCAACCTACTTCGTAAAGTAATCAATACCTACCAAGATGAAACGATGCCCATTGGACGTTGTAGGTCTAATCTCGCCGATCATGTCAATGCCCCACATTGCAAAAGTCCACGGAGTTGTCAGTACATCCACATCTTTTGGTATCAAAAAGGGTAGTATGAGCCAACATGTACTATCTCAGCCGGCAAACAGCCCATGCCAAAGCATAGCAAGTTCTCTCGAGTAGTGAGTATTGGGTCTCATAGTCGGTAAACCTTTTTCTAAAGCAGTAAATAACATGCTCTTTTCGGCCAGACTCGTCATGCTGCCCCATCACACACCTCTTTGTATTATCCAGCACTTTTAAGTATAAGATTAATGGTCTTCCTTCAACTGGAGGCATCAGAATTGGTGGCTTGGAGGTAGTATACCCCCTCTCTTCTTGAAGGAGTAGTCTAACAAGTTCCCCAGGCACTTCACAATCATCCTTACCTTTGTCCTTGGCTTGGTTGATCAGACTTTCGAAGTCATAACCGGCAGTAGCAGAGTCGTTATAAGTGGGATCCAGAGTGGATGTAGATCATGAAACGTGAGTGTGTGTAAAATAGTTGTTTTGCAATATAAAAAGAAAAACAAGGAGTGCAAAATTTGAAATGCAAGAAACATCCAATGCTTTTATTAATGATATATGTAGATGATACACATAAAGCCCTCACAAATGAAGCCACGGTGCCCCGGGTAAGACATCGGGCCATAAATTTTAAAACATTATTTGTTACAGATACAAAACAATAAGTCTCATTATTGGGTGATAACAGAAACAGGCATAGAATCCTTCGTTGTCCAGTTGCTCAATCCACCGTTGGCAGTCGGGTAAATCCAGTTGTCAATGTCAAACTCTTCATCATCATCATCCTTGATAGCATTCACTCCCACATCATGTTTAGGCTTTTCTGGTGCTCCGAACTCGATCTCCTTGGCATCAATCAGGTCTTGTACCTTGTTCTTCAAGACCCAGCAGTCATCCATATCATGCCCCGGGCTATCAGAGTGAAAAGCACAGCGGGCATTAGGGTTGTACTTCGGTGATGTTGTATTGGGATTCTTTGGGGCCTCCCTTGGAATCACTAGATTAGTTTTCAATAACTGTGGCAGAATATGGGATAAAGTCATGTTGAGCTGAGTGAATTGCCTTCGCGGTCTCTCGGCCCTTGACTGATTGTTGCACTGAGGAGCACCAACAGGTCTTGAAATAACCACCGCATGAACAGCTTGGCAGCGTTCAGGTCTATTCTGGATTTTTGAACTGTAAACAGCACTGGACTCCTTCTTAAAAGGCTTCTTCTCGGTGCCTGATGAGGCACCCTTCTGTATTTTACCGGATTTGATACCGGCCTCAATCCTTTCCCTGGTCATAATCAGCTCTGTAAACCTGGACGAAGAACTTCCAATCAGATGGTTGAAATACGGACCAGACAAGGTCCTTAGAAACATATCAACTAGCTCCCTATCAGCCAAGGGTGGTTGCACTCTTCCAGCGAGGTCCCTCCACTTTTGAGCATAATCTTTGAAACCTTCGCCCGCACCCATTCACATACCCTGGAGTTGGGTACGCGTGGGAGCGAGGTCGGCATTGTATTGGTATTTCTTGTAGAAAGCAGCAGCCAAGTCCTCCCAATTTCAGATACTAGCTCCTTCTAACTAGTAAAACCATTCAAGCTGAGTCCCTGAAAGACTGTCTTGAAAGATATGAATCCAGAGGTTCTTGTCAGCGGTGTATGGATGAATCTTCCTAACATACGAACGAAGGTGTAATTTTGGGCAAGAAACCCCGTCGTACTTAGCAAAGGCTGGTGCTTTGAACTTGTGGGGGATCACCACCCCAGATGACAGACCCAGATCTCCAAAGTCCAGACCATGAACTTTCTGAACTTCCATCGCGCTCAATCGGTCTTCCAGTTGCTTGTATCTATCCTCAGCAGGAGGATACTAGTCTTCGTCGAAGTCAGTCTCGTTGTGGGAAACCACAGGGCTAGGAGCCCTCCTTTCTTCCTGATTATCTTTCCCTCCAGATGAGGGGGTCAAATCAACCTTTTCTCGCAAATCATTTCTGAATCTGCGACCCATATTAAATAGGATCGTCTTCTTCTTCTTCTTCTTCTTCTCTTTCAGGATAAGGGCCTTCAGATCTTGCTGCCCCTTAGCCAGTTTCATGAACAATTCCTGGAACTTGGCATCTTGAGCCTGTAGAGCCTTGATTGCTTGTTCAGTTGATGTTTCAGAAGACATGATACTGAAATGAACAGCGAAGAAGATGAGAAACCTGTAAGGGTACCTGTTATGAGGTGCATGGAATGAAATGCGTATGATATGATTTCAAAGACGTCGAGAGATTCAAATTCGTAAACAAGAAATGAAACACACTTTTATTAGATAAACTTGAAATCAATTGTTCAACAGATGCCTTTAAGGCGTTACAGGAAAGAAAAACTGAAAAGTAAATCAAAGCTAGAAATAATCAAAAGACAATCAGTGCTCCCATGGTCGTTTCTTGTCGGTGCGGACATAGTCATTGAGGATTCGCTCGTTCTCCAGCTGCCTTGTCAACTTTTGAATTTTCTATTCTTGCTCGTGATACTTTTCTATATAAGTATCACGTTCTTCTCTCAGTTGCATCCACGATCTTTTTAATGCCCCAATGTCAGTAGGCATGTAAGGGTGTAGGATGGTAGGAGGAACCCCTTCTTCATTAGCAATCTCAACAATGATAGGCAAGACAGCTTCATACGGCATTCTCAGCTTTTGGGCATGGATACGAACCCATCAGAGATATGGTTCCATTGGTAGAGAAGTCTTCGCACCCAGCTCGTGTGGATTAGACCTGCGTACCCTAGCCCAAGCTATGATGAATCTGCGGCATTGCTCGTCACTATCCCCTTAGAAATCAAAGACAACACTTGGCATTAGCAAATCATGAGTTCCTTCTCTTCTAGCTCGCCCAAACTGACGTAAGGCCAAGTACGGATTATAAGTGATCCCTTCATTGGTTCCTATCAGTGGAACATTGGGGTATTCCCCACAGCGGTCAATAATAGCCACGTCTTCCATACCCTTAATAGTCTAAATGATGTCATTATGAGAGAGAGACATAATCCTGTAGGCCCAGCCCATGCCTTCCTTGTTCTTCAAAATTGATTTGGGGAGATGAGAAATAAACCACCTCGCCAGCAATGGAGCACAGCACATAAGAGTTCCCCGCCTCGGAGCAGTACGGGCATAAAGGGAATGAAGAATGTCACCCAAGAGAGTAGGCACAGGATTAACGGATATGAAGATCTTCACCGCATTCACGTTGATAAAGGAATCCGAGTTAGGAAACAGCACCAGACCATATATGAGAAGAGCCAGAATGTCTCCAAATGCCTGGAAGTCTAGAATGTCCCAAAACTGATTAGCTTTACCAACCAAGAATTTAGTCAAAAAGCCCTTTGCTCCACTACGAGTCTCCCAATTAGCCATTACCTCAACCTTTGTCAGATGAAGGGCTGAAGCAATCTCTTCCGGCCTAAGGATCTTCTCCCAACCTGTAAACGGGGTTTTCTCCAGAATAGAGATGCCAAGCGGATCAGAGAACTCTTCCAAGGTGGGGACCAACTGGTAGTTCGGAAAAGTAAAGCAATGGTACAGTGGGTCAAAGAACTGGACTAAGACACTCATCATCTGCTCGTCCAATTTGGAAGTGACCAAACCAAGAAGATGCCCATTTCTTCTGATGGAGGAGGTAGTATCTGAAATCTTTGCAACCAATTCTTTAAGCAGAGTGGGGACTTGGACAAAGTTGATCCGGATGGTGTTTCTACGCATGGGTGCCATGACCTACAAAACAGAACAAAGATGAATCCCTCATGTCTTTGAAATGGGTTAGTCCAATGCAAGATGCATGCAATGTCATGATGTTATGATAGAAAACACACCACAAGTATCCACAAATAGCAAACATGGTAAAGGCACACAAGTCACACAGAGAGCCCTTAGATTTCAAGCTGGCAAGGAGTCTAGGTACTACCCTCTTTCAGTTTAGTTGGTTTAAACCTTTCCTAAAAATAGTAACCGGGTTCTAGAGGATCTCAATATCACTGACTACCCTCGATCAGTCATAATTCCAGTTTAGCAACTTTTTCTTGCAGCCAGAATCATCGCGAGAGTTTAGTCTCAATGAGTGTAGCATACTGCTACTGTTCTATGGCCAAGTTGGTCAATTTAAAGGTTCTAAGGTCAGTTGGTGCTTAATGACCCCTTAGCAGACCCATATTCTCCTTATTGCACCACAAGGGATATCGATACATACTAAAGTGCCACACCAATGTAGCTACTACTTCAACCGTATTGGTCTACGTCGTACAGTTCCCTCACAGTTTATTGCTACTTACCTAAAGGGTATCCCCCAGATTCGGGTTAGGATCTATAGTAACTCTGATACAAGCCCACAAATATAAAGCATACAAGTCAAGCAATTGAAAACATTATGAACTATTCCTAAGGTACACCCCACTTATAAGAAATCCCCAGCAGAGTCGTCAGTTCTGTGATACGGTGGGAAGAACTGACTGTTTTTTGGAATATTGGTTTGCGTTTTGCATTTGTTTTCGCAAAATGTCGTGGTAAGCAAGAGTCGCCACCGACTTTTATTTTTCCAACAAGGAAAGGAAAAAGCACAGAAAAATTCCTTTTTCGAGATATTTCTCGGGTTCGGGGGGTAGATTATAGAAAGGGAAGGTATTAGCACCCTTTCTATCTGTGGTTATCCACGGGCTCTTAGATATTTGCTCATATTGTTTTCAAAATATTGCTTTCTTGGTGCTTGTGGGTTTGAAAAAGTTTTTTTTGTTTGAAAACTTCGATTTAACTCTTGCTTCTGTCCTCAAGAGCATATGAAGTGTTTTTGAAAACTTTGTTCGAAAAGGAGTGTAAGTGCGAAAAGTTTTTGTTTTTTGAAAGAGCAAGTATCTAAGAACCATCTACATACTCGAAAAAAGAATCGTTCTATGCTAATATCCTTTAGACAATGCTATCCTACTATTGATGAGTAGGTAGCACCGTTGTTGGAGTTTTAAGGGTCAATTCGAAAGAGGGACATACGGTCACCAAAGCAATGTTAGGACGCCTTAGCGGTAACCCTAATGTCTTAGATCATTTGTTTGAGGCAACAATATCTGAGGCAACCGTTTCTAGGCGACTATGATCTTTTATACAAGAGGGCGACCTCTAAAGTGACCTATACTCAATGACCGCGTACGAAGGCAACCAAGTGGGGTGTACCCTAAGAGTGCGCATGTGCGAGTGTGTTGTTTTCAGTTAATTTTATCTTTGTACATGTTAAGGGTGATCTAAATTGATTTTAGATTAAAACATTCAGTCTTGTCATGCCATCTTATTATCAAACATCTAACAGTTTATATTTGCGGGAAATAAAATGCAGAATTTAAATTACAAGGCGTCGGGTATTTACATCGCCAAAGACAAACCCATTAAAAATAAATAAAGCGATAAAAAATAAATAAAAGTCCTATTAAGCTATTACAATCTGGGAGCAAGTACATTAATATGATAAAAGTAAATAAATCGCGTGCGGGAAATTAAATCGAGCGTAATTAGGGTTTTGACCCTTTTGAGAGAAAGTATCTTTTCTGTTGTTGTTTTTGAATTAAGAAAGAAATTACCTAAGTTAATTACTAAATTAAATTAAAATAAATTAATTAATGTTAGTAAAAACCTAATTAAGTCTAGTTTAATTTTAATTATTTACAAAAATATGTTAAAATTATTCTAATTAGAACCTAAGTTAATTTAATTAGTATTTATTAAAAAAATAAAAATTAAAAGTTTGATTTGATAAAGAAAATATTTTTGTGATTTTATTTTATAAAGAAAGGAATTTTTGATTGGTTAGAATTCAATAAAACAATTAAATTAATAAAACAAATACTAAATAAAATAAATAAAGAGAAGAGGTTTGGGCCTAATTTTGGTGGTCTGAATAGCAATCTTGTGGCCCATTAAACGTTGGCCCTGTTGACTTTTTTGGACTTGGTGTGCATGTGTGAACTTGACTCCATGGTGAACCTCAGATCCTGGCCACCAGATTTGGCCTTTGGCCATCTGGCCATTGGATGCTTGATGGACTATGGTATGTTGCATGCTTGGATATGTACACAATCGCCTGAAGAGAAAAAATAATGAGAAATTTGGGGGACCTGGGATTAGAACCCAGGTCCTGAAGTAGTTTGGATGTACACGTTTACCACTAGACCGCTTTGTTTCATTTGTTAGTATATTGCACAATAATAATAATATAACAAAACAACATTAATTGGTCAGAAAAGAAAATATGCGCGCCATTTTTTGAATAGGCGAATGAATGGGTGACAACTCATCACCCCTGTCCTCCATCCGACCAAGGAAGCTATACCTACGGACGGAAGTCCGTCGCTACAAGCCTGTCACGCTGCAAAATCCTCCACAAGCCATAGAAATGCCTTCTAATGCCATGATTAAACTCGCCTTCCTCTTCCGGTCACGCTTGTAGCCATTACTAAGGCTGATTTGACCTAAAACAAAAACCCCTAAACCAAGAAGCAAAACCCTAACAATGGTGGTTTGCGCCACAGAGTACATAAATGAAATCAAATAATGCAAAAGGCTTGGAAATGATCTGGTGATTACAAATATGCCATTAGTTTGTTTAAAGGATGAAAAAATAATGAGTTGCAATTTCAAGAACAAAGCTAGGTATCGTGACACTTACAGCGCTTTGTGGTGTGCGAGAACACTTGCTTTTGATCCAGATCGTTTGTGTGAACACCCAGGAAGAGATTGGGACAGGTCTCAGCTTCTGAAATTGCCTCTAACTATGGATTCGATTTCAAGATATTTAGTGCTTTTTTCAATTTTTGTTCTGCCTCTTTCTGCAGCCTCCAACCCTTATTTACGTCCCTTTGGCTTGCTTATGTATTGCATAATGTGTTAGGGTAAGAATTATGGCTTGAATCTTCTCCCAATAATGCTTGCCAATTTGATTTGATTCACCCTTTACAAACTTTCCAAATTTGCCTAAAACCAATATTTTTGCACATGATATTGTATGATTCGAGTTTGATGATGATCATGATGATAGTTAAGACTTGAAACAGCCAAAAAATCTTAGGTAATCAAAGTTTGGGATTTTATATGATTTAATTTGATTTAAAATGAATAAATTCAATAAAAAACTAAATAAAATAATAAAAAAGATATATGGGCTCATGGCTGAAGCTAGGACACGTGGACAATGATGAAATCTCAAATCAAGTGGAAAAGAATGGGCCCCTTTGCAAAAATTTGAAGTTTTGGGGATAGTTGACTTTTGGCAATTTTGCAAAAATGTCCAACTTCAACAATGCATAACTTCTTCAATTTTGAACTTTTGGAGGTGTACTAGGACTTTTTAGAAATCTTGAGATGTCCTCTAACCAACCCTTTTGGTCTAATCTCATTTGGATATTCCATGCTCAAGTTATAAGCTTTGGCATAAAGGGTGTTTTTGTTGACTTTCAAAAATGACCTATAATGTCCAAATTTATAACTTCTTGTGAGTGCATTTTATGATCTTGGGGTATGAATATGGATTGTAGGAAATTTCATACTCTTCAAAATGATATTTGGATGGGTCATTTCTCATAAATTATGAGAAAGTTATGTTGGGTCAAAGTTGAGTTGACGTTTCCTACAAAACCCTAATTTAGCAACTTTTGAGTCTTGATGAATTTTGAGCAATCTTTGATGAATCATGATCAACCCTTGATCAAATGATGAAATATCCTTAAAAATGATAATGTTGGCAAAAAAATCTTGAAGTTTTACTGTATTTGGGTCACAGTTGACTTTTGCTTAGCAAAGTCGATTTTTGGACCCTTTGAGCAATTGACTGAGCAAACTTCCTCTGCAAGGCTTGAAACATGACATGGATGACATTGAGAACATATTAGGACATTGGGGAGCACTTGAGGTCATTTGGACTCAAAGATATTGATGCAACACAAAACCCTAATTTGGGGTTGACTGCCTTAGGAGGTAATTTGTCTGACCCACTCTTGAGCAACCTTGAGCAACTTGGAGATTTTTCTTGCAATGTTTTGAGAAATATGAGAGGGAAAATTTTGGGGTACAACATCAGCCCCTATTCAATCTTCTTAAACCTGAGGATGTAGATTGGCTTTCGTGCCTTTCGTGATCCGGAGGTGAAAGATGATTGAACACTAGAGTGCCCAGAAATTTGCACTCGCATGAAATGGTATCAGCCTTGTGATGCTGGGAATGGGCTTACAGATGCCATTTGGAGATTGCTAATGGGAGGATGGGCTTAAAGATGCCATCTGCATGAGTATCGATCGCATAAGAGATTCCTTAGCGAGAACTTGCATACCTGTTGTTGTGGAAGAATCCGTTGGGGAAGCCTGATCTATGTTGAGATTTAGGAACTTGCATGTACCTTAGCTGAGAGAACATCTCTGCTGAGTTTTAAGAACTTGTCTGTAATTCAATTGGGGGAAATTTGTCGAGATTTAGAACCTTATATGTAATTCAACCGAGAATAATTCAATTGAGATTTAAGAACCGGTCAGGTCTTCGACTGAGGGAAACATATTCATCAAGATCTAGGACTGTTTGTTTACTTCAACGGAGTATAATTCTGTTGAGATTTAAGAACTCGTCCACACTTCGACGGAGGAAAATTGTCGAGATTGAGAACCTTATCTGTAATTCAACCAAGAATAATTTAGTTGAGATTTAAGAGCCGGTCAGGTCTTCGACTGAGGGAAACATCTTCATCAAGATCTAGGACTGTCTGTTTACTTCAACGGAGTAAAATTCTGTTGAGATTTAAGAACTCGTCCACACTTCGACGGAGGAAAATTGTCGATATTGATAAACTTATCTGTAATTCAACCGAGGATAATTCAGTTGAGATTTAAGAACCGGTCAGGTCTTCGACTGAGGGAAACATCTTCATCAAGATCTAGGACTGTCTGTTTACTTCAACGGAGAATAATTCTGTTGAGATTTAAGAACTCGTCCACACTTCGACGGAGGAAAATTGTCGATATTGAGAACCTTATCTGTAATTCAACCAAGAATAATTCAGTTGAGATTTAAGAGCCGGTCAGGTCTTCGACTGAGAGAAACATCTTCATCAAGATCTAGGACTGTCTGTTACTTCAATAGAGGATAATTCTATTAAGATTTAAGAACTCGTCCACACTTCGACGGAGGAAAATTGTCGAGATTGAGAACCTTATCTGTAATTCAACCGAGAATAATTCAGTTGAGATTTAAGAACCGGTCGGGTCTTCGACTGGGGGAAACATCTTCATCAAGGTCTAGGATTGTCTGTTACTTCAATGGAGGATAATTCTGCTGAGATTTAAGAACTCGTCCACACTTCGACGGAGGAAAATTGCCGAGATTGAGAACCTTATCTGTAATTCAACCGAGAATAATTCAGTTGAGATTTAAGAACCGGTCAGGTCTTCGACTGAGGGAAACATCTTTATCAAGATCTAGGACTGTCTGTTTACTTCAACGGAGAATAATTTTGTTGAGATTTAAGAACTCGTCCACACTTCGACGGAGGAAAATTGTCGATATTGAGAACCTTATCTATAATTCAACCAAGAATAATTCAGTTGAGATTTAAGAGCCGGTCAGGTCTTCGACTGAGAGAAACATCTTCATCAAGATCTAGGACTGTCTGTTACTTCAACAGAGGATAATTCTATTAAGATTTAAGAACTCGTCCACACTTCGACGGAGGAAAATTGTCGAGATTGAGAACCTTATCTGTAATTCAACCGAGAATAATTCAGTTGAGATTTAAGAACCGGTCGGGTCTTCGACTGAGGGAACATCTTCATCAAGGTCTAGGATTGTCTGTTACTTCAACGGAGGATAATTCTGTTGAGATTTAAGAACTCGTCCACACTTCGACGGAGGAAAATTGTCGAGATTGAGAACCTTATCTGTAATTCAACCGAGAATAATTCAGTTGAGATTTAAGAACCAGTCAGTTCTTCGACATAGCTGAGAAACTAACTGCATCCTTTCTGAAAAGTTAAGGTCAATCGTATCCAATGCATGATATATATCAAGCAATGATGTTCTCAAAATAAATTAGATTGTGTTATATGATGCGTATATGCATGTATCATGATGTATGGAAATCTAATATTTTTAGCTGGGGAAAATAAATCCCGGATAGTTGCTGGAGAGAAGAGTTGAATTCTTCATTTCCGCTGGGGATAGCAAATTCCGAGAATAAACCTGCAGGAGAGGATAACTCCATTGGGGAATAACCTTACGAGGAGATTACTCTGTGGGGAAGAGATGTTCTGTTGAGGATTCCATCGCTAAATTTTGTTGGGGATGAATTACCGTTGCTGGTGATATTGAATCCTGTTGGGGATTTGAATTCTTGTTTGTGAAAGGAAAGAACTCCGCTGGGGATGATCTTCAGTTGCGACTTCACTGGGAATAACCTTTTAGACTCTAATGGGGATAATCCTTTGAGCTTTGCTGGGGACAACCCTCCAAAGTCCGCTGGGGATGATTCTCCCAACTCCACTGGGGAAGCTTTTTCAGACTGTGCTGGGAAAAATTTCAGACTCCACTGGGGATATCTTATATTCTGCCGAGGAATATTCTTATACTCCGTTGGGGAATATTAAGACTGTCGGGGATATTAAGCCTTTTCAGTGTTGATGGTAGATAAACTCTGCTTGGGGAGAATATTACCGATTCATGCACAATTTCAAGTCTCGGATGGGGAGAGCTATCTTTACTGTCTTACTCTGCAGGGAGTGAAAGCACCTTGGTCATATTCTTCAACTGAATCTACCTTTGTACCTGGTGGATAAAGCAACTGTAAAGTTTGGACAAATCTTATTGCCCCTGTTTCTGATATTACCAGCAATGGTCTTTTTGTTTCGCATGTAAATATTCATGAGCAGCAATTAATGTCAAATGCATATATCAAAAATGAACATTAGACGTTCTTTGCAAAACAAAATAGAAACGGAAAAACAGTTTGAATTTTCTTTGAAGATGAATTATATTGATTTTGAAGTTTGGCCTGTGAATAGGCGTTTTTGTACAAGATGTTGACGTCCTAGTAAGAGAACACCGCCGAACAATAGAGTTTATACAATTTGTGAAAAACTAAACAAAACAGCTATGTGAATAATCCCACTGGGTTCCAACTCTGCTATTGCCCTTATGTCCTCGAGCATCACATCACTTTTCTACTTGGTTGAAGGTAGATAAGATTGATTAGTGTCGTCCGAGCTTGATAGTCGATACTGAAGTCTGGTTGCAAGGTGATCCAATGAGACATAGTGTTACGCTTTGATCCCTAATTTTTTCTTGGACTGCCCTTTCGGGTTTTCAGTCCATCGGGATACCTTTTTTGCCCAAGTCGCCCCTTCGGGTTTTCAACTTGCCGGGTGTACAGACTTTTTTCATTTTTATCCCTTATTTTTGCCTGAACCCTTTTGGTTCGCAGGGAAGCCCTTATTTTTTCCTAGGCCAGTCGACCTAGCGGGTCTTTGATCATGCGTAGTATTTTTTCACTATGTCTGCATTGACGGGGTGAGGAAGGTCGTCACCATCCATGGTGGTTAGAATCATGGATCCTCCTGAGAAAATGTTCTTAACCACAAATGGCCCTTCGTAAGTAGGGGTCCATTTGCCCCTGGGATCACCTTGAGGTAAGATAATGCGCTTGATCACCAGATCCCCAACTTGATACTCTTGTCGTCTAACTTTCTTGTTAAATGCCTTGATCATCCGTTTTTGGTACGTCTGACCATGACAAATAGCAGTAAGTCTCTTTTCGTCGATTAAGTTTAGCTGATCTAGTCGGGTCTGAATCCAGTCATCTTCGCTCAAACTTGCATCCTTCATAATCCGTAGAGAGGGTATCTGAACTTCAATGGGCAAGACTGCCTCCATGCCATATACCAAGGAATAGGGTGTTGCCCCTGTCGACGTCCGTGCTGAGGTTCGGTACCCATGAAGAGCAAATGGTAACATTTTGTGCCAGTCTTTGTATGTCACAGTCATCTTCTGCACAATCTTCTTAATGTTCTTATTAGCCGCTTCAACAGCCTCATTCATCTTCAGTCGATAGGGAGAAGAGTTGTGATGTTGTATCTTGAACTGCTTGCAGAGCTCAATGATCATTTTATTGTTGAGATTTGTACCATTGTCCGTAATGATCCTCTCTGGTACACCATATCGGCAAATCAGATTATGCCGAATGAACCGTGCCACGACGTTCTTGGTAACAGTAGCGAAGGAAGCCACTTCAACCCACTTCGTAAAGTAATCAATAGCTACCAAGATGAAACGATGCCCATTGGACGTTGTAGGTCTGATCTCGCCGATCATGTCAATGCCCCACATTGCAAAAGGCCACAGAGTTGTCAGGACATCCACCTCTTTTGGTATCAAAAAGGGTAGTATGAGCCAACATGTATTGTCTCAGCCGGCGAACAGCCCATGCCAAAGCGTAGAAAGTTCTCTCGAGTAGTGAGTATTGGGTCTCATAGTCGGTAAACCTTTTGCTAAAGCAGTAAATAGCATGCTCTTTTCGGCCAGACTCGTCATGTTGCCCCAGCACACACCTCTTTGTATTATCCAGCACTTTTAAGTATAAGATTAATGGTCTTCCTTCAACTGGAGGCATCAGAATTGGTGGCTTGGAGGTAGTATACCCCTCTCTTCTTGAAGAAGTAGTCTAACAAGTTTCCCAGGCACTTCACAATAATCCTTACCTTCGTCCTTTGGCAAAAAGGGTGTTTTTGTTGACTTTCAAAAATGACCTATAATGTCCAAATTTATAACTTCTTGTGAGTGCATTTTCTGATCTTGGGGTATGAAGATGGATTGTAGGAAATTTCATCCTATTCAAAATGAGCTTTGGATGGGTCATTTATCATAAAGTATGAGAAAGTTATGCTTGGTCAAAGTTGAGTTGACTTTTCCTACAAAACCCTAATTTAGCAACTTTTGAGTCTTGATGAATTTTGAGCAATCCTTGATGAATCATGATCAACCCTTGATAAAATGATGAAATATCCTTCAAAATGATAATGTTGGCAAAAAATCTTGAAGTTTGACTGTATATGGGTCACAGTTGACTTTTGCCCTATCACAGTCGATTTTTGGACCCTTTGAGCAATTGACTGAACAAACTTCCTCTGCAAGGATTGAAACTTGACATGGATGACCTTGAGAACATATTATGACATTGGGGAGAACTTGAGGTCATTTGGACTCAAATATATTGATGCAACACAAAACCCTAATTTGGGGTTGACTGCCTTAGGAGGTAATTTGTCTGACCCACTCTTGAGCAACCTTGAGCAACTTGAAGATTTTTCTCGCAATGTTTTGAGAAATATGAGAGGGCAAATTTTGGGGTACAACACACTCCATACAACATACCTAAACTATCCCAACCATTCCCAAGTCACTGTAACTCCATTTACACACTTCACCATTTTCAAATTCTGAGTTTGCAGGTTGAGTTCTATAGAGAGATTCAAGCAAGTTCAAATCTAGCTAAGCATTGGGAAAGCTCAAAGGAACTTCAAGTAAGCTCACAAGTATCTCAGGCCTCACTCACAACCCCTACATTGTCATACTCGAGCTTGACTGAAATAGGTAAAATTCAAACTTCTATCTCTCTATTTAGGAATCATTAGGCTTAGGTTTATGAATAAAAAATGTAGTCCTCATTGCCCTTGAGTTGTACATATGCATAGAATTCATTTATGTTAACTGAGCTAGGAGTATTTGATAGTTCAACTTTCTGAAAAAACCAGGTTAGAATTTAGGGCCAAAGAAATTCTCTCTGGTCTTTGAGAGTTAGATTAAGTTTTTTATATGGTTAGAATCGTGTGATCAAGAGCTATAACTTTCACGTTGCAAGTTTTTGTTTTTAAGCACAAATGCAGGAGATACGAGTTTGAACATTGGCGTGCGTGTTTGCTTCTGTCTCAAGGACAGGGATGAAGGAAATGGGATGGGCTTGCTTGCCTTGTTGTTGACACCCCCCTGCTTACTTTTTGCATCCCACTGGCCCATTTCTCTTATTTTTTATATTTTCTCATTTATTTTACATTTTTCTGACTTTTATTTATTTTTCTAAATATTAAAAATTACCAAAAATATTTTCTTAAATTTTCACATTTTATTTTATTTTTGGCATAATACTTAGTTTATTAGGTTTAATATATTTATTTTCTTAAATAAAAACTTATAATTAATACAAAAATATTACATATTTTATTTTATTATTATTATACACTTAAAAATAATATTGTCATACATATTTTATTTTTTTAAACACTTTTATATATATTTTATTTATTTTCTTGTACATAAATAAATAATACATAATATATATTTTCTTAAAACAAATTAGGGTTTCCACCCTTTTCCAAAAAATAACCATTAATATTTTTAATATTTTTAGGACATTAAATAATTTATTTTGCATACATAAAATAAATACAAAAACATTTTTTTGCATATTTATAATATATTGCATATTTAAATATTTGTCAATTTATTATTTGTACAATGAATTCAATTTGGTTGTAATAGTTGAATTAGGGCTTTATTTTCTTGCAAATATCTCCATATTCAAACTTGTACCCCCCCCCCCCCCCCCCCCCCCCCCCTCCCCATATCAATGTTGTAATAGTTGGAGATTTACTTTTACGCACTTTATTGCTTTCAAATATGCATGATAGTAAGATTAGGGTTGTATGATAACCAAAAATCAAACAAATAGCTAGACTTAATACAAGACAAAATGCATGAAAAATGACAACACAATGCACACAAGCACCCCTAGGGTTTCATCCATTTGTTGCCTTATAAATGGCCATGGTATACATGCTAGGTATCTTGGCAAAACAAAACAAAAACAAAAGATCATAGTCCCTCGATGACGTTATCTTGGTTGCCTATACAAAAATGATCTAGTCCCTCAAAAAATTTCTAAGATACTTGGCAACATTGCTATCATGGCCATACGATGACCCGCGCCTGTCCCGTTTAACATCCAAACACAAGGTTGTTTACCAAATACAATTGTAAAGCAACAATGTCAAAGGGTTAAATATGTGTAGGAAAGATATTTGAGTAGGGTAGACAACTCCTAGTTACTTGATCAAACTTGCAAACCATCCTTGTTATTTTCAAACAAACACACCATTTCAAAACATTTCCCAAAACAAACTTTCAAGCATTGAAACATTTTTCAAAAGACAAACACCTTTGTATATATTCAAACAAGAATCATTACAAAGGTTGCCTAGACAAAGGCCTCTTTTCAAAACCACACAAAATCACCATTTCAAACAATTGAAAAGCGAAAGCAAGTGATCTAAACAAGTAACTAAGAGCCCATGGAAAACCATGGATGAAAAGGGTTCTAACACCTTCCCTTTTCATAATCTACCCCCCGAACCCGAGAAAATTCTCGAAAGGTCTTTCCTGTGCTTTTTACCTTTCCTTTTGGGTAAAATAAAAGTCGGTGGCGACTCTTGCTAACTGCACAAGTGCGAACATAAATGCAAAACATCTAGTCAGTTCTCCCACCGTATCACACATACCGACAGATAAGGTTATGTCTGATGAATCGGGCCACAATGTTCTTGGTAGCAGAAGCAAAAGAGGATGCCTCGACCAACTTTATGAAGTAATCAATGGCAACGAGGATGAAGCGGTGCCCATTAGAAGATATGGGTCTGATCTATCCAATCATATCTATGCCCCACATTGCAAATGGCCAGGGAGCAATCAATATGTTTAGAGGAATCGGAGGCACGTGTACTTTATCAGCATAGATCTAGAATTTGTGACAAGTTCGTGAATGTTGATAACAGTCTGCTTCCATAGTGGACAAATAGTATCCTACCCGTAGGATCTTTTTAGCCATCGTGTGCCCTCTAGAATGGGTGCCAAAGGTACCTTCGTGCAAATCAGCCATAACCTTTTCTGCCTCACTCTTGTCTACACACCGAAGCAAGGTAGAGTCATGGTTACATTTGTAGAGGATTTTGTTAATGAGGAAGAACTTGGTAGAGAACCTTCTTAGGAACTTCTTATCATTGACTAAAGCTCCCTCAGGATATTCTTGGGCTTCGAGATATCTTTTAACTTCATGGAACCAAGGTTTGTCCACTACTTCTTCAGTATCAATCTCATGACAATATACTGGTTCCTCCATCCTCTCAATAGTGATCTGAGGAGCCTCATTATCCCACCTGATTTTGAACATGGGTGACATAGTAGCTAGCGCGTCCTCTAGTTGATTTTCCTCTCGTGGAAAATTCTCAAAGGTAATTTCTTTAAAATGTGGAATCAGTGTCAACACATGCTCTTTGTAAGGAATGATATTAGGATGCTTCGTGTCCCATTCTCCTTTGATTTGACTGATTACTAAGGTCGAGTCTCCAAATACACTTAAGGATTTGATCCTTAAGTCTATAGCAGCTTTGAGACCCATAATGCATGCTTCATATTCATCCATATTGTTGGTACCATTGAAACACATCCTAGCAATAAAAGGAGTATGACAGCCTTCGAGAGATATGATCACAGCACCGATGTCATTGTCGAGTGCGTTGGAAGCTCCATCAAAAATCATAGTCCATCGGGATCCTTGTTCAGGTCTGTCATACGGTCTAAGTTCTTCACAATCATTCACTAACATGATGTCCTCGTCCGGGAATTCAAAATTCGTGGATTGATAATCATCCATAGCCTGATGAGCCAAATGACCAGCTAGTACACTTCCTTTTATTACTTTTTGGGTAGTGTATTGAATGTTGTATTCAATCAGGACCATTTGCCATCTTGCTATTCTTCCAGAAAGAGCGGGCTTCTCGAATATGTATTTGATAGGATCCATCTTAGATATCAATAAGGTAGTGTGAGTCAGCATATACTATCTTAGACGGCGAGTAGCCCATGCCAGAGTGTAGCAAGTTTTATCAAGCAGTGAATATCTGGTTTCACAGTCGGTAAACTTTTTGCTCAGGTAGTATATTGCGTGCTCTTTTCGACCTGACTAGTCATGCTTCCCCAACACACACCCTATTGAATTCTCTAATACCGTTAAGTACATGATCAGAGGTCTCCCTTCAACCGGTGACATCAAAATTGGAGGCTCTTGAAGATACTCTTTGATTTTTTCGAAGGAGGCCTGGAAATTGTCATTCCATTTCACTGCTTCATCTTTCTTCAGTAATTTTAAGATTGGCTCACAAGTAGCGATTAGATGGGAAATGAATCTGGCGATGTAGTTTAGACGTCCCAAGAATCCCCTAACCTCCTTCTCATTACGAGGAGTTGGAATTTCTTATATGGCTTTTACCTTTACAGGGTCTACTTCAATACCTTTGCCACTGACAACAAAGCTTAAGAGCTTACCGATCTTACTCCAAATGTGCATTTATTCAGGTTCAACCTTAGCTTGTATTTCTTCAGTCTTTCAAATAGCTTCTACAGGTGGTCAAGGTGTTCCTCTTCAGTTTGAGATCTGGCTATCATATCATCCACGTAGACCTCTATCTCGTGATAGATCATATCGTGAAACAAAGCTACCATGGCACGGTGATAGGTTACCATGGCATTCTTTAACCCAAATGGCATAACTTTGTAGTAGAAAATGCCCCACTGCATGACGAAGGTCGTTTTCTCCATGTCCTCAGGTGCCATTTTGATCTGATTGTACCCGGAGAAACCATCCATGAAGTAGAATACCTTGTGTTGTGCGGTGTTGTCAACCAAAACATCAATATTATGAAGCGGAAAGTCATCCTTGGGGCTCGCCCTATTCAGGTCTCTGTAATCCACACACATACGTACCTTATCGTCCTTCTTAGGTACTGGAATAACATTAGCAACCCATTATGGATAAGAGGTAACAGCTAAGAAACTGGTGTTGAACTGCTTCATGACTTCAGCCTTGATCTTTTCTGACATCTCTGGCCGCATACGATGAAACTTCTGTTTCACTGGAGGGCAGTCTGCTTTTTCTGGGAGATGATGGACCACGATATCAGTGTCGAGTCCTGGAATATCTTTGTATGACAAGGCAAAGACCTTAACATAGTCATGCAGCATCTAAATTAAAAACTCCTTGACATTATTCTCCAGATTGGCACCTATCTTGACTTTCTTCTTGTCCTCTTCAGTACCCAAGTTTATTGTCTCAATTGGCTCTTCATGGGGATGTATTACCCTTTCTTCCTGTTGTAACAGTCTGGCAAGTTCCCCTGGTACTTCACAATCTTCCTCACCTTCATCCTCGGCTTGGTAAATCAGATTTTCAAAGTCATAATTGGCAATAGCAAAACTGTTACTAATGGGATCCATATTGGATGTTGATCTGTATTTTGATATGTGAGTGTGTGTAAGAGCATAGCCATTTTTAATAAAGTAAAAAAAAATAGAAAAGAAAAACAAAGAGCGTAAAATTTGCATGCAAAACGTCCAATGATTTATTAATGACATATGAAGATGAAGTAATAACCCTCACAAATAGACCATTGTGCCTCAGGGAAGACACAAGGTTTTAGAGTTTCAATTGTTTAAAAATTACATATCTAAAAACTAAATGACAATTACTCTTGAATAAAAGTAATAGGGACAAAATCTTTGGCCTCCCAATTGTTGAGTCCACCGCTGATAGTTGGGAAGATCCACTTGTCCATGTCATAGTCACTATCATTGTCCTCCAATGCGTTGACTCCATGGTTGCTGATGCATAGTGGCGGTCTCCCAGCACGAGCACGACGAACAGCTCTTTGTGCCTCTGAAGTAAATCCCAAACCAAACTTGTCAGATTAGTAAGGAATATCTGGAAGTTGACCCCAAATGGTACACCCACCTTCTTCGACTACTGCTTTAGCATCCTTCAGAGAAGTCATCTTCAACAGAGGTATGGTGATCTTCGGAACCTTAGTAGCAGTCTTGGTTACAACAACTGTCTATAGAACCTCCTCGAAGTTCTGATAGGGGGTCTCAATGAACTCGCCGTCCATTTCAACATACCTGAAAGAGTTTATATGGCTAACTGTGTATTCCTCCTCCCCGTGGACTGTGATAATATTTCCATTGACTGGGTACTTCAACATCTGATGTAGGGTAGAAGTAACAGCACCAGCCCCATTGATCCGGGGTCGACCCAATAAACAGGAATAAGACGGGCGGATGTCCATCACATAGAAGGTTGATTCAAAAGACTGAGTATCAACTTTGATAGGGATGTACACCTCCTCGTGCACCATTTTTTTAGAATCAACGAAGGCCCTCGCCATAAAATTGTTGGGCTTTAATGTGAGCCCTTCGCAATATAACCTGTTCAGAGCATTCTTGGGAAAGACATTCAGCAACGAACCTGTATCCACCAGAACATGGTCTAATGTAGTGCCCCTGCACTTAATGGAGACATGCAGGGAATCATTACGTTTCCTTCCCTTGGGAGTTAAATCAGCGTCAGAAAAACCCAGTCCATTATCAGCAGTTAGACTGGCAACACAGTTCTTGAATTGATCAGGGGAGGTCTCTTGAGGCACGTGTGCATACTTCAGGAATTTTACTAAAGCCTTCGCATGGGCCTCGGAGCATAAAAGTAAGGCCAACATTGAGATTTTTTAAGGGGTCTGCCCCAACTGCTCCACAACATTATAATCACTTTTCTTTATTATATTCAATATCTCTTCCATTTCCTTTTTAGAAGCCTCGGGGATGACTTCTTTGTGTGCCTTCGTTTCGACAGGCTCAACCAGTACCTCTTTGCCCCGAGTCTCAGCTGACTCAGTAGCAGGGACAAAAGTAGGGATAACAGTAGGAGTAGCAATGGGAGTACTAACAGGAGTAGCAGCGGGAATAATCAAAGGAATAGAAACGGTCTTCGGAGATATTTCGAGAGAGATCACCCTTCTGCTTCTCGTAATTTTACTGATCCCGACGATGTTGTCGATGTTAGGATCAGTATCTTTGGCAACTTTATCTTCAACAGCCAACAAGTCTTGCTTGACGCCATGGTAGTAGCCGTCAGCCCCAAAATTCTAGGGAACATCTTTATCAGAGGAATATGGTATCGGCCCAGGAAGAGTGATAATCAGAGGTGCAAACTTGGGAACAGGTATAATCCTGACGGGTCTTTTGGTGGAGACCCTGGGAGGATTGTTGAAAATGGTAATTATTGAGACATCTTCACACAAATTTATTTCAAGGGGAACCTTCTAAAACAAAATTTATTTATTAATCATCAGGCGTTGGATACCCATTTTTAACGATAAACAACCATATGGTAGGGATATACATAAGTCACATCCTTCACTACAACTCGAAAATAAACCGGCTCACAACAGATTTTCTTTAAAGATTAGAAGAGGAGTGGATAATTCACCCACAGAGGAAACAAACAGGTCATCTTTAATGGCAGTGACACCCTGGCCATGTTTGTGCATTGGCACAGTTATTACATTAGGTGTCTCTAGAAGGTCAAACTCAATCTCCCCCTCCTCTATAAGATCTTGCACCTTATTTTTTAGAGCCCAACAATCATTTGTATCATGCCCCGGGCTCTCAGAATGATAGGCACATCGAGCGTTTGGGTTGTAGCGGGGAGATGTAATATTGGGATTTTTAGGAGCCTCCTTTAGAGTGACCAGATTAGACTTCAACAAGTGTGAAAACACCTGAGATAAGGTCATGTTGATCTGGGTGAACTGTCTTCTGGGCGCATTCGGCCTGCATTGATTGTTTTGTTGTTGATTTGATACAGGATTGGAGATCATAACAGCCCCTACCATTGGACAACATTCAGTTTTGTTTTTATTTCTCTGGCCATAAGCAGCATTGACTTCCTTCTTTCTAGTGAAGGGTTTCTTCGTCGTACTTGAGGATGCATCCCTCTAAATCTTGCCACTCTTAATACCAGCTTCTACCCGCTCACCAATTAAGGTTAGCTCAGTAAACCCAATAGAAGAGCTTCCAATCAGATGGTTGAAGAATGGACCAGACAAAGTGCCCAAGAACATATCCACCAGCTCTCTATCAGATAAAGGGGGTTGGACTCTTCCCGCGAGATCCCTCTATTTCTAGGCATAATTTTTGAAACCTTCGCCATAATCCATAGCCATACTTTGCAGTTGTGTATGAGTTGGAGCGAGATCAGCATTATACTGGTATTGCTTGTAAAAAGCAGCAGCCAGATCTTCCCAATTGCGAATATTAATTCCTTCCAACTGATAGAACCATTCTAACTGCGTCCCCGACAAACTTTCCTGGAAGAAATGTACCCACAGATTCCTATCAGTAGTGTGGGGTTGAATCTTCCTGACATATGACCTTAAATATAGCTTAGGACAGGAGACATCGTCATACTTAGCAAATGTGGGGACCTTGAACTTCTGCAGGATGACCACCCTTGACCAGTCCTAGCTCTTCAAAATCCAGCCCGGGTACCCTCTGGATCTCTATAGCATTGAGGAGATCCTCCAGTTGTTTGTATTTATCATCAGCAGGAGGATACGGTTCTTTAGAGTAGTCCACTTCATCTTCCTCAGACTCTGGGTTGTCATTTCCTTCCTTGTTCTTTTCTTCTTGATTATCTTCTTCACCCGACGAGGTTGTGAAATCTAGAGCTCGCTTGGCCGGTCCTCTGAACCTTCTTCCCAAATTCAAAACACCGGCTGGTTTCTTCGCCTTCTTTGTCTTCTCCTTGATGATGAGAGCTTTCATATCTTCTTGCCCCTTGGCCAGCGCCAGGAACATCTGCTGAAATTGAGCGTTTTGTGCTTAAAGGTCCTTAACAGTTTGTTCAAGAGCCATTTCTTTTTTTGCTTTCTTGCTGAAATAAACAGCAAAAAGATAAGAAACCTATCTTGAATTACCTGCTTAATGTAATGGTATGCATGATGATGTTTATGCAATGTTTCCAAGGAATTTTAAATTTTAAATTTGCTTAGACAAAAAGAGAACAAACATTAATTGTATTAATAAGTTCAAATTGATTACAACCATGCCTCTTGGGCTTACAATGGAGGAAATAAACACAAAATAAACTCCTAAGACAAAAAGGTCGAGTGCATCCTCTTTGGCGCAATGTAGGTGTTCAAACTTCACTCTTCATGAAGTTGTCTGGTAAGTTCCAAAACCTTCTTTTCACTCGCATAGAATTGGGCTTCGAAGGTGTCTCCCTCTTCCTTCAGTTGGATCCAAGCTCTTTTCAAATCTTCAAGAGAAGTAGGCATGGTAGGATGAAGGACAGTACACGGAACATCTCATTCAACAACCGGCTCCATGATGATAGGTAAAATGGCAGGATATGGAATACCGAGATTTTAAGCACGAGTTCGTACCCACTTAAGATAAGGCTCCAAAGGAATGGAGTTCTTATGCCCCAATGTCTTGCTATCCACCTTGTTTACCATTCTCCAAGCTCGTATGAACCTTTGACGGTAGCCTTGGTCATCTCCCTCATATTCGAATACCAAACCTTAGATGAGTGCATCGTGAGGACCATCTCTTCGTGCATACCCAAATTACCGTAATGCAAGAGAAGGGTTATAAGTGATACCTTCCCTAATGCCTAAGAGTGGGACATTAGGGAATTCCCCACAACGATCAATGATGGTAGTGTCCTCTAGGGATCGAGAACACCAATAAATGTCAGAGTGTGTGAGTGACATCATCTTTTGAGACCATGTCAAGCCTTATTAGTTCTTCATTGTTGATCGAGATAGGTTCTACGTAAACCACCTAGAGAGTAAGGGAATGCAACACAAAAGAGTACCTCTTTTCTTCATGGTGCGAGTGTGGAAACAATGTAAAATGTCTCCAAGCAAAGTAGGTATAGGATTACGAGAGAGGAAAACCTTGATGGCATTCACATCTATGAATTGGTCTGGATTGGGAAATAGAATCAAACCATAGATTAGGAGGGCCAAGACATCTTCAAAATCTTGAAAATCCATATCCACCCAGAAAGAACGAGCCTTCTCCAACAGAAACTTGGCTAAGAAACCCTTAACTCTTCTTCTTGTCTCCCAATTTGTTATAATATCGGCTCTCTTCAAATGTAAAGCTTCGGCAATGACTTCAGGCTTTGGAGTCTCCTCTAAACCGATTAACGGTATTTGATCAAGCACAAGCACTCCTAACAATTGTGAGAACTCTTCTAATGTAGGCACCAACTGATAGTCAGGAAAGATGAAGCAATGATGTATGGGATCAAAGAATTCAAAGAGTACACACATCATTTCTTCTTGGAAATTTGAGGTAGCCAAGCTGAGAATTTGACCATATTTCTCGGTGAAGGGAGAATCTCCAGGCACCCTTGATGCTAATTCTTGGAGTTGAGGATTTTCTTTCACGAAGCTGACTCGGATGGTATTCCTTCGAATGAGATTCATGGCCTACAAAACAAAGCAAAGATAAATTCCTAAATCCTTGAAATGGTTAGTGAGAATTGTTATAATGTTATGATGTTTATGATGTTATGTACATGTGAACAAAGCAAACAAACCATATACACACAAAATAGACGAGTCCTTAGGTTTAGGCTTGCAATGGGGTTTGTAGGTAAGTACCCTCTTGAAGTTTAGTTGGCTCAACCTGTCCTAGAAAGTAATCGGGTTCTAGTGGATCTCAATATCACTGACCTTTCTTTTAAGCATTGTCTCAGCACAATCAATCTTTTCTTGCGGACGAGATATCCCAAAAGTCTTATCTCAATGAGTGTAGTATCGAGTATCAACCAATTTTCAGCTTTCCACCGAAACAGGCTATCTCACTACTTCCTAATGGCCAAGTTGTTCAATTAAGGTTCTAAGGTTAGTTAGTGCTTCATGACACCACTCAGCGGCCTCGTATTCTCCTCGATTCAACACAAGGGATACTGGTACCAACAAATGTGTCACACTAATGTAGATATTACTTCAACCATATCGGTTTACGTCGTACAATTTCCACAATCTATTGTTACTTACCTAAAAGGTGTCCTAGATCCGGGTAGAGGATCAAAACAAGCCCAAACAAGGAACCAAATGTAAAGCAAACAAGTCAAACAAGGAAAGCAAGTAAAGGTGATTTAGCCCTAAGGTAACCCCACTTTTAAGTTATCGTCCCCAGCAGAGTCGCCAGTTCTATAATACAGTGGGAGAACTGACATGGGTGTTTTGCATTTGATCACAATTGTTGCAGAAAACAAGAGCCGCCACCGAATTTTCTTTTATCCAATAAGGAAAGGGTGAAAAGAACAGGAGAGACCTTTGAGATTATTTCTTGAGTTCGGGGGGTATATTATGAAAAGGTAAGGTGTTAGCACCCTTTTCATCTGTAGTTATCTACGGGCTCTTAGTTGCTTGCTAGATCACTTGCTTTTGTTTGAAAATGTGCTTGAGGTGTGGGTTTGAAAATATTTTGAAAATGTCTTTGTAATGATTCTCGTCTCTATAAGAATGCGTACAAAGTGTTGATTTTCAAAATAGTTCAAAGAGATGTTTTTTGTGGAAGATGTTTTTTGAAAGTGATTTTGAAAAGTGCCTTTGTAATGATTCTCGTCTCTATAAGAATGCGTACAGTGTTTTAACTTTTGGAAATGTTTCAATTGAAAGTGTTGGTGTAAAAATGGTTTTTTAGTTGTGAGCAAGCAAGCAAGCAACTACGAGCATCCTACCTATTCAAAGGTCTTTGTTCTTTTCCTCCTCCTTTATATGTTGCTATCTTACCATTGATTGATAAGAAGCTCTATTGTTAGATGTGAAGGGATGGGTGTGGGTCGTTTGTATAGTCATAGAAGGAAACCTATGAGACGTTTTAGCAATTTCGTTAGGGACTAGATCGTTTATCGAAGGCAACATCGAGGGACATCGAGGGACTACTATCTTTTATCGAGGGTCTTTGTTAAAACGCCCATATTCGAGGGACATGACTATTTTCCGAGGCAACAAGTGAGATTATCCTAGAGGTGCATGTGTGTGAATAGTTTGTTTGATTTCATGCATTTTTGTCTTTAATTTTTGGGTTGTCTACTTGTTAGTTTTATCTTTCCATACATCCTAATTACTAACATTTGTATAAGGCAATAAAAATGCAGAAAATAAATGTCCTACACTATTACAACCATATTGAATAGCAATAAAATGTAAAAAAAACAAAACAAAATAAAAGAAAGGAAAACAGGTTCTTCGATCCAGGCAGTATGCACCCTTCGATTCTGCCTTTTTTGCTTCCTTCGATTGCAGGAATGTTAGTGTGAGCAAGTAACCTTCGATTCTACCTTTTTCTGCTTCTTTCGATTGAGCCTGGAAGTCAGCATGTGCAGGAATCCTTCGATTCACACTTTTTGCTTCTTCATTTGGGGTCTGTAAGTAGTGTGGATTGAAGTCTGTAACCTTCGATTCACACACCTTTGTTTTCATTTCCTTTCATTTAGGGTTAAATAACAACATGGGTTCAATGCTAATATTGTTTCATGGCCTGGTTAGTTCTTAATATATGTTTTAACAAACAAAGAAAACAAGCCAGAAGATTAGCAATAAAAATTAATGGACAAAGTGGAAACAAAACAAACCAAAGGATAATAATGATGCTTGAAACGAAAAGAAATAATTATTTACATGTTATACTAGAAACGAAAGGTTTAAGGTTAAGGGGACTTACCTTGCTTAAAGCTGGAATATGGGTTTTGGACTTGAGTTACTGCCCTGAGTGCTCCTGGATTCGAAGGGAATGAGACAAGTGTGGTTCCTCTTTGCCTGAATTCGAAAGTCAAGAAGAGTGGAGTATTATTTGTTTGTTTCTGGATTTGAAAGAAAAAGGAATAAGTGTTGTGCTTCTTTAGTTTTGGGTTCGAAGGAGCAGAAACAAGGGTATGGTCTTTTGATTCTGGGTTTGAGAGTGTGTTAGGTGTTTGATGATTTTTCACACAACCAAGGTTTATCCAGCTACCAAAAAGGATTTCCTAGATGTGTGATGGAAACTCTTATTTATATATGAGTTTGGCTGAGGTTTGGGAGGTAAAACAAAAGAAATTTGAACAAATTGGGTATGTTGTTCTTGTAGTCTCCGAGGTGCAGTTTTGTATGTCAATTTGGTGCAAGTATGAGAGCAGCGTGGCAGGATTGCTTTGTAGCATTTTTGAAGTGTTGTGGCCAGTGCAGCAAGCTTGTACTTGGCACTACTAGCATCTTAAATACTTCTCTTTTATCTTGATCAACTAGCCCTATCCTTCGACCAGACTCCTTTTCAGACAACAACGTTTCTTTCCAAACAAAGTGTCCTTAGAATGGATCATATGTGTGTCTTTTGAATGGGCCCAAATGGGTATCCTTCGATTTGAAACATGTATGTGTTCTTTTGAAGGGACCACTTGCATCACTTGTGTGAATCACTTGCAATTCTTCAGATGGGCCACCAAGGTATAACCTTTGATTGGGACACCCAGATATGTCATAGTGTAGAGACTATGCGTGTTAAAGGTTTTCAAGAGGGAATCAAAGCTTATATGCAGGAGGTCCATTGCTTTGTGGGTGCTAGCATGAAGGGAAATTTATGCCTTGTGAATTTGGAAAACATGCAAGACAATTGGCTTCTGAGTCGAAGGAAAGATGCATGAGGCCATTTCCTTGTGCCTGCTAGCCTGAAGGAAGTCTTGGCTTTGTGAATCGAAGGAATCATGCAAGAGGCCAAAGACTTTTGAATCGAAGGAAAGCTGCAGGAGGCCATTGCCTTGTGCCTGCTGGCCTGAAGGAAGTCATGGCTTTGTGAATCGAAGGAATCATGCAAGGGGCCAATGGCTTCTGAATCGAAGGAAAGCTGCAAGAGGCCATTGGCTTGTTCCTGCTGGCCTGAAGAAAGTCCTAGCTTTGTGTATCGAAGGAATCATGCAAAGGGCCAATGGCTTCTGAATCGAAAGAAAGCTGCAGGAGGCCATTGCCTTCAGAATCGAAGGACACTTTCAGAAGGCCATTTCCCTCTAAATCAAAAGGAAGTTGTTTCAAGGGAAACAAATGCCCAGTTGAAGCTAGCTTGCAGGGGAGAATTCAGTCGAAGTTGAGCATGAACCGAAGCAATGTTCATTCGAAGCTAGTATGAACAAAGCAAACTTGCTTTTCTTCAATTTTGTCAAAAAATCAAATTTATCTGCTTTCCTATTCCAATAGTTTCTTCTTTGATCTGGTGCTTGGAAATCCAATATGATCCGTGGAAATCATGTGGGGCGTTAAAAATCCAATTGTACTTGTGCAATCTTGACCTTTAATAAATCCCTGTGAGAAAATGCCTTGAGAACAGAGAGGGAAAATATTGGGGTACAACACAATGATATCTACATTTCTACTTCAGAATGTATGTATAAGAGATGCTTGTATCAAGATATCACAATTGAGAAAAACTTACCTTGAAGTGAGAATCGTGTATGGAGTTTGAGCAACCTTTGAGGTGTCCTAATGATCTGTTTAGCTTGCCTAGACCTCCCTGAGTGTGTTGCAACCCTTACTTTGCTTTAAAAGTCATTGAATCTCCCTACTCAAGTCAAACTGCAAGCTTAATTTTTGAAAATGGTAGATGGTGAAGATGGAATTATAGTCAAGAAACGGGTGTTGGGATAGCTTGTATATGAGATATGTTAAGTGTTTGGATGATTAGAAATGGAAACGCACGAGTAGATTTTAATTTGGTGGTTTGAAACTCAAAAATGTCAAGTTATGGCCAATTCTGTATTGCAGAATGCTTGGGAAGTTTTTAGGGTGCTTGAGCTCGTGCCTTTTCTTGCAATAGACTTGTATATTTGTATGGAAAAGGTTATAGATGTTTTTCACAAGGGATTTCTGAGTTGTAGGGTTTTGGCTAGGTGGCTTGTTTTTGAAGAAAAATGGAAAACAAGTTTCAATATGTTGTACCTTTGGTCATAGAGTTGTTAATTACTTTAAACACAATGCTTCTGACTTTGTAGATGGAGTGTAATCAGAACAAACAAGTTAGGAGTTCAATGCATTGACTTTGTGCATAAAGCATGCTTTACAAGAATGGAATGGTTACTTTCTTCCTAAAATGGCAAATTGCTTTGGATAATGGCTTAATCACTTGGACCATACCTCAATCAATTGTGTAAATAATTGATTATGGAGTTATTTACAAGTTAGAAGCCTGCAAAAACAAGATTGTGCAGCATATGCTTGAGATTTGAATTCTTGTTCATCACGAAATGACTTATAATTCAAGTTTGAAACCCTAACTTCATCTCTTCGATTCTCCTAGTTCCAAAATGATCTTATTGAATTCTTGGACATTTTGAAAATCTTGGAACATTATCTATAACTTTCATATTGTCCATTATTGAAGAATCCAATTGGAACCATGTGAAAATTTTCCATGAAGTTGGTACCAAAAATCTACCTAACTAGGTCAAATTTTCACTGTGTTTTTATACAAAGTGCATGACATTGTGAATCTATAAATAAAATCCAAGCATTTCTAGGACTTGATCAGTAAAGAAAAGTTGTAGCTCTCATCAATATCTAAAATTTTCATGTTGAAAATTTTCTTTGAATCATCTTGCATCTTGGTGAAAAGTTAGCGTGAAGTCATGAAAAAATAAGACTTAAAAACATTTAGAAAAATTTTAAGTCTTGAAAAGTTTGACTTTTTAAGATGAATTTTGACTTTCTTGATTTCTTGATGATCAAGTTTCATATTTTGAATGTCTTGATGAAATGGGATCTTTGAAACTCAAATTTGATCAAAAAGTCAAAGTTTGACTTTTAGTGTATCAGTTGACTTTTCATCAGTTGACTGAATTTCTACTATCAATAAATTGATCTTGAGACATGTTGAGCCATGAAATTAGGTAAACATGTTGTATTTAAATCTTTGATATTGTTTTTCAAGCCATTAGATGATGTATTAGGTCAAAAACTCTTTATCAGTCAAATACAGTCAAAACCCTAATTTTGACCATTTTGCCCTTTAGGTGATTTGAATGATTTTCTTGGAGAATTGTGATCCAAACTTGATCAATTGATGCATATGACTTCAAAATGTTGATATTGGTCCAAAATCTTGAAGTTTGACTGTAGGTTGACCACAGTTGACTTTTCACCCAATACAACTGATTTTAGGTCATCTGATCAATTGACTGAGCAATTTTGTGATTCAAGACTTGAAACTTACCATGAGAAATCTTGAGGGTCCATAATGATCCATGAAAGTCATTTGAAGCATTATAAGCCCAATTGTCCTTGTGCAAACTCAAACCCTAATTTGAGGTATCAGTGTGGAGGAGATGGCTTGACCCAGTCAATACTTGTATAAGCTTGAACCATTGAAGATCTTTGCGAGAAATATCTTGAGAAAAGAGAGGGAAAATTTTGGGATACAACAACTGGCTTCGCGTGTGCGTTACATGCCTTGTGATGGGAAAAAATCCTGTTTGCATGGTACCTTCTTCCCATGATTATATCTTAAAACGTAGGAGTCATTTTGAGAAACTTTCTGAAGCAAAGTTGTTCCTCACATTTAGGGCTTGATCTTTGATGTTGGACATTTTTCAAAAAAATCAAAATTTCAAGGATAAAAATGGTTGTGAATTCATGCCCACAAACTGCTTGATAAAATGCTTGGCTTAGCGCGCGCGTGGCTGGGCAAAATGACATCTCCAGGCCCCAAATCCTAAGCGATATATCTCTCTCCACACTTGACCATTTGAAATGATTCTTGAACCAAAAATGAATATCACACTTTATACTCTAACTTTCATGTTGCCAACTTTTTGATTTGAGCTCAAATGGACATTCAAAGTTAATTATGAAGGAATCAAATTTTTGTGCATATTTGAGAAATTTCACTAAGTGTCCAAAAACTTCCAAGCTCCATAACTTTTTCTCCTTTCACTTTTTAGACTTGAGGCCTCTAATACAAAGTTGAATAATTTTATATCCTATTTCCAGGCATGTAAAGTTTGTACATTTTCAATAAAAATTGAGAAAGTTATGACCAATCAAAATTCAGTACTATGAACACTTAGAAAAAATTCAAAATTCCAAATAACTTCATTGACAAGTTATCTCCAATTCAAAATTCCTCTTGATTTTATGCCACCATTGACCATGAAATATGAAAATAGGGACATTGACTTGATAGTTGACCAAAAATACCTTTGGTTAACAGTTGACTTTGGTTGACTTTCTGACAAAATGACCAATTTGCCCCTCTTTTGTCAATTAAGCTTTTCCAAACCAAAATTGATGGTCAAATTTCCAATCATAGTTAATCATGAACATGTAGAGAAGCATGGAATAAAGTATTTCCCAAAAAGTCATAAATTTCCTGATTAAATTCCAAACCCTAGTTTTGGTTCTCTGTGCTAGGAGATGGTAAGATACATGCAATTGTGTCATTACCTACAAGATGACATTCAAAGAGACATATACACATATTTTGATAGTAGTCAAAAGGATATATGTACAAGATACACAATTCAAGGTACTTGGTGATCCCTCATGGACAAACCTAAATATAGGATGAAGTAGGGGAAGTACCCAAAACCCTAATGTGTGATCTTGTTGCATTGTGATGGTATGAGATGATAGAGGAATCTTAGGGGCAAAAATTGGGGTACTACAATAACCTCCCGACTCGTCTGGAAAATTTAATTCTTATATACCCTGACTGGGGATAAAAGAGATGGATAAACTTCCTACTCATCTGGGGAGGATAAAGTTGATTGATATTTGGTCCGGTTCCAGGTTGTGTAGCAACTTTCTGGGAATAGTGGTGATTTCACTGGAGAGGAATTTCGCCAGTGATTCATGGCCATCCGAGGAATATATTTAAGTTGGGGAGACTGTAAACTTCTAGGGAAATAAACCCTGTTTGACAAAGAAATACTCTAATGAGGAAACAAGCTCTACTGGAGAGGAGAAATTTGTAGGGAGTTTTACAGTTTTGGAGGAATAAACTCAGTCGGGGAAGAGAACTTCCATGAATTGTACTGATTGAAACTCCATAGGTTGGTGATATTTCCAGGAAGAAGATCATATTCTTTTATCCGTTGGGGGATCTGTCGGAGAAATTGCGGGGAATGTATCTTCATTGAAAATGAATTTGTGAAGATTATTCTATAGGGATAATCCTATGGAAGTGACTCTGTGGGGATTTGTGGATAGCTTGAATGTCACCCAACTCCTAGAGTCTTGAATAAATGCTTATTCCTGCTCTTATGCATACATTTGTTAACTGTTAATTGTTTTCATATGCATATGTTCATCCAATTTTAGTCATTGGACGTTTTTGCAAAGAAAACAAAACATTTGAATTTTAAGGTGTATTTGTATAGATAGTTTGCCTATAAATAGGTATTTTTATACAGAGAGACATAAATCCTAGTAAGAGGAAATTGTCGTGAAATGAAAAGAGTATAAAGTGAAAACAAAACATATAGCTATGTGAAAATGATCTTGTTGGGTTCCAACTCTGCTATTGCCCTTATGTCTTCGAACATATCATCCCTTATTGTCGGAAGAAGTTGATTGAACTTGTACCATTTGAACTTTTGACTTTGGTAATAAAGATTGCATTAAGTGATCCAACGGGACATAGTCGTACGCTTTTAATCCCTAACTTTTTCCTAGACCTCCCTTTCGGGTTTTCAGTCCACTGGGATACCCTTTCTTGCCTAAACAGCCCTTCCAGGTTTTCAATTTGTCGGGTGTACAATCTTTTATATATATATATATATATATATATATATATATATATATATATATATATATATATATATATATATATATATATATATATATATATATATATATATCCCTATCCCTAATTTTTTTCCCGAACCCTCTTGGTTCGCCGGGATGCCCTCATTTTTGCCTAGGCCAGTCGACCTAGCGGGTCGTTTTCATGTGTAGTATCTTTTGACTATGTCTGTGTTCACAAGATGCGGGAAGTCTTCACCGTCCATGGTGGTTAGTATCATAGCACCACCCGAAAATACTTTCTTGACAACAAATAGCCCTTCGTAGATGGGAGACCATTTGCCCCTCAGATCACCTTGCAGTAGAATGATGCGCTTTATCACCAAGTCACCAACCTGATATACCCGATGCTTGATTTTCTTGTTGAATGCCTTGATCATACGCTTCTGATACATCTGACCGTGATAGATAGCCGCAAGTCTCTTTTCGTCTATCAGATTCAGCTGGTCTAGCCTAATCTGAATCCACTCATCTTTGTCTAAGTATGCATCTTTCATAATCCTTATAGAAGGAATATGAACTTCGATAGGTAGGACAACTTTTATACCATAGACCAGGGAGAATGAGGTTGCCCCGGTTGACGTTCGCGTTGAAGTTCGATGGCCATGAAGAGAAAATGGTAACATCTCGTTCCAGTCTTAGTAAGTTACAAACATCTTCTGTATGATCTTATTAATATTCTTGTTGGCGGCTTCCACTGCACCATTCATCTTTGGTCGATACAGAGAAGAGTTATGGTGCTTGATCTTGAATTGCATGCAGAGTTTAGTGATTATAGTATTGTTGAGGTTGGTACCATTGTTTGTGATGATTCTCTCGGGGATGCCATACCGACAGGTAAGGTTATGCTTAATAAATCGAGCTACCACATTCTTAGTAACAGAGGAAAATGAGTCTGCTTCAACCCATTTTGTAAAGTTGTCAATGGTGATGAGAATGAAGCGATGTTCGTTAGAAGCAGTAGGCTTGATTTCTCTGATCATATCAATGCCCCCACACTGCGAATGGCCAAGGAGAAGTCATAACATTTAGAGGAACCGGAGGCACATGAACCTTATCATCATAGATCTGGCACTTATGACAAGTTCTTGAGTGGTGGTGACAGTCGGTTTCCATAGTCGACTGTCATACCCCAAATTTGTCCGCCTTAGTGTTACCGTCAAATTTATTTTCGAACTTGAGATTTACAGAGTATAAAATTCTTTTGATTTAAATTATATTAATATACTGAGGTTTTTCTATAAAAATTCGCTTTCAAGTCTGTTTGAAAATATAATAATAATTATTTGTATTTTTAAAATAGAAAATATAATAATTATTTGTATTTTTAAATAGAAAATAATGGTTCGCCTTCATATACTTTTAATTGGCTCTTTACTTTCGAATGAGTAACATAACATAGTTGGTAAGGGAGAAAGACTGGCAAGCACAAGGTCACGGGTTCGAATCTCACTTGGTGTACTTTGGATATTTTTGTTGTTTATTGTTACTAACTTTATTTTTCATTTTTCTAACCACAAAAAACATTTTTTTTTTATTATTAAATTATTATTTTCGTATTTATTTATTTATTATATTTTAAAAAAATTATTTTTTATTAAAATATTAATTTTATTTTAAAAATAGTCAAAATACTTCATAAATAAATAAAATCTTTCCAGATCATTTTTGCTCTATATCAAATTTTGTACCTGGACACAAATATGTCCATATTCTTAATCTTGCTGCCCAAGATGAGAATTTGGGCTTTGGATGTTGGATACTTACTTTTTTGGATTCTAACCTAATTTTTCCACTTATAAATAGCCTTCAAAACTTATCAAGAATTCATTCGGAAATATCCAGAATTTCTCACAACAACTTTTCACAAACACTTTCTTTTCAAATTTTCTTCTCAATATTATTGGTGCTTGTTTTACTATTTGTTGGCCGATGATTTCATATGAGGCCTCTTGATTATTTTTTTAATTGTTGTTGTTGTTTTATTTAACCATATAATGATATTTTCTCATGATTTTCTTTCATTGTAAAAAAAACTAATATATATATATATATATATATATATATATATATATATATATATATATATATATATATATATATATATATATATATATATATATATATATATATATATATATATATATATATATATATATATATATATATATATATATATATATATGCGGTATTTTATTTTATCAACAATTTCACAGATCCAGAATTCATCAACAATTTTTCCATCAACCATACACATATTGCACAACCATGTTTCAGTGAAGCTTCCACGCACCAACGCACGAAGTCCCTCCGGCAACCCTTCAATCGCGGCCACCACCACTATAAGTCTCTCCTTTCTTTTTTTATTTTTTGGTTTTGATTGTGGGACATAGGTGTTAATTTTGTTACTAAGAAGAAGAGAGATTTGCTTGCTGTTATTTTTCTGCAAAAGTTATGAACGTAAAAAAAGGGGCACAGCCACTATTGGTTAGTGCTTTGAAAATTTGATGATAGCAATAGAGATAAAGTCACGTGAAAGGTAATCTCAATTTCTTTCATTTGTTATTGCTATTTTATTTTATTTTTTACACAAACTCTTGTTTAAATTAGGTTATAGATAAACAATCCCTTCATATTTAATTTACTAATCATTCAATTTAGTTATTTTATTATTCTAAAAAAGGATATAAAATATTAATTTCATTAATTGTTTAATTTAGTCTATAAAAAATGTCCAACACAAAAATGCGTGATTTAATTATTAGCTTTAGATTTGTTGGTAAATAATTAATGTAGTTATATAATTATTAGGCTAATTAAATTTAATTGGTTATTATACTCTATTAACTTGTAATTATAAGAATTCAAAAGTCAAACTTTTTAATTAAAATTCTACTTAATCTAAACCCCCCGCTTAATTAGACCAAGTTCAATTTCTTAACTTGGGCCCTTAATACTCAATTTGCATTTAGGACCCTGTTCAATATTTGAACTTGGGTCTTTACTTGCCAGACCCTCCTATTTGACTACCTTGTTACAAAACGTATCCCTCGGCCAATTTGGACTCAAAATATCTTTGGGTCCAGATTTTCTTCTAATACACCGCTCAGTCTTAATATCCTCACCCCCCCGCGTGTTTTGGGTCCAGTTCAATATTTAAACTAGGGTCCTTCATCTTAACACCTCCAGATTAAGTTTTTCACCCCTTAACCTTAATTAATTTATTTATTATAATCCTTCTAATCTTTTATTTTTTTTAATTATTATATATCGCATTTTTACACATTTACATTAAATATAATTTTCACATATTAATAAATAATTATTGGATATTTTTAATATTTGATATTTTTTTAATAATTAGGAAAGATAGTTAGTTATTAGCTTAATTATTTTTCTAAAACACTAACTCTATTTTTCTAAATTGCAATAATTATTTTTCTCGTCCAAACATATTTTTCTCATATCGCATCATACATCCTAAAATAGCTAACCAATTAAACAGTAACAATTTTTCCACTAACATAACAAAATAAAATATATTTTCATAAAAAGGATTAAGGAGAATTTCTTTCAAAATTAACTGCGAACTGCGTCTACAATCACTCGCTTTTTAAAATTCAAACAAGGTTCAAGGATAAATTCGAAAGCAATTTTACGTGATCCTATAAAAAAACACCAACCAAGCTATGAACTACAAATTGGGACTTTGATTCCTCATAAGAGGATATGTAGGCATACGATCAAAAAATCGTAGCGAGTTCTCTTATAAAAAATTAAACTCTTTCTAAGTAAAACTTAAATTCCTGTTTACCCCAAACCTAAACCTAGAACCTAATATCCTTGTGTACAAAGTAGATAAAAGGTGTCTAACACCTTCCTTTCGTCTAATTTAGTCCGAAAATTAGAATCTCTGTCTGCGAATTAAGGTTTTCTATTAGATTCCCTTCCCTAGGATAAAAACTGATAGTGGCGACTCTGATTTAAAAACCAGTTGCTATAGTTGGCGACTCTGCTGGAGATTTCAACTTTAGGTTTTAGGGTTTTTACTTTGGGGTCTTTTATTTATTTATTCATTTTTATTGCTTTATTTATTTCTTTCACTTATTCATTGCATTTACTTAATTATTTTCTATTGTTTATCATCATATATACTACGTGGCGGGATTTTTTTATTTCTCCAAATATTTTCAATAACCCTTAGAAAGAAGGTTCGTCTATTAACTTAGGGGGTACATCATCCCCGCGAGTTTATGTGACGACTTCGCCTAGAGTCGGTGGACTTCCGAAAAAGTAATACTTATCGAGAGATATCCTCTTGACGAGTAGGACTTTGGAAGGACACTGTGATCGGTGGATCTGGAACTGACTGTTTAAAGTTGGTTCGCGAAATGTCGCGGAAGCAAGAGTCGCCGCCGTCTTTTATTTTCTCCAAATGGAAAGGACAAAAGCACAGAAAAATTCCTTAAAGAGATTGCTCTCGGTTCGGGAGGTAGATTATAGGAAGGGAAGGTGTTAGCACCCTTTCTATCCATGGTTATCCATGGGCTCTTAGATACTTGCTCAATATGTTTTCAAAAATGGTTTGTTTGCTTTTCAATATGGGTTTTAAAAAGTTTCTTTGAAAATTTCAGATCGACTCTTGTGTCAGAGTGTTTGAAAAATTGCTTTGAAAGCTTTTGAAAAGTGTCGGTGTGAAAAGATTTTTGTTTGTTTTTGAAGAGAGCAAGTATCCACGAGAACCTACCTACCCTAAGGAATTCGTCTGTGTAAATGTCTTTTAAAGTAGTGCCATCCCACCATTGAGAGGTAGGTAGCACCACCGTTGGAGGTGTTCGGGTCAATTCGAGGTTTGGGACATGGTGATCACCAGAGCAATGGGAAGACACCTTAGAAGCTACCCTCACGCCAGGTTCCCGGATCATGAGGACTTACTAAGACATCCTCTACTCGACGATCACCCTTCGAGGGGCAAGGCAACAGTGAGGCGTACCCTAGGGGTGGTGTGTGCGATTCGTGTGTCGTTTTCATTTGTATTTGTCTTGTCATGTTAAAGGTGTTCTACGCTTGTTTTTATTATGGCCATTCATTCTTGCATGCTTTGTTTAACAGTTAAAAGTTTGCGAGGAAAATAAATCTAAAGCTATTACAAATGGCGCGGGTCCACATCGCCAAAATTAAACCGGACCCGATTTGACAGAAAAGTAAAGAATTAAAAGTGCGAGAAGTAATTACAAGGCTTCGGGAGAAATACATAATTATTTGAGCGAAATAAAATAAATGTGCGAAATAAAAGAATTATCGAAACGAGGGCGTTGGACCCTTTTGCAAAATATTAAATTAATGAATTAATTAATTAAGATTAAAAGAAAGCAAGAATTTGTTTTTGGTATTTTTAGGATTTAATAAAAAAGGGAATTAATGAAAATTAAAATTGAATGCAAACCCTAATTCTATTTATTTTTAAATTTATTAAGAAAAAAATGTTGAAGTTTTTAACCTAATTTAAACCTAAGTTATTTATGTACAATTTAATTATAAAAATAAATAAATAAATAATATTATGGTAAAAAAGGAAAATTAAAAGGAATAAAAATTATCAATTAAACCTAGTTCTACATTTTTTTGTATTTTTTATGAAAAGAATTAATATTGCAAACCCTAATTTAAACTAAATTTATTTACATGCAATTATTTACAAGAAAAATATGAAAATAAAATATTTATTATGTTTTTTATCTTTTCTGATTTTTTAGGCATTTTTTATATTTTGTAAAAATAATTAATTAAATCAAAACAATGAAGAAAATAAAATCATAATTGAAAATAAAATAAGAAAAAATGGAAAATTGCAAACCAGGGGGGTGGAAGTCCCAAAAGAGGAGGTATAGCCCAAGAAATCTGAGCCCAATAACCTTCAAATTCGTTGACTTTTCCAGGCACCATGTGGCATCTTTGACCAGGCTTATGATGTTCCTCCATTCTATGCCTTTGGATGGATCTCAGCGTGCACGTGGATGGATAGATGATGAAGGTACATGGTGTACTTTATTGTGGAAACTGCATATGATTAGAACGTGAAAAATAATATGAATATATGAAAGACCTGGGGTTCGAACCCAGGTCATGGACATTGCAAACGTGTACGTCTACCACTGAACTATCATCACGCGTTTGTTAAACAAGTAAACAATAAATATAATAAAAGAAGACAACACGTTAATGGGTTAAAACGCGCGAAATTCAAACCCACGTATCACACACTGCCACGAGTCCATCTTCTTCCTTTTCCCTGAAACATAAACATTAAGCCACGGTTTTTGGGACGTTTTCTTAGGCATGCTATTAGAAAATAGCGAATAGGCCTGTGTCATTCAGAAATTTGGCGCGATGGGTGGTTCAAGATCGTCTAGACGTGCTAAATCCAGTTATGGCATTGAGGTGTCCCAATTTTGCCTTATTTGAGAAACCCCAATTTCAAGCTCTGTAAACCCTAGAAAACAGTTATGGCATAATCGCGTATGGCTTGCAAAAATTCAATCAAACATATGGGTTAGCTTTAGAATCACACCAGGAACAAGAATCAATAATTGAAATGTCATGAAAATGCATAGATTATAAAATACGATTATGAAATTTTCATGGAATATGTTGAGTTCTGTATACCGATTCCTTGCCTTTTGATGAATGTTCTGGATTGGAATATGATCAGTGAAGCTTCAGGAAGCCAATGGAATATGAATTATGCCTTGAATCAACCTAAAAAGTGGTTTTCAGTTTTGAACTTTTGGCAAGAATTTCAAGTTTTTGGTTATGGTCTGAGGCGCAGCTTCAATGTGTATTAGCATTAGGTTTTCACTCAGGCTTATGTAGTGAGTGAATTAGGTCAACAATATTGATCCAAATCTCTTGTATTCATGAATTGAAGATTTGATTTGTTAAGGATCTTTTTTCAATCTTTTTCAAGTGTTCTTTGCTCTCAATCATGCCAATCAATCCAATTCTTTCCTAATTAGCATATGCACGAAATCTTGATGGCAAAACATGTATAAAAAGATTTGTTTGGGTGAATTAAATATTTTTCATATATTTAAATGATTTAAATGAATTAATATAAATAAAAATTCAAATAAATAAATAAAAAATGAGAAAATACTTCCCTTTGGGCCAAGTGGTCGTGCACATGCTTAGAATGATGAATCATGGAAGAAAAATGGGCCCATTAGCAATTTTAGGTCATTTGAAGTAATGTTGACTTTTCAAAATATCCAAATATTTCCCAACTTCCACAAGGCATAACTTGCTCAATTTTTAAGCTTTTCTCATGTTCTTGGACATTTTGGAAAGTTCTTTGAGTCCTCTAACCAATGTCTTTGGTCCCATGTCATTTTGATTTACCAATCTCAAGTTATGGCCTTTGACTTAAAGTCCCTTTTTGTTGACTTTTGAAAATGACCTATAATGTTGAAATTGATAACTTTTTGTGAGAGCATTTCTTGGACTTGAAGTATGAATATGAGTTGTAGGAAATGTCTTTCTCTTCAAAATGAGCTTTGGATGGAATTTTTCTGATAATCCATGTGAAAGTTATGCCCTGGTCAATTTCAGTTGACTTTTTCAACTGTCCAAATAAGGAAACTTTTGCATTTTGATGATTTCTGAGCCAAATTTTGAGAATCATGATCAAGCATTGATCAAATGATGTTTGTGGCTTCAAAATGATATGTTGACCAAAAATTTGAACTTTTGACTGTCAAATGACCATTTTGCCCCTACAGTTGACTGTAGTGCAATTTAGGGTTTTGACTGTGCAATTTTGAGCTGAATGCCTTGAAACTTGATATGAGGATGCTTGACCATATTTGTAGGCATATGAGACTTGATTGGGCCTTTGAAAACTTCATTTTCTTGATCAGAACACAAACCCTAGTTTTGACTGTATAGGAGACCTTTGCACTGTGCAACCCTTGGGGAATTTTGTGACTTGGCTTGGCAATTTCTTGAAGAATATGGGAGGGCAAATTTTGGGGTGCAACAGTTGCCCCTGTTCAATCTTCTTAGACCTGAGGATGCAGATTGGCTTGCGTGTCTTTCGTAATCTGAAGGTGGAAGATGATTGAACACTAGAGTGCCCAGAAATTTGCGCTCACATGTTAGCAGTGCGATGGGGGAATGGGCTTATAGATGCCATTTGGTGATTGCTGGATAGGATGATGGGCTTATAGATGCCATCTGGATGTTGATCGCGTAGGAGATTCCTTAGAGAGAACCTGCATACCTGCAAAACAGAAAATGAGTACCTGACACGTTGCAGGAGCTGATCTTTAGATGCTTGGTATAGATATGTCCTGACTGGTTACAGGAGCTGAGTCTGGAGCTTCAAACAGCGATGAATGAACCGGGGATGGTTACTGCCTTAGCATTAATGGTAAGAGAATCTTGGGCGACTTTAACTTCAACAACGCTCGTTGAGAAAAATCTTGGGTGTCTTCTACTGGGGTAAGAATCAGGAAGATCTTAGGGTCGATCTGACTGAACCAGGGAAGGCCTTTGACTGGGTAAGCATCAGGAAAATCTTAGGGTCGATTTAACTGAACCGGAAAAGGTCTTGAAATATCTTCAACTGGATAAGCATCAGGGAGATCTTGGGGTCGATCTGACTGAACCAGAGAAGGCCTTTGACTGGATAAGAATCAGGAAAATCTTAGGATCGATTTAACTGAACCGGACAAAGTCTTGAAATATCTTCAACTGGATAAGCATCAGGGAGATCTTAGGGTCGATCTGACTGAATCAGAGAAGGCCTTTGACTGGATAAGCATCAGGAAAATCTTAGGGTCGATTTAACTGAACCGGACAAGGTCTTGGAATATCTTCAACTGGATAAGCATCAGGGAGATCTTAGGGTCGACCTGACTGAACCAGAGAAGGCCTTTGACTGCATAAGCATCAGGAAAATCTTAGGGTCGATTTAACTGAACCGGACAAGGTCTTGAAATATCTTCAACTGGATAAGCATCAGGGAGATCTTAGGGTCGATCTGACTGAACCGGTCTAGGTCTTGAAATATCTTCAACTGGATAAGCATCAGGGAGATCTTAGGGTCGATCTGACTGAACCAGAGAAGGCCTTTGACTGGATAAGCATCAGGAAAATCTTAGGGTCGATTTAACTGAACCGGTCTAGGTCTTGAAATATCTTCAACTGGATAAGCATCAGGGAGATCTTAGGGTCGATCTGACTGAACCAGAGAAGGCCTTTGACTGGATAAGCATCAGGAAAATCTTAGGGTCGATTTAACTGAATCGGACAAGGTCTTGGAATATCTTCAACTGGATAAGCATCAGGGAGATCTTAGGGTCGATCTGACTGAACCAGAGAAGGCCTTTGACTGGATAAGCATCAGGAAAATCTTAGGGTCAATTTAACTGAACCGGACAAGGTCTTGAAATATCTTCAACTGGATAAGCATCAGGGAGATCTTAGGGTCGATCTGACTGAACCAGAGAAGGCCTTTGACTGGATAAGCATCAGGAAAATCTTAGGGTTGATTTAACTGAACCGGTCTAGGTCTTGAAATGTAGCTTGAGAACTTAACTGGATCTTTCCTGAAAGGTAAAAGTCAGTCGTATGCAATGCATGATATGGATCAAGCAATGATGTTCTCAACATAAATGAAATTTGTATGATATGATGCGTCTATGCATGCTATAATGATGTATGTGATGTCTTATATATGCTTTTGCCTAGGAAAGTAAATCCTTGACGAGTGCCGGGAAGTCGTATCCTGGGCTGATGTTGAGGAATAGATTTTGCTTCCACTGGGGATGATAACTGCAAGAATACTGGTAGGAGAAGATGACTCCGTTGCGGAATAAACTTGGCAAATGGAGGATTCTGCGGGGAGAAAAGATACTCTTGCGACCATACTGGGAAGCAATACTTTGTGGGGAGAGGGATGCCTTGCTGAGTGTTGATAATAGTTTGCTGGGGGTAGGAAGACTTTGTCGACGACGCTCTTTCCGTGGCTTTTGGCTGAGGATAACCCAGTTATATCCTGTTGAGGAGATAACTCTTTGAATCAAGCCGGACGACGCGCTCGTGCTCTCGGGAGGATAAGCTTCCAGACTCTACTGGGGATAAGCTTACTACTTGGGGAGATGGATTCCAACTTTCCTGGGGAAACTGGATTGGACTCTTCTGGGGAAGTTTTGATATGCTGGGGAAGTAACTCCACTGAATGTTTGATATACCGCCGGGGAACAATCTTTAGACCAAGACTACCGGGGATGCTTGTTTAAGAATATATGTATTGCTGCTGGGGAATGTTGGGATCTGCTGGAGGATACCCAATTTCCTTGAGATTTATCAACTCTGCTTGGAGAAGAATGTATTGACCTGTTGATTTACTCTCTGGGGAATTAAGATGTACTTGGTCTTGTTCTTTAGCTGAACCTACCTTGGTACCTTGGAGGATAGAACAATTAGACTGCTCAGACAACTCTTTTATTGCCCTTGTTTCTAGTGTCACCTGCAATTAATTCCTTTGTTTCGTATGCAAATATTTATGAGTTAGCAAATTATTGTCAATGCATATATCACAAATTGAACCTTGGACGTTCTTCGCAAAACAAAACAGAAAAGAAAAACACTTGGCACGTTTAATTGAAAATATATCTGTATTGATTTTTGAATGGCCTGAGAATAGGCGTTTTGTGTACAAGAGGCTGACGTCCTAGTAAGAGGACGCTGCCGAACGAAAGAGTTTATACAAATTTTGTACAAAAGAAAATAAAACAGCTGTGTGAAGTGTATGATTCCACTGGGTTTCAACTCTGCTATTGCCTTTATAACTCCGAGCGTCTCATCACTTGATGACCTTGGTTGAAGGTGAAGCTGACTGATCGATGCCGTCTGAACTTGATGTAGATACCGGATTCTGGATGCAAAGTGATCCAATGAGACATAGTATTACGCTTTATCCCTAATTTTTGCCTGGACCGCCCTTTCGGGTTTTCGGTCCACCGGGATACCCATTTTTGCCCAAGCCGCCTTTTTCAGGTTTTCGACTTGCCAGGTGTACAGATTTTTCATTTTCATCCCTTCATTTTGCCCGAACCCTTTTGGTTCGACGGGAAGCCCTAATTTTTGCCTAGGCATGTCAGTCTAGCGGGTCTTTTTTCATGCGTAGTATCTTTTTACTATGTCTGCATTGGCGGGGTGAGGAAGGTCGTCACCATCCATATTGGTTAGAATCATGGCTCCTCCTGAGAACACATGTTTAACCACAAATGGCCCTTCGTACGTAGGGGTCCATTTGCCCCTTGGATCACTCTGAGGAAGGATGATTCGCTTGATTACCAGATCCCCAACTTGATATTCCTGTGGTCTGACTTTCTTGTTAAATGCCCTGATCATCCGTTTCTGATACGTCTGACCGTGACAGATAGCAGCAAGTCTCTTTTCGTCAATGATGTTGAGTTGATCAAGTCGTGTCTGGATCCAATCATCTTCGTTCAGATTTGCATCCTTCATTATCCGGAGAGAGGGTATTTGCACTTCGATCGGCAAGACTGCCTCCATACCATAAACCAGAGAGAAAGGAGTTGCCCCGGTTGACGTCCTGGCTGAGGTACGGTACCCATGTAGAGCGAACGGTAACATCTCGTGCCAATCTTTATAAGTCACTGTCATTTTCTGCACGATCTTCTTGATGTTCTTATTTGCTCCTTCTACAGCCCCATTCATCTTTGGTCTGTAAGAAGAAGAATTGTGGTGTTGTATCTTGAACTGTTCGCAGAGCTCAGCAATCATCTTATTGTTCAGATTGGTACCGTTGTCTGTAATTATCCTTTCAGGGACGCCGTACCGACAGATCAGGTTGTGCCGAATGAACTGTGCCACAACAGTCTTGGTTACCGTAGCATATGATGCTGCCTCAACCCACTTCGTGAAATAATCAATCGCCACTAGGATGAAGCGATGTCCATTAGATGCCGTAGGTTTAATCTCGCCGATCATGTCTATGCCCCACATTGCAAATGGCCAAGGCGCAGTTAGAACATTCAGGGGAATCGGAGGAACATGCACCTTGTCTGCATAGATCTGGCACTTGTGGCATGTCCTGGAGTGTTGGTAGCAGTCAGCTTCCATTGTGGACCAGTAATATCCTGCCCGTAGGATCTTCTTAGCCATAGTGTGTCCACTGGAATGTGTACCAAAGGTCCCTTCATGTAGCTCTTCCATGATCCTTTCTGCTTCAGTCTTATCCACACAACGCAGTAAAGTTGAATCATGGTTTCGCTTGTACAAGATGTCGTTGCTAAGGAAGAACTTGGCTGCAAACCTCCTCAGGAATTTCTTATCGTTGACAGAGGCACCTTCAGGGTATTCCTGAGTTTCCAGATATCTCTTCACTTCATGGTACCAAGGCTTCTCAGTTACCAATTCAGTTTCGAGATCGCAACAGTATGCCGGTTCGTCCAGTTTCCAGATGATGATCCGGGGAGCCTCATTATCCCATTTAACTTTGAACATAGAAGACATTGTAGCTAACGCGTCCGCTAACTGATTCTCTTCTCTTGGAAAGTGTTCAAAGGTTATCTCTGTGAAGTGGGGAATCAGGGTCAACACACATTCTCTGTAAGGAATCAGGTTTGGATGTTTCGTATCCCACTCTCCTTTGATCTGATTGATCACAAGAGCGGAATCTCCGAAGACACTTAGAAATTTGATCCTTAGGTCGATCGCAGCTTGAAGACCCATGATGCACGCCTCGTACTCCGCTATGTTGTTGGTACAGTTGAAACATAGCCGGGCAGTGAGTGGAGTGTGAGTACCTTGAGGAGATATTATGATGGCGCCGATACCATTTCCCAAAGCATTGGAGGCTCCGTCAAAGTGCATAGACCATCAGGATCCTGGTTCAGGTCCTTCATCCGGTCCAGGCACTTCACAATCTGTTACTATCATGATGCTTTCATCCGGAAACTCGAAGTTCATTGACTGATAATCATCTACAGCTTGATGTGCTAAGTGGTCTGCCAATACACTTCCCTTGATGGCTTTCTGGGTTGTATATTGAATGTCGTATTCCGTCAAGATCATTTTCCATCTTGCAATTCTCCCAGACAGAGCAGGCTTTTCGAATATGTACTTTATGGGATCCATCTTTGAGATCAACAAGGTAGTGTGAGTCAGCATATACTGTCTCAGCCGGCGAGCAGCCCATACCAAAGCGCAGCAAGTTTTCTCAAGCAGTGAGTATCGGGTCTCACAGTCGGTAAACTTTTTGCTAAGGTAATAAATGGCATGCTCTTTTCGGCCAAACTCGTCATGCTGCCCCAGCACACACCCCATTGAGTTGTCAAGCACTGTCAGGTATAGTATCAGAGGTCTCCCTTCAACCGGTGGCATAAGGATAGGTGGTTCTTGGAGATACTCTTTGATTTTGTCAAAAGCAGCCTGACATTCATCATTCCAACGTACTACCTGATCTTTCTTCAGCAGCTTGAAGATTGGCTCACAGGTAGCAGTTAGGTGTGAGATGAACCGAGCAATGTAGTTCAGGCGTCCTAAAAAGCCTCTGACCTCCTTCTCTGTCTTGGGGACTGGCATCTCTTGAATAGCTTTGACCTTAGCAGGGTCCACTTGAATACCTTTATCACTGACCACGAAGCCTAGCAACTTCCCAGATCTTACCCCGAAGGTGCACTTGTTAGGGTTCAATCTTAGCTTGTACAGTTTCAACCGGTCAAACAACTTCTGCTGATGATCTAGATGCTCTTCCTCAGTCTGGGACCTCGCGATCATGTCGTCAACATACACTTCTATCTCATGATGGATCATATCATGAAATAAGGCAACCATAGCACGTTGGTAGGTTGCCCCAGCGTTCTTTAATCCAAAAGGCATGACCTTGTAGCAGAAAGTGCCCCACTGAGTAACAAACGTAGTCTTTTCCATGTCTTCAGGTGCCATCTTAATCTGATTGTAACCTGAGAAGCCATCCATGAAAGAGAATACTTTGTGCTGAGCTGTATTATCAACAAGGACATCAATGTGAGGTAAGGGGAAGTCATCCTTGGGGCTGGCCCTGTTCAGATCCCTGTAGTCAACATACATTCTGACCTTACCGTCCTTCTTAGGTACCGGTACCACATTAGCAACCCACTGAGGGTAAGAAGTCACCGCAAGAAACCCGGCATCAAACTGCTTCATAACCTCGGCTTTAATCTTCTCGGACATCTCTGGACGCATCCGACGGACCTTTTGCTTAACTGGAGGGCAGTCTTCCTTAGTTGGCAAATGATGGACCACAATATCGGTATCCAACCCGGGCATGTCTTCGTAAGACCAGGAGAAGATCTCCATATAATCATGCAGCATCTTGGTTAACCGTTGCTTCACGCTGAGCTCTAGGTTGGCACCAATCTTTACCTCTTTCCTGTCTGCCTCAGTACCCAAGTTTATGGTTTCTATTGGCTCTTCATGGGGTTGAATTTCCCTCTCTTCCTGAAGCAACAGTCTTGCAAGCTCGCCAGGCACTTCGCAATCATCTTCACCTTCGTCTTCGGCTAAGTTGATCGGATTTTCGAAGTCATAACTGGCAGTAGCAGAGTTGTTATCAGTGAGATCCAGAGTGGATTGGAACCTGTATGAGTGAGTGTGTGTGTAAATACAGCTGTTTTGAAAATTATGTAAAGGAAAAGAAAGACAGAAAGGAGCACAATATTTGCAATGCGAAAAAACGTCCAAGATTTTCATTCATGATATATGAAATGACAGTTTGTATGCCCTCACAAATAGAACCACGGTGCCTCGGGTAAGACACCGGGCCATAGAGTTTATCATTGTTTATTACAAAATAACAAAACATAGGAATTCATTACTTAGTAACAAGAGAAACAGATAAGTTGTCCTTCGCACTCCAATTGTTGAGTCCACCGTCGGTTGCCGGATAGATCCAGCTATCAAACTCAGCTTCATCAACTTCCTCTTCGTCCCTAATAGCATTAACTCCATGAGCAGGCAGGGGAGCTGTCACCACATTAGGCTTCTCAGATGCCTCAAACTGTACTTCTTGGACATCAATAAGGTCCTGCAGCTTGTTCTTTAACGCCCAACAGTCATCAGTAGAATGCCCCGGGCTATCTGAATGATAGGCACAACGAGCATTCGGGTTGTACTTGGGAGATGCAGTATTGGGGAACTTAGGAGCCTCCCTGACAGTCACCAAATTGGTGGATAGCAACTGTGGCAGGATCTGCGACAAAGTCATGCTTAAGCGGGTGAATTCTCTCCGGGGTCTTTCAACCTTCTGAGGATTGTTTGGCCGGGGAGCGGCAGCAGGCTTAGCAATCATTACCGCACTGACAGATTGGCGGTGCTCATGTCTCTCTGATTTCCTGGAACCATATACGGCACTAGACTCCTTCTTGAAGGGTTTCTTCTTAGAACTAGATGATGCGCCCTTCGGAATTTTTCCAGACTTTAACCCAGCTTCAATCCTTTCTCCAGTCAAGATTAAATCAGTGAACCCAGCAGAAGAATTCCCAATGAGATGGTCGAAAAATGGCCCAGATAGGGTCCCCAAGAACATGTCTACCAACTCCCGATCAGTCAACGGTGGCTGCACCCTGCCAGCCAGGTCTCTCCACTTCTGAGCGTACTCCTTAAAACCTTCGCTTGCACCTAACGACATACCCTGGAGTTGGGTACATGTGGGGGCAAGGTCGGCATTATATTGATACTGCTTATAGAAAGCAGTAGCCAACTCCTCCCAGTTACGAACCTTGGTCCCATCCAGCTGATAGAACCATTCGAGATGAGTCCCTGAAAGACTCTCTTGGAAGAAGTGGATCCATAAATTCTTATCCGCAGAGTACGGCTGAATTTTCCGAACATAGGACCTCAGATGCAGCTTGGGACAAGATGCCCCGTCATATTTAGAGAAGGATGGTGCTTTGAACTTGTGGGGGATGATCACACCAGTTGACAAACCCAGATCTCCGAAATCCAGCCCAGGTACCTGTTGAACCTCCATAGCCTTCAATATGTCCTCCAGTTGCTTGTATCTGTCGTCTGCAGGAGAGTACTGCTCTTCATCAAAATCTGTCTCGTTGTCGGAGACTACCGGACTAGGGACCTTTACTTCTGCCTGAGAAGGACTTTTGCCAACAGAAGAACCAGCCTCTTCATGCTGCAGAGTATTGCCAAACCTTCGGCCCGAGTTGAACAGAACGGTTCTTCTCTTCTTCTTCTTCTCCTTCTTCAGGAGCATAGCCTTTAGTTCTTCTTGGCCTTGAGCCAGACCCTTGATTAATTCCTAGAATTGTGCATTCTGCACATGAAGAGCCTTGATTGATGTTTCAGTTGATGCAGATTCGGGATTCATGATGCTGAAATAAACAGCGAAGAACTGTAAGCAACCTGAAAAGAGAAAAACCTGCTATGCACATGATGTATGAAATGCGTATGTAATGCATTCAAGGGTTCGAAAGTTCAAATTTGTTGTAGACAAAAAGGAACACACGTTATTATTAAAGAAATCATTGTTTAATACATCAAAGCCTCATGGGCAAAAGTACAAAAATCAAATCAATCCCAAAATACACTGCGCATCCTCTTTGGAGCTATGTAAGTGTTGAGATTCCTCTCCTCATGCAACAGGCGGGTGAGTTCCAAGACCTTCTTTTCACTGGCATGTAGACTAGTCTCAAGAGAATTCCTTTCCTCCTTAAGCTGGACCCAGCTCTTCTGCATCTCTTCCCAGGATGTGGGCATATCAGGGTGCTGGATAGTGTAGGACACTTCCCCTTCCAAGACTGGTTCTTTGATTACCGGGAGCATATGGGGATAAGGCATCACTAACTTCTGGGAGCGGACGCGTACCCACTTGAGATAAGGCTCCAAAGGGATGGAGTTCCTGTGCCCCAGTGTCTTGCTGTCTATCCTACTTGGCATCCTCCAGGCTCTGATGAATCTCTGGCGAAGTCCTTGAGTATCATTGTCGAAGTCAAAAACTATGTCAGGAACTAACATGTCATGAGGACCATCCTTCCGAGCATAACCAAACTGTCTCCAAGCCAGGCATGGGCTATAAGTAATACCTCCTCTGATTCCAAGTAAAGGAACATTAGGGTACTCCCCGCAACGATCAATGATAGTGGCATCTTCTCTGGACCTAGGGCACCAATGTATATCTGCATGCGTAAGAGTCATCAACCGTTGTGACCATCTCAAACCCCGCCCATTCTTCAAAACTGATTGTGGAAGGTGCGAAATAAACCACCTTCCCAGGAGAGGAGTGCAACACATAAGGACACCTCTTTTTCTCATGGTTCGAGTGTAACATGAGTGAAGGATGTCCCCCAGCAACGTAGGTATAGGATTCCTGGACATAAAGATCTGAACAGCACTGATACCAATAAGCTGATATGGGTTAGGGAACAACACCAAACCATAGACAAGGAGGGCCACAACCTCTTCAAAAGCTTGCAAGTCAAGGGAGTTCCAACATTCAAGGGCCTTTTCGAACAGAAATCTTGCTACGAACCCTTTGATACCACTTCTGACTTCCCAATGTCCCTTGAGGTCAGATGACTGTAGGTGCACGGCTTTAGCAATCTCTTCAAGCTTAGGTTCCTTTTCTGTACCGTTGAAGGGTAGCTGATCAAGGATAGGGATCTTCAGGAGCCGGGAGAACTCCTCCAATGTAGGTACCAACTGATAGTCCAAGAAGGTAAAACAGTGATGCAGAGGGTCAAAGAATTGGAACAGGACCTTGATCATATCTTCCTCAATGTTGGTGTTGACCAAGCTGATGAGGCTTCCATGTATTTCACTGAATGAAGAGTTCTCTGGAATCCTGGATATAAGTTCCTTAAGCTGAGGAGGGATCCTTACAAGACTGATTTGGATTGTCTTTCTACGAACAGTTTCCATGTCCTACAAAACAAGAACAAAGATGAAAATTCGAACCCCTGAAATGGTTAGTCAATGCATATGATGCTGGATGATGTCATGATGCTATGATTAAACACACCACAGATATGTACAAAGACAAACATGTAAGGCACACAAGGCACACAAGACAAGCCCTTAAGGTTTAAGGCCAGCATGGGGTCTGGGTAGTACCCTCTTGAAGTTGGTGGGCTCAACCTGTCCTAATCAAAGTAACCGGGTTCTAAGGTTCCCAATATCACGGGATTGCTTTCATTGTTCATCGTTTCGATTTAGCCACTGAACTGGCGACCGAAATATTCCAAGAAAGCAACCCTCAATTGAGCGTAGTATCGAGTATCAACCAACCTCGGACTGCACCAAAGTCAGTTATCTCACTACCCTAAAGAGGCCAAGATAGTTCAATTAAGGTTCCTAAGGTCTGTTGATGCTTCATGACACTACGCGGAGGCCCCGTACTCTCCTTGACTGAACTCAAGGGTTACCGGTACACACCAAAGTGCCACATCAACGTAGCAGACTGTTTCAACCATGTCGGTATACCCCGCACAGTTCCCTCACAGCCTTGTTGCTACTTTCTAAGAAAGGTATCCCCCAGATCCGGGTTAGGATCTATAGAACTCCCAAGCAACCCACAATAATAAAGCAATCAAAGAAGACAATTGAAAACATAGTTATGACCTAGCCCTAAGGTACACCTCACTTTATAAAGGGTCCCCAGCAGAGTCGCCAGTTCTGTGATCGGTGGATCTGGAACTGACTGTTTAAAGCTGGTTCGCGAAATGTCGCGGAAGCAAGAGTCGCCACCGTCTTTTATTTTCTCCAAATGGAAAGGACAAAAGCACAGAAAAATTCCTTAAAGAGATTGCTCTCGATTCGGGAGGTAGATTATAGGAAGGGAAGGTGTTAGCACCCTTTCTATCCATGGTTATCCATGGGCTCTTAGATACTTGCTCAATATGTTTTCAAAAATGGTTTGTTTGCTTTTCAATGTGGGTTTTAAAAAGTTTCTTTGAAAATTTCAGATCGACTCTTGTGTCAGAGTGTTTGAAAAATTGCTTTGAAAGCTTTTGAAAAGTGTCGGTGTGAAAAGATTTTTGATTGTTTTTGAAGAGAGCAAGTATCCACGAGAACCTACCTACCCTAAGGAATTCGTCTGTGTAAATGTCTTTTAAAGTAGTGCCATCCCACCATTGAGAGGTGGGTAGCACCACCGTTGGAGGTGTTCGGGTCAATTCGAGGTTCGGGACATGGTGATCACCAGAGCAATGGGAAGACACCTTAGAAGCTACCCTCACGCCAGGTTCCCGGATCATGAGGACTTACTAAGACATCCTCTACTCGACGATCACCCTTCGAGGGGCAAGGCAACAGTGAGGCGTACCCTAGGGGTGGTGTGTGCGATTCGTGTGTCGTTTTCATTTGTATTTGTCTTGTCATGTTAAAGGTGTTCTACGCTTGTTTTTATTATGGCCATTCATTCTTGCATGCTTTGTTTAACAGTTAAAAGTTTGCGAGGAAAATAAATCTAAAGCTATTACAAATGGCGCGGGTCCACATCGCCAAAATTAAACCGGACCCGATTTGACAGAAAAGTAAAGAATTAAAAGTGCGAGAAGTAATTACAAGGCTTCGGGAGAAATACATAATTATTTGAGCGAAATAAAATAAATGTGCGAAATAAAAGAATTATCGAAACGAGGGCGTTGGACCCTTTTGCAAAATATTAAATTAATGAATTAATTAATTAAGATTAAAAGAAAGCAAGAATTTGTTTTTGGTATTTTTAGGATTTAATGAAAAAGGGAATTAATGAAAATTAAAATTGAATGCAAACCCTAATTCTATTTATTTTTAAATTTATTAAGAAAAAAATGTTGAAGTTTTTAACCTAATTTAAACCTAAGTTATTTATGTACAATTTAATTATAAAAATAAATAAATAAATAATATTATGGTAAAAAAGGAAAATTAAAAGGAATAAAAATTATCAATTATACCTAGTTCTACATTTTTTTTTATTTTTTATGAAAAGAATTAATATTGCAAACCCTAATTTAAACTAAATTTATTTACATGCAATTATTTACAAGAAAAATATGAAAATAAAATATTTATTATGTTTTTTATCTTTTCTGATTTTTTAGGCATTTTTTATATTTTGTAAAAATAATTAATTAAATCAAAACAATGAAGAAAATAAAATCATAATTGAAAATAAAATAAGAAAAAATGGAAAATTGCAAACCAGGGGGGTGGAAGTCCCAAAAGAGGAGGTATAGCCCAAGAAATCTGAGCCCAATAACCTTCAAATTCGTTGACTTTTCCAGGCACCATGTGGCATCTTTGACCAGGCTTATGATGTTCCTCCATTCTATGCCTTTGGATGGATCTCAGCGTGCACGTGGATGGATAGATGATGAAGGTACATGGTGTACTTTATTGTGCAAACTGCATATGATTAGAACGTGAAAAATAATATGAATATATGAAAGACCTGGGGTTCGAACCCAGGTCATGGACATTGCAAACGAGTACGTCTACCACTGAACCATCATCACGCGTTTGTTAAACAAGTAAACAATAAATATAATAAAAGAAGACAACACATTAATGGGTTAAAACGCGCGAAATTCAAACCCACGTATCACACACTGCCACGAGTCCATCTTCTTCCTTTTCCCTGAAACATAAACATTAAGCCACGGTTTTTGGGACGTTTTCTTAGGCATGCTATTAGAAAATAGCGAATAGGCCTGTGTCATTCAGAAATTTGGCGCGATGGGTGGTTCAAGATCGTCTAGACGTGCTAAATCCAGTTATGGCATTGAGGTGTCCCAATTTTGCCTTATTTGAGAAACCCCAATTTCAAGCTCTATAAACCCTAGAAAACAGTTATGGCATAATCGCGTATGGCTTGCAAAAATTCAATCAAACATATGGGTTAGCTTTAGAATCACACCAGGAACAAGAATCAATAATTGAAATGTCATGAAAATGCATAGATTATAGAATACGATTATGAAATTTTCATGGAATATGTTGAGTTCTGTATACCGATTCCTTGCCTTTTGATGAATGTTCTGGATTGGAATATGATCAGTGAAGCTTCAGGAAGCCAGTGGAATATGAATTATGCCTTGAATCAACCTAAAAAGTGGTTTTCAGTTTTGAACTTTTGGCAAGAATTTCAAGTTTTTGGTTATGGTCTGAGGCGCAGCTTCAATGTGTATTAGCATTAGGTTTTCACTCAGGCTTATGTAGTGAGTGAATTAGGTCAACAATATTGATCCAAATCTCTTGTATTCATGAATTGAAGATTTGATTTGTTAAGGATCTTTTTTCAATCTTTTTCAAGTGTTATTTGCTCTCAATCATGCCAATCAATCCAATTCTTTCCTAATTAGCATATGCACGAAATCTTGATGGCAAAACATGTATAAAAAGATTTGTTAGGGTGAATTAAATATTTTTCATATATTTAAATGATTTAAATGAATTAATATAAATAAAAATTCAAATAAATAAATAAAAAATAAGAAAATACTTCCCTTTGGGCCAAGTGGTCGTGCACATGCTTAGAATGATGAATCATGGAAGAAAAATGGGCCCATTAGCAATTTTAGGTCATTTGAAGTAATGTTGACTTTTCAAAATATCCAAAAATTTCCCAACTTCCACAAGGCATAACTTGCTCAATTTTTAAGCTTTTCTCATGTTCTTGGACATTTTGGAAAGGTCTTTGAGTCCTCTAACCAATGTCTTTGGTCCCATGTCATTTTGATTTACCAATCTCAAGTTATGGCCTTTGACTTAAAGTCCCTTTTTGTTGACTTTTGAAAATGACCTATAATGTTGAAATTGATAACTTTTTGTGAGAGCATTTCTTGGACTTGAAGTATGAAGATGAGTTGTAGGAAATGTCTTTCTATTCAAAATGAGCTTTGGATTGAATTTTTCTGATAATCCATGTGAAAGTTATGCCCTGGTCAATTTCAGTTGACTTTTTCAGCTGTCCAAATAAGGAAACTTTTGCATTTTGATGATTTCTGAGCCAAATTTTGAGAATCATGATCAAGCATTGATCAAATGATGTTTGTGGCTTCAAAATGATATGTTGACCAAAAATTTGAACTTTTGACTGTCAAATGACCATTTTGCCCCTACAGTTGACTGTAGTGCAATTTAGGGTTTTGACTGTGCAATTTTGAGCTGAATGCCTTGAAACTTGATATGAGGATGCTTGACCATATTTGTAGGCATATGAGACTTGATTGGGCCTTTGAAAACTTCATTTTCTTGATCAGAACACAAACCCTAGTTTTGACTGTATAGGAGACCTTTGCACTGTGCAACCCTTGGGGAATTTTGTGACTTGGCTTGGCAATTTCTTGAAGAATATGGGAGGGCAAATTTTGGGGTGCAACAGACACCCATGGCTCTTTGTAACGACCTTAACCTAAAATCTCATGACGAGACCTTTCACGACTTTGAGACGAAAGTTTCGGTCCGTAAAGAGGCTCCACCTAAGGGAGGCCCTTATGCCTTTTCCCTCTGGTGTTATTCATGACACCCTTAAGCAAACCACCTTTTGGGAGGGTAAACCAACCGTAGGTCAAAATTAAGGAGCCTACCTTCTAAGGGTACTTATCACAAAACCCCATCACTGAACCATACATCCCTACCTTATAGGGGTACTTATTACAAAACTCCTATCACTCAACCCTACACATATGCATTCATACATTCGTCATACATTTCATATATTCGTCACCCGTTTCTTTTTATTTGTCTTATTTACAGGGGGTACAAAAATAGTAATAAACTTAAGATCTCGTTGACTGTCTTTAAAAAATGGATACCGAAGGAAACAACTTGTTCGCGTTAATGCGCCAAACATGTCTGAAATCAAAGCCACCAAAGGGAATTAATATGCTGAAGAATTTCTCAAGCTTTGTCAAGTAAAGGTGGATAGTTTCAAGAGCTGACCTCCGCAGGTGCACCTAGAAGACTTATTTCCCTTTGCTTGATTTCACGCAAATAAAGTTTTGGTTTGAGATTGTAATATTTTTCAATATCTGAATTATGTTACCCTCAATAAAGGAATTTTGTTTCCACATCTCGTTTGTGTATTTATTTTAAAGCCAGTCATCAAGTAAAATAATAAGCAAAAGATAAACATGTACCCAAGTGAATAAGACATTTAACACAAGAAACCATTTCATGTTCATACACATTTGTTCGCACGCATGCATTCACGAACACCTGCATATCACGTCAAAACTCATTTTTTTCAAAAAAACATCTCTCGAGTTGAACCATTGGTAAGAGAAGATCTCCACCTCCTTGGCCTTTATATCAAACAAGGGCATATCAACAAAAAGCAATGGAGAAAATCGAGGAAACTCAGACTGCATTCAAAGAGGATCTCTACCAAGTAAAGGGTGATGTTACTTCAATAAAAGGATATCTGAGTCAAGTTCTCCTAGCTTTGAAGAACATTATTGACAGGCAAGACCAGATTCCCAAGTTAGTTTTCAAAGAAGTAGCCCAAACGATTGGTGCATCAAGCGGTCACCAACTGGGGAAAGATCCAGAAGTAGGACCCCAAAAGTATGTCGTGGCCCAACAAGAAGATGAAACTGAAGGGTTTATCCTACCGCCACCAAAAGCAGGGCCATCACATACCCTACAGATTCCAACCAATAATCCAGACAATTACTTGGACCTGCAATACGGAGACCATGATCCAGAGGATACCAACCAAGCGCCATTAAAGACGACTGGTAGTCATGCTGTTGATAATCCACTGGAGATGAATCAGTACAAAGCTCTGGAGGAAAGACTAAAAGATGTGGAGAGTTTCGACGCTTTCGAAGTAGACGCTCTTGAAACGGGCCTAGTTCCTAATGTGGTGATTCAGCCAAAGTTCAAAGTACCTGAGATTGAAAAATACAAGGGGCTCACTTGTCCAAGAAATCATCTTCGTATGTACTGCAGGAAGATGCATGCCCATGCCCACGGTCAGAAGCTGATGATTCACTATTTTCAAGATAGCCTGGGTGGGGCATCTTCAGATGGTATATGCAATTGGAGCGAATGCATATTCGAACCTGGGCAGATCTTGCTAATGCTTTCCTAAATAATTATAAATATAACCTGAACATGGCGCCTACTCGCATGCAACTCCTGAATTTTTCCCAGAAGAAAGAAGAGTCCTTCAAGGAATATGCTCAGAGATGGAGGGAGTTGGCATCCCGTGTGCAACCACCACTGTTAGAGAAGGAGTTAGTAGACACATTCGTGGGAACTTTGCACGGGCTGTATTATGAGATGATGGTTGGAAGTATTTCTTCGGGGTTCTCATACCTAGTAACCATCGGAGAAAGAATTAAGACTGGGATAAAAAGTTGGAAGATATCAGGGGGACCATCAGATGCTCCCTACAATTCAAAGAGGCCCGCTTCAAACCTCCCCAAAGGAAAAGAGGGAGAAATTAATGTTGTAGCGTCACAACCCAGGAAACAACAACCATTAGTGATCTCACTAGGGTAGCAGAAAGGCAGAAGGCCACCCAGGAAATTTGATCCATTCCCTATGCCACCTAGCCAATTATTGCAACAGTTAGTTAAGGCATCCCTAGTGGAACTCAAGCCTCTAGCTCCTCCAGTTGGGCCACTCCCACGAAGATATGATGCCAACGCCAGATGCGAGTATCATGCTAATTCTCCTGGACATACCATAGAATAGTGTTGGCCATTCAAACACAAGGTGCAAGATTTGTTGGAATCTCAAGACATCACCTTCGAGAAGCCCAACATCAAATCATACCTTACTGCTTCCCATGATGGGTTGACAATAAACGCAATTGAGGTCGTCACTGACTCTAGGGCAAGAACAAGCAAAAACCCCGATAAACTCGCTGAAGAAATATCGGTTGGAATATGGACTTCCACTAGAACACATTGAAGCTTTCGAAAGAGCTCTACAAAGGCTAAGAGACCAGGGGATAGTCCGGTTCGGACAATACCCTGAAGAAAAATATAAAACTGCTCTGAAGAGAGAAGCACATTTTCCTCCAATCCAAGAGACTTTTTTCAGCAATGGAGTAGTGCATGGCAGATATGTGGCAGAAGTATCCAACAAGTTCAACACCAAAGGGGAAACTGAATTCATCTGAGAATGTGCCCCGAGAGAAAAAACTCAAAAGATGGACAACCATGGAGATTCCTGAGATCTTTTTCTTTCCTAATTAATTTTTCTTGTTTTCGAAAGAACCTATGTCAAGCCCGAGGCATAGAGGTTGCTTGTAAGGATTTCCCTGTTTTGTTTCAGACAATATTTACGATTAATAAAAGTTATGTTTTGTTTTCAATCAAGATCCTTGTCTTTTTCTTGCATTTATATCTTAAATTTAAAAAATGACAATACTTTCTATGCACATGCATTTTCAAATATTCATATACTAAATCTGCACCAAAACATGATAAAGGTGCAAATTCATGTCCAAAATCACCGATAATGTTACTGCTGCGATCCGATGTAATTTTTATGCTCCTATCAACCAAGCTAAAGAGGAAGATGATAAAGATCTTGAAATCTCTAATAAAATGGTAAAGGAAATAAAAAGAAAAACTAACAATACGCAACCATATCAAGAGGCTATTAAGACCATTAATCTGAGCACATGGGAAGACCCGGAAGAAACCTAGTTAAGGGGAAATGTAAAGTACGGAACCACACAGAAGCTGATCAAGTTATTGCGCATATCTATGGAAACAGGCCAAGGTCAAATACAAATAGTGCTAAAATTAAGTGACTACGAAATACCAATATCTGACGAAGAACCCGAGCCGGGGCACGTTTGGTATCCACGTTCGACGAGGCTCCAAATATACTGGGGCACGATATAGGGGTAGTATTGAGTTCTCCAGAGAATGCTCACAATCCATATGCCAAATCAATGGTGAACGGGATACTAAACATCCAAAACTGGTTCCACATCGGGATCATGTTTTGAAAACTGATTGCGGAATTTGCAAAAATCATTTTTAGTCACGTCCCACGGAAAGGAAATTAAATGACAGACGCCCTGGCAACTATATCGTCTATATTCAAAGTAACTTGGTCAAACCATGAATCGCGCATCACAAACAGAAACTGTCAAGAGCCCGCACTTTGTCTTGATATCAAAAAGACTGGACGACAAGCCTTGGTTTTATGACATCAAGGAGTACCTGGAAAAACAAGAACATCCAGAAAATGCCTCCAGCGTCGAGCGACAAAATCTACGAAAATTAGCCTCGAAATTCCTTATGAGTAACGGTATACTGTACAAGATGAACCACGACATGGTCTAATACTCAAGAAGATTATGCTACCTCGCCTCGACTCATGTGGTAAACGGACCCCCAATTACGAAGGTCCGTACGTAGTCAAAACAACATCCTCTGGTGGTAATCTTGTCTCCATAACAATGGATGGGGAAGAACTACCCACCCGGCAAATTCAGACGCAGTCAAAAACACTATGTATAAGAAGCTCGCTAAGCTCGAACCTTAAGCAGACGACTTAGGCAAAAAGGAGCGTCCTGGTGGATCAAAAACCCTAAAGGGCGATCCAAGAAAAAAATTAGGGGCATATAAATAAAAAATTATCCCGGTGGATTGAAAACCCAAAAAGGTAATCCATGCAAAAGTTAGGGATTTCATACAAAGAAATAAAGAACAAAAAGACTGCAATCTAAGAGCTGCGACTACGAACCACGAAGGGAGAGATAGATCTGAATCATTCAACTCATAAGCAAAGGAGATAAGATCATTAAAAGGATATTGGGGAACAGCAGTAGCAATTATCATTTTTCATTTCCATTTACAGTTTTAAAACTTTCTGTAATTACCTCTTTCTAGGAATTGCATCTTGTATTCTCGCCAATTCAGAGGCCTATCAATAAAACAGTTGCTTTCTTTGCATCTTTCAAATTGCGTTTTTCTTTTCTCAAACTTGTTTACAAAATACTACGATCATTACTTGTGAATATTGTCTTGAAATCATTTCAGGGGATTAACAAAATAAAAGCATTTGATAAAATGTCGAAAAAAACATTTTGGTTAGAAAAATATTGAAAGAAAATCCACGTCTACGTCCACGCACATGGCTATGCCCATGTCTACGCTCACAATGTGAGGACTATACACACGTCCACGGCTACTCCTACATCTTGCAGCACAAAAAATCTATACACATGTCTACGCCTATTTCTATGCTCACGACGCAAAAAAGTCTACGCCCACATGTACATGTGCGCCTATGCTTGCACTCCACAATACAAAATATATGTATATCTACTCCTATGTCTACGCGTCCGTACACGAAGTCTACATCCATATACATGTCAGCGCATATGCCTACACTTGTAACACAAAGTCTGCGTCCACACATGCGTCCACGCACATGTGTGCTCCTTCCAATTCTATACATACGTCTATGCTTACACCTATGTCTACGACATGTGAATTTACATACGTCTACGCTTACACATACGCCTATAACATGCGAATCTACATAGGTCTACGATTACGCCTACGCTTACAGAGACCATACATATGTCAATACATATGTCTACGTTTGCACTTACAACATATAAATCTACGCATAGGCCATTACTTAAGTCTACGTCTACGTCTACAAAATCAATGCTCAACTTTTGCTAACATTACCCACAACGTTCAAGTTTAACAATGCTACGACGACACAGTATACAACGCTAGGAATGGATAACTCTAAGCCAATGGTTTAAAGGAGAGAATTCCATAAATGGTCTTCAAAACATTTCAAGGCATATATGCATCTTACACACATTTCATACATGCATTTTGCATATCTAAAGCATACATACTCTATACATTTCAATATTCAATACACTCAGGGTTCCATATTAATGTCAAACATCATACATTTTGCATACATACAACAGTCAATGTGCATGCATACACATGTATCACATAGCAAACAGACAAATAATTTCACCCTCAATTCAACTTCTAAGGGTCGACCAACGCAATACTTCTCCTACGATTCAACCCGTCACCTCAGTCTTCATGCGGTGACGCGTTCAGCCCATCACCTAAGTCTTTCTGCAGTGATGAGTCCCCTACAAACTCATTACATTTCCTCTAAGCTGCAATGTATTCACAAAACTCATTGCATTGCCTCTAAGCCGTAACATGTCCGCAAAACTCACTACGTTGCCTCTAAGCCGCAACGTATTCACAAAACTCATTACATTGCCTCTAAGTCGCAACGTATCCGCAAAACTCACTATGTTGCTTCTAAGCCGTAACGTATTCGTAAAATTCATTACATTGCCTCTAAGCCGCAATGTATTCTCAAAATTTATTACATTGCCTCTAAGCCGCAATGTATTCTCGAAACTCCCTACGTTGCCTTTAAGCCGTAACGTATTCGCAAAACTCATTACATTGCCTCTAAGCCGCAATGTATTTGCAAAACTCATTACATTGCCTCTAAGCCACAATGTATTTGCAAAACTCATTACGTTGCCTCTAAGTCACAATGTATTTGCAAAACCCATTACATTGCCTCTAAGCTGTAATGTATTCGCAAAACTCACTACGTTGCCTCTAAGCCGTAATGTATTCGCAAAACTCATTACATTGCCTCTCAGTCACAATGTATTCGCAAAATTCAACACATTGCCTCTAAGCCGCAATGTATTCGCAAAGCCTAGACCATTGCCTCAAACTTCATGCAGCAATGTGTTTCTTTACACAGATTATCGCCTCAGACTTCACGCAGCGATTTGCGAACCTAACCCGTTGCCTTAGACTTCATGCAACAATGTGTTCCAAAGTCCAGACCATTGCCTCAGACTTCATGCAGCAATGTGTTTCTTTATTCCAAACTCCTAACCCATTACCTCAGACTACATGCAGCAATGTGTTTCTTTATTCCACAAAATCCAGCTTATTGTATCAGACTTCATGCAGCGATTTGCGAACCAAACTCATTGCATCAAACTTCATGCAGCAATGTATATTTCTTTACTCCGTAACACAAACCATCGCCTCAGACTTCATGCAGTGATACCCGAGAACCAAATCCAGCTTATCGTCTCAAACTTCACGCAGCGATTCACAAACCTAACCCATTGCCTCATACTTCATGCAGCGATATGTTTCTTCATTCCATAAAATCCAGCCTATCGCCTAAGACTTCATGCAGCAATGTCCAAAAACCAAATCTAGCTTATCGTCTCAGACTTCACGCAGCGATTTGCAAGCCTAACTCATTGCCTCAGTCTTCATGCAGCAATGTGTTTCTTTACTCCATAACACAAACCATCACCTCAGATTTCATGCAGCGATGCTCGAAAAATACAAAATTTATCTTATCACCTAATACGTCACACGGCGATTCGTGAACATAACCCATGGCCTCAGTCTCCAAGCAGCCATGCATCATCAGTTGTTGTTTTATTCATCCGCCAAATGGGTGAATAAGCAAAACCAAGCCAAGACATACAAGATTGTTCCCCAAAGTTCTAAATCATCATCCTTATTCAAATCATGGTAAAGTGATACATCATCTTTACCTATTCTCTTCAAAACTCTTGAGAGTATGCTATATCAGCGTAACCCTATCTAGCCAACTCTTGGAGGTATGCTATATTAGCGTATCCTTATCTAGCCAACTCTTGGGGGTATGCTATATCAGCGTAACCCTATCTAGACAACCTTTGGTCAAATCTTGGGGTCTTCCATTATTTAATAAATCTCAGATTGGAATAAACAAAGACCTATGCATTCTCGCGCCATTCAATCAAAGAGTTATTAAATAGGGGCAGCTGTCATACCCCAAATTTGCCCGCCTTAGTGTTACCGTCAAATTTATTTTTGAACTTGGGATTTACAGAGTATAAAATTCTTTTGATTTAAATTATATTAATATTCTGAGGTTTTTCTATAAAAATTCGCTTTCAAGTCTGTTTGAAAATATAATAATAATTATTTATATTTTAAAATAGAAAATATAATAATTATTTGTATTTTTAAATAGAAAATAATTGTTCGCCTTCATATACTTTTAATTGGCTTTTTACTTTCGAATGAGTAACATAACATAGTTGGTAAGGGAGAAAGACTGGCAAGCATAAGGTCACGGGTTCGAATCTCACTTGGTGCACATTGGATATTTTTGTTGTTTATTGTTACTAACTTTATTTTTCATTTTTCTAACCACAAAAATCATATTTTTTATTATTAAATTATTATTTTCGTATTTATTTATTTATTATGTTTTAAAAATATTATTTTTTATTAAAATATTAATTTTATTTAAAAAATAGTCAAAATACTTCATAAATAAATAAAATCTTTCCAGATCAATTTTGCTCTATATCAAATTTTGCTCCTGGACACAAATATGTCCATATTCTTAATCTTGCCGGTCAAGATGAGAATTTGGACTTTGGGTGTTGGATACTTCCTTTTTTGGATTCTAACCAAATTTTTCCACTTATAAATAGCCCTCAAAACTTATCAAGAATTCAATCGGAAATATCCAGAATTTCTCACAATAACTTTTCACAAACACTTTCTTTTCAAATTTTCTTCTCAATATTATTGGTGTTTGTTTTACTATTTGTTGACCGATGATTTCATATGAGGCCTCTTGAATATTTTTTTAATTGTTGTTGTTTTTTTATTTAACAATATAATGATATTTTCTCATGGTTTTCTTTCTTTGTAAAAAAAACTAATATATATGCGGTATTTTGTTTTATCAACAATTTCACAGATCCAGAATTCATCAATAATTTTTCCATCAACCACACACAAATTGCATAACCATGTTTCGGTGAAGCTTTCACGCACCAACGCACGAAGTTCCTCCGGCAACCCTCCAATCGCGGCCACCACCAGTATAAGTCTCTCCTTTCTTTTTTTCTTTTTTTTTTTTGTTTTGATTCTGGAACATAGGTGTTAATTTTGTTACTAAGAAGAAGAGAGATTTGCTTGCTGTTATTTTTCTGCAAAAGTTATGAACGTAAAAAAAGGGACACAGCCACCATTGGTTTGTGCTTTGAAAACTTGATGATAGCAATAGAGATAAATTCACGTGAAAGGTAATCTCAATTTATTTTATTTGTTATTGCTATTTTATTTTATTTTTTACACAAACTCTTGTTTAAATTAGGTTATAGATAAACAATCCCTTCATATTTAATTTACTAATCATTCTATTTAGTTATTTTATTATTCTAAAAAAGGATATAAAATATTAATTTCATTAATTGCTTAATTTAGTCTATAAAAAATGTCCAACACAAAAATGGGTGATTTTATTATTAGCTTTAGATTTGTTGGTAAATAATTAATGTAGATATATAATTATTAGGCTAATTAAATTTAATTGGTTATTATACTCTATTAACTTTTAATTATAAGAATTCAAAAAATCAAACTTTTTAATTAAAATTCTACTTAATCTAAACCCCCGCTTAATTGGGCCAAGTTCAATTTCTAAACATGGGCCCTTAATACCCCATTGGCATTTAGGGCCCAGTTCAATATTTGAATTTGGGTCTTTACTTGTCAGACCCTCCTATTTGACTATCTTGTTATAAAACGTATCCCTCGGTCAATTTGGGCTCAAAATATCTTTGGGTCCGGATTTTCTTCTAATACACCGCTCAGTCTTAATATCCTCACCCCCCGCGTGTTTTGGGTCCAGTTCAATATCTGAACTAGGGTCATTCATCTTAACACCTCCAGATTAAGTTTTGAACCCCTTAACCTTAATTAATTAATTTATTATTATCCTTCTAATCTTCTATTTTTTTAATTATTATATATCGCATTTTTACACATTTACATTTAATATAATTTTCGCATATTAATAAGTAATTATTGGATATTTTTAATATTTGATATTTTTTTAATAATTAGGAAAGATAGTTAGTTATTAGCTTAAATATTTTTCTTTAACACTAACTCTATTTTTCTAAATTGAATTAGTTATGTTTCTCGTCCAAACATATTTTTCTCATATCGCATCATACATCCTAAAATAGCTAATCAATCAAACACTAACAATTTTTCCACTTACATAACAAAATAAAAGATATTTTCATAAAAAAAGGATTAAGGAGAATTTCTTTCAAAATTAACTGCGAACTGCATCTATAATCACTCACTTTTCAAAACCTAGACAAGGTTCAAGGATAAATTCGAAAGCAATTCTACGTGATCCTATAAAAAATACCAACCAAACTACGAACTACGAATTGAGACTCTGATTCCTCATAGGAGGATACGTAGGCATACGATCAAAAATCATAGCGAGTTTCCTTATAAAAAAATTAAACTCTTTCTAATTAAAACTTAAAATCCTGTTTACCCCAAACCTAAACATAGAACCTAATATCCTTGTGAACAAGGTAGATGAAAGGTGCCTAACATATTCCTTTCATCTAATTGATTCTGAAATCTAGAATCTCTGTCTGCGAACTAGGGTTTTCTGTTAGATTCCCTTCCCTAGGATAAAAACTAATAGTGGCGACTCTGATTTAAAAACCAGTTGTTACATCGACCAATAGTAACCTGCTCTCAAAATCATCTTAGGCATAGTATGCCCACTGGGGTGAGTACCGAAGATGCCTTCGTGCATATCTTTAATAATTTTCTCTGTTTCCTTCTTGTCCACACAATGAAGCAAAGTTGAATCATGATTACGCTTGTATAAAATTCCATTGTTCAAGAAGAACTTAGCCAAGAATCTCTGTAGTGATTTCTTGTCATTGATCGATGCCCCTTCGAGGTATTCTTGAGCTTCAAATTACTTTTTCACTTCATGAAACCAAAGTTTTTATTCTACTCCATCAGTGTGAATTTTTTAGCAATGCATTGGTTCATAGAATCTTTCAATGGTGATTATAGGAGCCTCATTATCCCATATGATCTTGAACATGGATGACATGGTAGCTAAGGCGACCACCAACTGATTTTCTTCTCTTGGTATGCTCAAAAGTAATCTCTTCTAAGTACGGAATCAAGGTTAGCACATGTTATCAATAAAGGATAAGATTCGGATGCTTCATATCCCATTCCCCTTTGACCTGACTGACTACCAAGGTTGAATCCCCATATTATTGGTGCAGTCAAAGCAAATTTTGGCAGCGAAGGGTGTATGGCAACCTTGAGAAGAGATAATTACAGCACCAATTCTGTTGCCAAGTGCGTTAGAAGCTCCATCGAAAACCATAGTCCGTCAGCATCTTAGCTCAGGTCCTTCATACGGTCCAGGTTCTTTATAATCTATAATTAGCATGATATTCTCATCTGAGAATTCTAAGTTCATAGATTGGTAGTCTTCTAAAGCTTGATGCGCCAAATGATCTTCCAGTACACTTCCTTTGATTTCCTTTTGAGTGGTGTACCGAATGTCGTATTCTGTTAAGATCATTTTCCATCAGGTTATTCTTCCGGAGAGAGCTGTCTTTTCGAATATGTACTTGATAGGATCCATTTTAGAGATCAATAGAGTAGTATGAGTCAACATATATTGTCTTAGTCGGTGATAAACTCATGCCAAAGCGCAACAAGTTTTCTCGAGCAGTGAATATCTTGTTTCACAGTCGGTAAACTTTTTGCTAAGGTAGTATATTGCATGCTCTTTTCGACCAGACTCGCCATGCTGCCCCGGTGCACACCCCATTGAGTTCTCTAGCACTGTTAGGTACATGATTAAATGTCTTCCTTCAATTGGTGGCATTAGAATCATAGATTCTTGTAAATACTCCTTGATTTTATCAAAGGCTACTTGAAAGTCATCGTTCTATTTTACTACTTGATCTTTCTTCAGTAGCTTGAAGATTGGCTCACAGTTATCATTCAAATGAGAAATGAATCGAGCAATGTAGTTTAGTCATCCTAATAAACCTCTAACTTCCTTCTCAGTACGGGGAGCCGGAATTTCTCGAATGGCTTTAACATTTGCGGGATCAACTTCGATACCTTTACCACTGACGAAGAAACCTAGGAGTTTTCCAGACCTTACCCCAAAAGTGCATTTGTTCGGATTTAATCTTAGTTTATACTTCTTCAGCCTTTCAAATAACTTATGCAGATGATCAAGATGTTCTTCTTTAATAAGTGATCTTGATATCATGTCATCAACATTAACCTCTATCTCATGATGAATCATGTCAAGAAATAAAGCTACCATGGCCCATTGATAAGTTGCCCCAGCGTTCTTCATCCCAAAAGGCATAACTTTATAGCAGAAAGTGCCCCATTGTGTGACGAAGTAAGTTTTCTCCACGTTTTCAGGTGCCATCTTGATCTAATTATAACCCGAGAAACCATCCATGAAATAGAATACCTTATACTGAGCAGTATTATCAACCAGTACATCAATATGCGGAAGTGGGAAGTCATCTTTGGGGCTCGCCCTATTCAGATCTCTTTAATTTACACATATATGTACCTTGCCATCTTTGTTTGGTACCTGAACAAAATTAGTAACCCATTAAGGATATGATGTCACTGATAATAAACCTGTATTGAATTGTTTCATAACCTCGTCCTTTATCTTCTCTGACATCTTGGGACACATGTGACAAACCTTCTACTTAATCGGAGAATAACCCTCTTTCATTGGCAGACGGTGAACCACAATATCAGTATCAAGCCCTGGCATGTCTTCGTATGACCAAGAAAATACCTCAACATAGTCGTGCAACATTTGAATCAATTTGTTCTTGACATTGTCCTCTAAATTGGTGCATATCTCGATCTCTTACTTATATGTCTTAGAACCCAAGTTTACCATTTCGACTGGCTCTTTGTATGGTTGGATAGCCTTTTCTTCTTGTATTAAGAGTCTGGAAAGTTCTCCAGGTATCTTACAATCTTCCTTACCTTCGTCTTCGGCTTGGTAGATTGGATTTTCAAAGTCATAAGCGGCAATAACAGAATCTTTATCAACGAGATCTAGAGTGGATAGGGATCTGCAATATAGTGTGTGGGTGTGTGTAATAACACATAGCTATTTGAAAGTGAAATAAAGTAAAAGAAAGACAGAGAGCGTAAAATTTGAATGCAAAACGTCCAATGTTTTCATTAAATGAAAATATGACATATGAAATGACAACCCTTAACAAATGGACCATTGTGCCCCGGGTAAGACACAAGGTTTAAAGTCATTGTTTTAAAAGAAATTACATAACCAAACTTCTTAAAGAAATGAAATAGAAATAGCTACTACTCCTGACTGAAGGAGATAGGGATAATGTCTTCTGCTTTCTAATTGTCGGGTATGTTGCCAATGGTAGGGAATATCCAGTTGCCAAAGTCACCATCATCATCAGCATCCTTTATAGAGTTGACTCCATTTTTGCTGGCAAGGAACGTAGGTCTTCCAGCTCGAGCGCGATGAACAGCCATTTGACTTTCTGTAGTAAAGACCAAACCAAATTTGTCAGATTTGTAGGGGATATCAAGAAGTTGACCCCAAATGATGCAACCACCTTCTTCTGTAGTAGCTTTGGCATATTTCAAAGAAGCCATCTTGTATGGAACCCTGGTAGTCTTTGAAATGGCATAAACATCTTCAACAGCAGCAGGGGAAATCACTTTAAAGGCTTGACATGAGTCTTGATAAATTATCCATCCATCTTCATATATCGGAATGAATTTAGGTGAGTGACCATATACTCCTCATCTCTGCAGATAGTAATAATCTTCCCTTTCATAGGATACTTTATTTTATGGTGCAAGGTGGAGGTAACAGCACCTTCCCCATGGATTCAGGGGCGTCTTAGGAGACAAGAATAAGCTAGCCGGATGTCCATCACATAGAAGGTGGATTCAAAAATCGGTGAACCTACTTTGATCGTAAAGGTCCACTTCTCCATGTACCATTCTTTTCGATCTGTCAAAGGCTCTAACTATAATGTCACAAGATTTCAGCACGACCCTTTCATAATCCATCTTATCAAAAGCGCCCTTTGGTAGAACATTCAGAGAAGAATTGGTATCAACTATCACATGAGCCAATGTAGTGCATATTTATTCAATGGAGACATACAGGGCCTTATTATGATTCCTGTCCTTCGGAGTCAGGTCAGCATCAGAGAAACCTAATCCATTGTCAGTCGTTAAGATAGCAATATAACTTCCAAATTAATCAGTAGAAATCTCTTGTGGTACATGAGTAGTCTTTAAAATTTTCATTAAAGCTTGTGCATGGGCTTCAGAACACAGTAATAAAGATAGCATGGAGATTTCGGACAGGGTTTGCCCCAGTTGTTCAACAATTTTATAATCTCTTCTATGAATGATCTTCAAAACCTTTTCCATTTCTTGTCCAGAGGTATCCTTTACTGTAGCTTCTTTTGGTGCCTCCGTCCGGGCATGCTCTATCATTGGCTCTTTACCTCGAGATTTGGCAGTTGCCTTGGTAACTGTGACTTGAACAGGTGGAGAGATTTTCGGGGAGAAAATCCTTCCACTTCTAGTAATTTTGTTGGTCCCTGCAATATTGTCAATGTTGGGATTAACCTCTTCACCATCTCCATCAGACAACTCTTATTTAACACCATGGTAATACATGTCAGACCCATAATTCCATGGAATAGCCTTCTCCGAGGAATATGGGATGGGCCCAGGTTTTATAATGATTAAGGGAGCAGCTTTTGGATTAGCAGTAATCCTTACAGGACCCTTGGAAGTGATCTTGAAAGGAGTACCAGATATGACAAATAAATCTCTGCACAAATTCTCAGCATACAGAACTTTCTCAATCAAAATTACATGTTCATCCATCAGGCGTTGAATGCCTTTTTTTAGTAACCTGCAGCCATTGGGTTAAACTAAACAGCAATAACATTCTTTAACACAACCCGGAAATAAACCGGATTGTAGCAAATTCTTCTTGACTGTTGAGAGGGGAGTAACCACATCACTTACGGAGGAAACATACAAAACATCGTCAATAGAGCTTATGTCTTTGTCATGCTTTGGCATAGGAGCAGTAATCATGTTTGGAGTCTCGGGAGGGTCGAACTCAATTTTCTTGTTATCAATCATGTCTTGGATTTTGTTTTTCAGGGCCCAACAGTTGTTGGTGTCGTGCCCAGGACTGTTCGAATGATAGGCACATCTTGCATTTCCGTTGTACTTCTGAGAGGATGTGTTGGGATTAGGAGGAGGATCCCGTAGTGTTATGAGGTCAGCCTTTAACAAATGTTGCAATGCTTGAGCCAATGGCATACTAATTCTGGTGAATTTCCTTCTCAGAGCGTCTGACCTATGTTGGTTACCCTATTGTTGTTATTGAACAGGCTCCGGATTAGAGATCAACAATGCCCCACAGACTGATGGCGATCATTTTTACTATGGCTTTTCTGGCCATAGACAACATTGGTTTCTTTTTTACCAACGAAGGGCTTCTTCACAACATTAGAAGATGTAGCCATCGGAATCTTCCTGCTTTTGATAGCACTTTCAAATCATTCGCCAGTTAGAATCAGCTCCGTAAACCCCGATGAAGAACTCCTAATCAGCAAATTAAAGAATGGACCCATTAGAGTGCCCATAAACATATCCACCAATTCCCGGTCAGTCAAAGGAGGTTGCACCCTTCCAGCTAGGTCCCTTCATTTTTGGGCATACTCCTTGAACCCTTCATTTGATCCCATGGACATGTTTTGCAATTGTACACGAGTCGGTGCAAGGTCAACATATATTGATACTGCTTATAGAAAGCAGCAGCCAAGTCTTCCCATGTGTGAATGTTGGTTCTCTTTAGCTGATAGAACCATTCCAGTTGAGTGCCATCCAAACTTTCTTGAAGAAATGGACCCATAATTTCCTATCACCAGTATGAGGTTGGATTTATCGAACATACTACCACAGATGAAGTTTGGGACAAGTGACCCCATCATATTTAGCAAATAAAGGGACCTTGAATTTGTGAGGGATGACCACCCCCGGGATTAGACCTAGTTCTTAAAAATCCAATCCATGAACTTTCTGGATTTCCACATCTTTGAGACAGTCTTTTAACTGCTTGTACTTATCATCAATGGGAGGGTATTGTTCATCAGAGTAGTCTTCATCTTTGGAATCTTGATTGTTTCTATCTTCACTCCTGACACTTCTGTCATCCTCCTCTTGGTTGTCATCTTCCTCGGAGGAAACATCATTCACTCGAACTGGTTGAGTAGGACCTTTGAATCTTCTCCCCATATTAAGGATAACAACCCGCTTCTTAGTCTTCTTTTTCGTGGTGAGGAGCGCCATCATATCTTGTTGCCCTTTAGCCAGATTCAGAAGAGTCTCTTGAAATTATGCATCTTGAGTTTGGAGATCCTTGACAGTTTGTTCGAGATCCATCTTATACTAAAATAAACAGTAAACAGGTGAGGAAAACTGTATTGGAAAATACGTCTATAAAATGATGCATGATATGTGGATGCAATGTTTTCAAGGACCTCGAGAAATTTAAATTTGTTAGCCAAAAGGAAACAGAAACAAAGATTTCATTAATAAGTTCAGAATTACAAATTCCTTCTAGGCTTACAAAGAAAAGCAAAAGGGGTCTCAAGGAGACAACAATATAAACTCATAAAACCTAAGACTCAAATCTCCCACGGACACTTCCTCCTCGTGTCGATGTATGCATTAAGGCTTTTCTCCTCGTGAAGTTGCTTTGTGAGCTCCAACACTTTCTTTTCGCTTGCATAGAACTGAGCTTCAAAGGTGTCTCGTTCTTCCTTGAGTTGAATCCAGGACTTCTGCAATTCTTCGAGGTCAGTGGGCATGTCTAGATGGAAGATGGTGCGAGAAACGTCTCCTTCGACAACAGGCTCTAAGATTACCAGTAGAACAGTTGGATATGGCATCATAATATTTTGAGCACGAGCTCGTACCCATTTAATATAGGGCTCTAAAGGGATATAATTCTTTCGTCCCAAAGTTTTACTATCAACCTTATTTACCATGCCCCGAGCATGTATAAACCTTTAACGATAACCTTGAAAATCGTTTTCGTAGTCGAACACGATACCCTGGATAAGTGTGTCATGAGGACCATCTCTTCGAGCATAACCAAATTGTCCTAGGGCTAGAGAATGATTGTAAGTAATACCTCCCCTAATGCCAAGGAGTGGGACATTAGGGAATTCCCCGCATCGGTCAATGATAGTAACATCTTCCAGAGATCGAGAACACCAATAGATATATGAATGAGAAAGAAACATCATCCTTTGAGACCACCTCAAGCCTTATTCATTATTTATTATTGATCTAGGAAGGTGTGAAATAAACCACCTTGATTGTAGAGGTATGCAACACATAAGAGCCCTTCGCTTCCTCATAGTACGAGTGTGAAGAGAATGCAGAATGTCTCCGAGAAAAGTAGGCACAGGGTTACGAGAAAGAAATATTTTGATGGTGTTCACATTTATGAGTTGGTCTGGATTAGGGAATAGCACCAAACCATAGATCAACAAAGCCAAGATTTCTTTGAAAGCTTGAAAACTCATAGCATCCAAAAACGGTCGAGCCTTATCTAACAGAAATTTATCTAGAAAACCCTTGACTCCACTCCTTGTTTCCCAATTTAATACAATGTCGGACCACTCCAGATGTAAGGTTGTCGCAATTTCTTCAGGTTGTGGATCTTTCTCTAAACTGGTGAAAGGTATTTGATTGAGAACAGGTACTCCCAGTAATTGAGAGAACTCTTCCATTGTGGGTACCAACAGATAATCGGGAAAAGTGAAGCAGTGATCTACAAGGTCAAAGAACTGGAATAGAACACTCATCATATCTTCTTCAAAACCCGAGATAACCAAACTGAGTAGCCGACCATGCCGTTTGATGAATGGAGAACTTTCAGGAATCCTTGAGACTAACTCTTTAAGTTGAGAAGGTATCTTCATAAAACTGATTCGGATAGTATTTCTGCGAACGGACGCCATAACCTACAAAAAAAACAAAGATAAATTCCTAGGTCCTTGGAATGGTTAGTGAAAATGACATGTGTAATGATGTCATGATGTTATGATGTCATGTTCAAACAATTTATCGAAACACAAACAAAACACACAATGCCTTGGGTTTAAGCTTGCATGGAGTTTGTAGGTAAGTACCCTCTTGAAGTTTTAGTTGGCTCAACCTGTCCTAAAAGAAGTAATCGGGTTCTAGGAGCCTCAATATCACTGATCTTTCTCTCAGGCATTGTTTCAGCACAAGCATCTAAATTGCGACTGAAATATCCTGAGAGTCCAATCTCAATGAGTGTAGCATCGAGTATCAACCAACTTTAGTATGCACCAAAGTCAGCCATCTAACTACTTTCTAATGGCTAAGTTGTGTCAACTAAGGTTCTAAAGTCAGTTAGTGCTTATGACACCACGCGGTAGCCCAGCATTCTCCTTGACTTACTCAAGGGATACTAGCACAAACCAATGTGTCACACTAACATAGCCATCATTTCAACCATATCGGTCTACGTCGTACAGTTTTTACGATCTATTGCTACTTACTTAAAATGCCCTCAGATCTGGGTATAGGATCTATATAAGAAATAAACCCAAACATATCCTGAAATATAAAGCATATGAGGCAAACAAGTAAAGCAATAAAGGTGATCTAGCTCTTAAGGTAACAAAACTTTTAGTTTAGTATTTCCCCAGCAGAGTCTCCAGTTCTGTAATACGGTGGGAGAACTGACTTTTGGTTTTACGTTTTATCACAAATGTTGCGGATAGCAAGAATCACCATCGACTTTTCTTTTATCCAATAAAGGAAATGGTAAAAAGAACAGGAAAGACCTTTGAGAATTTTCTGAGTTCGGGGGGTGTGATCGGTGGGAAAGAACTGACTGTTTTGGAATGTTGGTTCGCGTTTTGCGTTTTTTTTCGCAAAATGTCGCGGTGAGCAAGAGTCGCCACCATCTTTTATTTTATCCAACAAGGAAAGGAAAAAAGCACAGAAAAATTCCTTTTTCGAGATGTTTCTCGGGTTCGGGAGGTAGATTATAGAAAGGGAAGGTGTTAGCACCCTTTCTATCTGTGGTTATCCACGGGCTCTTAGGTACTTGCTCATTGTGTTTTTAAAATTTTCTTTTCTTTGTGTTTGTGGGTTTGAAAGAGTTTTTGTTTTGAAAGGAGTGTGAGTGCGAAAAGTTTTGTTTTGTTTTTAAAAGGAGCAAGTACTTAAGAACCATCTACCTACTCGAAAAAGGAATTAAATTGTGCTAATGTCCTTTAGACAATGCTATCCCACTATTGAAGAGTAGGAAGCATCGTCGTTGGAGTTTTCGGGTCAATTCGATTAAGGGACGTGTGGTCACTAAAGCAATGTTAGGACGCCTTAGCGGTAACCCTAATGTCTTAGATCATTTTATCCGAGGCAACCGTTTTGAGGCAACTATGATCTTTGGACAAGAGGGTGACCTCTAAAATTTCCTATACTCAATGATCACGTTCGAAGGCAACCAAGTGAGGTGTACCCTAGGAGTGCGCATGTGCGAGTGTGTTAGTTCGGTTATATTATCTTTGTACATGTCATGGGTGAGCTATATTGATTTTAAGTTCATACATTTGATCTTGTCATGCATTTCCTATTATCAAACATCTAACAGTGTATAGTTACGGAATTTAAATTTGCGGAAATTAAATCTAAACTATTACAAGGCGTACGGTATTTACATCGCCAAAAACAAACCCTTTAATTTAAATTGCGGAAAGTAAAATAAAGCGATAAATAATTAAAGTCCTAATTAAAAGCTATTACATACCGGAAGCAATTACAATATTGGATAAAATAATACGCGTGCGAGAAATTAAATCGGCGCATTTTTTAGGGGTTTTGACCCTTTTTGAAAAGAAAATGTTTTTTTGTTTATTTTTGAATTAGATGGAATTAAACCTAAGCTAATAATTAAATTAAATGAGCTAATTAATAAAAATAATATTTTTTGGATTTTTGTATTTAAGGAAATAAAGTAAATCTGGTCAAAATTAATAAAAACCTAATTCTACATTAATTTTAATTTATTTTGCAAAAGATATTAAAATTACACCTAATTAATACTAAATTAATTAACTAATATTTATTTACAAAAATAAAATAATGAAATTAATTTTAATAAATAAAAATAATATTTTTTGTGTTTTCTGATTTTATGAGGAAAAATAAAATAGTTAGTGATTAATAATTATTAATTAAAACAATAAAGTAAATAAATAAATATAATAAGAAGTAAAAGAAAATGAACCAAAGGGGGGTTTGGGCCCCAAATCAGGAGGTATGATAGCATGTTCAAGGCCCATTTACGTCCAAGCCAGTGTTTGACTTTCCAGAATCTCACGCGTGCCTGTTTACTAGAGTTCATGGTAGGCGCTCAATCTTGGCCATTGGATTTGATCTGAAGCCATCTGGCGCCTGATGGGATGAGGAGTATGGTGGACCACGCTTTGGAAATCACATGCGATTGCCTGAAGAAAAAATAAACAAATGTATTGGGGGACCTGGGATTCGAACCCAGGTCCCATAGGTCTTTCCACTAACGCCTCCACCAACTGAGCTATGATGTTTTGTTGTTAATAAAATAAACACTGATTATTATATGTGAAAAACAATTAATATGCTGGAACAATAAAAAAATATGGCGCGTTGTTTGAATTGGCCAATGGGGGGAAGACACCTAGTCGTCTTCTTCGTTGAAAACCCTATATATTTACCTGCGGATTTTATCCGCAGCAAAATTCCCAGGTTCGTCCTAAAATGAGCTATGGGCCATAAAAATGCAATCCAAGGCTATCACCATGCTCGTCTCATCCTCCTGAACTCATCCATGTCCATGGTTGGTTCTGATTTTACCTGAAACGGAAATGCCTAAAAACAAGAAACCCAAACCCTAGTTTTGGGTAGGGCTTTACAGGCTACAAAAACGAAATTAAATATTGCAGAAAGGCTGAAAATTATGCAAGGATCAAGAATGTGCCAACGTTTTGTCAAAAAGATGCAAGAACAAGAGATCACGATTCCATGTCCAGGGCGGAGTTTCAAGCGACTTACAGTGTGTTTGGAGGTGATTCAGGGCTCGTGAGTGATTGCTTTAGCTTCAGTGAATGGCTAGCAAGAAGATAGCGTTGAGCTTTTGCCTTGAATTGGTCTCCAAGCAAGATTTTGATCCCCCACTTTTTAAAGCTTTTTTCCAGTTTTGTATATGTGATTTTTGCAGCTTTCAGGTCGTGTTTTCGTGCCTCTTGCATTGTGTGAGTATAATAGAAGCAATTAGGTTTAATTTTGGGCTTTAAATCCATGTGAATTGATGATTGAAGATTTGATTTTATTCTCCATTAATAAAGCTTCCAAAAGTGTCAAAAACCAATATTTTGTTCATAACATGGCATGATTCGGATTTTATTTGGTCCATGATGATAATTGAAACCTATATCAATCAAAAAGATCACAAGTTATTAATATTTAGATTTTATTTGGATTTAAATTGATTAAAAATGAATTAAATCAATAAAAATAAAATAAAATAGAAAAATTAATAAATTGGCACAAGACTGAAGATATGACACGTGTATGATGTGACAAGATCAAATCAAGTGGGAAAAAGTGGGCCCATTTGTCAAAATTTGAAGTTTTGGGGATAGTTGACTTTTGGCAATTTTGGAAAAATGCCCAACTTCAACCATGCATAACTTCTTCAATTTTGAACTTTTGGAGGTGTTCTTGGACTTTTTAGAAACCTTGAGATGTCCTCTAGCCAACACTTTTGGTGTAGTATCATTTTGATGTTCCATTCTCAAGTTATAAACTTTGGGAAAAATATGTTTTTGTTGACTTTCAAAAATGACCTATAATGTCCAAATTTGTAACTTTTTGTGAGAGCATTTCTTGATCTTGGAGTGTGAACATGGATTGTAGGTAATTGAATCCTATTCAAAATGAGCTTTGGATCGGTCATTTCTCATAAAGTATGAGAAATTTATGCTTGGTCAAAGTTGAGTTGACTTTTCCTATAAAACCCTAATTTAGCAACTTTTGAATCTTGATGAATCTTGAGCAATCCTTGATGAATCATGATCAAACCTTGATAAAATGATGAATTATCTTTCAAAATGAGAATATTGACAAAAAATCTTGAGGTTTGACTATTTGTAGGTCACAGTTGACTTTTGCCCTAGCATAGTCGGTTTTTGGACTTCTTGAGCAATTGACTGATCAAACTTTCTCTACAAGGCTTGAAATTTGACATGGATGCACTTGAGAACATATTAGGACATTGGAGAGAACTTGATGTCATTTGTATGCAAGGACCTTGATGAAACACAAACCCTAATTTGAGATTGATTGCCTTAGGAGATGATTTGACTGTCTAACTCTTGAGCAATATTGAGCAACTTGGAGATTATTCTTGAAATGTCTTGAGAAATATGGGAGGGCAAATTTTGGGGTACAACAGTTGCCCCTGTTCAATTTTCTTAAACCTGAGGATATAGATTGTCTTTCGGGCCTTTCGTGATCCAAAGGTGGAAGATAATTGAACACTAGAGTGCCCAGAAATTTGCACTCGCATGAAGTGGTATCAGCATGGTGATGTCAGTAATGGGCTTACAGATGCCATTTAGATATTGTTGGTAGGAGGATGGGCTTACCGATGCCATCTGCAGGATTGTCAATCACGTAAGAAATTCCTTAGCGAGAATTTGCATACTTGTTGTTTGTAGAAGATTCCGCTCGGGAAGCCTGGTTTTTGTTGAGATTTAGGAATTGTCTGGTCTTCAACGTAGTATGCCGTTGAAATTACAGAACTCGACCACACTATGACGGAGGAAAACATCAAGATCTAGGAACTGTTTAGTCTTCAACATAGTATAACGTTGAAATTACAGAACTCGTCCACACCATCACGTAGGGAAGCATCTTCATCAAGATCTAGGAACCGTCTGGTCTTCAACGTAGTATACCGTTGAAATTACAGAACTCGTCCACACTACGACGGAGGAAAACATCAAGATCAAGGAAATTTCTGGTCTTCAACGTAGTATACCGTTGAAATTACAGAACTCGTCCACACCATGACATAGGGAAGCATCTTCATCAAGATCTAGGAACTATCTGGTCTTCAACGTAGTATACCATTGAAATTACAGAACTCATCCACACTATGACGGAGGAAAACATCAAGATATAGGAACTGCCTGGTCTTCAACATAGTATACCGTTGAGGTTATAGCACTCATCCACACTATGACGTAGGGAAACATCTTCATCAAGATCTAGGAACTGTCGGGTCTTCAACGTAGTATACCGTTGAACTTAGAGAACTCGTCCACACTATGACGGAGGAAAACATCAAGATCTAGGAACTAACTAGTGCTCAACGTAGTATACCGTTGAGGTTATAGCACTCGTCCATACTATGACATAGGGAAACATCTTCATCAAGATCTAGGAATTGTTTGGTCTTCAACGTAGTATACTGTTGAAGTTAGAGAACTCGTCCACACTATGACTGAGGAAAACATCAAGATCTAGGAACTGACTAGTGCTCAACGTAGTATACCGTTGAGGTTATAGCACTCGTCCATACTATGACGTAGGGAAACATCTTCATCAAGATCTAGGAACTGTCTGGTCCTCAACGTAGTATACCGTTGAAGTTAGAGAACTCGTCCACACTATGACGGAGGAAAACATCAAGATCTAGGAACTGTCTAGTGCTCAACGTAGTATACCTTTGAGGTTATAGCACTCGTCCACACTATGACGTAGGGAAACATCTTCATCAAGATCTAGGAACTGTCTGGTCTTCAACGTAGTATACCATTGAGATTATAGAACTCGTCCACACTATGACGGAGGAAAACATCAAGATTTAGGAACTGACTAGTGCTCAACGTAGTATACCGTTGAGGTTATAGAACTCGTCCACACTATGACGTAGGGAAACATCTTCATCAAGATCTAGGAAATGTCTGGTCTTCAACGTAGTATACCGTTGAAGTTAGAGAACTCGTCCACACTATGACGAAGGAAAACATCAAGATCTAGGAACTATCTAGTGCTCAACGTAGTATACCGTTGAGGTTATAGCACTCGTCCATACTATGACGTAGGGAAACATATTCATCAAGATCTAGGAATTGTCTGGTCTTCAACATAGTATACCGTTGAGATTATAGAACTCGTCCACACTATCACGGAAGGAAACATCTTCATCAAGATCTAGGAACTGTCCGGTCTTTAATGTAGTATACCATTGAAATTAGAGAACTCGTCCACACTATGACGGAGGAAAACACCAAGATCTAGGAACTGACTAGTGCTCAACGTAGTATACCGTTGAGGTTATAGCACTTATCCATACTATGACATAGGGAAACATCTTCATCAAGATCTAGGAACTGTCTGGTCTTCAACGTAGTATACCGTTGAAATTAGAGAACTCGTCCACACTATGACGGAGGTAAACATCAAGATCTAGGAACTGACTAGTGCTCAACGTAGTATACCGTTGAGGTTATAGCACTCGTCCACACTATGATGTAGGGAAACATCTTCATCAAGATCTAGGAACTGTCTGGTCTTCAACGTAGTATACCGTTAAAGTTAGAGAACTCATCCACACTATGACGGAGGAAAACATCAAGATCTAGGAACTGACTAGTGCTCAACATAGTATACCGTTGAGGTTATAGCACTCGTCCACACTATGACGTATGGAAACATCTTCATCAAGATCTAGGAACTGTCTGGTCTTTAACGTAGTATACCGTTGAAATTAGAGAACTCGTCCACACTATGACGGAGGAAAACATCAAGATCTAGGAACTGACTAGTGCTCAATGTAGTATATCGTTGAGGTTATAGCACTCGTCAATACTTTGACATAGGGAAACTGTCGAGATTGAGAACCTTATCTGAAATTCAACCGAGAATAATTCAATTGAGATTTAAGAACCGGTCAGGTCTTCGACGTAACTGAGAACTTTAACTGTATCAATTAGGGATCAAAGCGTACGACTATGTCCTGTCATCTTTTCACTAGCCTACCAGAAGAAGACTTGTCACTTCAATCGAAAGTTACCAAGCACCTCATAGGTTGGGATAATACTCGATCCACAGGGCCTCCGCAAGCACCTTCTCTCGCAGAAACAGGGGCAATAAGAATTGTCTGAGCTGTATGGTCGCTTTGTTCATCAGGTACAAAGGTAGATTCAGCTGAAGAATATGGCTAAGATGCCTTCACTCCCCGCAGAGTAAGACAATAATGGTAGCTCCTCTCTGCTGAGACTTGCAACTATGAACGAATCAGCAATACTCTCCCCAAGCAGAGTTGGTCTACCATCAGCACTAAAAGGGTCTTAATATTCCCCAGCGGAGTATAAAAATATTCCCCAGCAAGTATCAGAGTATCCGCGGCAGTCTTAATATTCCTCAACAGAGTATAACAATATTCCCCAGCCAAGTTCAAAGGATCATTCCCAGCAGAACTAAGAGGTTTATCCCCACAAAAGTCTAACAGGGTTATCCCCAGCAAGTCACAACTGAAAGATCATCCCCCAGCGAAGTTCTTTCCTTTCACGAACAGGAATTCAATCCTCAACAGATTCAATATCACCAGCAACGGTAATCCATCCCCAGTGGAGTTTATCAGCGGAATCCCCAGCGGAGTTTATCGTTAAAATCTTCAGCAGAACATCTCTTCCCCACAGAGTAATTCCCCTCAGAGTAATCTCTTCATCAGTTTATTCCCCAACGGAGTTCTTTTCTCCTACAGGTTTATTGTCACAATCATCTTCGTTCACCATCTCTGGCGGAAGCGAAGCATTCAACTCTATTCTCCAGCAGCTCCGGGATTTATTTTCCCCAGCTAAAGCATTACATTTCCATACATCATGATACATGCATATACACATCATACAACACAATCTCATCTATTTTGAGAACGTCATTGCTTGATTTATATCATGCATTGCATACGACTGACCTTTACCTTTCAGGAAAGATACAGTTAAAGTTCTTAGCTACGTCGAAAACCTGACCGGTTCTTAAATCTCAATTGAATTATCCTCGTTTGAATTTCAGATAAGGTTCTCAATCTCGACAAATTTCCCTACGTCACAGTGTGGACGAGTGCTATAACCTCAACGGTATACTACGTTGAATACTAGTCAGTTCCTAGATCTTGATGTTTTCCTCCGTCAAAGTGTGGACGAGTTCTACAATCTCAACGGTATACTACGTTGAAGACCAGACAGTTCCTAGATCTTGATGAAGATGTTTCCCTACGTCAAAGTGTGGACGAGTGCTATAATCTCAATGGTATACTACGTTGAATACTAGTCAGTTCCTAGATCTTTATGTTTTCCTTCGTCAAAGTGTGGATGAGTTCTACAATCTCAACGGTATACTACGTTGAAGACCAGACAGTTCCTAGATCTTGATGAAGATGTTTCCCTACGTCAAAGAGTGGACGAGTGCTATAATCTCAATGGTATACTACGTTGAATACTAGTCAGTTCCTAGATCTTGATGTTTTCCTCCGTCAAAGTGTGGACGAGTTCTACAATCTCAACGGTATACTACGTTGAAGACCAGACAGTTCCTAGATCTTGATGAAGATGTTTCCCTATGTCAAAGTGTGGACGATTGTTATAATCTCAATGGTATACTATGTTGAATACTATTCAGTTCCTAGATATTGATGTTTTCCTCCGTCAAAGTGTGGACGAGTTCTACAATCTCAATGGTATACTACGTTGAAGACCAGACAGTTCCTAGATCTTGATGAAGATGTTTCCCTACGTCAAAGAGTGGACGAGTGCTATAATCTCAACGGTATACTACGTTGAATACTAGTCAGTTCCTAGATCTTGATGTTTTCCTCCATCAAAGTGTAGACGAGCTCTACAATCTCAACGATATACTACGTTGAAGACCAGACAGTTCCTAGATCTTGATGAAGATATTTCCCTTGTCAAAGAGTGGACGAGTGCTATAATCTCAACGGTATACTACGTTGAATACTAGTCAGTTCCTAGATCTTGATGTTTTCCTCCGTCAAAGTGTGGACGAGTTCTACAATCTCAATGGTATACTACGTTGAAGACCAGACAGTTCCTAGATCTTGATGAAGATGTTTACCTACGTCAAAGAGTGGACGAGTGCTATAATATCAACGGTATACTACGTTGAATACTAGTCAGTTCCTACATCTTGATGTTTTCCTCCGTCAAAGTGTGGATGAGTTCTACAATCTCAACGGTATACTACGTTGAAGACCAGACAGTTCTTAGATCTTGATGAAGATGTTTCCCTACGTCAAAGAGTGGACGAGTGCTATAATCTCAACGGTATACTACGTTGAATACTAGTCAGTTCCTAGATCTTGATGTTTTCCTCCGTCAAAGTGTTGACGAGTTCTACAATCTCAACGGTATACTACGTTGAAGACCAGACAGTTCCTAGATCTTGATGAAGATGTTTCCCTACGTCATAGTGTGGACGAGTGTTATAACCTCAACGGTATACTACGTTGAATACTAGTCAGTTCCTAGATCTTGATGTTTTTCTCCGTCAAAGTTTGGACGAGTTCTACAATCTCAACGGTATACTACGTTGAAGACCAGACAGTTCCTAGATCTTGATGAAGATGGTTTCCCTATGTCACAGTGTGGACGAGTGTTATAACCTCAACGGTATACTACGTTGAATACTAGTCAGTTCCTAGATCTTGATGTTTTCCTCCGTCAAAGTATGGATGAGTTCTACAATCTCAACGGTATAATACGTTGAAGACCATACAGTTCCTAGATCTTGATGAAGATGTTTCCCTATGTCATAGTGTGGACGAGTGTTATAACCTCAACGGTATACTATGTTGAGCACTAGTCAGTTCGTAGATCTTGATGTTTTCCTCCGTCATAGTGTGGACGAGTTCTCTAATTTCAACGGCATACTACGTTGAAGACCAGACAGTTCCTAGATCTTGATGAAGATGTTTCCCTACGTCATGTTGTGGACGAGTGCTATAACCTCAACGGTATACTACGTTGAGCACTAGTCAGTTCCTAGATCTTGATGTTTTCCTCCGTCATAGTGTGGACGAGTTCTCTAATTTCAACGGTATACTACGTTGAAGACCAGACAGTTCCTAGATATTGATGAAGATGTTTCCCCCCAATTGAATTATGGACAGGTTCTTAAGACTCAACCGAGACATTCTCTCATCTGAAGTACAGGCAAGTTCCTAAATCTCAACAAAAGTTAGACTTCCCCAGCGGAATCTTCTACAAACCACAGGTATGCAAGTTCTCGCTAAGAAATCTCTTATGCGATCGACACTCCTGCAGATGGCATCTGTAAGCCCATCCTCCTACCAACAATCTCCAAATGGTATCTGTAAGCCCATTCCCGACATCACAATGCCGATACTACACCATGCGAGTGCAAATTTCTGGGCACTCTAGTGTTCAATTATCTTCCACCTTCGGATCACGAAAGGCCCAAAAGCCAATCTATATCCTCAGGTTTAAGACAATTGAACAGGGGAAACTGTGGTACCCCAAAATTTGCCCTCCCATATTTCTCAAAAAAAATGTCAGGAGTAATCTCCAAGTTGCTCAAGATGGCTCAAGAATTAGACAGTCAAATTATCTCCTAAGGCAGTCAATTCAAAATTAGGGTTTTGTGTTGCATCAAGGTCCTTACATCCAAATGGCCTCAAGTTCTCCCCCAATGTCCTAATTTGTCCTCAAGTTCATCCATGTTAAATTTCAAGCCTTGCAGAGGAAGTTTGGTCAGTCAATTGCTCAAGGGTTCTAAAAATCGAGTGTGCTAGGGCAAAAGTCAACTGTGTCCCAAATACAGTCAAACTTCAAGATTTTTTGTCAACATTCTCATTTTGAAGGATAATTCATCATTTTATCAAGGTTTGATCATGATTCATCAAGGATTGCTCAAGATTCAAAAGTTGCTAAATTAGTGTTTTGTAGGAAAAGTCAACTCAACTTTGACCAAGCATACCTTTCTCATACTTTATGAGAAATGACCCATCCAAAGCTCATTTTGAATAGGATGAAATTTCCCACAATCCATCTTCACACCCCAAGATCAATAAATGCAGTCACAAGAAGTTACAAATTTGGACATTATAGGTCATTTTTGAAAGTCAACAAAAACTCCTTTTTTGCCAAAGCTTATAACTTGAGCATGGAATATAAAAATGAGATGAAACCAAAAGGGTTGGTTAGAGGACATCTCAATATTTCTAAAAAGTCATATTACACCTCCAAAATTTCAAAATTGAAGAAGTTATGCATTGTTGAAGTTGGACTTTTTTGCAAAATTACCAAAAGTCAACTATCCCCAAAACTTCAAATTTTGTCAAATGGGCCCACTCTTTTCCACTTGATTTTATCTTGTCACACTACACACGTGTCCTAGCTTCAGCCTTGTATTCATTTATTAATTTTTCTATTTTATTTAATTTTTTATTGAATTAATTCATTTTAAATCAATTTAAATCAAATAAAATCCAAATATTGATTACTTGGTATCTTTTTTATTGATACAGGTCTTTATTATCATCATGGACAAGATCAAACTTGAATAAAGCCATATAATCCACAAAATATTGGATTTGGAATGAAATTGGAAGGTTTAATAATGGAGAATCATCAAATATGGCATTTTTTCAAATCTTGATCATGGTCTTAAAACACAACATTATGAGGGAGATTCTTTCCATGATTTCTTGTCTCCTCATTCTCCTCTATAAATAGAGAGCCACACAAGCTTGAAAGACACGAAAATCCTCTCTAAAAAGCTCTCAAAAAGCTCTTCAAAAAGTTCTCTAAAAGTTCTTCAAAAAGCTCTCCAGAAATCAAAGAATTGGTGCAAGTCATATCTCGAGGTTCCGGCCTCTCGCAATTGACATCAAGCCTCAAACCATCCTCTTGAAGTCCTCATGAGTCTTACAAGGCCCAAGAGCAATCCATCACACGCCTAACACGCCCAACGGTTTGGTAAAATTTTAAATTTCGAATCTCTAATTTTAATCACATTTTATGGTATGCTAACGTTTGTTTGAGTTTATATAGAACAGTTATGGATGGTTGAATCATAGGTTCCACGCAAGAATCAAAAAACACCATAGTTAGAGCATGAAGCTTTCGAAGATCCAAGCTCAGGAATGCTTTCTGCACCCTCTAAAAAAAGGCTCAATTTCTCTACTTTCTCATATTTTAATTATTTGGTCTAATTATTTTATTTTTACTTAATTAATTTACTAACCAATAACAAATTTTCTTTTTATCAAAAAAATTACAAAAATATCATTTTGCCCAATTAAAATTAAGAACTTTATTTTTCTTTAATAAATTCTGATTAATTAATTAGGTTTTTAATTCTAGGAAACTTTAATTTCTTTTTGTAAATAAATAAAACTAATTAGAATTTAATAGGTTTAATCACTAATTTAACCATTCCATTTTCTTTCTTTAAATAACCAAAAATCCAAAAATAAATTTTTTATTTATTTAATTAATTAATTTAATTTAATGTAGTGATTAATTTAAATTTATTTATTTCTTAAAATATAAAAAAAACCACAAAACATTTTCTTTATCAAATTAAATTCTAACTTTTATTTTTGTTAATAAACATTAATTAATTGATTTAGAATTTTAATTAGAATAACTTTCACATTTTTGTAAATAATTAAAATTCAATTAGAATTAATCTAGGTTTTAATTACTAACATTAATTTTGATTTCTTTCTTAAAATACCAAAAGACCAAAAATAATTTATTTTTATTCATTAATTTAATTAATTTAATTTAGTAATTAATTTAGGCTTTAATTAGACAATGACTTTAATATATTTTTGTAAATAATAAAATTAATTTAGATATAATTAGGTTTTATTAACATTGATCAATTTTATTTTCTTTCTTTAAATATCAAAAAACCCAAAAATATTTATTTTCATTAATTAATTAATTTAATGTAGTTTAATAATTAACTTAGATAATTTATTTCTTAAAATTCAAAAACAAACAAAAAATCTTTTCTTTAACAAAAAGGGTCAAAACCCTAGAACTTTGTGCTCGATTTAATTTCCCGCACGCGTTTGTTTATTTTTATCATATTAATGTACTTGCCTCCGGTTTGTAATAGATAATTAGGACTTTAAATATTTTTACCGCTTTATTTTGTTTTCCGTAATTTAAATTTCAAGGGTTGTTTTTGGCGATGTAAATACCCGACGCCTTGTAATAGTTTAGATTTAATTTCCGCAATTTAAATTCCGCAACTATTCACTGTTAGATGTTTGATAATATGGAATGCATGACAAGATCAAATGTATGAACTTAAAATCAACATAGCTCACCCATGACATGTACAAAGATAAAATTAACCGAAATAACACACTCGCACATGCGCACTCTTAGGGTACACCTCACTTGGTTGCCTTCGAACGTGGTCATTGAGTATAGGAAGTTTTAGAGGTCGTCCTCTTGTCCAAAGATCATAGTTGCCTCGAAACGGTCGCCTTGGATAAAATGATCTAAGACATTAGGGTTACCGTTAAGGCGTCCTAACATTGCTTTAGTGACCACACGTCCCTTAATCGAATTGACCCTTAAACTCCAACGACGGTGCTACCTACTCATCAATAGTGGGATAGCATTGTCTAAAGGACATTTGCACAGTTTGATTCCTTTTTTGAGTAGGTAGATGGTTCTTAAGTACTTGCTCTCTTCAAAACAAAATAAAACTTTTCGCACTTACACCTTTCAAACAAAAACTTCTTTCAAACCCACAAACACAAAGAAAAGCAAATTTTGAAAACACTTTGAGCAAGTACCTAAGAGCCCGTGGATAACCACGGATAGAAAGGGTACTAATACCTTCCCTTTCTATAATCTACCCCCCGGACCCAAGAAACATCTCGAAAAAAGGAATTTTTCTGTGCTTTTTTTCTTTCCTTGTTGGATAAAATAAAAGATGGTGGCGACTCTTGCTTACCGCGACATTTTGCAAAAACAAACGCAAAACGCGAACCAGCATTCCAAAAACAGTCAGTTCTCTTTCCCGCCGATCACAGAACTGGCGACTCTGCTGGGGATATCTATAAGTAAGGTGTACCTTAGGATTAGATCATTGTTGTTTTCAATTGTTTTCTTTGTATGATTTATCTTTGTGGGCTTGTATCGGAGTTTCTATAGATCCTAACCCGGATCTGGGGGTTACCCTTTAGGTAAGTAGCAATAAACTGTGAGGGAATTGTCTGGCGTAGACTAACACGGTTGAAGCAGTAGCTACGTTGGTGTGGCACTTTAGTCTGTACCGATATCCCTTGTGTTGGAACGAGGAGAATATGGGTCTTCTAAGGTGTCATTAAGCACCAACTGGCCTTAGAACCTTTAAATTGACCAACTTGGCCATAGAACAGTAGCAGTATGCTACACTCATTGAGACTAAACTCTCGCGATGATTCCGGCCGCAAGAAAAGGTTTCTAAACTGGAATTATGACCGATTGAGGGTAGTCAGTGATATTGAGATCCTCTAGAACCCGGTTACTATTTTTAGGACAGGTTTAAACCAACTGAACTGAAAGAGGGTAGTACCTAAACTCCATGCCAGCCTAAACTTAAGGCTGTTTGTGTGACTTGTGTGCATTCAAACTTGAACTACTTGCACATTTTTGTTATCTGACAACATGAGTTCCTTGCAGGTTTTGTTTACAGTCCTTATCCAATAATTTGGATTTATTGCAGGGTTTACTTACATCACTTCACACTTTTGCTTAAACGCATAGCATACACATCATAACATCATGCCTTAACATTTCCTTAACCATTTCAAGGATCTCAAGGGTTTGTGATGCAGGTTATGGTAAATCAAATGTCTAACAAGGGGCAAAGGGGATTTATTTTCCTCTACCAAGTTTGTCTAGAAATCAAAACACGATAACTTGAGTCAGGGGCTATGACCCACTCGATATGGTGAGCTTGACTCTTGAAGAAGGACTCTTAACAACATGAAGTTTCTTCAATCAAAGCTGAAAAATTCAAATTCTAACAAGTTTCTTGTTTACCCCGCGGAATCCTTGAAAACATTGCATACATACATATCATTGCATAACAGGTCTCGCAGTATGGGTCTCTCATGTTCTCGCTGTTTATTTCAGCAATGGCTTTCCAACCAGATAACCAAGATCTTCAAACTCGAGAAGCTAAGTTCAGGGACGTATTCCTAAACCTATCCAAGGGGCAGGAAGAGTTGAAAACACTCCTCGTTGGGAACTTGGTCAAGAAAAGTCCTAAAGATAATAAGGACGAACGGCTGGAACAACTACAAGCTGAGTTCAGTGCCATGAAAACCCAGATGATGGGGCAGATGGCTCTTATCCAAGGCTTAGCTCGGGAACAAGAAGAGTTGAGAACCATTATCAACCAGCTTCATCAAGACAGATGCAATAACATGAAGCAAACAATCAAGGCCGGGGATCAAGTCATTAATCAACGTCCGAGAAGTCAAAGGTTTAGTTTGATGAAGAATAGAACTCTCCAAGTTGCTACTACCTCACGGGTCCAACAACGACCTCGCCAAGAACAACAGGTTGATCAGAGTAAGCCAAACATGCCCAGGAGGCAATTTACCAAGCTCAACATGTCGTTGTCTCAACCTTTACAACACCTGTTGAGATTGAATCTGGTGACGTTAAGGGACCCTCCTAAGAATCCCAACACAGCCTCCCCAAAGTACAATCCTGATGCAAGGTGTGCATATCACTCCAACAGCCCGGGGCATGATACTAACATCTGTTGGGCGTTGAGCAACAAAATTCAAGACCTGATTGATGAAGGAGCATTGGAACTCACACAAGACGGTCAGATTGAATTCTTTTGCCATCCCCTAAGGTTCACCATTTTAAGTGACAAGTACTAAGACGAGAAGACTTTTGTTTCATTAGAATTTTCAAGTTGTAATTTTCTTTTGATTGTTCGAACATTTACTCATGTCAAACTTTATTACTTTATCAATGCATTGCATATGTCTGTTTTGAATCAATCCATTCGTATTTCACTATATTCAAATTGCTTTCATTTTTTATGATGATCAACTCTCGATTAAAAAATTCTAAGCCTTTAGAGGGAGGATGACGAAAATGATACCAAAAAATCTACAGTATGCTTTTGAACAGACCCCGCTGACGATGTACATGCATTGTTTCAAATCCTAAACAGTGGAGTTATAAGGAAGATAATCCCTAGTCAACCCTTTTGAGCCAAAGAAGTTGGAGTTTTTATTTTCACAAATTAAAACCCTTAATCACAACCTGGGGCAGGGTAGTTTCTCAGTTAATTCAGGTGCACAATGAATGGCTTTGAAGACGGCTTTTCAAAATAAAAGACAGTGATGGTTCCGAATAATCGTAAGGACAGGCAGTCATTATCTCTCAGAAATAAAAGCCCATTAAGTCAAAACCTATGAAGGAGACTTACAAAACTGGGGCATCCCGCTGACTGTAATCACAAAAGAAACAGTCTAGGCAAAAGAAAGGGATAATAAAGTTAAAAGGAAAGAGAACCTGTAAACTCTCAACAAAATGACTTCCTGTTCAAAATAAATTGTCATTATCTGAACCATCACTGGAATATCAGAGCAAAGACTCAAACGGGATCTAAATGCACGATTAGCTGAGTTTAGGATCGAAGAACATCATGAAGAGCGGGTGGGTAGAAATAAATTTTGAGCCTTTTGCTTTGTTTCTTAAACCGTGAACCAGGCCACGTTATAACCCTTAAAAAGTCCTAGCTGAAGCATGGGTTAGTCCGAAAGCATACTATTACAAAGGTATCCTGACTCCTGTAGGGCTTGCTGTAAATCCTGAGTTGACATCACATTTTACAAAAAAAATTGCTTGTTTTACTGGAAAAATGCATTTTCAAAAATTTCAAAACAGACATAAGCTTTGCATTCTTAAAATAATATTGTTTGCATATGACTATTTGTTCAATAGCAGATATATTCGCACGACGAATATCTAGTGAACAAAAAACCTTCTCAATAAAAAGGGTCACCTCAAGTGAGAAAAAAAAGCAATTTCCAACCAAGGGGCATGACATGAGCATTGTCTATCATCTGGGGCAGTCAAGTCAAGATTAAGAGAATCTCTCAAAGATGCCAAATAGCCATGCGCAAATCTCCATCTAAGTCACTTGGGGCATTGGACATGAATTCCAGCAACGAATCTTGTATGATCAAACATCTTCTGGTAGTATGGCAACACGACACTACTGACAGTGACAACTCCTTACACTCTGAGAGTGTGGACATAGTCAAAAAGTACTACGCATAATCAAAGACCCGCTAGGTTGACTGGCCTAGGAAAAAATAAGGGCTTCCCGGCGAACCAAAAGGGTTCGGGCAAAAATAAGGGATGAAAATGAAAAAAATTTGTACACCCGGCAAGTCAAAAACCTGAGAAGGCGGCTTGGGCAAAAAAGGGTATCCCAGTGGACTGAAAATCCGAAAGGGCGGTCCAGGCAAAAATTAGGGATCAAAGCGTACGACTATGTCCCGTCATCTTGTCACTAGCCTACCAGAAGAAGACTTGTCACTTCAATCGAAAGTTACCAAGCACCTCATAGGTTGGGATAATACTCGATCCACAGGGCCTCCGCAGGCACCTTCTCCCGCAGAAACAGGGGCAATAAGAATTGTCTGAGCTGTATGGTCGCTTTGTTCATCAGGTACAAAGGTAGATTCAGCTGAAGAATATGGCTAAGATGCATTCACTCCCCGCAGAGTAAGACAATAATGGTAGCTCCTCCCCGCTGAGACTTGCAACTATGAACGAATCAGCAATACTCTCCCCAAGCAGAGTTGGTCTACCATCAGCACTAAAAGGGTCTTAATATTCCCCAGCGGAGTATAAAAATATTCCCCAGCAAGTATCAGAGTATCCTCGGCAGTCTTAATATTCCTCAACGGAGTATAACAATATTCCTCAGCCAAGTTCAAAGGATCATTCCCAGCAGAACTCAGAGGTTTATCCCCACAAAAGTCTAACGGGGTTATCCCTAGCAAGTCACAACTGAAAGATCATCCCCCAGCAAAGATCTTTCCTTTCACGAACAGGAATTCAATCCTCAACAGATTCAATATCACCAGCAACGGTAATCCATCCCCAGCGGAGTTTATCTGCGGAATCCCCAGCGGAGTTTATTGTTAAAATCTTCAGCAGAACATATCTTCCCCAAAGAGTAATTCCCCTCAGAGTAATCTCTTCATCAGTTTATTCCCCAACGGAGTTCTTTTCTCCTGCAGGTTTATTCTCACAATCATCCTTGTTCACCATCCCTGCCGGAAGCGAAGCATTCAACTTTATTCTCCAGCAGCTCCAGTTTTTTATTTTCCCCAGCTAAAGCATTACATTTCCATACATCATGATACATGCATATGCACATCATACAACACAATCTCATCTATTTTGAGAACGTCATTGCTTGATATATATCATGCATTGCATACGACTGACCTTTACCTTTCAGGAAAGATACAGTTAAAGTTCTCAGCTACGTCAAAGACCTGACCGGTTCTTAAATCTCAATTGAATTATCCTCGTTCGAATTTCAGATAAGGTTCTCAATCTCGACAAATTTCCCTACGTCAGTGTGGACGAGTGCTATAACCTCAATGGTATACTACGTTAAATACTAGTCAGTTCCTAGATCTTGATGTTTTCCTCCGTCAAAGTGTGGACGAGTTCTACAATCTCAACGGTATACTACGTTGAAGACCAGACAGTTCCTAGATCTTGATGAAGATATTTCCCTACGTCAAAGTGTGGATGAGTGCTATAATCTCAACGGTATACTACGTTGAATACTAGTCAGTTCCTAGATCTTTATGTTTTCCTCCGTCAAAGTGTGGACGAGTTCTACAATCTCAATGATATACTACGTTGAAGACCAGACAGTTCCTAGATCTTGATGAAGATGTTTCCCTATGTCAAAGAGTGGATGAGTGCTATAATCTCAACGGTATACTACGTTGAATACTAGTCGGGTCCTAGATCTTGATGTTTTCCTCCGTCAAAGTGTGGACGAGTTCTACAATCTCAACGATATACTACGTTGAAGACCAGACAGTTCCTAAATCTTGATGAAGATGTTTCCCTACGTCAAAGTGTGGACGAGTGCTATAATCTCAACAGTATACTACGTTGAATACTAGTCAGTTCCTAGATCTTGATGTTTTCCTCGTCAAATTGTGGACGAGTTCTAAAATCTCAATGGTATACTACATTGAAGACCAGACAGTTCCTAGATCTTGATGAAGATGTTTCCCTACGTCAAAGAGTGGGTGAGTGCTATAATCTCAACGGTATACTACGTTGAATACTAGTCAGTTCCTAGATCATGATGTTTTCCTCCGTCAAAGTGTGGACGAGTTCTACAATCTCAACGGTATACTACGTTGAAGACCAGACAGTTCCTAGATCTTGATGAAGATGTTTCCCTACGTCAAAGAGTGGACGAGTGCTATAATCTCAACGGTATACTACGTTGAATACTAATCAGTTCCTAGATCTTGATGTTTTCCTCCGTCAAAGTGTGGACGAGTTCTACAATCTCAATGGTATACTACGTTGAAGACCAGACAGTTCCTAGATCTTGATGAAGATGTTTCCCTATGTCATAGTGTGGACGAGTGCTATAACCTCAACGGTATACTACGTTGAATACTAGTCAGTTCCTAGATCTTGATGTTTTTCTCCGTCAAAGTGTGGACGAGTTCTAAAATCTCAACAGTATACTACGTTGAAGACCAGACAGTTCCTAGATCTTGATGAATATGTTTCCCTACATCATAGTGTGGACGAGTGCTATAACCTCAACGGTATACTACGTTGAATACTAGTCAGTTCCTAGATCTTGATGTTTTCCTCCGTCAAAGTGTGGACGAGTTCTAAAATCTCAATTGTATACTACGTTGAAGACCAGACAGTTCCTAGATCTTGATGAAGATGTTTCCCTAAGTCATAGTGTGGACGAGTGTTATAACCTCAATGGTATACTATGTTGAGAACTAGTCAGTTCGTAGATCATGATGTTTTCCTCCGTCATAGTGTGGACGAGTTCTCTAATTTCAACGGCATACTACGTTGAAGACCAGACAGTTCCTAGATCTTGATGAAGATGTTTCCCTACATCATGGTGTGGACGAGTACTATAACCTCAACGGTATACTATGTTGAGCACTAGTCAGTTCCTAGATCTTGATGTTTTCCTCCGTCATAGTGTGGACGAGTTCTCTAATTTCAATGGTATGCTACGTTGAAGACCAGACAGTTCCTAGATATTGATGAAGATGTTTCCCCCCAATTGAATTATGGACAGGTTCTTAAGACTTAGCCGAGACATTCTCTCAGCTGAAGTAAAGGCAAGTTCCTAAATCTCAACAAAAGTTAGACTTCCCCAACGGAATCTTCTACAAACCACAGGTATGCAAGTTCTCACTAAGAAATCTCTTATGCGATCGACACTCCTGCAGATGGCATCTGTAAGCCCATCCTCCTACCAACAATCTCCAAATGGCATCTGTAATCCCATTCCCGACATCACAATGCTGATACTACACCATGCGAGATCAAATTTCTAGGCACTCTAGTGTTCAATTATCTTCCACCTTCGGATCACGAAAGGCCCGAAAGCCAATCTATATCCTCAGGTTTAAGACAATTGAACAGGGGCAACTGTTGTACCCCAAAATTTTCCCTCCCATATTTCTCAAAAAAAAATGTCAGGAGTAATCTCCAAGTTGCTCAAGATGGCTAAAGAATTAGACAGTCAAATCATCTCATAAGGCAGTCAATTCAAAATTAGGGTTTTGTGTTGCATCAAGGTCCTTACATCTAAATGGCCTCAATTTCTCCCTAATGTCCTAATATGTCCTCAAGTTCATCCATGTTAAATTTCAAGCCTTGCAGAGGAAGTTTGGTCAGTCAATTGCTCAAGGGGTCCAAAAATCGACTGTGTTATGGCAAAAGTCAATTGTGTCCCAAATACAGTCAAACTTCAATATTTTTGTCAACATTCTCATTTTGAAGTATAATTCATCATTTGATAAAGGTTTGATCATGATTCATCAAGGATTGCTCAAGATTCAAAAGTTGCTAAATTAGGGTTTTGAAGGAAAAGTCAACTCAACTTTGACCAAGCATAACTTTCTCATACTTTATGAGAAATGACCCATCCAAATCTCATTTTGAAGAGGATGCAATTTCCCACAATCCATCTTCACATCCCAAGATCAATAAATGCAGTCACAAGAAGTTACAAATTTGGACATTATAGGTCATTTTTGAAAGTCAACAAAAACACCTTTTTTGCCAAAGCTTATAACTTGAGCATGGAATATCAAAATGAGATGATACCAAAAGGGTTGGTTAGGGGACATCTCATGATTTATAAAAAGTCCAAGTACACCTCCAAAAGTTCAAAATTGAAGAAGTTATGCATTGTTGAAGTTGGACTTTTTTGCAAAATTACCAAAAGTCAACTATCCCCAAAACTTCAAATTTTGTCAAATGGGTCCACTATTTTCCACTTGATTTTATCTTGTAACACTACACACGTGTCCTAGCTTCAGCCTTGTGTCCATTTATTAATTTTTCTATTTTATTTAATTTTTTATTGAATTAATTCATTTTAAATCAATTTAAATCAAATAAAATCCAAATATTGATTACTTGGTATCTTTTTGATTGATACAGGTCTTTATTATCATCATGGACAAGATCAAACTCGAATCAAGCCATATCATGCACAAAATATTGGATTTGGAATGAAATTGGAAGGTTTAATAATGGAGAATCATCAAATATGGCATTTTTTTCAAATCTTGATCATGGTCTTAAAACACAACATTATGAGGGAGATTCTTTCCATGCTTTCTTGTCTCCTCATTCTCATCTATAAATAGAGAGCCACACAATCTTGAAAGACAAGAAAATCCTCTCTAAAAAGCTCTCAAAAAGCTCTTCAAAAAGTTCTCTAAAAGCTCTTCAAAAAGCTCTCCATAAATCAAAGAATTGGTGCAAGTCATATCTCGAGGTTCCGGCCTCTCGCAATTGACATCAAGCCTCAAACCATCCTCTTGAAGTCCTCATGAGTCTTACAAGGCCCAAGAGCAATCCATCACACGCCTAGCACGCCCACCGGTTTGGTAAAATTTTAAATTTCGAATCTCTAATTTTAATCACATTTTATGGTATGCTAACGTTTGTTTGAGTTTATATAGAACAGTTATGGATGGTTGAATCATAGGTTCCACGCAAGAATCAAAAAACACCATAGTTAGAGCATGAAGCTTTCGAAGATCCGAGCTCAGGAATGCTTTCTGCACCCTCTAAAAAAAGGCCAAATTTCTCTACTTTCTCATATTTTATTTATTTGGTCTAATTATTTTATTTTTACTTAATTAATTTACTAACCAATAACAAATTTTATTTTTATCAAAAAAATCACAAAAATATCATTTTGTCCAATTAAAATTAAGAACTTTATTTTTCTTTAATAAATTTCGATTAATTAATTAGGTTTTTAATTCTAGGAAACTTTAATTTCTTTTTGTAAATAAATAAAACTAATTAGAATTTAATAGGTTTAATCACTAATTTAACCATTCCATTTTCTTTCTTTAAATAACCAAAAATCCAAAAATAACTTTTTTATTTATTTAATTAATTAATTTAATTTAATGTAGTGATTAATTTAGATTTATTTCTTTCTTAAAATATATTTAAAAAAACCACAAAACATTTTCTTTATCAAATTAAATTCTAACTTTTATTTTTGTTAATAAACATTAATTAATTGATTTAGAATTTTAATTAGAATAACTTTCACATTTTTGTAAATAATTAAAATTCAATTAGAATTAAATTAGGTTTTAATTACTAACATTAATTTTGATTTCTTTCTTAAAATACCAAAAGACCAAAAATAATTTAGTTTTATTCATTAATTTAATTTAGTAATTAATTTAGGCTTTAATTAGACAATAACTTTAATATATTTTTGTAAATAATAAAATTAATTTAGACATAATTAGGTTTTATTAACATTGATCAATTTTATTTTCTTTCTTTAAATATCAAAAAACCCAAAAATATTTATTTTCATTAATTAATTAATTTAATGTAGTTTAATAATTAACTTAGATAATTTATTTCTTAAAATTCAAAAACAAACCAAAAATCTTTTCTTTAACAAAAAGGGTCAAAACCCTTCAACTTTATGCTCGATTTAATTTTCCGCACGCGTTTGTTTATTTTTATAATATTAATGTACTTGCCTCCAGATTGTAATAGATAATTAGGACTTTAAATATTTTTACCGTTTTATTTTGTTTTCCGCAATTTAAATTTCAAGGGTTGTTTTTGGCGATGTAAATACCCGACGCCTTGTAATAGTTTAGATTTAATTTCCGCAATTTAAATTCCGCAACTATACACTGTTAGATGTTTGATAATAGGGAATGCATGACAAGATCAAATGTATGAACTTAAAATCAACATAGCTCACTCATGACATGTACAAAGATAAAATTAACTGAAATAACACACTCGCACATGCGCACTCTTAGGGTACACCTCACTTGGTTGCCTTCGAACGTGGTCATTGAGTATAGGATGTTTTAGAGGTCGTCTTCTTGTCCAAAGATCATAGTTGCCTCGAAACGGTTGCCTCAGATAAAATGATTTAAGACATTAGGGTTACTGCTAAGTCGTCCTAACATTGCTTTAGTGACCACATGTCCCTTAATCGAATTGACCCTTAAACTCCAAGGACGGTGTTACCTACTCATTAATAGTGGGATAGCATTGTCTAAAGGACATTTGCACAGTTTGATTCCTTTTTCGAGTAGGTAGATGGTTCTTAAGTACTTGCTCTCTTCAAAACAAAATAAAACTTTTCGCACTTACACCTTTCAAACAAAAATTTCTTTCAAACCCACAAACACAAAGAAAAGCAAATTTTGAAAACACTTTGAGCAAGTACCTAAGAGCCCGTGGATAACCACGGATAGAAAGGGTACTAATACCTTCCCTTTCTATAATCTATCCCCGGACCCGAGAAACATCTCGAAAAAAGGAATTTTTCTGTGCTTTTTTCCTTTCCTTGTTGGATAAAATAAAAGACGGTGGCGACTCTTGCTTACCGCAACATTTTGCAAAAACAAACGCAAAACACGAACCAGCATTCCAAAAACAGTCAGTTCTCTTTCCCACCGATCACACATATGCAATGCATGATATGGATCAGGCAATGATATTCTCAAAATAAATGAGATTGTATTCGTATGATGCGTATATGCATGTATCATGATGCATGGGAGTATAATGTTTTAGCTGGGGAACATAAATCCAGGAGCTTCTGGAGAGTAGAGTTAGATTCTTCGTTTCCGCTGGGGATGATGAACGAAGATGATTGTGAGAATAAACCTGCAGGAGAAAAGAACTCCGTTGGGGAATAAACTGATGAGGAGATTAATCTGAGGGGAATTACTCTGTGGGGAGAGATGTTCTGCTGAAGATTTTAACGATAAACTCCGCTGGGGATTCTGCTGATAAACTCCGCTGGGGATGGATTACCGTTGCTGGTGATATTGAAACTGTTGAGGATTGAATCCCTGTTCGTGAAAGGAAAGAACTTCGCTGGGTACGATCTTTCAGTCGCGACTTGCTAGGGATAAACCTCTTAGACTCTTGTGGGGATAACCCTCTGAATTTGGCTGGGGAGATTTATTGTACTCCATTGGGGGTAAACTTCCAGAGTCTACTGGGGATGATGATTCAACTCCATTGGGGAAGCTTTTTAGACCGTGATGGGAAATATTGACTCCACTGGGGTATCTTTGTATGCTGCCGGGGAACATTCTTATATTCCGTGGAGGAATTTTAAGACTTCCGGGGATACTCTTATATTTGCCGAAGAATATTCTTATACTCCACCGGGGAATATTAAGACCTTCTGGGGATACCAAGCCTTTTTAGGGCTGATGGTAGACTAACTCTGCTCGGGGAGAGTATTGCTGATTTGTCCATAGTTGCAAGTCTTAGCTGAGAGAGCTATCATTACTGTCTTACTACGTAGGGAGTGAAGGTATCTTGGTCATATTCTTCAGCTGAATCTACCTTTGTACCTGGTGAGCAGAGCAGTTGTACAGTTTGGACAATTTTATTGCCCCTGTTTCTGCGGGGAAGGTGCCTGCGGAGGCCTTGTGGATCGAGTATTATCCCAACCTATGAGGTGCTTGGTATCTTTCGATTGAAATGACAAGTATTCTTCTGGTAGGCAAGTGACGAGATGACGGGACATAGTCGTACGCTTTGATCCCTAATTTTTTCCTGGACCGCCCTTTCGGGTTTTCAATCCATCAGGATACCCTTTTTTTGCCCAAGCCGCCTTTTTAGGTTTTCGACTTGCCGAGTGTACAGATTTTTTCCATTTTTATCCCTAATTTTTGCCCGAACCCTTTTGGTTCGTCGGGAAGCCCTTATTTTTGTCTAGGCCAGTCGACCTAGCGGGTCTTTGATTATGCGTAGTATTTTCTGATTATGTCCACACTCTCAGGATGTAGAGAGGTGTCACTGTAGATAGTGTTGTGTTGCCATACTACCAGAAGATCTTCGTTTGATCATGCAATATTCGTTGCTGGAATCCATGTCCAATGCCCCATTGATTCAGATGGAGATTTTCCCCTGGCTATTTGGCATTTTGAGAGATTCCTTGAATCTTGACTTGACTGCCCCAGATGATGGACGATGATCATGCCGTGCCCCTTGATTGGAAGTGTTTTTCCACTTGAGGTGATCCTTTTTATTGAGAAGGTTTTTTTTTGTTCACTAGATATTCGTCGTGCGAATTTCTCTGCTGTTGAAAAAATAGTCATATGCAAACAATATTATTTTAAGAATGCAAAGCTTATGCCTGTTTTGAAGTTCTTTGAAAATGCAGTTTTCAATACAACAAGCGAATTTTTATAAATGTGATGTCATCTCAGGATTTTATAGCAAGCCCTACAGGAGTCAGGATACCTTTTGTAACAGTATGCTTTCGAACTAACCCATGCTTCAGCTAGGACTTTTAAGGTTTATAACATGGCCTGGTTCACGGTTTAAGAAACAAAGGATAAAGGCTCAAATTTTATTTGTACCCACCCGTTCTTCGTGATGTTCTTCGACCCTAAACCCAGCTAATCGTGCATTAGATCTTGTTAGAGTCTTTGCTCTGATATACTAGTGATGGTTCGGATACTGACAATTTATTTTGGACAGGCAGTTATTTTGCAGGATCTCTTTCTTTTTGGTTTTTATTATTCCTGTTTTTTGCCTGAACTGTTTCTTTTTGTTATTACAGTCAGTGGGATGCCCCAGTTTTTCTAAAGTCTCCTTCATAGGTTTTGACTTGATGGGCTTTTATTTCGAGAGATAATGACTGTATGTCCTTATGATTATACAGAACCATCACCGTCTTTTGTTTCGGAAGGACTTTTTTGATGCCATTCATTGTGCACCTGGATCAACTGAGAAAACTACCCTGCCCCAGGTTATAATTAAGGGTTTTAATTTGTGAAAAGAAAAACTCCAACTTCTTTGGCTCAAAGGGTTGACTAGGGATTATCTTCCTTATAACTCCACTGTTTAGGATTTGAAACAATACCTGTACCTCGTCAGCGGGGTCTGTTCAAAAGCAAAAGCAAAAGGGGTCTCAAGGAGACAACAATATAAACTCATAAAACCTAAGACTCAAATCTCCCACGGACACTTCCTCCTCGTGTCGATGTATGCATTAAGGCTTTTCTCCTTGTGAAGTTGCTTTGTGAGCTCCAACACTTTCTTTTCGCTTGCATAGAACTGAGCTTTAAAGGTGTCTCGTTCTTCCTTGAGTTGAATTCAGGACTTCTGAAATTCTTCGAGGTCAGTGGGCATGTCTGGATGGAAGATGGTGCGAGAAACGTCTCCTTCGACAACAGGCTCTAAGATTACCAGTAGAACAGTTGGATATGGCATCATAATATTTTGAGCGTGAGCTCGTACCCATTTAATATAGGGCTCCAAAGGGATATAATTCTTTCATCCCAAAGTTTTACTATCAACCTTATTTACTATGCCCCGAGCATGTATAAACCTTTAACGATAACCTCGAAAATCATTTTCGTAGTCGAACACGATACCCTAGATAAGTGCGTCATGAGGACCATCTCTTCGAGCATAACCAAATTGTCGTAGCTCCAGAGAAGAGTTGTAAGCAATACCTCCCCTAATGCCAAGGAGTGGGACATTAGGGAATTCCCCGCATCGGTCAATGATAGTAACATCTTCCAGAGATCAGGAACACCAATAAATATATGAATGAGAAAGCAACATCATCCTTTGAGACCACCTCAAGCCTTGTTCATTATTTATTATTGATCTAGGAAGGTGAGAAATAAACCACCTTGATAGTAGAGGTATGCAACACATAAGAGTCCTTTGCTTCCTCATAGTACGAGTGTGAAGAGAATGCAGAATGTCTCCGAGCAAAGTAGGCACAGGGTTACGAGAAAGAAATATTTTGATGGTGTTCACATTTATGAGTTGGTCTGGATTAGGGAATAGCACCAAACCATAGATCAACAAAGCCAAGATTTCTTTGAAAGTTTGAAAACTCATAGCATCCAAAAACGGTCGAGCCTTATCTAACAGAAATTTATCTAGAAAACCCTTGACTCCACTCCTTGTTTCCCAATTTGATACAATGTCGGACCACTCCAGATGTAAGGTTGTCGCAATTTCTTCAGGTTGTGGATCTTTCTCTAAACCGGTGAAAGGTATTTGGTTGAGAACAGGTACTCCCAGTAATTGAGAGAACTCTTCCATTGTGGGTACCAACAGATAATCGGGAAAAGTGAAGCAGTGATCTACAAGGTCAAAGAACTGGAATAGAACACTCATCATATCTTCTTCAAAACCCGAGATAACCAAACTGAGTAGCCGACCATGCCGTTTGATGAATGGAGAACTTTTAGGAACCCTTGAGACTAACTCTTTAAGTTGAGAAGGTATCTTCACAAAACTGATTCGGATAGTATTTATGCGAACGGAGGCCATAACCTACAAAAAAAAACAAAGATAAATTCCTAGGTTCTTGGAATGGTTAGTGAAAATGACATGTGTAAGGATGTCATGATGTTATGATGTCATGTTCAAACAATTTATCAAAACACAAACAAAACACACAAGGCCTTGGGTTTAAGCTTGCATGGAGTTTGTAGGTAAGTACCCTCTTGAAGTTTTAGTTGGCTCAACCTATCCTAAAAGAAGTAACCAGGTTCTAGGAGCCTCAATATCACTGATCTTTCTCTCAGGCGTTGTTTTAGCACAAGCATCTAAATTGCGACTGAAATATCCTGAGAGTCCAATCTCAATGAGTGTAGCATCGAGTATCAACCAACTTTAGTATGCACCAAAGTCAGCCATCTAACTACTTTCTAATGGCTAAGTTGTGTCAACTAAGGTTCTAAAGTCAGTTAGTGCTTATGACACCACGCGGTAGCCCAACATTCTCCTTGACTTACTCAAGGGATACTAGCACAAACCAATGTGTCACACTAACATAGCCATCATTTCAACCATATCGGTCTACGTCGTACAGTTTTCACGATCTATTGCTACTTACTTAAAATGCCCTCAGATCTGGGTATAGGATCTATATAAGAAATAAACCCAAACATATCCTGAAATATAAAGCATATGAGGCAAACAAGTAAAGCAATAAAGGTCATCTAGCTCTTAAGGTAACCCCACTTTTAGTTTAGTATTTCCCCAGCAGAGTCTCCAGTTCTGTAATACGGTGGGAAAACTGACTTTTGGTTTTACGTTTTATCACAAATGTTGCGGATAGCAAGAATCACCATCAACTTTTCTTTTATCTAATAAAGGTAATGGTAAAAAGAACAGGAAAGACCTTTGAGAATTTTCTGAGTTCGGGGGGTGTGATCGGTGGGAAAGAACTGACTGTTTTGGAATACTGGTTCGCGTTTTGAGTTTGTTTTCGCAAAATGTCGCGGTGAGCAAGAGTCGCCACCGTCTTTTATTTTATCCAACAAGGAAAGGAAAAAAGCACAGAAAACTTCCTTTTTCGAAATGTTTCTCGGGTTTGGGAGGTAGATTATAGAAAGGGAAGGTGTTAGCACCCTTTCTATCCGTGGTTATCCACGGGCTCTTAGATACTTGCTCATTGTGTTTCCAAAATTTGCTTTTCTTTGTGTTTGTGGGTTTGAAAGAGTTTTTGTTTTGAAAGGAGTGTGAGTGCGAAAAGTTTTGTTTTGTTTTTAAAAGGAGCAAGTACTTAAGAACCATCTACCTACTCGAAAAAGGAATTAAATTGTGCTAATGTCCTTTAGACAATGATATCCCACTATTGAGGAGTAGGAAGCGTCGTCGTTGGAGTTTTCGGGTCAATTCGATTAAGGGACGTGTGGTCACTAAAGCAATGTTAGGACGCCTTAGTGGTAACCCTAATGTCTTAGATCATTTTATCCGAGGCAACCGTTTCGAGGCAACTATGATCTTTGGACAAGAGGGTGACCTCTAAAATTTCTTATACTCAATGATCACGTTCGAAGGCAACCAAGTGAGGTGTACCCTAGGAGTGCGCATGTGCAAGTGTGTTAGTTCGGTTACATTATCTTTGTATATGTCATGGGTGAGCTATATTGATTTTAAGTTCATACATTTGATCTTGTCATGCATTTCCTATTATCAAACATCTAACTGTGTATAGTTGCGGAATTTAAATTTGCGGAAATTAAATCTAAACTATTACAAGGCATCGGGTATTTACATCGCCAAAAACAAACCCTTTAATTTAAATTGCGGAAAGTAAAATAAAGCGATAAATAATTAAAGTCCTAATTAAAAGCTATTACATACCGGAAGCAATTACAATATTGGATAAAACGATACGCGTGCGAGAAATTAAATCGGCACATTTTTTAGGGATTTTGACCCTTTTTGAAAAGAAAATATTTTTTTGTTTATTTTTGAATTAGATGGAATTAAACCTAAGCTAATAATTAAATTAAATGAGCTAATTAATAAAAATAATATTTTTTGGATTTTTGTATTTAAGGAAATAAAGTAAATCTGGTCAAAATTAATAAAAACCTAATTCTACATTAATTTTAATTTATTTTGCAAAAGATATTAAAATTACACCTAATTAATACTAAATTAATTAACTCATATTTATTTACAAAAATAAAATAATGAAATTAATTTTAATAAATAAAAATAATATTTTTGTGTTTTTTGATTTTATGAGGAAAAATAAAATAGTTAGTGATTAATAATTATTAATTAAAACAATAAAGTAAATAAATAAATATAATAAGAAGTAAAAGAAAATGAACCAAAGGGGGGTTTGGGCCCCAAATCAAGAGGTATGATAGCATGTTCAAGGCCCATTTACGTCCAAGCCTGTGTTTGACTTTCCAGGATCTCACGCGTGCCTGTTTACTAGAGTTCATGGTAGGCGCTCAATCTTGGCCATTGGATTTGATCTGAAGCCATCTGGCGCCTGGTGGGATGAGGAGTATGGTGGACCACGCTTTGGAAATCACATGCGATTTCCTGAAGAAAAAATAAACAAATATATTGGGGGACCTGGGATTCGAGCCCAGGTCCCATAGGTCTTTCCACTAACGCCTCCACCAACTGAGCTATGATGTTTTGCTGTTAATAAAATAAACACTGATTATTATATGTGAAAAACAATTAATATGCTGGAAAAATAAAAAAATATGGTTCGCTGTTTGAATTGGCCAATGGGGGGAAGACACCTAGTCGTCTTCTTCGTTGAAAAGCCTGGATATTTACCTGCGGATTTTATCCGCAACTAAATTCCCAGGTTCGTCCTAAAATGAGCTATGGGCCATAAAAATGCAATCCAAGGCTATCACCATGCTCGTCTCATCCTCCTGAACTCATCCATGTCCATGGTTGGTTCTGATTTTACCTGAAACGAAAAATGCCTAAAAACAAGAAACCCAAACCCTAGTTTCGGGTAGGGCTTTACAGGCTACAAAAACGAAATTAAATATTGCAGAAAGGCTGGAACTTATGCAAGGATCAAGAATATGCCAACGTTTTGTCAAAAAGATGCAAGAACAAGAGATCACGATTCCATGTCCAGGGCAGAGTTTCAAGCGACTTACAGTGCGTTTGGAGGTGATTCAGGACTCGTGAGTGATTGCTTTAGCTTCAGTGAATGGCTAGCAAGAAGATAGCGTTGAGCTTTTGCCTTGAATTGGTCTCCAAGCAAGATTTCGATCCCCACTTTTTAAAGCTTTTTTTCAGTTTTTTATATGTGATTTCTGCAGCTTTCAGGTCGTGTTTTCGTTCCTCTTGCATTGTGTGAGTATAATAGAAGCAATTAGGTTTAATTTTGGGCTTTGAATCCATGTGAATTGATGATTGAAGATTTGATTTTATTCTCCATTAACAAAGCTTCCAAAAGTGTCAAAAACCAATATTTTCTTCATAACATGGCATGATTCAGATTTTATTTGGTCCATGATGATAATTGAAACCTATATCAATCAAAAATATCACAAGTTATTAATATTTAGATTTTATTTGGATTTAAATTGATTAAAAATGAATTAAATAAATAAAAATCGAATAAAATAGAAAGATTAATAAATTGGCACAAGACTGAATATATGACACATGTGTGGTGTGACAAGATCAAATCAAGTGGAAAAAAGTGGGCCCATTTGTCAAAATTTGAAGTTTTGGGGATAGTTGACTTTTGCCAATTTTGGAAAAATGTCCAACTTCAACCATGCATAACTTCTTCAATTTTGAACTTTTGGAGGTGTTCTTGGACTTTTTAGAAACCTTGAGATGTCCTCTAGCCAACCCTTTCGGTATCATATCATTTTGATGTTCCATGCTCAAGTTATAAACTTTGGAAAAAAAAGGTGTTTTTGTTGACTTTCAAAAATTACCTATAATGTCCAAACTTGTAACTTTTTGTGAGAGCATTTATTGATCTTGGGTTGTGAAGATGGATTGTATGGAATTGAATCCTCTTCAAAATGAGATTTGGATGGGTCATTTCTCATAAAGTATGAGAAAGTTATGCTTGGTCAAAGTTGAGTTGACTTTTCCTACAAAACCCTAATTTAGCAACTTTTGAATCTTGATGAATCTTGAGCAATCCTTGAAGAATCATGATAAACCCTTGATCAAATGATGAATTATCTTTAAAAATGAGAATATTGACAAAAAATCTTGAGGTTTGACTATTTGTAGGTTACAGTTGACTTTTGCCCTAGCATAGTCGATTTTTGGACTTCTTGAGCAATTGACTGATCAAACTTTCTCAGCAAGGCTTGAAATTTGACATGGCTGCACTTGAGAACATATTAGGATATTGGGGAGCACTTGAGGTCATTTGGATGCAAGGACCTTGATGAAACACAAACCCTAATTTGAGATTGATTGCCTTAGGAGATGATTTGACTGTCCAACTCTTGAGCAATATTGAGCAACTTGGAGATTATTCTTAAAATGTCTTGAGAAATATGGGAGGGAAAATTTTGGGGTACAACATGGGGTATGTTATTAAAAGGGAAGGTGTTAGCACCCTTTTCATCCGTAGTTATCTACGGGCTCTTAATTGCTAGCTCACTTTTGAAATACTTTGTGTTTGTGTATGTTTGCATATGTTTTAAAAATTCCTAAGTGAAGCAATTTTGTAATGATTCTCGTATCGTTGAGAATGTATACAAAATTTTTGTTTTGGAAATATTTGTTAAAGAAAGTGTTGTTTTGGAAAGGGATGTTTCGGAAATGCCAATGTAAGGCAACTTGCTTTATAATAATCCTTGTATCAGTCCTCAAGAGTGTTTATAAAGTAGTTGTTTTGAAAGTGTGAGGTGTGAAGATTGTTTTAGTTTGTGAGGAAGCGATTACGAGCGATCTACCTATTCAAAAAGTATTTGTTCTTTTCCTCCTCCTTTAGATAGTGATATCCTACCATTAGTTAGTAGGAAGCCTTATTATTGGATGTGAGGGACAGGCGTGGATCATAGTAAAGTCATAGAAGGAAACTTTTAGGATGCTTTAGCAATTTTCTTAAGGGACTAAGATCGTTTACCGAAGGCGACATCAAAGGGTCATCGAGGGACTACGATTTTTTAACTGAGGGTCTTTGCTAAAGTATCCCGTGTTCGAGGGACATGACTGTTTTTATCCGAGGCAACAAGTGACGGTCACCCTAGAGGTGTATATGTGCAAAGTGTTTTTGATTTCAAGTATTTTATATTTGATGTTAGGTTTTCTAATATTTTGTTTTAAGTCTTGTCATACAAATCCTAATTACTAACAGTAATAAGGAAAGTAGTAAATTGCAGAAATTAAATGTCATATGCTATTACAACGCTTCGGGGATGGGGGTACAAGTTTATGAATGGGGGAGGAAAGCAACAAATCCTAATTATCTATTACAAACTTTTGGCAATTACATAATTGTATTAGTATGAAAAAATAAACAAATGCGCGGAGTTAGAAAGGGGAAAGATGCAAAAACCCTAAAAATTCTAAGTATTTTAAGAAAATATTTTGTTGTTCCTTGTTTAGAAAATATTTGAAATGTGAAATAAAAAGTTAGACATAATTTTAATTTTATTTACAATTTAATTATTTAAAAACAGGGTGTAATTAAATTAATTAATTTTTATTATCAAAAATTAAATTAATTAATTAAAATCTAAAGAATTCTAAGTATTTAGAAATATTTTTGGTGTTTTATTTAGAAAAGATATTTTATAGTATAAAGCCTAATTCTAACTAATTGATTAGTTGATTAATAAATAAAAGCAAAATATAATTAAGTAAAATTAATTTTTATTTGTAAAAATTAAGTTAACTGATTAAAAACTTAAAACTAATTTTTTATTATTTTTATGATTTTTGTTGATTAGATAAAAAATGAAATTGGTTAAAGAAAAGAAAATATTAAAATAAAAAAGAAATTAAGATGGGCCTGTAGTAAAAGAAATTTGGGGGGTTAGAAAGCAAAAAAACTCCAAGCCCAATAACAAGAGAACCCATGCGTTGTTTGAGATCAAGTGGGGGAGATTCATGAGGGCTCATGGTGAGGTCGCTAATCTGGAGCGTGGGATCTGACTGTATGGTGATCTAATGGTGTTGATGAGGGGGTGCATCATTGCGCGCTGGATTTACATGTACCTAATCTACAAGAGAAATGTTGAAAAATAAAATGCCAGAGGCAGAGATCGAACCCCTATCTTGGCATACTAACGCTCTACACACACACACTTGCCATTGGGGTGGCTGTTTCATCCGGTTATGAAACAACACCCATTAAATATAATATAAAACATGTTCATAAGTTGAACTTCATCTTCTTCCTCGCGCCAGAACAACAACATCACCATTTTCAAATGTCAAACTCTTCCATTTCTCAAAAAATTAAAAACTGTAAACATGGAAGTTATTCTAAATTTCTCCACGAATTCAACCATGCCATTAACTTTAATTAACACTCAAAGAATAGGAAGAATTTTACTCAGTACCAAAAATGAAACCTAATTGGTCAGAGCTTCGATTCTCACTCCATGAGCAAAATTAATGAAAACTATTGATGTGGTTAGCTTTAGAATATTGATATCTACATTTTTGCTTTAAAATGTATGCATTAAATATGCTTGTATCAAGATATCACAGTTTGGAAAATTTACCTCTTGAAGTGAAAATACAATGCCCTCTACACGAACTCCAAAAGAAATGTGATGATGGATTAAGCTTGTTGGGACCTTCCTTGAGCTAATGGGATAACTACTTTGCTTTGAAAGTTGTTGAATCAATCCAACCAATTCAACTTGCAAGGCATTGTTTTTGAGTTTGGAAGATGGTGATGATGATGTTACAGAAGTTTTTCTTGTGTTTGAACAATTTCTATATGATATATGTGAAGTGTCTGGATGATTTATTTGGACAAAAGTTGCAAGGGTGATGAGTTTCGAAGTTAAGGTTTCAAAAGTTTAAAAATGGAGGTTTTTGGCCTATTCTGATTTGAGAGAGTTTGAGATGGTAATAGGGCTTGTGGGTTCTTCCTTTGGGTTGCAAATGAACTCTATATTTATAGAGAAAATATTTGAGGGCAAAGGTTGATCAGATTTGAAAGATAGCATGTTATGGTTTGGTTGCTTAGATTTGAAGTAACTTTGAAGAAACATTGTTTCAATGCATAGTACCAAAGGATCTAAGTGGTTAGAGGCTCTAGACATGTTGCTTCTGGCTTTAACATTGTGTGTGTGCAGAAGAAACAATTGAGAGGCTCAAGGAGTTGACATTGTGATTAAAGCTTGCTTTACAAGAATGGTAGTGTTATCTTTTTCCCCTAAATGGCAAAATGGATTGGACAAAGCTTTAATCACTTGGATCATAGCTTAAAAGCTAGTGTAATCTTCTGATTATAGAAAGATTTGGAGGTTAGGGGCCTGTAAAGTGAGATTATGCAACATGGCTTGAAGATTTGATTATGAACTTGTCACAAAAATGACCTATATTCAAGAATGGATGCCCAACTTCATGTCTTTGAATCTCCTAGCTCAAGCATGATAAATTTGTGCTCTTGGACATTTTGGAAAGCTTGAAACATTGTCTACAACTTTCATTTTATGAGTTTTGGCTAAATAAAAATGGGAACTTGGTGAAAATTGGCCAAGAAGTTGAGATGAAAAACTGACCAAAACTTGTTGAAACATTTTCTAAGTGTTGGATAAAAAATATCACAACTTCATGGGCACATATCTCTTAATTCAAGCACTTTTTGGAAATCAACCCTTATTGACAAATTTGTATAATTCATCAATCCCTACAACTTTTATGTTGAAATTTTTCTTTGAATCAACTTGGATCTTAGTGAAAAATGGCTATGAAGTTAGGACTTTTGTTAAGAACAAAAACACTTGGAATTTTTCTAAGTGTTAGAAAATTTTCCAAATTTTTGAATTTTATTGACTTTTTGATTCTTGATGATCAAGTTTAATAGTTTTTAATATCTTGATGATTCTAGACTTTTGAATTCCAATATTGATCAAAAAGTCAAAGTTTGACTTTTGAGTGACTGTTGACTTTTCATTCAATTGGTTCAATTCTTCAACTATCAATCACTTGTATCTTTGGAAATTTCTTGAGCCATGTAATTAGGTCAATATTTTATATTTGATCTCTTGAGATCATGCTTCAATCCATTAGGTCATGCACTAGGCCAAAAGTCAATGATCGACATCTTCAGTCAAAACCCTAATTTTTGGCAATTTTTGACCTTTGATGATTTAAGGGTTTTCCTTGAGGAATCATGGTCAACCCTTGATCAAATGATGAATATCACCTCAAAATGTTTATGTTGACAAAAAATATTGAAGTTTGACTGTATGTTGACCACATTTGACTTTTTATCCAATGTAGTTGATTTTCAGTCACCTGAGTCATTGACTGAGCAAACTTGTGATGCAAGACTTGAAACTTGGCATGAGGGTTCTTTGAGGTATATGAGCAACCATGAAATCTACTTGAGGCATTAGAAGTTCAATTTTCTTTAAGGAAAGTCAAACCCTAGTTATAGGTCAATTATTTAGGAGGAGGTTTGACCAGTCAACTCTTGAGAATCCTTGAGTATTTGAGAATATTAGAAGAATGTCTTGAAGAAAATGGGAGGGAAAATTTTAGGGTACAACAATGAGATATTTGTGGATTCTATTTGGGTCATGGAGAATAGATATGTAGAAGGCATGAAGGAGAGGATGGCAAAAAAATCTGGGTTAAAATGAATATTATGTCTTTTAACATACGTGGGTGTGGAATTTTGGTGAAGAGAAGGAGATTAAAACAGTTGATCAGTAAAGTTCAAGCAGATATGGTATTCATTCAGGAATCAAAAACTATGAATGTTAACAATTTGTTTGTTTTAAGCTTATGGGGTAATGATTCGTTGGAGTGGACTGCAAAAGATTCGGAAGGGGCTTCGGGGGGAATCGTCACGATTTGGAAGAAGGAAGTCATTTCTCCTCTTTTCAGCTTCAAAACTGAAGGAGTTATAGGGATTTATGCATTGTATAAAGGTCAGGTGTGATATTTTGTTAACGTTTATTCATCTTGCTTTCTAGACAAGAAGAGAAAATTATGGTTAGAATTGGTGTCCCTGAAGAACAAATTCGAGGAGGGTTGGTGGTGTATAGGCGGAGATTTTAATACTATCAGAGTGTTAGCTGAAGATTTCAATATTTGATAAAAATATGAAAGTTGATTTGAGAAGATCATGTTTTAAAAAATAACATGAAATTTGACCTTATAAGGTTATTTTATAAAGCTGATTTTTATGATTTGACATGTCGAAGGGCAACTTAAAGTGAAAGGAGTATTTCAAGATATGTGAATACTTTGACAGTCATGTTGGTTGAATTCAAAGTTGAATTCAAAAGCTTCGAGCGGGAAGTTTAAATTTCAAACTAATGCGTTTTCGCCAAGAAGACGCGTGGAAGCGCCATAATGTATGCATGTAAAAGATGTCGAACGTGGCGTAATCTTATAGAAAGACCGTTAGTGTCGAATTAGTATAAATAGGAGTCTTAGATGTTAGGATTCGAGGTGTTCACATTGTATACAAATCACTCATACTCAAAGTACCAGAGCGAGAGAAAAGAGTTTATTGATAATGTATGTGTAAGAACACCATCATTTTATTCAAAGTTGTTTTCTTATTATAAAGTTATTTTAATTGCTTTCTTTATTCCTTTTTCCAATCAAACACTTTTAACAGATTTTGTCGAACTTCCTTTAATAAGCATTTTTTCTTTATATTTTATAAACATTTAGATCATTTCCTTTAAAGTTATATTTAGGATTCATAGCCAAATTTTAAACATCTAGAAGTAACCATAATCACATAGAAAGACCTTATTATTATATCAAATTTTAAGTCAAATTTTAACACTAAGACACATGTCCTAGGATCAATCTAGTCGATCATGTAAGTTACCAAAACATAGAGTTTGGAAGACTAGCGGTTGTTTGCCAGAAATCACTAGTAAACAAATTAGCACATCCGATGGGACTCGTGTCGAAGTGGTTTAGCAACATTGTTTGTGTTCTTTCAATTAGGGTATTTTTAGTTTCTCTTAGGAACAAATTCTTGTCTTTAATATATGAACTTTAGGAGTGGTAAGATAACTAACAATAACCAATCAATACCGAAAAGAAAACATACCAGAAAAATGATTAATAATACCAATAGTGGAGGGGGCAAAATCCTCCACAAGGATCAGGCATAATCATGGCCAGTTCGACGAATACATCAACTACAATCCCTGATTCACAAGCCATGTCCACATCCACAGGACCCATGGCTACAAATAGTTCTATACCTGGATCTACAGGACCCATGCCTACGAATAATTTGACAACCATGCCTGTTTCTACAAGAAGGGGAGAGATTCCTTCGAATACTCAAATCGGTCATGTGTTGGCATATGTTGGGAATCAGACTCAACCTACAACCCCAAGGCCACCAGGGTTTGAAAATTTTGGGCCTTGGAGGGAGAAATCCCAATATGGGATGCCAACTTCCTTTATGTCATGGTTACACAATAATACATCCACAAATACACAGCCTACCATGACAACCTTTTCTCCAGTACACAATTCTGGTTCTGGTATGAACCATATGGGTCGAAATATGCAGAATCAAGGATTGTCAAACCAAATACATATGCTTACAATTAATAATCAGGCAGCATTTAGGCAGCAAATAGAAGCTAGTGACCACGACATGGTCGGAGTACTTGCCCGTGAAATGAATGCCATTTTCTCCCCCTTTGATCCAAAATGTTCATAGGATAAACCAAGAAAATACCCAATCCTACCAGCAAATGTCAGCGTAGATGGCGCGCATAGCAGATTTCTTTGGAGCCCCCCAAGCACCTGTTCAAAACAGAATGTTTGTTATGTCTCAGGTGTGGGGCAGTGTATGATAAAGAGATGGCTGAAATGTTTGAAAGAGTTCCATATACCCATGGATGGGACAAGCAAGGTAGCAACCCCAACACATACGCCTTCAACAAGAGGGGAGTCCCCAAAAGGCAAGATAGTCCTCACCCCAAAGCCAGGAGAGTCACGTTCAAACTTCCAGCAGAAGTACCAACGGACAGATGGACGCAAGTGGGGGCAGGAAGAGGAAAGTGGAGAAGTTTCGACCAAGGGGGAAGAACTTCGATGGCCTACAGAAAACAGTTTCAAACATCAAGGAGAGATATGTACAGGTTAGAGAACTACAAAGGAAACAACCCAATGTCCAGATCCCAGTGGAGAAGGCACCAGAGGATCAAAAAGGCTGAGAGAGAGTTAACTTCGAAGGACATAGAGGAGTCTAGTAATAACAAGTTCTTTTCCAGCACTGCGAACTCAAACAAGCAACCTGTGAGTCGAAAGTTGTTTCTGTCAGAAGAGAAGGTCACAAGTGAGAAAGTTCAGAAGAACCTGACGAAAGAAGACGAAATGTCAACAGACAATTTCAAATTTGACGGGGTTTCGTCCTTTAATGTTAATTGTAATGTAGTATCAGTTTTACCTCAGGAATACAACCAGGAAACTGAAATAGAGGACCAGGAAGAAGTTGATGAGGAGGAAATGGCGAAACATAAACCAGTTTGCTACTATGTGCTCAACAATGGAGTTGTCGAAGAACAAAATGCTTTCTTCGAGAGACCTCACCATGGTATGAAGGGGCATCTGAAGCCTTTATACATTAGGTCCAGGGTTGAACAAGTAGGCATAAACAAGGTTTTGGTGGATGGAGGAGCAGCTGTCAATTTAATGCCACAACTCATATTGAAAAAGATTGGAATGTTCGATACGAACGTAAAGCCACATAACATGGTCCTTTCGAATTATGAAGGGAAGATTGGACATACATTAGGAGTAATACAGGTAGAATTGACAGTTGGTTCAATTACAAGACCAACTATGTTCACGGTGATCCCAACAAAGGCAAACTACAACTTGCTGCTTTGCAGAGAATGGATACATGGGATAGGAGCGGTCCCTTAGACGATGCACCAAAGAATATCCATCTGGAGAGAAGATGGTATAGTAGAAAATATAGAAGTGGACCAAAGTTACTATATGAATAAAGTGAATCAGGTAGACAGGAGGAACTTCGATAGGAATCTGACCAACATAGGGTCATGCTACCCAGCAGAAGAAGAATACTCACCAAGCAAAAATGCCCTTTATTTCTTAACTATCCATCCAAATGGTTTCCAATGGGACAGAGAAATCATGGGAGAAATAGAGGGCGTTAAGGGAATGTTTGATATACGGCCAACTGGCTGGGATGAAGATAGGTATTATGTTTGAATCATTATTCTTCGAAAAGATTTCGGCTTACTTGGCCGAGAATAAAAGAAATCGGTTCTCGAAGCTGAAATAACAAACGTGGCCTCGAAGCCATAGATAGTACGCTACACACTGCAGGACCTGGGGAATATTTTATCCAAAAACCTCCTGACAAACAGGTACCAGTCGAACAGTTAGAACGAAGACTGGATGCCATATACGATGAGGAGCCCTTGGGTTTCGAGAGAAATCCGTTGGAGTCAAGCGCAAAGATGTTGGCTCAATACCCCCTTGAGGAAATAGATCTTGGGGATGGAAGCGTGAAAATAATCACGTACATCATTGCCAAACTAGATCCCAAGTTGAAGACAAGGGTGATTGAATTGCTGAAAGAAAACAAAGATAGCTTCGCTTGGAATTATGACGAAATTCCTGGTTTAAAAACAGATCTGGTCGAATTAAGATTGACAATCAAAGAAGGAAAGAAGCCTATCAAGCAGACACCTAGAAGGTTCGCCCTAGATGTTCTTTCAAAAATTAAAAAAGAGGTCAAAAGACTTCTTCGTTGCAATTTCATCACAACTACAAGGTATGTAGAATGGATTTCCAATATAGTTCTTGTTATTAAGAAAAATGGTTCATTAAGAGTATGTATAGATTTTCGTGACTTAAATGCAGCAACTCCTAAAGATGAGTATCCAATGCCTATGGCAGAAATGCTAATAGATTCAGCTGCAGGATTTGAGTACCTTAGTATGCTTGATGGATACTCTGGATACAACCAAATTTTTATTGTTGAAGGAAAATGAAAGGTTGCTAGTCGAAATCTGGTGATTACAAAAAATGTTCATTTCTGCATTGATTCGAAATAGACATTTATTGGGGGAAATTTGTTAGCTGAAGATTTCGACATTTGATAAAAATATGAAAGTTGATTTGAGAAGATCATGTTTTAAAAATAACATGAAATTTGACCTTATAAGGTTATTTTATAAAGCTCATTTTTATGATTCGACATGTCGAAGGACAACTTAAAGTGAAAGGGGTATTTCAAGATATGTGAGTACTTCGACAGTCATGTTGGTTGAATTCAAAGTTGAATTCAAAATCTTCGAGCAAGAAGTTTAAATTTCAAACTAATGTGTTTTCGTCAGGAAGACGCGTGGAAGTGCCAGAATATATCCGTGTAAAAGATGTCGAAAGTGGCGTAATCTCATAGACAGATCGTTAGGGTCGAATTAGTAATAAATAGGAGTCTTAGATGTTATGATTCGAGGTGTTCACATTGTATACAAATCACTCATACTCAAAGTACCAGAGCGGGAGAAAAGAGTTTATTGATAATGTATGTATAAGAACACCATCATTTTATTCAAAGTTGTTTTCTTATTACAAAGTTATTTTAATTGCTTTCTTTATTCCTTTTTCCAGTCAAACACTTTTAACAGATTTTGTCGAACTTCCTTTAATAAGCATTTTTTCTTTATATTTTATAAACATTTAGATCATTTCCTTTAAAGTTATATTTAGAATTCATAGCCAAATTTTAAACATCTTGAAATAACCATAATCATATAGAAAGAACTTATTATTATATCAAATTTTAAGTCAAATTGTAACACTAAGACACATGTTCTAGGATCAATCTAGTTGATCCAGTAAGTTACCAAAACATAGAGTTTGGAAGACTAGCGGTTGTTTGTCAAAAATCAATGGTAAACAAAGAGATAGGAGGGAAAGAATTGGGAAGAACTCAGATCTTAGAAACTCTAACATGATGGAATTCAATGACTTTATTGATAGCATGGATCTTACTGACTTACTTCAATTGGAGGTAGATTTACTTGGTCCAACAAGGAGGGGAGTGTTATAAGCAGACTGGACAGATCTCTATTATCTGAAGCTTTGAGAGCGAGAGGGGCATATCGGATCATACACCTATTTGGATGAAATCCAATGAGGTTAATTTGGGTCCAAAGCCCTTTAGAGTTAATAGTTGATGGTTTGAACATAAGGATTTCTTATGTTTTGTGGAGGAGTCTTGGAAAAATCTAAGCATTGAAGGCAAACAAGCATTCGTGTTGAAGGAAAAACTCAAGTGTCTTAGGACATTCTGAGAAGTTGGAATAAGGATATTTTTTGTTGGTTGGAAATTAAAGTAGAGGAAGCTATCGGAAAATTAACAGTGAATATTTGATCCCAATTGATGATGATGATGTCAATAACAATTGGCGTTTCGATGTTAGAAGGACGGCTGCAGAAGACTATTGAAGGCATTTGAGTCTCAAGAGAACCTTCTCAGACAGAAATCTAGACAAAACTGGCTTCGAGAGGGAGATCAGAACACCAAATATTTTCATGCGGTAATCAAGGATAGGAAGAGGGAAAACACCATAGCGGTAGTCCAGAATGAGGATGGAATAACATTTGAAGATGTTGATGGAATTCGTAGTGAGATTCTGAGAGTTTTCAAAAACAGATTTTTGGAACCTATAAAGGAGAGATTGTCTTTCTTTGGGTTGGAGGTCAGAAGACTAACTTTAGAAGATAATATTCATCTTGAATCTGATTTCACTTGTGAGGAGATAAGGGCGGTTGTGTGAGAATCAAATGGTGAGAAGAGTCTCGGAACCGACAGATTTAATTTTTGGTTCTTACAGGAATGTTGGCGTTTTCTAGAGGAGGATATTGTAAAATTTGTGTGGGAATTCCATAAGACAACGACTTTACCAAAATCCATTACCGCGTCATTCTTAGCGCTTATTCCAAACAAAAAAATTAATCCTCGTGGCTTAGATGAGAATCGGACAATTTATTTGGCTAAGATTCTATCCAAAATTTTGGCGAACTGAATTAAGGTGCTGCCATCTCCGTCTCAATCTGCTTTTGTTTCTGGTAGACAAATTCTGGATGCGGTATTAGCTTTAAATGAAATTATTGATCACGCAAGGAAGGAGAAGAAAGAATGCTTCATCTTTAAGGCTGATTTTCAACGCGCGTATGATTGCGTGAATTGGGACATTTTGAGAAACCTATTTCACATATTCGGTTTCGGGTGTAGATGGCAAAAGTGGATGAAAGCTTGCATTTTTACAAGTTCGATGTCAATTCTTGTCAACGGGAGTCCGGCTCAAGATTTTATGGCGGAGAGGGGCCTTAGACAGGGAGACATGTTGTCTCCTTTTTTATTCACAAAGGTGACAGGAATTCTGGCTGGTTTGGTTAACAAGGGAGCAGCGACGGGGTCTTTCGAGGGTTACAAAATTAGTGAAATTTTTATGTAAAAATTTTGCAATTTGTAGATGATACTGTTATTGTGAGGAGTGGTAGTTGGAACAATTTAAGATCCATCAAGGCTATTTTCAGGGGTTTCGAACTCATTTCTGGTTTGAAGGTCAACTTCTACAAGAGCAAAAATTTTGGGGTAAATTTAACAGAAGAGTTCATGGTTGGTGCTTCTGAATTTGTGTTACTGCAGGGATGTTTTTCCTATTAGATTCCTGGGCATTTCAGTAGGACTAAATCCAAGGAGATGTGAGTTTTGAAATTCGGTGATTCAAAGTCTTAAGAAAAAATTATCAAGTTGGAAGGCGAGGTTTTTATCAATAGAAGAAGGGTCACTCTTCTGAATTCAGTAGTATCAAGCATTCTCATATACACTATGTCTTTTTACAGAGCTCCGGTCAAGATCATCAAAGAGATCATCTAAATCCAGAGTAGATTTCTCTGGAATGGGAATGAGGAAAAAAAATATATCAGCTGGATTAATTGGAGAAACGTTTGTAAGCCCAAAAAGGAAGGTGGTCTCAGCGTCAAACATATTGGAGTTTTCAACAAGGCGTTACAGTGCAAATAGAAGTGGTAGATTCTAAATTAGGATGGAACCATTTGGAAACGAATTCTTTGTGATAGATATGGTGATGTGAAAGAAATTGTGATGTTGGATTTTGAGTCTAAGACAATCAAAAGGGCTCCAACCTGGTGGAAAGACATGTTGTCGATAAGTACTCATAAATCTATCATTTTTTATTGTTTTGCAGATAATATCAATTGTAGACATGGCAATGGAGAATCTATTTTGTTTTAGTTCTACATATGGTTGGGCGGTGTTCCGCTATAAGATATTTTTTCAAGACTTTTGCATTTCTAAGAAACACCTTGGGAAGGTGGCTGAGATGGGCGAAATGCATGACAATGTTTGGTGTTGGGACTTTTCTGTTACACCGGAAGATTATTTATTAGACAACCCATAGGCAACGGATGAGGCTTTCGAATTGCTAGAACTCGTAACAGGGCACAAACCATTGATTGAAGCATTGGATACGTACATATGGTAGAATAATCATAATGGTTTATTCTCTGTTAATAGTTGTTATCACTCTTTTTGTGACAAGGATTTGGAAGAAGTTATGGATGAGCATTCAAATAAATTGATGGATGAACAACTCAGGAATCACAAGAAACATGAGTTGTTCAATCAACGACACTTATCATTACGAAATGTCACTCGGGGAATTTATTTGAGTCTTGTTAATAAGTACTCAAAAAGACAAAATCATGTCATTGTGGGGAAATTTATTTGAATCTTGTTAACAAGTATTCAAAAACACCCTAGCATTGTTTAAGATTTCCGAATATCGTATCGATTGAAAAGTCAAGTATATGCCTTATTTAATATCGTATTGGGGTATCTAATTAATGCTCGGACAAATTAGCATCCACTAAAGTCTTTCCTTCACCACTGTTCTGGTGAGATTTTTGCTATTCCACACAAGCACGAGTGTTTCTACCTGCACTGATCGTCTGCGACTCACTGAGGAAGGGACTGGGAGATGAAACGCACATCTTTGAGATTTGCATCTTGCTATCTTCAAGGTACTCAAAAAGCATCTGTCTGCATACTGCAAAATGAGAAGGTGAACTATAATTATCAGACTTAGACATGCACTTATATAATAATTCCACATAAGATGACAGCACAAAACTGTCAAGATAGTTAATACAGAAGAGGAATGGTACTGCGTTAACTTACATTTGGAATGTCAAAATCACCTTCACTTGCATCACATATATCCAGAGACAATTTCCGAAGCAATGGCATCTGTTAGTTACAACAGAAGATATAACAGCCAATGTCAAGTACCTAACATTTAACAAAACCAAAATATAAGATAAAGAAACACAAGCAAGGTGCAACCAACCTCTGAAGTGGCATGAAAAATGAAGTTTCTCGGTAGCCCAGGACCCTGTGTATGCAAGGTCAAATCAGATATAGTTTCAATAAATAATTCAAAAATCCAGAGGAATCCACAAAGCAAACTTTAGCTTCTCGTTTTTATGTAGTTGTATTGTATCTTTATTTTCTCTCAAGGGTTGGGACATAAAAAAGATACCGAATCTATCAAAGAAACAGAAAAATGACAGCTATTTATTTTTAGTCTGTAGTTTAATCAATCCTTATCATGAGAACCAAGTTCCCACATAATCATGTAATGAAATGTTTTGGTCTAAAAAATAAAAATAAAATTAAGAATATAGATGATACAATAATTTGTACGCCAAACAGTATATTCACAAGAGTTTAAATACCATGTCTTGCACTTGGAATCATAGCACGACATCATGGAGAATAGCAAAAATACCAAATTTTCTTTTTTTGTTTATAAATGATATAATTCATTAAATTTATTCATGGTGTTGTGGCTATATTAATCTAAACAATGACTGGATGATCTAAGACAGGCAGAAAATTAGTTATCATGATGGATCCAATCCAAAAACAGTCTGACTAGAAAACATACGAATAACTTCTCATGTGACCACTGACCATCATTCTTAATTTTGATTTCTACCCTTCTAATATGAAAAATATACTTTAGCTGTTGAATGTAACTTTTGATCACATGCGTATATATAAAAAAAACTCTAAAATTTGTTGAAAATGAAATTGATAAACTTCTGTGCAGAAAAAAGGGTTGACAGAAAGCTCACATTATGACGCAACAGAAGATCTTCAAGAGCTCTGCAGTCAAGAAGAGCCGAGACCCCGTTTGCTGTTATTTCTCCACATTCCTAAACAATAGGCATCCATGTTTAGTGCAGTTGCAAACAAAAGTAAGAATCCACTATCCATGACCTTTCTACCTCCTTCACATGTTATCAATGAAAGAATATGATGCATATGTGGTAATCTAAACTATAATACTTGCTTTGTTTAAATGACAAAGGATTGAATAGCCATTAATAACGGAGAAGCACCCATCTCTGATCTCCCCGTGTAGAAAAACCTATATTCTATCAAATTTCCCATGACCAGAAGATGACAACTGTAGGCCACAGATATTGCTCAGTTTCAGATTTTCGGGTAAACTCACTAAAGAAGCATATTCGTGATACATAGACGACAGCCATTTTGTGTCTGTAAAAGTATAGGCCTAACTCAACCCTACAAAACCGGCTTGTAAGGTGAGGATTACTCCCACTTATAAACTCATGTTCAGGCCATATATTGTCTGATGTGGGACTCTTAACACCCCCTCTCACGCCTAGGAATTAGGGTTGGAGCGTGGAACTAAATGGTGGGTTACCCAATGGATCTTAGATGAGGCTCTGATACCATCTTAGAACATGTGGGTTGGGCCTCCGATGTGGGACTCTTAACAATAACCATGCATACAGTAATTCCAATAGTTTATAAGGGGAAATGGGAAAAAGATTAACAAACCTCTAGATGAATAGAGACCAAGCCTGGCCATGCACATGAAATTATATGTTGAGAATCTGCAATGAAAAATTACATTGTCAAACTGTAAATTTTCAGCATTTGATTAGGTGGTCAATGGTGAGTCGCTATAAGGTAATCTCAAACAAGAAAAATCACCATATTGCAACACCACCCCAGCCTCGGTTACTTTTTTCTCTTTGTTGCAATTATTTGTTACCAATGAGTACTAAGTGGCAGTAGATGACAAAACAATTATCAAAATGGAATACGTTGGCTGTTTGGTACTTAATATATTTTGATCATCTCGAAGGTTCAACTTATCAAATTAGAGGCTTTGTTTACAGATTCATGTCCATTAAATTAAGTTAATTGCAATTGATCATATTTTCAACTATTTGATCCTAACCTGAGTTAAGAAGAGGGCAACCAAGCAATGAAAGCTCTACCAAATTTCTACAGTTTTGAGATAAAATAACCAGGTCATCATTGGTCATCCATGGGGTAACTCTTTCAAGCCTCAGCTTTCTTAGATTTTGCATAGGGATTTTGAAGCTTGACATGGATATATCACCAAAACAATAGCACAGAGCTAATACTTGTAACTTCAAGGTGATAATTAATTTTGTCACGATGATATCAGATATAACCTATAGAAAACCATAACAACAGAGATATACAACAAACAAAAGTTTAGAAATCTGATAGAATGTCTGAGAACTGAAAGACAGAATCACACACAGAGCAGAAAAACAAGCATTAACTTAAAAATAGAAGCATACATCTATATGCATTGATACAAGAATAATAAGAAATCCTTTGGCTATAATTGATAAGACTATTAGAAGTATAAGCCTCGACATGTCTTGTTAAATAGGTTGATAGGGAAAATAATGATGTCAAATGTTACCTGTAGAAAACCATAACAACAAAGAAAGCCACAAACAATTTTAGAAATGTGATAAAAATGTCTGAGAACTGAAAAACAGAAAGCAAAATAACAGAAGACCAAGGAATAGCTAAAACAATATAAGCATACATCTCATATGCACAGATACAAGAATATAATAAGACACACTTTAGCTATAATTGATATCAGAAGTATAAGCCTTGACTTGTTATGCTAAATAAGTCGATTGGGAAAGTTCCTAACTGGTCTTGATCGACCAACAGCTCTTGCATGGCTCTTCTAGCTAATGTCTTTGAAAAGCTTTAATGAAGCCTTGGCTTAGTAAAGAAAGGCTTGTTCGTGATGGGACTAGCCCAAAAAACAATAATGATGGAACTCCATGGATTGTAGATGAGGAATTGCATTTCTGGTGAACTAATTGACCAGAAAAGTTTAACCAAACATAAATGGTGTTTGAAAATGTGAAAAACGTATTGCTTATATTGTATATTTAAATAATTTAGGCTAACTAGATTATCCATTTGGATTGGTTAACATATTCCTTGATATTATGATTGGTTTCCCTAGTTAGTTGATGGTACTAGGAGTCTAGTATCCATATAAATAACAATAAGTGATTTGTCTTTTGTAATAAGGTCCACATATCATTCACATCAATATCAATATAAAATTATTATTGTAAACATTTTGTTTCCTCACAAAAAACAAATCTATAACTTCAACACAGTTCCAAAACTGAGCATGTTATCACTATTTTTCTATATGACTTATTGCATCACTATTTTTCTGCCAACTTTCCAAAAATTTTGGGACTATTCTAACAATGTCATAATGTCCATGACTATTCTCTTCAGGTTCTTTTTTTTAGTGGGTTTTTATCTGCTACTTCCACAGCCTATATCAGAATCATAGATTCATTTGCCTCACTTTCATGCAATTCGAGAAGCCTTGAACTATCCAAGAGAAACATCCTGTCCCCGTACAGGGGCAGATCTAGAATTTTCAATTAATGGAGGCAATATTATAGTATATTACAAATATTCGTAAAGAAAATGTAATAATGCATAAGTTATAAATTGGTGACCTCATTATCATTAAGCAAAAATCATAAAATTATCAAATCATACAATGATATACCTAACAAATTGAAGATATTTTAATACTGCAATATTGCTTGTAATAGTGCACAACATATCACTCACATCATTATCAATATAATTTTATTCTTTTGAGCATTTCTCGTCTTTCATCTTTGTCTGTACCGAAATACCAATAAGAGTTTCTCTAGTGTTTTCCATACTATAGTAAATAGAAACAATTTTTTATATTCTTTAGAGACCAATAAGAATCTCCAATCAACAGGATAGATAATTATCACCTGAAAATGGAGGATTATTGTTTCTAGCAGGGGACAGATTGCTGGTAGCTGTCTCAGGGCATCGTCCCCTAGCATTCCACCTAAACCTACATTGATGGTCTTTAATGACCTTAATGCAGGTTCCAATGCACTGAAAGAGAAGGAAGAAAAACCCCAACCAAACTCAAGTTCTTCCAATCTACACTTCTTTCCTAGCTCAGTATGTAATTCTTCATGCAAGGAAGAAAAGCTAGATTCTCTCTTTTCAATAAAAATATCTCCTTTTAACAAATTTTTACAACCTCTTGCTTTCAGACTCTTCAAGCTTGGATTTCCATGAATAACATAACTTAATGCAGCTTCAGAAATCTGCAATTACACAAGTAAGTTAATAAAATTGAAAAGAAAAAGAAAAACACTCCCTTCGCCTCAGATTAAATGTCACATTAGGGTTGTATGTGGTTCTCTAAAGAAAATGGTTAATTGGATTGATGTCAATGGCAAAAGTAGTATCATTTACTAAAATACTCTAAAGTGGAGTGGAATTCAATAAATAAGGGTATATTAGTGGGGGGGAAATAATTAATATCGGTATCTAAAGAGAGAATTATTGAGATAGGAAAAATGTAAATATGGCCATTTATGAGATAGAGGGAGTAGTTAGCAAATAACCTATTGCACTTTGAAAAATGTAAATATGGTCCTCTTTATGAGACAGAGGGAGTAGTTAGAAAATAACCTATTGCACTTTGAAAAGGTATGCATACTCAGAATCCCTCTCCTTATATCAAACAATAAGTTAACTAAATTTTGATGTTCTTTCTCTTACATTCTTTTTTTCATCTATAACCTTGCAACTTCCAACCGAAAGTAAGCAAACATTCCAACCTCACTTCCTTAAAATGTTAATCAATATTTTAAATTTCAACAAAATAACAACTAACAAGCCACTAATATCTTCTATTAACAGTATAAAGACAAACAAAAACATGTCAAACTTCACGAATATGACCATAAACCTTGGTGTCTGACACATCAAGCATCTCCAAGGAAGAGCCTTTGAAATTATAAAGTGCCTGGTCAACAAGGTGTGTTCCTCTCAGGCATAGACTCTTCAAAACTTGTGTTTGAGACATAAGCTCTTGTAGAGATAACTCAGAAATACCTGCAATACAACTAAGTTATTAGATATTTTCAATATAGAAGTTAAAGTTTATAAAATTGTAAAATATCCTTCTCAAAAATTAACTAAACTTGGATTTCGTAAAATAGTTCTAAACAAGGTTGTCAAAATCGAGAGTTTACTTTGAATCGAAAGAGGATAGTAAGATCGAAAAATCGTACATCGCAACCAAAATCGATGGATTCTACTTGAATCGTTTTGTTGAATCGAAAGGGAAAATCAAGATCGCATAATTGAAAATCGCAACCAAAATCGATGGATTCAACTCATAATAGTACTCAAGTTTAAAATCATAAAGCAACCAAGTGTCAAATCTTAAATATAAAACAAATTACTTAAAGTCTAGATGCTAAATTAGATCACTAATGCGCCATCTACTTGGATCATCTCCCATAATGTCAACATTGTCATCTTAATTAATCTCATCACCATCACCACCCCTACCACCACCACCACCATCATCATCACCTCTTGCACCACTTCCATCATCAAGGTTGAAACATAGTATTGCTTACAGATTGTTGAAACCAAAGATGAAGGCAAGGTCGAAAATAGAGCAGCAATAAGAGTCAAGGAGACAAAGTTGAAAACTTGAAGGAGAAAGAAACACGATTGATGTAGAAGCGCAAACGTCAAATGAATATCAATAAAATAGGGTTTTCCCCCTTTTTAAATAAAAAGGATTAAAGCCCGGTCACAAAACTGAAACGGGTCATCTTTACCCATTTTAAAAATTACCCAAAAAAAAAACCCAAAATCGGTGGAATCCATATGAGATCGCGGATTTTGCTGCAATTTAGCGATTTTGTGCAATTTTATTGGGATTTTGCTCTGATTTAGGATTCTACTCGCGATTCAGATCGTTTAGGGTGAGCAAAATCACAAAATCCATGGACTTCAAAATTCTGATCGCGATTCTGACAACAATGGTTCTAAACCCTAAGAATAACTTGTTCCTTTATTATGATGGAACAATGTTGTAAATTAAATATTTGATGAAATGCTTGAGTTACAAAGCACTCAAGTGATTTGATTATATACACTCAAGAGAGTAATTACAAGATAAGATTGAAGTTATTTCCTAGGTACATGTATGTAATTTACAAGACATGGATTCCTAGACTCCTAGATACATGAACATGCTCATAAATACATAATTATAATTCCAATAATTGGAATGATTCCAATAATTGGAATGATTCCAATAATTCCAACACTCCCCCTCAAGCTGGAGAATAGATATCAATCATTCTCATCTTGCAAGTCAATTGATTGAAACGATCAGGTGGCAAGCCCTTTGTCAGCACATCTGCAAGTTGATGTCCAGAAGGAATATAGGATGTAGCTATCAAACCACTATCTAGTTTTTCCTTGATGAAATGGCGGTCAATCTCTATATGTTTGGTCTTGTCATGCTGAACATGATTATGAGCAATATTGATTGCCAACTTGTTGTCACAAAATAACTTCATAGGCCCTTCACATTGTATTTTCAGATCATTTAGAATGCTGAACACAGATTCCTTGAGTCAAAGCTCGAAATTCTGCCTCAGCGCTTGATCAAGCCACTACATTTTGTTTCTTACTTCTCCATGTGACAAGGTTCCCACACAAGAGGGTGCAAAATCCCGAAGTGGATCTTCTATCACTTATTGATCCTGCATAATCAGCATCGGTGTAGACTTCTATAGTTAAGTTTCCATCTCTTTTGAACAATAGTCCTTTTCCCAGAGTAGCCTTGAGGTATTGCAAGATGCGATCAACGGCTTGTAAGTGTCGGATTCTCGGGTCATGCATAAATTGGCTCACTACACTGACAACATAAGCCAAGTCAGGCCTAGTGTGTGCCAGGTAAATCAACTTTCTTACCAACCTCTGATATTGGACTCTGTCAACTTTGACACTTTCTTCTCCGAGGCTCAACTTATGGTTTTGCTCTATGGGAACACTAGAAGGTTTGCATCCCAGTTTCCCAGTTTCCTGCAAGAGATTGAGTTTATACTTCCTTTGAGATATGAAAATGCCTTGGTTTGAGTAAGCAACCTCAATTCCTAAAAAATACTTGAGTTTCCCAAGGTCCTTCATCTCGAATTCTGCCGATAGTTTTTCCTTTAGCAATTGTTTCTCTGTCAGGTCGTCTCCTATAATATAATAATATCATCAACATAAACAAGAAGGATAGTAAGTTTTCCTCCAAGCGAGTGCTTAAAGAAAAGCGTGTGATCTCCTTGGCTCTGCTTGTAGCCTAAGTACATCATTGCTTTTGTAAATCTTCCAAACCATGCTCTAGGAGAATGTTTTAGCCCATATAGGGCTTTCCTCAATCGACACACCTTGTTGGATCCACATGTTGGGCCAAATCCCAGCGGAATCTCCATGTACACCTCTTCTTCTAAGTTTTCATGCAAGAATGCATTTTTGACATCAAATTGTTGTAATTCCCATCCGAAGTGAGCAGCAAGAGATAATAAGATTCAGACAGTCTTCATTTTCGCAACAAGAGCAAATGTTTCCTCATAATTTATGCCATATGTCTGTGTGTATTCTTTTGCCACTAATCTAGCTTTGTAACGATCAAGAGTACCATCTGATTTGTGTTTGACTGTATAAATCCACCTGCAACCAACAGGTTTCTTGCCTTCCTGTCTATCAACATTCTCCCAAGTTTCATTTTTTTCAAGAGCTTTCATTTCCTCATTCATCGCTTGGACCTAATTTCTATCTTTCAATGCCTCTTGAACGGATGATGGAATGACCACAGAGTCAACTGCAAAAATTATGATGCTGCAAAGAAAGATTTTTAGTGAAGACAAATTGAGATATAGGGTATTTGGCACATGATCTTTTCCCTTTGCTCAAAGCAATGGGCAAATCATTTGTATTAGTGTCATAAGTGTCAGAGCTATGGGAATCACTAATAAGACTGTGAGTTTCAACACTTACCTCCGGTTCTGGCGAGTTGTGTTTGGAGCAGGTTGGGCTTACTTCTTTTGTGATACACCAAGGTTAGCTCACCAGCCTTAGTTATTGTTGGTGTGGAAGATGATGGTTCCTGCAAAACAGACGACAAAGGAGGGACCAAAATAGAAGTGGGATCAATAATAGAAGGATCAGTAATAGGACTTGACATAGGATTAACAGTCGACTCGAGAGACTCAATTGTAAGACCGATAATAGGACTTAAGAAAGGAGTCACGGGCAACTCAGGTAGGACCAAAAACTCGAAATCAGATTCTACATTCTGAATGCTCTCCCCTTGAAGCTGGGGACAAGTGAAGTAGGTCAAATTCTCATGAAACGTGACATCTTTAGAGACAATACGTGACATCTTTAGAGACAAAGTACTTACGACTAGGAGGATGATAGCATTTATATCCTCTCTTGTTTGGGGGATAGCCAACAAAGATGCATCTGACTGCGCGGGGGTCGAACTTACTTCGGTGTTGTTTATGGATATCGACAAAGGCAACACAACCAAATACTCGAGACTTGAGACTTTTCAAAATAGGAACAAAAGGAAACCGTGAAGTCATAAATTGAACAGGACTGACATTACCTAACATGCGAGATGGAATCCGATTAATCAAGTAGGCAACAGTCAGTACGGCTTCTCCCCAATATGAGTTGGGAACTGCCATTTGGAAGAGGATGGCTCGAGCAACTTCAAGTAAATGACGATTCTTTCTTTCTGCAACACCATTTTGTTGTGGGGTGTCGACACATGTAAATTCTTGAAGTATTCCACGTTGACTGGTAAAATTTAAAAGGGTGTGATTGGCATACTCTTTGCCATTGTCAGAGCGGACTCTTTTAATCCCCTTGTCAAATTGTGTTTGTACCATGTCATAAGAACTAATAAATATTTCTGGAACTTCAGACTTATCCTTCATCAAGAAAATCCAAGTTGCTCGAGTACAATCATCAATAAATGACACAAATCATTTAGCACCCGAAATATTAGAAATAGGTTCAGGTCCCCAAACATCAAAATGTATGAGATCAAAAGGTTTAGCACTTCTACTGGAACTAGGAGTAAAAGAGACATGATGATGCTTAGCTAACTCACAAAAGTCACATTTAAAAGATTCTATTGAATGATGTAAAAACCAAGAAGGAAACATAGACTTAACTAAAGAGAATGGTGGATGACCAAGACGCTTGTGTTGAAGCCAAATTTGTGCGGCAGAATGAGAAGAAGACACGGAAGACTCAGTCTACAAGTAGGAAGCCAACACCTTCAAACAATTTGGTTCATCAGATAGATAGTACAACCCTCCCTTTTCCTCAGCAACTCCAATTGTCTTTCCTGTGGTAAGATCCTGAAAAACACAATAAAAAGTGAAAATTACTTTACAATTCTAATCACGAATGAGTTTACGAACAGATATTAGGTTGTGAGAGAGTGTGGGAACATGTAGCACGCCCTGTAATTGAAGTGAAGATTGCAAGTTAACACTCCCAGAGCCATCAATACGGGCATAAGAACCATTAGCAACCATAAAATAACGGTTCTTCTCAGAGCAGGTGTAAGAGGAAATCAAACTAGGATTGAATGCTATATGGTCGGTGGCACCAGAGTCTAAAATTCAAGCATTCTTAGAGATTTTACCGCAAACACTAAAGGATTGAGAGCATACACTCAAGCCGGTCGTCGGTAGAGAACAACTTCCAGAAGGCATACTGAGAGAGTCAAGTATAGCCTTTAAACGATTCACCTCATCCTTGGTGAATGATAAAGAGTAATCAAAAGAAATTTTTTCAGCCATTTGTAGCAAGCTAAAAAAAACAGCAATAAGACAAGCCAAACATCAGCAAAAAAGGATCAAATAGAGGTGTTTTTGGACAGTTTTTGGACACAAAAAAAAAAACTGCAATAAAGGGTAACAAGGCTGCAATGAAGGCGGCAAAAATTGTCACAATGAAGGTGACTTAGGGGTTACCGTATGAAAACGGCTAGGGTTTATGCGGAAGCAAGTCTCTCAAGATCAAGAGCTCTTGATACCATGTTGCAAATTGAATATTTGGTGAAATGTTTGAGCTACAAAGCACTCAAGTGATTTGATTATATACACTCAAGAGAGTAATTACAAGATAAGATTGAAGTTATTTCCTAGGTACATCTATGTAATTTACAAGACATAGATTCCTAGACTCCTAAATACATGAACATGCTCATAAATACGAATTATAATTCCAATAATTTGTAATTCCAATAATAATTCCAATAATTCCAACAAACAATAATTAATTGAATAGGTTATTGCTCACATGACTTCTTTCTTTCACTTCAAAAGTGAGGTATAGTTTTGAAAATTGAACCCAAAAAAAAAAATGGTGTTTTGAACTTCTTGTTCTCCATAGCATTAATACTTTAAGGCCACACATGTGAAGAGATCACAAGGATGATCCAAAGCAATAGTAGCATGCTGCATAATTATTACTTGACTAACACATCAAAAGCAAATATATATACAGCAGCAAAATCTATAATTTTAACTATACCAGTATACTACACAAAGGCTAAGTCTTAGGCACAATCACAAATTTAAGTGATTTAGACACTCACATATAAATGAAAAAAATTAAAAGAGAAGTAATTTAGTCAAATCATTCATCATTACTTTAATCTTTTTCATTTTAATTTATTTATATCGTGTGTGTCTATACAATATTTATTTGGGGTTGTGTCCAAGTAAGTATTTCTCCTACACAAAACTAGGTAAGCCAAACCATGTTCATGTATCATTCCTTTGTTATATTTAAACCATCTTTACGAAACATGCTCTAAACGAAGTTAAGTATATTTTGCAATGCTATAATAGTTTCTGAATGTTAAACACGATAGCAGGCACTAAAAGTATTAAAAACTTCTATAAAAGATTTATATGAGACAGGGTTTTACACATTCATTTTGTAAGTTCGGCAAAACAACTTACCTATGCATCCACCTATATGCAGAGATTGGAGATTAGACGCCACAGAATTCAAATGCTTATCTCTAGAGTGTAAAGAGGGAAAGTTGCCACCATCAGAAATAGCTGAGCAAAGAGCTTGAACTGAATTTATCCCAAATGAAGTATCACAGACCACAATCGAATTAAGATTCTTACATCTGCCTATGAGATCTGATATGCCAGTATCAGTGACATAAATACATCCTTTAATATTCAGGTGACACAATGAAACACAGAATTTGGAGATATACTGAAGACTCAAATCTGCCATGGATAATATGAAGAAATTACTTGTTGTGAGGAGAGAAAAATATATCAAAAAAAAATTATTTAGATTGAAATTTTAGCATGAATTCTTTCACCGTGAAAACACCTACCACTGACATCGGTTCTTCCTTCCAATGTGAGTTTCGTAACATAAGAAATTAGAGGTCTAGATTCATGAAATGGCATGGTTTCCACTGCTTTATATTTAAGAGTTGAGGTCTTCTCTGGTACCAGTGGTATCACAGCAGGACTAGAGGATAAAACTGTAACCGATGCCGGAATTAGAGGAGTAATATCAACAGTCAAGTCAATTTCGCTGACCAAAGAGCACTTCTCCAATAACTGAAGGAAACCGGTAGTCCTGATATTTAATAGATAACCTGCTTTTAATATTTTTAAGGAAGGAAAAGACTGGCTGAAGTAATCAACAGCGTGTTCAATAAGCAGTCTTCGACACTTTGAGATATCCACCTCCTGAACTGCTTCAAAGATAAAGGTATGTAACAGTTTTTGTGGGAATTCACAACTCTCTCTTATAGGATGTCCAGAACTAATAAAGAACTGTTCTATAATCTTCCTTTGCGTGGAATCCGTGAAATATGATGCAGGTATGAGTGACAGAAGCAGTATTGCAGATGTTAATTGCGGACAATTGGAAAGGTCTATTTTCTGCATGCAATGGAATTGGAAAGTTTACACAAAAGCATTAAATTATTCCTAATAAAAAATCACAAAATACTAGCAGGCAAATGAAGGACATGTTGGCTAAGAACCTAAGACATGTATACAAAATGATGGGCTTAAATAGCAGTAGGCAGATATCAAAACCAAAAACCAGAAGGGACCAATAGATACATTTAACAAAACATCGATTTACTAGTGTCAAATACCAAAGACATGAAAGTTAAACACCTAGAATATTATAGAACCTCATCAGCCGTAAATTTTATGGCTCTCTAGAAATTACTACATTTTCTTAGGCAGAGATTTAAAGTACAAAGGCATCAGATAAACTAACATCTCAACTAAGTTGGCACCCCAACCTACCATCCCAGTAACAACAAAAGTGAACTTATGCCTATGCAGTGCTAATCTGGTCAATAAGAACCTCACAATGTTTGTATTATATTTTGGTCCATCTCATCAAAAGAAATAATAGATGATATTTTCTATGACAATATATAATTGGCCCTCTAGGTTGGTATGGGCTAGAAAGGAAGACTGCCTACTAATTTCGCACACACATTACGTATAAATGTGGATCCATTTACTCTGGAGTAAGTCTTAAATACTTGCTCCAAGTAATAACTTCCCGGGTATGAAATCTAATACTAGTTTAAATTATTGTATGAATGTTAGTACGCAACCTACTTAATAAAAAAAATCTATTCATTGGATCAATGAAATAAATGTTCATGAAACATTATAATGTGTAATAAGAGAGAAAACTTAATCTTGCTGCTGGAGAAAGTGGATTCTCACTCTACCTGACTACATACACAGATTTATGCTCTTGATGATTAATAAATGAATGGAAATAAATAATTCTCTCAGCAAAAAGCAAGCAATATTAAAATGCTAATTGATATGCTTTGAAGGCTCTTTATCAATCAAACAAACACAACAACAATGCATAAATTAATTCAGTATATTCCAAGTAGTAAAACTTAAAAGTACCTTTGAATATTCTGTAACTCGAATCCTGAGATGTTGCAAGTCACTATATCCGGAAATATCAAGTGAACCTATAGGTAGAATATTCAGTGCTCTGAAAATTGAATCAAGGCTTTCCTCAGCTAGCTGCCTAAAATAAAGAGAGTTTCTTTTTCCTGTTAAACACAAAAATTACCTTACATCATCTAGGAATTTCTGGATGAAGAATAAAGACTTTCAATGCTTCAGGTAAAAGCTCTAGAAAATGATATACCTGCAGCAAACCACAAAGGCAAAAGGTCCACACGAATCTGTTAAGAACCAATAATAAAAGGTTATACAGTTTTTAAATATAAATGACATGTTAAGTTGGAAACACATAGCAAAGTTGCTATTCATGAGTACAGAGCCAAAAATTATTGGAAAGATTTGAACAAAAACAAAAAGATCTTGATTATTCTATATTTGTTTATAAAAATAGATAGACATCATAATTACATTTGATTTCCATCATGTGAATCAAAATATAATTACATGTGGAACAATGCAGCAACATTTTACCAACATACTTATGAAAAATGAGCAAAAAACTTTGGGGCTGTTTATTAATATGTATTACAAAGAAGAAAAGAAAAGGGGTTGTTTAGTACTATGGTTGTAATTTTTTTATCATAACATCATTTGTTAATAGCATCTCACAATTCCTAATTTTTTTCACCTTTCAATCTCTGCCCCGTGCTTTCAAAAAGTAACCTTGCCCATAAATAACATACCAATATACCATTGATGACAGTCGGGTTTCAGTAATATGGTGGAGTGATATCCTGCTGTTTAGCAGATGCAAGAAAAGAAAAAGAAAAAAAAAGGGCTTGATAGGATAGGATTCTTTCTGCCCGTATTCCATTCCTAAGCAAGTACTGGTTAAACAACGGATTCAAGAACTCAATATCAGTAACGAGACATATAACCTTACTTGTTTTAAAATCCCATTGTAGTTGTCCTCTGCTTCACTTTGCCTCTCCAAATTTTCCATGTTACTTTCAAGCCAAAGAAGAAGTGCATCAGAAAGATGCATCTCACTGTCAAGATAGTAGATACTATAACATTATAATCTAAAACAAAGTAAAATACAATGGATTAAAATGAAGCCAATTCATAAATAACATGTCAACCTGTCAACGGTCAAATGAGGGTGCTTTACTGAAGATAACAGCAAGTTATATGGAATTTTTCCAAACAAGTTGTTCTGTTTTGCCCACATCTATAAAAGAAAAAGAAAAATCATAACAAACTACATTTTATTTTATTTTTAAAAAAAGATTGTTTGGCTACATGAAAATTATTCCACAGACAAGGATAATTGGACAAGAATAACAATTAAACAACTATTTTAAACAACAGAAATTCATAACTAAGGAGAAACAGGAAATTTCTGTTCATTGTTCAAGCTCTATTGAAAGAAGTTGATTACATACAAAATTTCTTGCTAGGTAGCCGATACATAAATGAAGAATGAAATCACTTGCTGCAAAATGCATTAAAAAATAGTTAGAATGAACATTGTAATATGTTATAGCCAAAAGTTAACAAAAATCCCTGACTGAAGTTGCAAGACGATCATTTTTTTTTACATAAAATGTAAAATAAAAAACCTGTACCATGATCCAAGCTAAATTTCCAAATTTGGATCAAATCCTCCATTTGTATCTCCATTAATTGAAATCCTTTTGGCGAGAATACCTCAGAAAACCAAGTCTCACACTTTAAAAGAAGTGTCTCCACTCCAAAATAAAGCGCACCCTGACACATACCAGAGAAAAACCAACCACATTACCCATTGTGAATTCAAAGTCTTTAAATAAAACAAGAAGAAAATTTCAGATTGCTACATTCATGGATTTCTAGATCAATGTGAGAGCGTCTTGTGAACAAAAAGCAACTAGAATAAAGAAAAAGCCGTTACATAAATGTGAACCAACAATGTACCTCATAAAGAGGGAGGATATTTTCAGTAGTAATATCCAATGGAAAGCCATACATATGCTGAAGAATTTGCATAAACACATTCAGATTCCAGTTGATAGTGATATAGCTCAAGCAAGATTCACTACACAAGTAATATTAATAAGTATGTTATGCAATCTCATGACAGTTTTAAAAAAAATATATATCTACAAGTCGTCTGCCTAACCTGAAGCTTCCGCTGAGAAGGCCTCGAAAATACAACGATTGCTCAATGAGCCTGTGGTAAAGAATTTCAGTTAGTTCACAAAATCGATTCTAGAGTGTAAAATTGATTTTAGCATGTTTGGATGTTTTTCGGAATAATTGATTTTGGCGGCAGAAGGAAGGACAGTGAATATACATATAGAGATGGAAGGAAGTGACGAACCTGTTGCGATGTGCGTGAATTTTGATGGTATGAAAGGTGAGAAATGGTGTTAAATCGGAACCGAGGATATCGGTGGTTGAAAGGAGAATCTCTTGGTTGGTGATGTGTGTTGTTTGAATTGGTTGATTACGGTTAGTGCAAACGAGGATAACTTTATCGTCGTCGGAGACTGAGACTTCCATCGGCAGACTAGTGAGTGACTCTTCCTGGTTTGCTGTTGCGCAACACAGCCGTGTCTTGACTCCTACTGCCCGAGTGGTATTTGAGGAGGTCCGATTCTCTACTGCGTTTTATATTCTACCATCCGTTCTGATTCTAATCCAACGGTCAAGATATTTCAAAGGTAACAATAAAATTAAGAAAATAAAATTGAAGATATAAATAAATGAATATAGAGAAAAATATAAGAAATAAGAGTTTGAATTAGGTTTTAAAACTTTTTTGTTTATAAGTGTTTTTCACAAATGATTAGAATTAAGAACAATGCTAGGATTAGAAAAGACAATCAGAAATACAAATAAAAAAACACTTCTGATTTATCTATATTCACCTTAGAAAAGGTTAGTCATGTCTATCCGTCAAGGTGATTTCGCCTTAGAAAAAGACTTAATACACTATAGCTAAATTGATTATAACTGCACGGACTATCCGTCGGTGACTAACAAATGCACGACCTGTTAGTGATCCTTTAAGAATTCTGACATACCTGATCCTCTAAGAGATCTAACGATCATTGACTCCTTAAGGCTTCTAACCTACTTGTTCCCTTGAAGGAGATTTCTCTATGTCTTAGAAAAAGGACCTTCTCAACTACCCGTTGAATAATTGTATTTACAAGTTTGTTTCTTACAAGTGAATTACATAGAAGTTTAAGTAAAGATTGTTTAACACAAATATGAACAACAACTCTTGTTTTCAAATAATTTACAGAAGTAACACAATAATGAGCAACAACTCTTGTGTTCAAACAATTTACAGAAGTAACACAATAATGAGCAACAACTCTTGTGTTCAAACAATTTATAGAAGTAACACAATAATGAGCAATAACTTTTGTGTTCTAATGAATAGTAATATCAATATTATATGAGCAACAACTATATTTTTCTAGTGAATAGTAGTATCAACACAATATGAGCAACAACTCTTATGTTTTAGCAAATGAAAATGTTAACACAGTAGCGAGCAACAACTCTTGTGTTTTTTATCTTTTCTTTTCTTTGCTTTCTCTTTTTCTTTTTCTTTTTCTTTACTTTGATTTGGGCAGTGTTACTGTTCTTGTTCACTAGTCTTCTTATTTTCAAATGAAACAGTTGATCATTTATATAGGCATTTAAGAAGTAGACCGTTGTAGCAGTACACACGTTATTTTCATCTTGCCAGCTTCTATAATAATAGGAATTGATCGTAAGAGGCAAATAGTACACAATACATCCATTTGAGTGGAATGTGTAATTGTACCTTTGTATTAACTCTTCTTGCGCTTATTTTTGATGATATTGTCGTCTGATTAATATGACTTCTGATGAAGTAGATTGGCTTGAGAATATATCATCTTTTGATCTTGTCTGCTGATGGACTATATGATGTGTAAAAGTGATGAGTCTAGAAGATCTAACTTTCCTTTGACCAGTCTTCTGATGGAATACTTCTGATGTAAAGTTATGTGTGCATATTCCACTAACTTCCCGAGTCTTCAGAATCTTGACTTTGTCTTCAGAATTACGAGCAACAACTCCTCTGATGAACAAATATTGACTTCTGGATCTAAGGTAGAAGTTTTCCTTTGATATGTTTAGAACCTTGACTTTGTCTTCAGGATTACGAGCAACAACTCTTCTGATAAACAAATCTTGACTTCTGATCTTTGACGTAAAAGCTTGTTTCAGTGCAATCTTGTTTTCTGATCTTGGAGCAGTAGCTCTAACAAAATTTCTTTCTTCTTAAATACTTGTGAGTTCAGAAGCAATAACTTTTTTGAGAAGTACACGAGAGATCCTCTTTCTGGTTAACATTCAGCATTCTTCATAACTATTGATGTTTCATCAGAATCGGGTGCAATAGTCTTCTAATGCGTGCTTGGTGATTCTTCAGACAATAGTCTTGAATCAACTAGAACTTCTAATCTGCACACTCAAAAACTATTAGAAACAAAATTATTTACATATAAAATATATGTATTGTTATCATCAAAATTCAAAAATTTAACATAGATCCAAATCTTATTCTAACAATCTCCTCCTTTTTTATGATGACAAAACCATGTATTTTGATGTAACAATTTTATAAGGTAATATCATAATCGAATTCAAAATTATCAAAGTTAAGAAGAAAACTTCCCCTGATTAGCATGAGCTCCCCCTGAGTCTAAGACTTACAGTTTTTAGAAGGAAGGGATATATGAGCATTGTTTAGAAAATACTCCCTGAGTTAAACAATCTTCCCCTGGATCTAAAACTTAAGACCTTATTAGAAAGTAGGCTTTTCTGAGCTTGATTAACACTTTCAGAATTTTGATTTGAAGCACGTGGAAGCGATTTATCTGAGTTTGCTTTATCAGAACTTATTTCTTAATCAGAACCTTTATCTTGTACCTGAAAACACATTCTAAAACTCTTGCATATATAATTTCTTAGAAATGTAAGCAATGAGATTTAGAGAATCAGGTATGCATCAAAATCATCATTCTGCTTTCTCCCCCTTTTTTGTCATAATCAAAAATATTTAAGATTTCATTTACTAATATAAAGATAATTAAGCACATCAGAAAAGATAGAAGGATAGAAACACTGAAAATTCTTATTATAGAAGTATCAAGTAAGTATAAGAGGAAATATACGAACACGACACAGGACTAGACTTCTTAGACTTCAAAAGTTTCACAACTTTCATCAAAGAGAGCGTTAATTGAACTAAATTGGGCTCTTCGAACTATTCTAACAATTTATGCTCTCTCAAACAACTCAGACAACACTCACCCATACAGTATGAAGGACACTTGAAGATTTTTAGAGTCGGTAATAGATTCCTTTAGGTGTTCGAAAATGATCGCAGACAGGTTCACATGAATGTTATTGAGAATACAGAAAACGAGACGTTTATCCATAGGAAACACATCATATGTTTCAGATCCTCTTGGTAGAAGGTTAGTTAACAGAAATCTGAACCAAAACTTAGCATGGGGTTTCAGGTTTTCCATATTGTTAGTTTCATAAACAGAAGAGGTGTCATGAAGAGTTAGGAAGATGTCAGCATCCATATACTCAAAACTGTGAAGATCCATGGATAGAGCTTTGGAAACACATCTAATTACCTCAGCAATAATGGAGCGAGTGATGATACAGGGAATGTCACAGATACTTGACCTTACGCGACAACCATCACTGCTTACAGAAGCATACATCCATAATTTTTTACTAGGTTTGGATATATATGACCTTGTCGTATTGTGGTATAACCAGACCAATCTTGATTGTGGATGCACTCATTAAAGTGATCATTAACAATCATACTGTTATGACGTTTTTCATTTATTACTTCCAAAATATCTTCATTTCCATAAAAGGTTTTGACATTCATTTTGATGGGAGCATAGAGGTTGAAACAAAAAGACAATGAATGGATACAAAGAATTGAAGATATACAAGAGGATGAAGAAAATAATGATGAGGGAGATATATATAACTGAAAAATAATTAAAGAGATTACTTAGAAGAGTAGTTAGGCTCGAGACCCACAACATATTTAATGTCATGTTCAGAAGGAAGAGGAACGGGTTATACCATTATTTTCAAGATAATTGTCATTTAAAGTGAATGCAGGATGACAACTAGGACAAGAGTAGAATAGGATGTGTCTTAAAAATCTTATTTTGAATAAATAATATCTCAACTTTTCTTCCAGCTGACAAAAATAGAGATTAACTATGATGATTTTTCACCTATTCTCAAAACATATTCATTGCTTTCAAAGTTTATGTTCTTAGAAGCAAGAGGATCATAAGTTTAAAAATATTTATGATATAGACTTCTTCTAACTTGTGGAAGTATCTTACTCAGAAATCTGAACATCTTTAAATTATTTTGTTGATGCTCAGAGTAAGACACGTATTGAACCAAGAATCATTATGGACATAGTACCATATTTAAATGGTTCAAAATGAATAAGAATATATCTCCATCTAAGAGTTTAGTAAAGATATAATCCCATTGATGGACTGTATCTATGAATTTTAAAACAATAATCCCTTTTTGAACATATTCTATAATAAAATGATTTTTGATTTCTATATGTTTTGCTCTAGAGTGCAAAGTAAAATTCTTACTAAGACAAATAGCGACAGTATTGTCACAAAAAAATAGGAATATTACTATCGTATATCTGGAAGTCTTCAAGTTGACTTTTCATCCAAAGCATCTGAGTGTTGCAAAGCGATGTTGAGATGTATTATGTTTCTGTAGCGGATAATGCAATGGTTGATTGCCTTTTGCTTGACCAAGAAACAAGATTATTCCCCAGAAACTGATAGTTTATGTAACACCATATTTCCCTGTCAGTAATTTAACCAAAAATCAGAGTAATTTAATTCATAAAATAAAACATCAATAATATGATGCCATATTTTCATACATCATACATGCTCGTATAAAAAGATACGCAACACATAGTCACTTATTCATCATGTCTGAACTTTGTTTCATTTATCCGCAGCGGAAAACATCACTAGTAATCATTCTCAACATGAGTAATAGTTATCATAATTCAAAATTCAACGTAAAATATCAATTAAAATCCAACAAATGGAGTTCTACAATAATTTACTCCCATCATAATAAAACAAGCGCAAAACCCCCAAGTGTTACGTATCAGAGCTGACACTGACTCAATCTACACAAAATGAGGCACTTCTCAGCTAACCTCGACCTTGAGCTACTTCGGATCATCTGCATGTTACCCACGTAGAGGCAACATTCAAACATAATGGGTGAGATATCATAACAATATAAAAGAAAGCATAATAACGAGTAGATATCAATTTAAGTATGCATAATTATACTTCTTTACCTCACACCTTTCCTTCATTCATTACACCACAAAGTATATCAACATATAAGCAAATACAACACATAACACTCATCATAATATAACACATACTTTTTCAACATCAAAACATCAAGTTATCAATCATAGTCCAATGCAACGAGACCGACGCTGACTCAATATACGTGGTATCAATAGGGTAGAACCCTCATCATAATGCCAACTTAGGTCATCAACATCATAACATCAATACATGCCATCTTTCGCTAATACATGTCATCTTTCGCTAATACAGACCATCTTTCCCCAATACACGCCATCTTTCACCAATACATGCCATCTTTCATGAATACATGTGACACTGACATGAAACAACTTAATTTACATTAATTATTCTTGCTCATCAATGTCACACCAATACAGGCCATCATCATCATCATTATCATGCAATACATCATGCAAAACAATCGAACCATTCGTACAACATCATCTTACTTAATCACAACACAATTTATGGCACATTACTCAGAAATATACACAAATAGGAATCAATGTTGGTCAAATAATTGGCTACTATGTTCCAAATTATTTTTATATGATAGAAAATAATTTTAGCTTTCCAAAAGTCCAAATGGCGCGTCAAACGGACACCCGAGGCGAAAGTTATGCAATTTACAATTTTGAAAAATCTGACATTTCAATGGTAACTGGTTACTGCCACGAGGATAATCGGTTACACCCCTCTAATTCAGAATTACAACACTACTGTCCAGTTGGATAACCAATTTCCACCTATGTCGTATCTGGGTACACGCTCATATTTTTCCCAGTTTTCCCAAAATTGCACAGGGTAACTGATTACCCTCTATGTCGTACCCGGTTACACCTGTTGCAGAGTTCAAAAATCTGCAATTTTGCAGGTTATGAAAATCCATGTTTTAGAACCTCAATCCCCCAACATTTCAACCAAAACAGTATCTTCTAATCACACTAATTATTCACCAACATTGCCTATCAATTTCATTCAATATTCATCATTAAATTTCAATAATAACACATAAAATGCATCAAAGGAATTCATCAATGGGAAAACCCCAATCAAGCAAAATAGAGAGAAAATCAAGATCAACAACCATGAGACCTAAACACTACCATACCCAATTGTTATGCAACCCATTATAGTGTTATAATCTCACTCTTACCTTAGATTTTGTCGATTCTTGACTCCTACAATGAACCTTCTTGCCCTAACTTCTTCCTCTTTTTCTCTCTTTTATGATCTCTTGCTCTGTTTTGTTTCTACGTTCCTTTTCCTCTTCTCTATTCTCACTCTATTTTATTTCAAGGACCCATAAATCATAATATCAACCTTACCATTCCTAATTAAATAAATAATAATCTAAATAACCATAAAATAATAATAATTCTATTTAATTATTATACTATAGTATTTAAATCTATTATTTTAATATAAATAATGCCAATAAATTATTTATCTCTCTACACCTCATGTTTCTACACTTTTGGTCATACACTTCCATTATCTTAAATCCAACAATTTATAAGGCATCTAATTCCCACAAATACATCACAATACACCAAAAGATTCATTAAAGTACACAAATACATCACATCATCTAATTAATTTAAATAAAATGATTCAACGAAATTGGGGTGTTACAACTCTCCCCACTTAGAATATTTTCGTCCTCGAAAATTCACTCGATACTAACAACTCTAGATATAACTCTCGCATCCTTCTTTCCAACTCCCACATCATGTTGGAATCATTCCAAATACCACTAACCAACATCCCACCTAGTCAACCACCATAATCCCCCGAGATTCATTGATATCGGGTTATGAATGCACTAGTTCATCTCACTTCTTGCCCCGTTACCCTAGGATACATAATTTATCACTTAATTACACCGCAATACCTTCGTAAGCACATAAAGATAACCACAATATCGATAATGGTGACACACATACCAGTACCACAATGCTACGTCTCACCAATCGAACATGCAAATTAATACATTATATCGACATGTTAGCAACACGAATAATATACAAACCCTTCACCTATAACTTCCATTATGGGATATCCACTGGTTTACAACATTCCTTCAGGCATCTAACGTTTCCCCCCTGACTCCTAAAAGTCACATTGCATAATGAACTGCACCATGTCACGCTTCCACTATGCCATTATGATCATTTATCTTAAAGTAATTGTCCTCATTTTAATTTACATCAATTATCATATCTACAAGTGTTACACCTAGCTTCTGACCCTCTTTAATATCCACCAGGAAATCATCGTTCACTTTAGATATCCTCAATCCTACACTATGCAGAGTTAGCTCGCATACCAACTAAAGTCTCTGAACTGTTCAATAAGTCTCAACTCTTTCATAGTCACTTTTGGATTAGGTTCACACAAAACGATGAACAATTATCCTCTCAATAAAACATCAATTCACTTTACTCACTATCCAGATAGCAAGACAAGTTTATCTCATCCAATACGATCATGTATACTATCAACAAGAGATTAAGGGTGATCAGTTCCTCAATTTGTCAATAGGTAACCGACAACCATAATGGTGGCCTAAATCATCGTTACCTAACTATAATAGTGTTCCTTTAGAACTTGTGCTCAAAGTCACCTAAAGCATCAAGGCCCAATAATCTCCTTTGAGGTTTTGCTGATGTGGTAAAGCGGCAAGCAAAATGTAAAGTATTATTTTACTGGGTGATATTTAGGTTATATTGTATCGTGTCCATAAATATATTTGTTATCGAGTCGTCGTTCGATAAATCATTTGTTAATGAGTTTAGGGTTTGAATAGGTTGTAAGGAAAATGCTATCAACAGAAAATAAATGTAAACAAAAATAAAAGAAAAAGGAATAACTTATCAAGAGTGCATATACACCATTTCTCACATACTTAAACCTACACACCAGTTATACTCAACCTACAATACTCGTCAATGTCACCATGTATCACTCACAACCTAAATCATTTCTAACCCAAATTAAGAGGCCTATTGTATCACCTCGGTAGCGATCTCTCAACCACACAGAAGTCAATCATGCTAATCACGTTGACGATCTCTCAGAACGACACAACCAACACAGAGGCATTAATCACATACACCCAAGTAAACGTTAGCTTTAAATCTATCTCTAGAATCCATAAACTAACAGAGTATCATCCTAGATAAGAATTCGAGTAGTATATGTCTATAACAACCCAAATCCCAAGCACAGAGCAAAAAATTCGGGACAATACTCGCCAAAGATTTGTAAAGCAAGTTTTATATAACGCCATGGGTGACAAATATATATAAGATTAAAGTAAATACATATACAAACTCAACTAAAAGAGAATACACAAAGAAAAAGAGAAATGAACCACAAAGTTATCGGTTTGTCAACACCGATCGAAGAGCAATCCACCCTAGATTATCCCTATGCAAGCTCCATACTTGTTATCTAAGCTAATCCACTATAAAAATAAGGTTGATGGACTTGGGAGATCAAAAACCACATCCAAAACCATAACCCTTACAAAAGAAATGAAATAGAAATATATATAAAAATCTGGTCCGCACGCGTTGCCCAGCGACATAAAAGCGTCGCTCGGCGACTGCCATTAAATACAAGGCCCATGTTGCACCATTTACGCAACTAAGGAAAAATATCTAACCTCGCCCGACAAAGAGAAGCTTCGCCCAATGACACAACACTTCCTCACCCAGTGAGCTGCTGGCGAGCCTAAGTCAATGGCTACTGGAAAAATGATCCTTTTCCTCTCGCCCCTCCGTCGCCTGGCGAGACAGACGCGAAGGCTCCTCGCTCAGGCTTCACCCGACGAGGCACACCAGAACAACAACCTTTGTTGCTCTTCTTGCACAACTCTAATGGCTCTTTCTTCTTGGCCTTATTGATCCAACAATACATCTTGGAGCTTTTATTTCTCTTGCTCCAATAATACTTAAATACCTACAAAATAAATACAAAACTATCAATCGATACACTATATACATAAAAACATAGTATACACAAACTAAATGTATTTATACACAAAGTTGGGTTATTTAAATGATATTAACAATAAATAGTTGATAAGTGCAACAAAAAGTATATACAAAAATAACTATAATTTGCACTTATCAAACTCTCCCCAACTTGAACTTGTTTGTCCTCAAACAAGAAACAAACAACTCGAAGAAACAAAAACGATCAATCAAAGAATTATGAATCGACAAGTTTTGAAAATGGAAAACAAATGAATGGTTCAAATGAAAAATAATACACACAAAGTAAACACTTACCACTAAACTACGACTATAACATAAACACGAAACAAATGCTAAATACAAAAATCATGCAAAACATTCTAAAACAACACTAGTTCACAAATGAATCACACCTAGCAAAATAAATCATCGATAGATGACAAACACATAAAAATGAGGTATTTTCACTCATTCAACAACCTTGCAAACAAAAGATTAAACTATACAATCATCCAAAAATCATGTTAAAGTCATAAAAGCAAGAATTACAAGGGCTTTTCAAGGTTGTAATATGGCTTGGTTAACAAACAAGGGATAAGCCCTACAGTTAATCGAAACAAAAACTTGACTTAACCTAAGGGAGTGATCAACTCACAAGGACTCAAGCAACACAATTTCAATCAAACTTCTTCTTCATTCCAAATTTCTTAAACCAATCACAATACTTATTCACACAACTATTCAAACTCTTTTTGTTATTTTCTTGTTCAATGCTTTTTCATTTTTTTTCTTTCTTTTTCTTTTATTTTCTTTTTCTCATTTTTTTATTTATATTTTTCTTTCTCAACCTCATAGCGATCATCCATAAGTGCACAATCATTTTTCTCCCCAACTTAAATTCAACCATCATCATAATATGAATACTCCACACTTTCTAAGGCAAGGCAAAAATTCAAATTATAAATCATAGTTAAGGGTTCAAGAAAACAAAGAATCAATATCCATTCAAAAAGGAAAACCAACACTCATAGACAAGCATTAGGTTCAAAAACAACATGGACATTGATAAAAAGGCTCAAAAGGGGTTACAAAAGTTCGCACATTCACAAGGTGAATTGACTATTTGGCTAGGTAGTTATGCTCAAAATCAAACAAAAATGCCTTGATCCTTTTCATGCATTCATACAATCAACAAAAAAAAAAGATTAAGCATAATAAAATCCAGTTAAAACAAGAATTTTGGTCTCCAGCATATATGAACAATGGAAAGCTACTTCACAAAAGGGTATGAACTAAAGTGATTCACAAATGAACAAGTATACAAAAGAATGAATGGCATACAAATTGTAAAAAGTCTAAGTATCATGAATATTCTTAAGTATAGAAAGCGATAAACACATACCTCGAACGTGTACAAAACCTTAACAAAATCATTATCATGCATTCACAAGTCGAAATGATCAAACTTGACAAATCACCTCAATATCGTCAAGATATTCACAACAAGCTCAAAGACAAACACAAATATGAACACAAATAATATACACATACTAAAAGACCGAATGAAATTGTCTAAACAAATTTAAAAGTGAAGATATGAAATTTAAGAATTAGTCCGAGTTAAATTTGTTTAGACAATTGCATTCAACTACCTAAACTAACAAAATGAAAAACAATAAAAACATGCTTGTTTTACGTCGTAAGCTCGACGCCTGTTATTTAAGAATGTTCCTCCATGTTGCTTCCACACGGTTATTCCTAACTAACACACAAGAAAATGTGAAAGGAAACAAACAATGATATAACAAATTCACAAGTATAGAAAACATGTATATGTGTGGTAAACATAAACAAATAAATTCACAAATAAACATAAATGAGTTCATGCACAATTTATATACAACATATACATTAATTACAAAACTCAAAAATAAATGAATTTCGTGATGCGAACAATAAACCAATCCCCAACAATGGCGCCATTTTGCTGATGCGGTAAAGTGGCAAGCAAAAAGTAAAGTATTATTTTACCGGGTGATATTTAAGTTATATCGTATTGTGTCCACAAAGATTGGTTATCGATTCGCCGTTCGATAAATCATTTGTTAATGATTTTAGGGTTTGAATGGGTTGTAAGGAAAATGTTATCAACAGAAAATAAATGTAAACAAAAATAAAAGAAAAAGGAATAACTTATCAAGAGTGCATTTACACCATTTCTCACATACTTAAACCTATTGACCAGTTATACTCAACCTACAATACTCGTCAATGTCACCAAGTATCACTCACAATCTAAGTCATTTATAACCCAAATAGAGAGGCCTACTGTATCACCCCGATAGCGATATCTCAACCACCTTAACAACACAAAAGTCAACTGTGATAATCGCGTCAACAATCTCTCAGAGCGACACAACCAACACAGAGGCATTAATCAGACACCCAAGTGAATGTCAACTCTAAATTTATCTCTAGAATCCAGAAACTAACAGACTATCATCCTAGATAAGAATTCGAGCAATATATGTCTATAACAACCCAAATTCTAAGCACAAAGCAAAAATCCAGGATAATGCTCGACAAATATTTGTAAAGTAAGTTTTATATAATGTCATGAGCGACAAATATACATAAGATCAAAGTAAATAAATATACAAAACCAACTAAAAGAGAATACACAAAAAAAGAGAAATGAACCACAAATCTACTAGTTTGTCAACACCAATCGAAGAGCAATCCACTCTAGATCATCCCTATGCAAGCTCCGTAGTTGTTATCTAATCTAATCCGCTACAAAAATGAGGTTGATGGAGTTGGGAGATCAAAAACCACACTCAAAACTATAACACTTACAAAAGAAATAAAATAAAAATATATATACAAAAATTTGGTCCGCACACGTTGCCTGACAACATAAAAGCGCCGCCCGGCGACAACCATTAAATACAAGGCCCATGTTACACCATGTACGCAACTAGTGAAAAATATCTACCCTCACCCGACGAAGGGAAGCTTTGCCCGACGACATAATGCTTACTTGCCCAATAAGCTGTTGGCGAGCCCAAGTCAGTGGCTACTGGAAAAATGATCCATTTCCTCTCGCCCCTCCGTCACCCAGCGAGACAGACGTGAAGGCTCCTTGCCCAGGCTTCACCCGATGAGACACACCAGAACAACAACTTTTGTTGCTCTTCCTGCATAACTCTAATGGCTCCCTCTTCTTAGCCTTATTCCTTTATTGATCCAACAATACATCTTGGAGCTTTTATTTCTCTTGCTCCAACAATTCTCAAATACCTACAAAATGAATACAAAACTATCAATCGATACAATATGTACACATAAACATATTATATACAAACTAAATGTATTTATACACAAAGTTGGGTTATTCAACTGATATTAACAATAAAGATTCAATAAATGCAACAAAAAGTATATACAAAAATAACTACAATTTGCATTTATCAGGTTTACAAATCCTTCCATAATTTCCTTCTCATTCGATCTCATTGATGAGACATCATCACCCAAATACATTACATAATCATCTTTATACGCACTTAGCATCATGCAAATGTTAATTACTTTCCAACTTAGGAAATGCTAACATACCAAATACATCATAATTCATTTTGTTCAAATTGAAGTCTTTATTCATGTAAAGGGATCCAACCACATTCATACATCCTTAGTTTTCTTTTGAATTTCACAACATCGAGGATCCATATATTTTCACATTTGAATCTCATTTCGATTGCAATCTCGATAATACCATCTCCACATCCCGATTGATGACAGAAACTTCCAAAATTTTCCTGACACATGTCGATATTATGCTATCAATAACACGTAATATACTCTACCATCTAACTTTCTCTTTTCCTCAAAGATCTCTCCACTCCAACTATTGTCAATTGGAATAAATTGTACTACTATGTACTTCTCCAATATTTTCACATCCTTCCTATTACCAAACATCTCATACTAGACCCCATCTTAATCCAACTGCAATAATAATTAGTTAAGTTCAAAGGCTTATAATCTCCATAACCGACTTCAGAGTCTCTCAACTTTGAACTGCATCCACCTTGGATGGATCTACAGATACCCTTACTCAGAATAGAATACTTAAGAAAGATCACCTCCTCAAAATATAATTTGCACCTTGAAAACTTAACATAAAGTTTCCTCCCTCTTAACACTGAAATTCACATAACAATATTCAATATGCCTATATTATGACTTAGATTAAATTAAAATGTACGCAATACACACTGCAACGTCCAACATGTCCATGTTCTGACTTGGAATAAATCATAATGGCCTAAATAAATATCGTAATAAATTGATCCAAATATTTCGTAATTCCTACCCTGAGTTCTAAAATTTGTCCTCAAATTATTCTCACTCTTCACCTATATCTGAAGATAATCCGACCATAATTCAATTATACTGAAGACATACTCGCCCACCAGTTGGTCCATCAAATCGTCAATTCTTTGAAGTGGATATTTAACCTCAATCACTACTTTAATCAGTTATCGGTAATCCACATACAATTTTGTACTACTTTCTTTATCCTTAACTAATGACATCAGGGATACCAAAATGATACACTCGGTTTTACAAGTCTATTTCTCTGCACTTCTTCTAATAACTTCTCTAATTCTCTGAACTCTGAACTAACATCCTGTATGGTGCCATAAGAATAAGTCTGGTACAAAGAACGAGATCAAAAACAAACTCTGCCTCTCATCCAACATCGCCATATGACAAATAAATTACTACCAGGTGCTGGAACCATTATTAAAACAAAGTCCATCATGTTATCTTTCTAAATCTTCAAACGAAACTCAAATCGGACGTCCAGAACTCAAGTTATGAATTTTTAAAGTTTTCGCAAAAACTATCAACTTCAGGTGTACCCGGTATATACCCGTAACCGGTTACACCCTGTTAAAATAGTCAAAAATGCTATTTTTCGAGCGGTAACCAGTTACCCACATACTGGTAACCAATTAACAATGTACCAGAGTAAGAAAAACCAAATTTTTATGTTATGAAAACCACTTATTTCATACCCAAACATCCCTAACTTCCACATACTTCATCATTCATGTTCCAAATTATAATTCCTATCTATATACGTCATTATCAATGTTCTAATTCACAAAGTAACACATTTAAGCATGCAATTACTCAATTATATTGCATCAATTTCAACACTGACACGTCAAACACATCTCAACAATTTCAACATCGACACTGACACCCAATCATACCAAAACATCACTATTCCAATTCTTTTCACAATTCTACTAATATCTCCGAGTTCTGAATCTATCTCACGATTCACAAATACCCAACAACATTAACGATAATCAACAACCACTTACATGATTCCAATAACAAAATTCACAACAATTCGTCACTCCAGCATTACTCCAAACAACGACAACACACACAATGGTAACTTAACACTAACAACTTCACGATCAACCGACAATGCTGAAACATGGCAACCACCAAAGCTTCAGCTTCTAAGGGTTATCCTACTTACTTAACATATATCTTCCAGCATTGATTCACCAAAGCAACTCGTAATTACTTGGTTTAACCTTAAACAGTTCATCCCAAGGATGACATTAAGTCAATCCAACATCTCACTCTGATGACAAGTCTCAATTGTCCCTAGGAAAACATCGGGACCCCCCACACAACTAGCACATCATTAGCCATAACATCACCCTACACTCTTAGAGATGTGAATAACACAAGTACTTGATCATTCCCTCTCAAGGACACTTATATTGATTGCTATGCATAAATCTCGAACCCATAATGCAGCCTCACTAACATTTACGTCCATGCAATTCATGACATACTGAACCAACTGTTCTCACCTGAACCATCTCAGTGGAGCACAAGATTCTCCTCCAGTTATTTCAATCCTACTCCTACAAATAAATCATTATAAAAGCAAGAAAGTAACAACAATGTTTCACACACATGTTACGTACTAAGGAACAAAACAACGACAACATTCAACTGTCACACTACAGACTCAACAACTTGGTCGGACGGACCTACCTGCTCTAATACCACTAATATAACACCCTATTTCCCCATCATTAATTTAACCAAAAATCAGAGTAACTTAATTCATAAAATAAAACATCAAGAATAGGATGCCACATCTTCATACATCATACATGCTCATATAAAGAGATACGCAACACATATTCACTTATTCATCATGTTTGAACTTCGTTTCATTTATTCGCAGCGGAAAACATCACTAGTAATTATTATCAATATGAGTGATAGTTATCATAATTCAAAATTCAATGTAAAACATCAATTAAAAAATCTAACAAATGGAGTTCTACAATAGTTTACTCCAATCATAATAAAACAAGCACAAAATCCTCAAGTGTTATGTATCAGAGTTGATACCGACTTAATCAACACAAAATGAGGCACTTCTCAGCTAACCTCAACCTCGAGCTACTTCAGATTATCTACATGTTACCCACGGTGAGGCAACATTCAAACAGAAGGGATGAAATATCATAACAATATAAAAGAAAGCATAATAACGAGTAGATAACAATTTAAGTATGCATGATTATACTTCTTTACCTCACACCTTTCCTTCATTCATCACACCACAAAGTACATCAATATATAAGCAAATATGCACACAACACATAACACTCATCATAATATAACTCATACTCTTTCAGCATCAAAACATCAAGTTATCAATCATAGTGCAATGCAATGAGACCGACACTAATTCAATGCATGTGGTGCCAATAAGGAAAAATCCTCATCATAATGCCAACTTAGGGAAGCAACATCATAACTCCAATACATGCCATATTTCACCAATACAGACCATCTTTTGCCAATACACGTCATCTTTCGCCAATACAGACCATCTTTCGCCAATACATGCCATCTTTCATGAATGCATGCGACACTGACATGAAACAACTTAATTTACATTAATTATTCTTGCTCATTAATTTCACGCCAATACATGCCATCGTCATCTTCATTATCAGTAAATACATCATGCAAAACAATCGAACCATTCATAAAACATCATCTTACTTAATTGCAACATAATTCATGGCACATTACTCAGGAATATACACAAATAGGTATTAATGTTGGTCAAATAATTAGCTAATGTGTTCCAATTTATTTTTATAGGATAGAAAATAATTTTAGCTTTTCAACGGTCTAAACGGCGCGTCAAATAGACACCTGAGGAGAAAGTTATGCAATTTACAATTTTGAAAAATCTGACATTTCAGTGGTAACCGATTACTACCAGGAGGGTAACCGGTTACATCCCTCTGATTCAGAATTACAACGCTACTGTTCATTTGGGTAACCGATTCCTACCTATGTCATACCTGGGTACACGCTCATATTATTTCCCAGTTTTCCCAAAATTGCACAGGGTAACCGATTACCCTATAAGCCGTACCCAGTTACACTTGTTGTAGAGTTTAAAAATCTGCAATTTTACAGGTTACAAAAATCCATATTTTAAAACCCCAATCCCCAACATTTCAACCAAAACAATATCTTCTAATTACACTAATTATTCACCAACATTTTCTATCAATTCCATTTAATATTTATCATAAAATTTCAACAATAACACACAAAATGCATCAAGGAATTCATCAATGGGTAAAACCCCAATCAAGCAAAATAGAGAGAAAATCAAGAACAACAATCATGAGACCTAAACACTACCATACCCTATTTTTATGTAACTGTTGTACCCCAAAATTTCCCTCCATTTTCTCTAAGACGTTCTCTTAGGGTTCTCAACTATTCAAGACTATCAAAGGCTTCTCAGGCTTCAAGACATGTTAATTTATTCATCAAGGGTTCAGGTCTGCAAGTGTTCAAAAATTTCTCCCGTCCTTTGGTTTTGAGCTAGGGTTTTGACTTTTGAATGTGTTCATTAAGTTTTATCTTCTTTTCATCATACATGACATCTTTGCGCAAGGGTTCTCATATGAGGCATTTAAATGTGGTAACCCATCAAATGGGGTTCATTAGATTTACGTGTTAAGTCGAGCTGGGTCATTCTTTCCCCGTGTTTCAAGTTCCATATTCATTTTCAAGGGCTTCCTTAAGGCATAGTCGTTATGTTACAAGATACGATTCATGGATTCTAAACATCATCATTATCCTTTTAATTGATGGATGCTTGAAAGTACAAGTATTTGGTTGCTTAAGGTTTGAAGATAGAGGTTTATTGTGAGGAAATGGAGAGATTTGGATACTACATTCGATAATATTCAAGTTGTCTAAAGATTTAAAATGAATCAAAAGGATGTTTAAATGCTTGACATGGTTCAAATTCAACTTAGCAAGAGAATTCATCAAAGTTCATTTCAAAATCTGAATTTATGTTCATCCAAGTTCTATCAACCTACATTCACAACTTCAAATATTTTCCACCATTTACGAGATTCTAAATCTTTTCTTTTTCATTCATGCTCAAAGAATTTAAAACTACAAGCTTCGTTGCTATTTAAATTTACAAGCAATTACAAGTCCTCAAGTATTACAAGTTCATACAAGCTCGATTTTTCAAATATGTAGCTAGTGGAAAACAATAGTCGTTCAAGTTTCATTCATATTTTCTTTTCAATATTGGAAATTATGAGTGACCATTACACTTTGGTGAATTAGAAAAGTTACAAGCACTTGAATTCCTAAGTTCTAAACCTATGCCTACTATTCACTCTCCATGCTTCTAGCCTTCAAGTTTCCTCTCCAAGACATGCCACAATTTCCATTGCCATCTTTCTCCCCAATCAATCCTTTGTTGCTCACATGAAACAAGAAAAAGAAGTCAGTTAGCAAGCAATTAAAAGTGAACAAATAATTGAAAATTATTTTAGTTCATCATTAGGGTTTGGCTTATGGAATCAAATTTTTAGGGCTTAAATCCATTGCAAATCACAAGTGCATTGGTTCACAATAGGACAAATTCAAAGAAATTCAAAACACAAGTTCATCACAAAGCAGCCCTAAATACAGCAGGCACGGTTTCAAAGGCCCAAAGAGACAAAAGTTCAAAAGTCAAAATTCATTGTAAATCCCAACAAAAACCTCAAACAATTTTGTCCTATCATTTGCCTAAAAAATATCTTTTGCAAATAACAAGATAAGTTTGGTTCATAAAAGACAGAGAAGAATCAAGATAAATCTAAATCAAAATTTCAAAATTCAGCTCATGTTTCACGCAAAAGGCCTTATGTTTATCTTGTTTCAATGAAAAGTCAGAATTGCAAACTCAAATCACATGCCTAGAATACTTTACTACAAATCTCAAAACAATACTTTTGTTTGGCTCACAATAAAGGAAAAAGTTCAAAAGATAATATACGGCACAAGCAACAGGGACAGTTCATCAAGGCCAGTACAGAAAAGCCACCAACAAAGTACAAAAACCAGACACAAGTACAACTTCGAAGCAAGCAACACAAGAAAGTCAAGACCAGCAAGCAACATAACAAAGTGACAAGTCCAAACAAATTCAATTTCCATCAAGTCAATGTCAAGACTTATAGAAAAAAAAGAAAACAAAATCGCAGTATAAAACCGGAGAGCCACAGTTCAAAGAGGAAAGAGGCAGTAACCCGAAAATCCTTGTTTCAGTTTCCATCACCATAACACAACCATTTTCAAAACAACATCCAAATTCATTCTGTAAAAGAAACAACAACAATATAAACCCCTTTTCAGAATTCATACATAGAGATAAAAGAGAAATATATAAACACAAACCCTAACCTATCTCATCATCTTCCTAGCTACCAAACCCTTCAGAATTCGCAGAATCGCAAAACAGAAAAACAAGAGGAAGATCAGAATAATCTCACCCAAAGATTGAAGCGGCAAATCAAGCTTCACAAGGTTTATTTTCTTCTTCTCTTCTCCTTTCCTCTTTCGTTTTTCCTTTACGCTTTGAGTCTTAGGGTTTCACTTTTACACTGTAAAAAAATCAAATAATGCTATCGATTAGTAAAATGCTTAGAACAAAAACTATAAAAAAGGTGAAACATAGAGAAGGTCGATTTCCGGTGAGAGAGACAAATAGGAGCACATCATGAACCGAGTGGGTCTCCATGAGAGCGTGTCTGTTTCGGAACTATGAAGACATTATTTGAGAGAAAACGAGTTGGTTGTTGTTAAGAGAGTAAGATCGTGGAACCTAGATCATGAAGTACAGAGAAAAAGATGAAGATTGTTGTTTCTCATCCTCATGAAAGAGGCACTGCCTCAGTCTTTATGTTGTAGGGTTTCACAAACCTTTTTGTTATTTAGAAGAGAAGGGGTGGACCTTGGGTCGAACCCGTTCGGCCCAAGCCCACCATTATTTTTTTTAATCCCAATTTTATCCATTTTTAGTCTTTTATATTATTGGAAATACAATAGTAATAACTAAAACAACTTGGTGGAGTGGTTGATGCGTTGTTTGGTAATTACAAGGACCCGGGTTCGAGACCCCCTGGGATCTTTTTTTCTTCCTCTTTCCTCTTTTCTGTTTTCAATCCCTTTTGTTTTATTATTTTGTACTAATGGGCTTAAGTTGACAACCCATCCTGTCTTCTTTTCCCTCTCACCCTCAGAATTGCTAAAAATACGCAACTCATTTACATTTTGTTTTTATTTTTTTGACTTGTACAAAAAACCACTTTTGGGCCTAGAACAAAAACTGTCTTTTAAACCACCCATTTCACTTTTACACCCTCCTAGCTTATAATTTATATTTTCATTTTATTTTCGTTTCTTTTATTTATTTATTTATTTTATTATTATTATTATTATTTTTTTTTTTTAATTTATCAAAAACACCAAAAAATATTCTATTTAGACTAAATAATTATTATTTTTACAAAAGACCAAAAAAAAAAAATTTCTTAACAAATTTATTTTCTTAATTAATTTAATTTAGACTTAGTTCTATTTCAATTTTATCTTTAATTGAATTAATTTAGAACTTAGGATTTTAATTAATTAATTTTTTCCCATTAATTTTAGTTTAATTAAATAGGTTAACTTTAAAACCTTTTCATAAAAAACCCCTAAAAAATGGTTTTCTTAATTAATTTAATTTTTTTTCTCAAATTAATTTAGGTTTAGTTTTATTCTATCAACTTAGACTAATTATTTATTTTGCTCCTCTTTATTAGAACATTTTCCATTCAAAAACTCAAACAAACATTATTTTATTTTCCTTTTATATTGCCTTTATATTCTTGTACATTTTATCTTGCAATATTCAATATGGTTGTAATAGTAAATTAGGGTTTAATTGCTTTTATTTTCCCATTTGTAATTTGTGTCCCCATCCCTCAAATGATGTAATAGCATATAATTTTTAATTCCCGCAATTTATCACTTTCAATATTATTGCTAGTAACTAGGATTTGTATGGCAAGACATAAAATCAACACGTAGAAAACCCTAATACAAAGACAAAAATGCATGAAATCAAAACACTTTGCACAATTGCACCTCTAGGGTTAACCCACACTTGTTGCCTCAAATAAAACAGTCATATCCCTTGAACGTGGGATACTTTAGCAACGACCCTCCAATACAAGATTGTAGTTCCTTGATGACCCTTCAATGTTGCATTCGGTAAACGATCTTAGACCCTTACGAGAAACTGCTAAGATATCCTACAATGTTGCCTTCTATGACTGTACGACGACCTACGCCTGTCCGTTCACATCCAATGATATGTTTTCTTACTAACTAATGGTAAGATAACACTATCCAAAGGAGGAGGAAAAAACTAAGACTTTTTGAGTAGGTAGAATGCTCGTAGTTGCTTGCTCACAAACTAAAACCATTTCCACACTCACACTTTCAAAACATCTTTTCAAAAATAAACATCTTTCTGAACTATTTTCAAAACCAACACTTTGTATACATTCTTATAGAGACGAGAATCATTACAAAGTTTTCCGAAACAAAGGCGTTTTCAAAATATTTTCAAACTTACATAAAACACAAAAACATTTACAAAAGCATTTCAAAGTAAGCTAGCAACTAAGAGCCCGTAGATGACTATAGGTGAAAAGGGTGCTAACACCTCCCCTTTTTATAACCTACCCCTCGAACTCAAGAAAATTATCAAAAGGTTTTTCCTATTCTTTTCACCCTTTCCTTTATTAGATAAAAGAAAAGTCGGTGGTGACTCTTGCTATCTGCAACAATTGCGATAAAACGCAAAACACCTAAGTCAGTTTACCCACCGTATTACAGAATCGACGACTCTGTTGGGGATATACTTAAAAGTGGGGTTTACCTTAGAGATTAGACCACCTTTAAATGTTTTCATTGTTTGAATTGCCTAATTTACTCTTAAAAGGGTGTTTTGGTTTTGTATAGATCCTCTACCCGGATCTGGGAATATTATTAGGTAAATAGCAAAGATTGTGGAGACTGTACGCTATAGACCGATATGGTTGAAACAATGGCTACATTAGTGTGACACATTTGTTGGTACCGGTATCCCTTATGGCAAATTAAGGAGAATACGGGGTCGTTATGTGGTGTCATGAAGCACTAACTGATCATAGAACCTTTAGTTGAACAACTTTCCCATTAGGAAGTAGTGAGATAGACGACTTTGGTGCAATCTGAAGTTGGTTGATACTCGATACTACGCTCATTGAGATCAGACTTTCGGGATATTTTGGTCGCCAATAAAGAGGCTTGCGCTGAAACAATGCCCGATGAAGAAAGATCAATGATATTGAGATTCCCTAGAACCCGATTACTTTCTAGGGCAGGTTAAACCAACTAAACTTCAAGAGGGTACTTACCTATGAACCCCATGCAAGCCTAAACCTAAGGAATTATTTGTCTTGCCTGTATATGTTTATTTATACATAACATCATGACATCATACCATAACATTTGCACTAACCGTTTCAAGGACCTAGAGATTTATCTTTGTTCTATTTTGTAGGATATAACTTATGCTCCTAGAAATACCATCCGAATCAACCTTGTGAAAGTGTCTCCTCAACTCAAGAAGTTAGCATCAAGGGTTCCCGAGAATCCTCTGTCACCAAGAAGTATGGTCGACTCCTCAACTTGGTTACCTCAAACTTTGAAGAAGACATGGTACATATGTTTTTTCAATTCTTTGATCCTAAACATCATTGTTTCACATTTCCTGATTACCAATTGGTGGCTACCATAGAAGAGTTATCTCAAATGTTAGGAGTACCTATTCTTGATCAATTACCCTTCGTTGGTATTGAGAAATACCCAAGGCCTGAGGAGATTGCTCTGGCCTTACATTTGCAGCGGTCCGACATTGTGGCTAATTGGGAAACTAGAAGTGGTGTTAAGGGTTTTCTAGCCAAGTTTCTGTTTGAGAAGGCTCAACTATTCTGGGATGCTATGGATTTTCAAGCTTTTGAAGAAGTTTTGGCTCTTCTAATCTATGGGGTGGTATTGTTCCCTAATCTAGACCAACTTATAGATATGAATGCGGTCAAAATCTTCCTATCTCGTAACCTGGTGCCTACCTTACTCGAAGACATTTTACATTCTCTTCACGCCCGTACCATGAAGAGAAGGGGAATCCTTATGTGTTGCACTCCTTTGCTGGCTAGGTGGTTTATTTCGCACCTTCCTCGGTCAGTTTTGAAGAATGAGCAAGGCACGAAGTGGTCTCAAAGGTTGATGTCACTCTCGCATGCAAATATTCATTGGTGTTATCGATCTTTGGAGGATATTACCATTATTGACAGTTGTGGGGAATTCCCTAATGTCCCACTCCTTGGCATTAGGGGATGTATCACTTATAATCCTTGCTTGGCTCTATGATAGTTTGGTTACGCTCGGAGAGATGGTCCGTATGCCGCGCTTGTCAAAGGTATTGTGTTTGACTATGAGAACGATGTTTGAAGTTATCATCAAAGATTTGTACGAGCTTGGGGCATGGTGAACAAGGTTGATAGAAAAATTATGGGGCATAAGAACTCTATTCCTTTGGAGCCTTATCTCAAATGTGTGCGAGCTCGTGCTCAAAACCTCATGATGTCGTATGTGGCCATCTTACCAATAATTGTGGAGCCTATTGATGAAGAAGACATTCCCTACACCATTCTTCATCCTGGCATACCTACCAACTTTGAGGAATTGCAAAGATCATGGATTTAACTCAAAAGGGAACGAGATACCTTTGAAGCACAGTTCTACGCAAGCGAGAAAAAGGTTTTGGAGCTCACGGGGAAACTTCATGAAGAGCGAAGTTTGAATGCCTACATTGCACCAAAGAGGATGTGCCCATAGGAAGCTTGAGTCCTTTTGTTTTAGAGTTTATTTTGTATCATTATAAGCCCAAGAGGCATTTGTAATTCATGAACTTATTAATACAATTAATGTTTTGTTTCCTCTTTGTTTAAGAAAATTTAAATCTCAAAGATCCTTGAAAGCATTGCATACGCATAACATGCATCATAACATAAGCAGGTTTTCTGACATAGGTTTCCTCATATTTCTACTATTTGTTTCAGTATAAGATGGATATTGAGCAAACTGTGAAGGACTTGCAGACTCAAAACTCTCAGTTTCAAGAAACTCTGCTCAACTTAGCAAAGGGGCAGCAAGAAATGATGACTCTTCTTGTTACGAAGAAGAAGACAAAGAAGAAAGTTGTAATCAACATGGGGAAGAGGTTCAAAGGCCCCTCTAGACAAGTCCAAGTTGAAGAGTATTCCTCCGAGGAGGATGAGAATCAAGATGAAGATGCTAGGAACACCCGTGCTGGGGGTGAAACAATTAAATCTCTAAAGATGAATATTATTTTGATGAGCAATATCCATCGGCCGACGACAAATATAAGCAACTAGAAGACAAATTGAGAGCTGTGGAAATCCAAGTTGTGCTTGACTTGGACTTAGGTGACTTGGGTTTGGTTCCTGGGGTAGTCATCCCCCACAAATTCAAGATCCCCGTTTTTGCCAAGTAAGATGGTGTCTCATGTCTGAAGCTTCACCTAAGATCTTACATCCGCAGAATTCAGCTGCATACCGCTGATAAGAAACCGTGGGTGCACTTTTTCAAGAAAGTTTGTCTGGGATGCAGTTGGAGTGGTTTTACCAATTGGAAGGAACTAACATCCATAATTGGGAGGATTTGGCCACTGCCTTTTACCGCCAATATCAATATAACACCAATCTTGCGCCAACTAGGGTGCAATTACAAGGAATGACCATGGGTACCAACGAGGGCTTCAAAGAATACGCTAAAAATGGAGAGACATAGCTGGCAGGGTGCAACCACCTTTAACTGATAGAGAGTTGGTAGACATGTTTATGGGAACATTGACTGAACCATTTTTCAACTTACTGATTGAAAGTTCATCATCCGAATTCACTGAATTGATCTTGACTGGTGAGAGGGTTGAAAGCGGGATCAAAAGCGGGAAGATACCCATGACTTCCACCTCAAATGCTGTGAAAAAGCCATTTATTGGTAAAAAAAGAGACTAATGATGTGCATGGGTCAAGAAGCCATGCTAAGAATGATCGCCATCATTCAGTAGGGGTTGTACTGATTTCTAATCCAACTTTAACTCAACGACCGCATCAACAACATAATCAACAAAGACCGGATGTCCAAAGAAGATAGTTTACTAAAATCAATATGCAACTATCTCAAGCTCTGTAACACCTATTGAAAGCTGATTTGGTGACCTTGCGAGATCCCCCTTCCAACCCTAACACTGCTTCTCCAAAATACAACTCCAATGCCAAATGCGCTTACCATTCAAACAGTCCCGGACATAATACCAATGATTGTTGGTCTCTAAAGAATAAAATCCAAGACCTAATTGATAACAAGACAATTGAATTTGACCATCCGCCAACTCCCAACATAATCATTGCACCCATGCCAAATCATGGTAAGGGTGTCAATGCTATTGAAGATGCCTATCTTATTTCCTCTGTCAATGACTTGACCACTCCTTTGAAGACTGTTAAAGAGAATTTGTTGAAAGTAGGGGTTTTCCCTGGCTGCCTTGAAGACTGTTGTTACTGTGTTGCACAAATTAATGGTTATGAATGGCTTAAGAAAGGTGTCCAACACCTAATGGATAGTTATGAGATTCTATTTGAAAAAGCTCTATCTGTGAAAAGTTTGACCCAAAGTGTATCTCAAGAATTTGAAGATGTGTCCATCATTATTATCTAAAACAAACTTATTAGGATCACCTCCAAAGGTCCTATTAGGATTCCCATTGAACCAAGAATAGCTCCACTAATTATCACCACACCGGGGCCAGTCCCCTACTCTTCTGATAAGGCGGTGCCTTGAAATTATGGGGTGGAAGTGTATTACCATGGTATCAAACAAGATTCATGGATTAATAAAGATGAAACTGTTGACATTACAAACATTGTTGGATCAAGTAAAGTTACTAGGACGGGGAGAATCTTCTCTCTAGAGATTTCACCTCTGAAAAATACTACTACACCCATTCGTATTACTGCTGTTAAACCTGTTGCTGATACTCGAGGAAAGGAAAAAATGACTGAGCCTGCCTTGACGGAGGCTCCCGCAAAAGATATTACCATTGAGGACCCATCTACCCAAGATATGGATGAGATTTTAAAAATCATTAGGAAAAGTGATTACAAGATAGTGGAACGGTTGGGGCAAACACCCTCAAAGATTTCCATGTTGTCTTTGTTGCTATGCTCCTAGGAACAGGCTCAAGCACTGATAAAATTCTTGAAAAATGCACATGTCCCTCAAGAAACTACGGTCGACCAATTCGAAAATTATGTAGCAAGCTTGACTGCCGACAAAGTTTTAGGGTTCTTTGATACAGATTTGACCCCGATGGGGAAGAATCACAACAAAGCTCTCTGTATTTCCATAAAATGCAAGGGCACCACCCTGGCACCTGTATTAGTGGATACTGGATCTTCTCTCAATGTCTTACCAAAATGAGCTCTAGATTGGTTGGACTAAGAAGGTTTAATACTAAAGCCTAGTGACATCGTGGTGAGAGCTTTTGACAGATCAAAGGGGATGGTCCATGGAGAAGTTGATCTCCCTATCAAAGTTGGGTCTCAAGTATTTAACTCAACATTCTATGTGATGGATATCCGTCCTTCTTATTCGTGCCTTCTTGGACGCCCATGGATACATGGGGCAGGCCTAGTGACTTCCACACTACATCAAAAGCTGAAGTATCCGGTCAACGGGAAAATTGTCATTGTATGCAGAGAAGAAGAATTTATGATCAGTCATCTAAATTCATTTAAGTATGTTGAAATGGATATCTAGTTCATTGAAACTCCTTGTCGAGCCTTTAAAGTGGTCTCTCCCATGGTTGTTGTTTCCAAGGCCACTCCTGAAACTTCTAAAGCTGCTAAAGATACACCGGGGATGGCTTCTCTCAAAGATGCTTGTGTTGTTGTTGAAGACGGGGGTTGCACCATTTGGGGACAACTTCCTGATTTCCCTTTCAAGTCAGACAAATTTGGGTTAGGCTTCACTTCCAAGGCTCAAAAGGAGGTTTGACGTGCTTGTGCAGGGAAATCACCTCTTCGTATTAGTAACCATGAGGTTAATGCCCTTGAAGTCTCAGATGCTGATTGTGACTTTGATGACTGGATCTACCCGACTGCTGATGAAGGGCTCAACAACTGGCAGACCAAGGACTTCATCCCAATCTCCTTCAGCCAGGAGTAATTGCCATTTACTGTTTTTATTACTTTGAGAACTTTATCTGTAATTTCCATTAAAACAATAACTTTAAGCCATGTGCATTGCTCGGGGCACAGTGGTCCATTTGTTAAGGGTTTGTCATTGTCATATGCCATATGCTCATTTTAATGAAAAACATTGTACTATTTTGCATTCAAAATTTGCACTCTTTGCTTTTCTTTACTTTATTGCATTTTCAAATAGACATGTGATCTTACATGCACACACACGCACACACACACACACACACACATTTGCATATCCATATCCACTCCGGATCTCATTGACAACGACTCTGCTATTGCCATCTATTACTTTGAAAATCCAATCTATCAAGCCGAAGACGAAGGTGATAAAGTTTGTGAAATACCTGGGGAACTCTCCAAACTTCTGATACAAGAGGAAAAGTTATTCAACCACACGAGGAATCAGTTGAAGTGATAAACCTGGGTACTGAGGCAGACAAAAAAGAAGTCAAGATCGGCGCAAACTTAGAAGACTGTGTCAAGAAAAGATTGGTCCAGATGTTGAACGACTATGTGGAGGTGTTCGCTTGGTCATATGAAGATATGCCTGAGCTTAATACTGATATCGTAGTTCATTGTCTGCTAATGAAGGAAGATTGTCCTCCGATCAAGCAAAAGGTTTGTCGCATGCGGCCAGACATGTCTGAGAAAATAAAATATGAGGTAATGAAACAGTTCGATGCAGGTTTCCTGGCAGTGACATCATACCCTCAATAGGTGGCAATCGTTGTTCCAGTACCAAAGAAAGACGGTAAAGTTCGTATGTGCATAGACTATAGGGATTTGAATAGGACAAGCCCCAAATATGATTTCCCACTGCCTCATATCGATGTCTTGGTTGACAACACTGCTCAACACAAAGTTTTCTCCTTCATGGATGGATTCTCCGGTTATAACCAAATCAAAATGGCACCCGAAGACATGGAGAAAACCACTTTTGTTACACAATAAGGCACCTTCTGTTATAAGGTGATGCCTTTCGGTTTGAAGAATGTAGGCACACCCTATCAACGGGCTATGGTAGCTCTATTTCATGACATGATCCATCATGAGATAGAAGTGTACGTTGATGACATGATTGTAAGGTCACAAATTAAGGAAGAACACCTTGATCATTTACACAAGCTATTTTAAAGGTTGAAGAAATACAAGCTGAGGATGAATCCCAACAAATGCACATTCGGGGTAAGGTCTGGAAAACTTCTAGGGTTTGCCATCAGTGGAAAAGGTATTGAGGTTGATCCAGTGAAAGTCAAAGCCATACAAGAAATGCCAACATCCTGTACTGAGAAGGAGGTCAGGGATTTCTTAGGTCGACTAAACTACATTTCTCAGTTCATATCTCACTTAGTTACTACTTGCAAGCCAATCTTCAAACTATTAAAGAAAGATCAAGTAGTCGGGTGGAATGACGACTACCAAGTAGCTTTTGACAAGATTAAAGAATACTTACAAGAAAACCTATCCTGATGCCTCCAGTTGAAGGAAGACCTATGATTATGTACTTGTCTGTATTAGAGAATTCAATGGGATGTGTGTTGGGTCAACATGACGAGTCTGGACGAAAAGAGCATGCAATATACTACCTTAGTAAAAAGTTTACCGACTGTGAAACTAAATATTCACTGCTCGAGAAAACTTGATGTGCTTTGGCATGGGCTGCTCACCGGCTAAGACAATATATGTTGACTCATACTACCTTATTGATTTCTAATATGGATCCCATCAAGTATATCTTTGAGAAGCCAGCTCTCTCCGGATGATTAGCTAGATGGCAAATGATCTTAACTGAATATGATATCCAGTACACTACACAAAAAGAATTCAAGGGAAGTGTGCTGGCGAATCATGTGGCCCATCAAGTTGTTGATGAACACCAATTCATGAACTTTGAGTTCCTGGACTAGAATATCATGCTGATAACCGACTATGAAAAGCCTGGACCATATGGAGGACCTAAACAAGGATCCCGATGGACTATGGTTTTTGATGGAGCTTCCAATGCATTAGGTAACGGAATTGGTGCTATGATCATTTCTCCCGAAGGTTACCATACGCCTTTCACTGACAGGATATGCTTCGACTGTACAAATAACATGGCCGAGTATGAAGCATGCATCTTGGGTCTTAAGGCTTCCATTGACCTAAGAATCAAACTCTTAAGTGTATACGGAGATTCAGCCCTAGTAATCAGTCAAGTTAAAGGAGAGTGGGATACCAAACATCCAAATCTGATCCCCTACAAAGAGCATGTGCTAACCTTGATCCTTTGTTTCGAAGAGGTCACCTTTGAACATTTTCCAAGGGAAGAAAACCAGTTGGCAGATGCCTTAGCAACTATGTCGTCTATGTTCAAGGTAAACTGGGACAACGAAGCTCCCAGAATTACTATCAAAAGATTTGACGAACCTGCACACTATTATGAGATCGACACAGATGAGGAGAAGCCTTAGTATCATGAAGTGAGGAGGTACCTTGAAACACAAGAGTATCTTGAAGGAGCTTCAATCAATAACAAAAAATCCATGCGAAGGTTCTCAGCCAATTTTTTTCTAAGCAATGGAATCCTATACAAGCGCAACCATGATTCTACTCTGCTTCGTTGTATGGACAAGAAGGAAGCAGAAAAGATCATGGAAGACATGCATAAAGGTATATTCGGATCTCACTCTAGCGGGCACACTACGACCAAAAAGATTCAGAGGGCTAGTTACTATTGGTCGACTATGGAAACTGATTGTTGAAGGGGTAAGAAAACACTTAGAAAGGGGGGGGGGGGTTGAATAAGTGACTCTTTTTTCTTTTCAAAACAAAGATCAACAATAATGGAAGGATAAGGTTATTTTTATCCTGGTTCATTTGAACTCAAACTACTCCAGTCCACCCGTCAAGGTGATTTTGCCTTTCTCAACAAGGACTTAATCCACTATAATCAACTGATTACAAACACACAACAACTGTTGTGATTAACAATGCACAAGTAATCTTACAAGTGACTAACACTACTAAGACTTAAATCTAGTCTAGTCTGCTTGAGAAATCTGACAAAACTTGGTCTCTCAAGGAACAATTACAAGAGTTTAATCTTACAGATAGTGAAATGAAATTTGCTTCTAATCAAGCTATATCACAACTGTGATTTTTCACTTAGAATAAGTCAGCACAAAGTGTGTGAACAAAGAGTTTATGAGCCCAGAATTTTTCACGTAGTTTCTTGCTTCTTTTTGAAATTTGATTCGTTAGTAGGCTTGCAATAAATATCCTTCTATATATAGTTAGAACAAAATGACCGTTGCTGCCTTCAGAAAAGTGGAGAGCATTAAATGCTTGTGTGTTTCTTTGCACTATTCCATTTTCCAAGAAACTAGCTTAGACACTTGAGTGCTTGCAGCCGTCTTTGCATTAATGAGCAAACGATAATTTGTAAGAGCATGTTTCCTACGCTTGACAAGACAAGTTGGATTTAACGTTCATTTAGAACTTGCTTCAACATCTTGTATTCAGAACATGCTTTACACATCTTCTAGGCAGTGCTTTGCTTTCTAAGAACTTGATCAGCGCTTGCTTTCAAGTAATATTCTGAGCAAGGAAACCTGCTAAATGTTAGAAGATATATTTAAAATAAATTGTCTTACCAGAGTCAGCAGATGCGCTCAAAACAAAAAGGTTCTTTCATTAAAGAACTTCTTCATATAATTTTTAACTTTACACATCAGAATGCTTCTGTCAGAACATTATCTGAAACATTCAAATACATTCATCAGAGTATAAATTATCTAAAATATAATTTATTGTTATCATCAAAACTCTGAGATAGATCAAAACTAATCTTGTTCTAACAATCTCCCCCTTTTTGATGATGACAAAAATTATTCAGATATAGAAATAAAATATGATAAGAGATAAGAATCTCCCCCTGAAATGAATATTTCTATGTATAAAACTTCCTGAGATTATTTATCAGAGCAATAAAAAAAATTTCTTGGATTTCTTCAGAACTTCTTTATGAAGATAATGTTCAGCTAGAATACTCTTTCAGAGTTAAAGTGATACCTGTAAAAAAAAATTTTTTGCACAGAAAGAAATTTTGTATTTTGTTAGAATGTCTGAAACTTAGTCCCATAACTGTTAAACAATGATTAGTTCAAAATACTCATTTTCTCCCCCTTTTTGGCATAATAAAAAAGTGTATATAAAAAAATAGTTAAAGAGCTTAAATTTTTTCATAAAATAGCAAAAAAAAAAATCCAGAAGTACAAAACAACAAACAAAAGACAACAAACAGAAAGACACTAGGATTTCTTAGTAACAAGATCCATCAGAAGATTCTTTATCTCAGAGGCAGATTCTTCTTGTTTCACCATCCAGTTCTTGATTTCTTGATTTGTTTGGTCTTGCTTATCCAAGCGTTCATGTATGACTTTATTCTCCCTCTTGAGCTCATTCAGAGTATCCATGATAAGTGAGGTAGGAACAGAGGATGACGAAGCTTTAGTAGAAACAGGCTTAGAAGCAGCAACCGTTGAGTCAGAATGCACGAAGGTGGAAAGCAGAGTGCCCAGATCCATTGCAAAAGTTGGCACTGGTTCAGGTTCAGCCTTAACAGAAGGTTGATTCAATAGAACAATAGCTAGAGGGTTTGAATCGTCAGAGGCATCTTCAGATTCATCTTCTGATATGTCCATTGTATCAGCTGGTGTGTCAGCAATCATTAATGAAGACTTCTTATTCCAAATGTCAGCAGCTTCTGTCTTGAAAGCATGCAGATGTTTGGAAAAGTTGTCCAGCACCTGAAAGTGGCATAAGTCCTGTAGCTTTAGTGACTCAATATCAAAAGTTCTTCTGAAGGTTTCCCATATAAGATCCGTTGCAGCTGGGTTCACGCTTCTGGAGCAATCTTCTTTCAACAGATTCAACCATGCTTGAACATCTTTTAAAAAATTCTCAAACAATGTATTCACATCTGGCTGAACAGGTTTTGGGACAACCTTCTTAAAAGATTTGTTTTTCAAGAATTGTAGAGATTCATAATCCACTACAGTTCTTAAAAAGCTAGCAGGTTCAAGATTTTTGGTTGGTTCAGGAGTGGCTGAATGATCAGGTTGGTCGACAAAGTTAGGTGGTGCTGATTGTTCATGATGTTCGGATGTTTCAACAGTTTCAGGTGGTTCAAAAGATTGTTATTTTGGAATATGAAGGGGTGAGAGTATATATGAGTTTGGTGTTGGATGTTATGGTGAAGTAGGTGGAGTGACATCAGGTGAAATCATTATTGTATTTTCAGGAGTGGGAATGGGGTTCTGAGGCTGTGGTCAATTCATAGCAAAAATGTTTTCAGATGGTAAGTTGAAAGGAGGCTTTATAGTGGCCAGAGGTTCATTTATCCCTGGGATTCTCCAAGAGCCAGCGTCATACCATCCAGTGGGTCTGGGTGATAGAGGTCTGGGAGGAGGTCTTGAAAAGCGTTCAATAGGAATGGGTTGAGAAACAGATGGTTCAGAGGGTTCTGAGTGTGAGGGTTCTGATTGAGAGGGTTCTAATTGGGTTTCAGAGTGTTCATCAGAGTCAAAGTCACTCAAATCTGATAAAACTTGATTTTTCTGAGGGTTGTCAGCAAGAGAGTCAGATGGTAAGGTCAAGTCAATATCAACATCTATATCTCCTAAGGTTTGGGAGGGTTCAGCAGATGTAGATACATTGACAGAATCATAAACAGTGATAGTTTCAGCAGGTTTACCTGTCTTCTTTTTCTTCTTCTGAGGAGTGGCAAAAGGTCCTTCAACAACTTTCCTCTTCAAAGATTCCTGGAGAACAACATCTGGAGCAGCTTGATTTCTTCCTTGAAGCCAAGCTGGATCAATAGGTGATCCATTCTCTTTGCATATTTCAATGTAGTGCAGGATGATGCATGGATGATTTCTTGAATTGAACAGAGGGAAATTAGAAATAAGTATCCTTCTTCTTTTCACAACAGCTGACACATACGGAGTTGGTTCCACCAGCAGCTTGTCAATTATTTTCCTTTTTAGTAAATTCTTCCCAGTCATAGTTTTACCACAAGTAGGTTCTAGCTCCCCTATAAGATTAGCTTCATCTAGGTGAGCAATCAGACCATTCTTAGTCAGAATGTCTAATATTAATCTACCCATAGGAATCCAATTCCTTTTGGATTTTGGTTTTTTCATCCTTTCAGCTTCCATAGTCTCTTTTACATGGTTCCAGAGATGTTCAAACAACAAATAAGGAAAATCAATTTTTACATTTGTTCCAAGGCAGAACAATAAGTATTGTTGATCAGCGTTAATGTAATCAGGAGAGCTGGTGTCTTTCCTATGGTGAATACGTCCATGGATAATCCTTGCCCAAATCTTGTATTTATCTTTCAAGTCCCTGACTTTATAAGATCCTTGACCATTTGTGAAAATCTCTGAGTAGACCCTTTCCATTTCCATTCTTCCACTAGGCATACCTGTAACTCCAAGTCCTTTAAACCCAAGCAACTTTCTGATTTGGTTTTCAGTAATGGATATTTCCTTGTCCATTACGAAAGAGAGGATAACCTTAGGGGTTGCAATAGCATGTATCCAAAATTCCTTCACCAGATGTGGAAACACTGGACCAATGAGACGATCAAAAAAGTTCTCCAAACCTTGAAACTTAACAGCAGGGAACAAGTCAAAACCATTTTCTCTTAGATTCTCAAAATTTATCATTAACTCACTTAAAACTTCCAAACTGTCTACAGGAATGAGAGTTGTTCTCTCAGGCACTATGTATTGCTCAGAGGGGGTAGAAGAAGAAGCCATTGAAATTCTTAGAGATGAGAGATGAAGAAAAGGGTTTTAGAGAAAAAGTACAGAAACAATTGAGTTTGAAAGAGACGGTAAAGAATGAAAAAGGATTTTTCAAAAAGTATTTATATGCAAAAGTTTCAGAAATAGGTTTAGGAATAAAATTAAAAAAGAATTTAAAACGAATTTAAAACGAATCTCATCATTACGTGCATTTAATGATTTTTCTAAAAATTAGGGAAAATGTGAGATTATGGCTAATCATTAACAGTTACCTAGAACGTCATCAGTGGCTTTTGCACGCGTGACCTTTCAGAAATGTACCACGTGTTCATTTTTTGAAGGATGCATGTAACAACTGTTTGTTCTAATGAATTTCTGAACTATACTTAAAAATGAAGCATTAGAACATTTCAGAACTTTTCATATAGCTTATGAAGTAACTTCTCTTCTAACTTCTGAAGAGTTGTTAATCAGAGCATTCATTTCAGAATATTATGAAGTCAAACACAGAAGATAAATATTATTTTATTCAGGACATAATTCCATACAAATATTTTTCAAAATGAAATTAAATCTATCTTCTGAAAGGGGTTTGGTAAAAATGTCAGCCCATTGATGGTCTGTTTTTACAAAAATTAAGTTTAAAATTCCCTTTTGAATATAGTCCCTTATAAAATGATATTTAATTTCAATATGTTTGGCTTTAGAATGTAAAATTGGATTCTTAGAAAGACAAATAGCAGAAGTATTGTCGCAGAAGATATGAATCTTACTTTCATAAAGATTAAAATCTTCTAGCTGACTTTTCATCCAAATCATCTGAGAGCTACATCCAGCAGCAGATATATACTCAGCTTCTGTGGTTGAAAGTGCAATTGTTGCTTGCTTCTTGTTGTACCACGAGATAAGATTGTCACCCAAAAACTGGCAGCTTCCAGAGGTGCTCTTTCTTTCAATTCTATCTCCAGCAAAGTCAGCATCACAATAACCTACTAGTCTGTAATCTTGTGATCTTCTCTATAGAGCTTCTGATCTACCTTCATACTTACCTCATCTTTTCCCATAATGCAGGTTGGATGCATAGGTGTCTTGGCATCTTTGCTTTCTGACATCTGAAATTTCTTCAGAAGTTCTTTAACATACTTCGTCTGATGTATGTAAGTACCTTCTGGTGTCTGGTTGATTTGAATTCCCAGAAAGAACTTCAATTCTCCCATCATGCTCATTTCAAATTCTGCACGCATGGTCTCAGCAAATTCTTTTCCAAGGGAGATATTAGAGGTTCCAAATATTATATCATCAACATAAATTTGACAAATTAAAAAATCATTTTTAAATGTCTTTTTGAAAAGAGTTGTGTCCACTTTCCCTCTGGTAAAATCTTTTTCTAAAAGAAAATTACTCAGAAGATCATACCAAGCTTTGGGAGCTTGTTTTAAACCATACAAAGACTTTTTTAATTTAAAAACATGTTCTGGATGTTTTGAATCATTAAATCCAGGAGGTTGATGGACATACACTTCTTCTTCAATATAGCCATTTAAAAATGCACTTTTAACATCCATTTGATATAATGGAATGTTATTTTGTACACCAAAAGAAATTAATAATCTTATAGACTCTAACCTAGCGACTAGGGCAAAGGTTTCATTATAATCAATTCCTTCTTGTTGACTATAACCCTGTGCAACCAGTCGTGCTTTATTTCTGATCACCTCTCCTTGCTCGTTCAGTTTGTTTTTGAAAACCCATGTGGTTCCTATAATGTTGAATCCTTTGGGTCTTGGAACTATATTCCATACATCATTTCTGGAGAATTGATTGAGTTATTCTTGCATTGCTAAGATCCAATCATTATCTTCCAAAGATTCATCAATGGAAGTTGGCTCAATCATAGAAACCAAACCAAACAAATATTCGTTATTGATTCTGAGAGAGGATCTTGTTCTAACGGGATCTTCTTTTCTTCCAATGATTACATCTTCTTTGTGAGCTGAAGATATTCTAGGAAACCTTTTCTGAGTGGGTTGATCATAGATTCTGAGGTTGTCCAGAGCATTGTCAAGAGGATGATCTGCTGAGTCTTCCTTTTCTTCTGAATCTTTCTTTACTTCTGAATCTTTCTTTGCTTCTGAAGTTTCAGAGTTTGAGGGATGATCTTCTGTACCTACAGAAAAATCAATTTGCTTTGGCTGTTGCTGGCCAAGCTTATCATCAAACCTGACTTTGATTGATTCTTTAACAATCAGAGTTTCTGTGTTGTATACTCTATAGCCTTTTGAGCGTTCAGAATATCCAAGCAGAAAACACTTTTGTGCTTTAGAATCAAACTTGTTCAGAGTTTCTTTAGTGTTCATAATAAAACAAGTACATCCAAAAGGATGGAAATAGGAAATGTTGGGCTTTCTGTTTTTCCACAATTCATAGGGAGTCTTTTCAAGAATAGGTCTTATAGAGATTCTATTCTAAATGTAACACGTTGTGTTCACAGCTTCTGCCCAAAAATGCTTTGCCATATTAGTTTCATCTATCATGGTTCTGGCCATTTCTTGTAATGTTCTATTCTTTCTTTCTACAACTCCATTTTGCTGGGGAGTTCTAGGACAAGAAAAATTATGAACAATACCATTTTCTTTAAAATATTTTTCAAAATAATGATTTTCAAATTCACCACCATGATCACTTCTGACTTTTATGATTTTAAAATCTTTTCCTTTTGCACTTGGGTACAGAAGTCAATGAACACAGAATGTGACTCATCCTTGTGTTTTAAAAACTTTACCCATGTCCATCTGCTGAAGTCATCAACAATGACCAATCCATACTTCTTGCCTCTGATGGATGCAGTTTTAACTGGCCCAAACAGATCAATATGAAGTAACTCTAATGGCTTAGAGGAAGAGACAACATTTTTGGATTTAAAGGAAGGTTTTGAAAATTTTCCTTTTTGACATGCTTCGCACAGAGCTTCTGAGTTGTACTTCAGATTGGGAAGTCCTCTGACTAAATTTAATTTATTTAGTTGAGAGATTTTTCTTAGACTAACATGTCCCAATCTTCTGTGCCATACCCATTGCTCATCGCTAAAAGACAAAAGGCATTTAACGTTCTGAGATTTAAGATCTAATAAATCAATTTTGAAATGTTGTTCTTTCTCTTGCCAGAAAAGAGGATTGATCCATCCTTTTGACTTACAGCTCTACAGGAGTTTTGATTGAAGATAATGTCATAACCATTGTCACTTAATTGACTTATGGACAATAGATTATGAGCTAATCCTTCTACTAATAAAACATTAGAGATAGAAGGAAGGTTACCGTTTCCAATGGTTCCAAAACCAATAATCTTCCCTTTCTGATTACCTCAAAACTTCACGTCTCCTCCATCTTTAAGTTCCAGGCTTTGGAACATATACCTTTTTCCCGTCATGTGTCGTGAGCACCCAGAGTCCAGGTACCATGACTAGTGTCTCAATTGAGCTATTAAGGACATCTCTCTTTGTTCTGACTCACAGTCTGAGTCATCTGTTGTGATAGCCATCAGAGCTAGGTTGGCATTTTCATCTTCAGAACCAGATTCATCTTCAGAAGAATTTGAGTCATCCCAGGTTGCCATCATCCCTTTCTTCTTACCAAACCTTTTTTTTTGGTTTTTCTTTTTGAAGCTTTGGACTCACTTTTTCAAAACTCTCGGACCAGCGATCATAGTTTGAAACCTAGAGAACATTGCTTCTATAGACTCACTTTCTTCAACTTTGAAGGCTTCATACTTCTGAACTAAAGCCAGAGCTTTAGACTCCTTAACTTGAGCGTTTTCTTCATGAGTCATTTTAAGAGACTCAAACATATCATGCGTTGTATCTCTATTAGTAATTTTTTTATATTTTGCTTTAGAGATAGCATTTAGAAAAATATTTCTAGCTCTATGATGATTTTTAAAATTAGCTTTTTGTAGTCTATACATATTTTTTCTGTTAACTTTGTTTCCTTTTGAGTCAGTAGGATGTGTGTAACCATCCAAGACTATATCCCATAGATCACTATCATGACCTAGAAAGAAACTTTCTAGTCTGTCTTTCCAGTACTCAAAATCTTCTCCATCAAACACTAGAAGTTTGTTATAACTATTATTGTTTTGTTCAGCGGCCATTGTGTTTTCTTCGGGATCTTTTTCTGACACGGTTAAGTGTTGTGCTCAGAGTCAAGCTCTGATACCAATTGAAGGGGTAATAAAACACTTAGAAGGGGGGGGGGGGGTGAATAAGTGACTCTTTTTTCTTTTCAAAACAAAGCTTAACAATAATGGAAGGACAAGGTTATTTTTATCCTGGTTCGTTTGAACTCAAACTACTTCAGTCCATCCGTCAAGGTGATTTCTCCTTTCTCAACAAGGACTTAATCCACTATAATCAACTGATTACAAATACACAACAACTGTTATGATTAACAATGCACAAGTAATCTTACAAGTGACTAACACTACTAAGACTTAAGTTTAGTCCTAGTCTGCTTGAGAAATCTGACCAAACTTGGTCTCTCAAGGAACAATTACAAGAGTTTAATCTTACAGATAGTGAAATGAAATTTGCTTCTAATCAAGCTATATCAGAACTGTGATTTTTCACTTAGAATAAGTTAGCACAAAGTGTGTGAACAAAGAGTTTGTGAGCCCAAAATTTTTCACGTAGTTTCTTACTTCTTTTTGAAATTTGATTCGTTAGTAGGCTTGCAATAAATGTCCTTCTATATATAGTAAGAACAAAATGACCATTGCTGCCTTCATAAAAGTGGAGCGCATTAAATGCTTGCATGTTTCTCTGCACTATTCCAGTTTCCAAGAAACTAGCTTAGACACTTGAGTGCTTGTAGCCGTCTTTGCATTAATGAGTGTGATACGGTGGAAGAACTGACTTGGTGTTTTGCGTTTTGATCGCATTTGTGCGGATAGCAAGAGTCACCACCGACTTTTCTTTTATCCAAAAGGAAAGGTAAAAAAGAACAGGAAAGACCTTTCGAGATTATTTCTCGGGTTCAGGGGTTAGATTATGAAGAGGGAATGTATTAGCACCCTTTTCATCCGTAGTTATCTATGGGCTCTTAGTTACTCATTTAGATCACTTGCTTTTATTTGACAGTGTTCTTGTGGTGTGGGCTTCGAAAATGTTTTGAAAATTTTCTTTGTAATGGTTCTCGTTTCTATAAGAACGCGTACAAAGTTTTGTTTCGAAAAGTGGTTCAAAGATGTGTTTGTGGATTGTGTTTTGGAAAGTGCTTTGAAAAGATGTTTTGCAATAGTTCTCGTCTCTATAAGAATGTATACAAAATGTTTTGTCTTTTGAAAATGTTTTGAAACGAAAGTGTAGGTGTAAAAATGTTTTTATCTTGAGCAAGCGAGTAACTAGGAGCGAATCTACCTACTCGAAAGGTTTTCAATTGTTCTTTTCTTCCTCCTTTTAATGTTGCTATAATACCATTAATTTGGTAAGAAGCCCCATTGTTGGATGTGATGGGACATGCACGGGTCAATTTTACAGTCATCGAAAGCAACTTATGAGACGCTTTAGTAATTTTCATAAGGGACGAGATCGTTTTATTGAAGGCAACATCGAAGGCCATCGAGGGACTACGATCTTTTTATCGAAGGGTCGTTGCTAAAGCGTCCCATATTCGAGGGACATGACTGTGTTTCCGAGGCAATGAGCGAAGTTACCCTAGAGGTGTGCGTGTGAAAAAAGTGTGTTTGTTTCAAGTTATTTTGTTCTTTGATTAGGTTATCTAGCGATTGATTTTTGAATCTTGCCATGCACGCCTAATTACTATGCAGTATAAAGAAAACAGTAAATTGCGGGAATTGAAATTCTACGCTATTACAAAGTTTTTGGGAACGGGGGTACAAATTTACAAATGGGGATGAATCGAATCGACAATGTGATTAAAAGTATAAATAAACAAGCAATACAACCCAATTGAATTTGAAATAAATATAATAGTCTAGGGCAAATAACTAACAAAGTAATAAAATTCTAAGTATTTGGTTTGTAACATTTGGAAAGAAAAGAAAATTTAAAAGCAAATAAGTCAATTACATATGTATCTTTTTGTATGATATATTATATTTGTGAGAGTATATAAAAAGAAACTATTCTATATATCTTTTGAATTATATTAATTAATAATTTTATTTTAAAAAAGAAAAAGAATTTATTAAAGAAAGAAAAAAGAATTTGATAAAAAATAATCACAAAGCCTAAACCAAACTAATTATAAAAAATGTATGTTTTAAGTTTAATTGAATTTTAGAATTAAAACTAAACATAAATCCAAAAATTGGAGAAAATAAGATTGAAAGAACTAAGCAAAACAGAAATGCCCACTGGAGGAGTCGAACTCAGGTCACTTGGAATGACACGTAAACATCTTGCCAACTAAACCACATTATTTGTTTGTTATAATTACGCCTCAAATAAACTAAAAAAAGAAAACGATGACGGGTTGGGCCAATAGGCCCAAAGGGGGCCGACCCGGTTTTTGGCATGGACAAGGAAAAGAAAAAACTTGTAACCTTGATGAGACAAGGAACGGCGCTAGTTTGCAACATGATGAAAAGGAAAAGTAAAAAAAAAAGCAAAGCAATTCTTCCAATTATCTCAACAAAATACTATCCTCTTCCACTTGGTTCTCCATCTATTTCTCCTTCCCTGTTTCTCTCTCGGTAGCAACTCTCCTCCGCTCCATTCACTTATCCGCCATCATCACCAACAATGCATCTGTCTCTTCTTCTTTCAATGTTCTTGTTCTCTTCCCATTCCAAATAAGCGTCAGAACATGGGCCAAGAACAACACGCCGAAAATCACTTCGTCCTCTTGAACTCGTTTCTTACCTTATTTTCGCGAACAAAATGACTTAAACCCCTCAAAGTTGGGATTGAAGCAACCCTAATTTGGAGATCCTAAGGCTATACGAATCCCATCCTAAGAATCCAACCAAAAACCTCAAATATGCAGTTCATACAAATCAAAAAATAACGAAATAAATAGCCAAAGTTCAAGCTAATGTGCAAAGAGTTCAAAGGACTTACCTGCTTCAACGATGCTTCAGAAGGTATGTAACTTCCTTTAAATTATATGTACTATGCGTCCTTGAGATCTTCTTCTACTCCCTTCTTTCAAAATGAACTTCTTTCTTCTGTTGTCGGATATATAACTCTGTGATGTTTTACAGTGATGTTGTTGTTGTGTTCTGTATTATTGCAGATTTATCATGTTGATGGTGAAAATGATGATGTGCGGAGAGGATGAAGATGTAGGTAAGCTGTTGTTTGGGTATGATGTTTTGTTGCTGAAACTTGGTCAGGGTTGAGATTAAAGGATGAAGAAACAGGTTAAAGTTTGGAATCAGAGGTTTAAGGTGCGTGAAATGATGGTAAAGGGATTAAAGATGATGAGTTTGGATTTGTTGTTTGAACAATAGTTTGGAAGTGTACTTTTGTGAGATTTATGTGTATTTTTTCTTTTTGCTGTATATTTTGTCTGCTTTTTTCTTTTGCCCCCACTGCCTTCTCCTTGACTTTCTTATGTAGAAGAAAGAGAGACTGGATTCGGAGGGAAAAAATGAGATAGGTTTGAACAATTAAAGGCAATGTTTTATTGCTTTGTGGCTGCAGTTTTTGTTTTTGCTAACTTTGTGCAAGTGTTGGGCTATTTTGGACTATTCTGTAGGCTGGTCTTGTAGCAGGTTTTGGGACAACAACAAAGCTAATATTTTGCAGCAAGGTTGGACTGTTTTGCTTAGGTGATCTCTTTCCTCTTTTCTCTTTCTATGAAAATTAAAAGCAGTTTTTTGCTTTATTTTTAAACTTCTGAAGGGTTTGTGATAATAGGGAAATGATGACATGTGAGCAAGTTGGCTCGTCTATGCTTATTTGTTCTGCTTTGTGGGCTTTATGCATATGTTGCAGGTTTTATAATGTTGTCCGTTTAACTGCTGTTTGTGGCATGCTTTCCTGTTCTGGTTTATTGCAGGCCCGCTGTTCTGATTGCTGCTATTTGTAGCCTTGACAATTTTCTTTTTCCTTTTCTTTTGTAAACCAAGAAGGGCACACCTTTTTGTGATTTGCAATAGAATTTGGGGCCTATGATTAAGCATTAAAAATCTGATTATGTGAAACAAATCAAATGAGGCTTTGTGGAATGTTTGAACATGATTTGACAATCACTCCCTAATTCTGATTCCTACATAAACCCTAATGATGAACTTATGAAATAGCTCTTGGAAAATTCCTTGTTCATGTTCATGTTTTTTTTTCTTGTGCTAATCATGCTTTCTTTCTCTTGTTTTCATGTGAGTAAAAGTGGAGATGACAAAGCAAAGAATGCAAGAAATTTGTGGCAAACATGAAAGTCTTGGAGAAAAGTCAAAGGAATTTGATATAATTTGAATCTTCAAGCAACTTAATCATGGATTAGTTCTCTTAGGTCAAATATTCACTTGATTTTATTTGTAACTTAGAACAATTCCTCTTGTATTTTGATGTATTTTGGAAGTATTGTATCCAATAGTTGTACCAACTTATCTTTGAATAACAATAAGTTGTAAAACATAAAGTATTGAAATAATTTGAAGTTTTGTAACAACCTTGGATGGTGTGTTTGAAATTGGGGAAGAACTTGAATTGCAGTATAAAGTACCCTTGTGATATATTAGAACTTGAAATCCTTTGTAAACAATAATTTGTAATTTCTCTTCATATTCTAATTGATTTTTTTTGAAATTCCCAATCAGAATATTTGAAATAAAATGCTCCAGTCTGGTAACTTGAATTCCAAATAATCCAAATAACTTTGTAACTGCATTTCAAACAAACATGCACTTTGTACTCCAATTCCTAAACAAAATAAATGTTTAAGAACGTAAATCATCTGGTCAACCTGAATCCAAAATCATGATTGTCTTAAATGACAGTCTTAATCTCCACCTCTTGTCCAAACAAACATGCTCTGAGAACAAACGTTATCCTTTCAGTAAAATGTGTTTAAGAAAAAATTCAAAATCAATAAATGCCTTGCGACGATTCGATAATTTTAAAGTCTTCGAAACCCAAACTTCCTCCGATTCTTTGAAGATAAACCCGTGAGCGACATCACATATGACCCTGAACAGACATAATCGTCTCAAAGTCTTGTAACTTAAAGAAATCACAATTCTAAAAATCAGACGACTGTTACTTGAAATTAGGTCAAAAATTCATGAAGTGACTTCCAACGCATTTGAATTTTTGGTGATTTTCTACATGTAACCAGTTCTTGATTTATGAATAGAAGTCTAAGATGACATCAAGGAAGATCATACGCAAGAAAAACCATTCAAAAAATTTGAATAATGAAGAAGTTACGATCATTTGAATTTGTTCTCGTAAAAGGGAAATTTTCAAGTCAAATGTAGTCGTTTTCAGTTATCTGGACCATTGATTGAGCAAGTTTGAAATGCGAGGTTTGAAAAATGACTTAAACAACCTTGAGGAGACATGAAGACCTATGAATACTAATTGAAACCTTGAAGACTCAATTTTCCTTGAGAAATGCAAAATCCTAATTGCTGATTTACTGCTTAGGAAGAGAATCTGTCTGATCAACTTCTGAGCCAAATTAAGTATTCGAGAAACCCTTGGATAGTATCTTGAATGAAAAATGGGAGGGCAAATTTTGGGGTACAATAATGAGCAAACGACAATTTATAAGAGCATGTTTCCTACGCTTGACAAGACAAGTTGGCTTTAATGTTCATTCAGAACTTGCTTCAACGTCTTGTATTCAGAACATGCTTTACACATCTTATAGGAATTGCTTTGCTTGCTAAGAACTTGATCAACGCTTGCTTTCAAGTAATCTCCTGAGCAAGGAAACCTGCTAAATGTTAGAAGATATATTTAAAATAAATTGTCGTACCAGAGTCAGCAGATGCACTCAAAACAAAAAGGTTCTTTCATTAAAGAACTTCTTCATATAATTTTTAACTTTGCACATCAGAATGCTTCTGTCAGAACATTATCTGAAACATTCAAATACATTCATCAGAGTATAAATTATCTAAAATATAATTTATTATTATCATCAAAACTCTGAGATAGATCAGAACTAATGTTGTTCTAACAATTGTCACCATCATTCGAGGACTTGCCATAAGTGTCAGATCTATGCCAACAAGGTTCATGTGCCTCCAATACCCTTGAACGTCATGACTACTCCGTGGCCATTTACAATGTGGGGCATTGACATGATTGGAGAGGTCAAGCCTATTGCCTCTAATGGACATCACTTCATCCTTGTCACCATTGATTACTTCACCAAATGGGTCGAAGCTGCTTAGTTTGCCTTAGTCACTTGGAATGTTGTAGCCCAGTTTATCAAGCATAACCTCATCTGCCGGTACGACATCTCTGAAAGGATCATCACTGATAATGGAACCAACCTCAACAATGCTATAATAAATGAACTATGTATGCAATTCTAAATCAAGCACCACAACTCTTCTCCTTACAGACCTAAGATGAATGGTGTAGTGGAAGCTGTCAATAAAAACATAAAGAAGATTGTGCAAAAGATGGTGGTGATCTACAAAGATTGGCATGAGATGCTACCATTTGCTCTTCATGGATACCGTACCTCGAAACAAACATCAACTGGGGAAACCCCATTCTCCTTAGTCTATGGCATGGAAGTCTTCTTGCCTGTCAAAATTCAGATTCCTTCTTTGAGGATTATGAAAGAAGCAGACTTAGGCGAGGATGAATGGATTTAGACTAGGTTGGATCAGTTGAATTTGATTGATGAGAAGAGGCTGGCTGCTATCTGTCACAGTCATATGTACCAGAAATGTATGATCAAGGCTTTTAACAATAAGATCAAGCAACAGGTGTACCAGGCTGGCAACTTGGTAATAAAGCACATCATTCTACCAAAAGGAGATCCCGGGGGCAAATGGACTCCCACTTACGAAGGGTCATTTGTTGTCAAGAAAGTATTCTCTGGCGGTACTATGATGCTAACCACTATGGGAGGTGAAGATTTCCCACACTCTGAATGCAAACATAGTAAAAAAAATACTACGCATAAAAAATGACCCGCTAGGTTGACATACCTAAGCCAAAATAAGGGCATCCCGGCGAACCAAAAGGGTTCGGGAAAAAATTAGGGATATATATAAAAGATTGTACACCCGGCAAGTCAAAAATCTGAAAGGGCGGCTTGGGAAAAAAAGGGTATCCTGGTGGACTGAAAACCCAAAAGGGAGGTCCAGGCAAAAGTTAAGGATTAAAACGTATGACTATGTATCGTTGGATCACTACAACCAGCTTTATTACCAAGGTCAAAAGTTAAAATGGTACGAGATCAATCCAATCAACTTCTTTCAACGACAAGGGATGATGTTCGAAGACATAGAGGCAATAGCGGAGTTGGAACTCAATGAGATCACTTCCACATGGCTATACATTTTGTTTTCACTTTGTATTCTTTTCATTTTTCGACGACTTCCTCTTACTAGGATTTTCGTCTCCCTGTATAAAAAAACGCATATTTATAGGAAGATTATCAATATACATATACTTTGAAGTGAAAACTTTTTGTTTTTTCTGTTTTGAGTGCAGAAACATCCAATGACTAAAATTGAATGAACATATGCATATGAACATGATTAATTGTTAATAAATATACGCACAAGAACAATAATAAGCATTTACTCAAGGATTTGGGATATCCCCATAGAGTTACTTCAATGATATTATCCCCATAAAGTTACTTCAATGAGATTATCCCCACAGAATGAGTTCATACATCCAGAGTTCCAATCATCATATTTCCTGGAAAATCTCTTCCCCAGCCAAGTAATTCTTCCTGATGAATTTATTTCCCCAGTAAGGTCTTCAAAATACCTTCCTCGACGAGGTTTATTTCTCCCCAGCTCGAGTTTACTTCTTGGACTATTACAAATCAACGGACAACACCCCTTGTCCCCCAGTAGAGTTGATACTATCACCAGAAAGTTGCTGCAAAACCTGGAAACCCGATCAGATACCAGCTAACTTCGTCCTCCCCAGGGTATATAAGAATTAAATTCCCTATTAGAGCAATGGACAACCAAGGTTCTTGAACCCTACTTCCCAAAGCAGAAATCAACATTCCCTACAGATTCTCCTCAAACAACAAACATGATTTCCCAGCGGAAGCACTCTAAACAAGGTTGAAGATACAAATACTCTTCATCTCCAGCAATTAGTCTGGGATTTAGCTTCCCAAAAACTCCCGAACAATAGTCATGGATTTATTTTCCCAGACAAAGATACATTTTAACAACATTCATGCATCATGACATATGCATACTAAACATATAACACAATCTCATTTATTCTGAGAACATCATTACATAATGCATGCATCTTTATGCAAATAATTCTTTACCTATTTCAGGAAAGATCAATCAAAAGACATACATATTATGTGTTGGCTCAGATTAAGTTCTGATACCTCCTTCAGTAGACCTTTCTTCAGCTCAGTTTAAATTCTGATACTTCGATTGATTCAAAACATAAATACCTCTTCTGGTTATATTTACTTCTTCCAGTTAAAGACAGGCGAATGAAAGATCTCTTATGGTTTAGATTTATTTCTTCCAATTAAAGACATGCAAAAAAAAGACCCCTTCTGGTTTAGATTTACTTCTTCCAGTTATCAACAAACAAATACCATCAACATTTCTCAATTAGGTCAGAGATTAATTCCCGAAACAAGCCGGGGCAACTATCTCTACGAACAACAAAAGAGAGTTCCAGATTCATACCTGAAACAAGATAGGACAACTATTTGTGGAAAACTGATTGTAGATCAATATCTGAAAAAGGATAGGACAACTATTTACATGAGAAGATTGAAGATTAACTCCCAAAACATGAGGAGGAAACTATCTTTCTTTCTCTCTGGTTAGATAAATATCAATTCTCGAAACAAGACAGGGCGATTATCTTTATCACCAATGGTATGAACTTCCGAAATAGGACGAGTTTACCAACAAACTGATTGTATATCAATTCCTGAAACAGGATGGGGCTACTATCTACATGACAAACACCAATTCAAGACCTCTGCTATTTCAGTTTAAATCGATCAATGATTTATCCTGATTCCATTTTGGTAGACACTTTCTCTAGTTCAATTAAATCGCTATGAAGATTTATACTGATTCGTCACCCAGTTAAAGATTATTCAAGACCTCTGCTGGTTTAGTTTAAATCGACCAATGGTTTATCCTGATTTCATTCCGATAGACACTTTCTCTGGTTCAGTTAAATTGCTCTAAAGATTTATACTGATTCTTCATCCAGTTAAAGATTATTCAAGACCTCTACTGGTTTAGTTTAAATCGGCCAATGGTTTATCCTGATTTCGTTCCGGTAGACACTTTCTCTGGTTCAATTAAATTGCTCCAAAGATTTATACTAATTCGTCATCCAATTAAAGATTATTCAAGACCTCTGTTGGTTCAGTTTAAATCGGCCAATGATTTATCCTGATTCTGTTCCAGTAGACACTTTCTATGGTTTAGTTAAATTGTTCCAAAGATTTATACTGATTCATTATCCAGTTAAATATTATTCAAGACCTCTACTGGTTCAGTTTAAATTAACTAATGATTTATCCTGATTTGTTTCTGGTAGACGCTTTCCCTGGTTCAGTCAAATCGACCCTAAGATTTTTCTAATTCTTACCCAGTCAAAGACAAATTTAAACATATGTTATTTCAGTGTAAGTCGACCAAAGATTTATTCTGATATTTCTTCCAATCTCTACCAATAGTCACTTTGGATGGCATCTATAAGCCCATCTCCGATGACTCCCTATCACTTTTGGATGGCATCTATAAGCCCATCTCCGACAATATTCCATTGCTCTCCAAATGGCATCCTTAAGCCCATTCCCGATACAATCAACCAACAATATTACTTCACGCACCAACGAGTGCAAATTTCTGGGCACTCTAGTGTTCAATCATCTTCCACCTTCAAGATACGAACGACGAACACGCAAATCTCACTTTTCAGATTTAAGAAGATTGAATAGGGGCATCTGTTGTACCCCAAAATTTTCCCTCCCTTTTCTTTAAGAAGTTCTCTTAGGGTTCTCAACTATTCAAGACTATCAAAGGCTTCTCAGGCTTTAAGACATGTCAATTAATTCATCAAGGGTTCAGGTCTGCAAGTGTTCAAAAATTTCTCCTGTCCTTTGGTTTTGAGTTAGGGTTTTGACTTTTGAATGTATTTGTGAAGTTTTATCTTCTTTTTATCACACAAGACATCTTTGCGCAAGGGTTCTCATATGAGGCATTTAAATGTGGTAATCCATAAAATGGGGTTCATTAAATTTATGCGTTAAGTTGAGCTAGGTCATTATTTCCCCGTGTCTCAAGTTCCATATTCATTTTAAATGGATTCCTTAAGGCATATTCATTATGTTACAAGATACGATTCATGGATTATAAACATCACCATTATCCTTTTAATTGATGGATTCTTGAAAGTACAAGTATTTGGTTTGTTAAGGTTTGAAGATATGGGTTTATTGTGAGGAAATAGAGAGATTTGGATACTAAATTCAATAATATTCTAGTTGTCTAAATATTTCAAATGAATCAAAATGATGTTTAAATGCTTGACATGGTTCAAATTCAACTTAGCAAGATATTTCATCAAAGTTCATTTCAAAATCCGAATTTATGTTCATCCGAGTTCTATCAACCTACATTCATAACTTCAAATATTTTCCACCATTTACGAGATTCTAAATCTTTTATTTTTCATTCATGCTAAAAGAATTTAAAACTACAAGCTATTGCTATTTAAATTTTACAAGCAATTACAAGTCCTCAAGTATTACAAGTTCAGACAAGCTCAATTTTTCAAATATGTAGCTAGTGGGAAACAATAGCTGTTCAAGTTTCATTCATATTTTCTTTTCAATATTAGAAATCATGAGTGACCACTATACTTTGGTGACTTAGAAAAGTTACAAGCACTTGAATTCCTAAGTTCTAAACATATGCCTATTGTTCATTCTTGATGCTTCTAGCCTTCAAGTTTCCTCTCCAAGCCATGTCACGATTTCCTTGCCATCTTTCTCCCCAATCAATCCTTTGTTGCTCATATGAAACAAGAAAAAGAAGTCAGTTAGCAAGCAATTAAAAGTGAACAAAAAATTTCAAAGTATTTTAGTTCATCATTAGGGTTTGGCTTATGGAATTAGATTTTTAGGGCTTAAATCTATTGAAAATCACAAGTGTATTGGTTCACAATAGGACAAATTTAAAGAAATTCATAACAGAAGTTCATCACAAAGCAGCCCCAAATACAGTAGGCACGGTTTCAAAGGCCCAAAGAGACAAAAGTTAAAAAGTCAGAATTCATTGTAAAGCCCAACAAAAGCCTCAAACAATTTTGTCCTATCATTGGCATAAAAAAAATATTTTGCAAATCACAAGATAAGTTTGTTTAATAAAAGACAGAAGAATCAAGATAAATCTAAATCAGAATTTCAAAATTCATGTTTCACGCAAAAGGCCTCATGTTTATCTTGTTTTAATGAAAAGTCAGAATTGCAAACTCAAATCACAAGCCTAGAATACTTTACTAAAAATCTCAAAACAATCCTTTTGTTTGGTTTATAGTAAAGGAAAAAGTTCAAAAGATAATATACTGCACAAGTAACATGGACAGTTCATCAAGGCCAATACAGAAAAGCCACCAACAAGTACAAGTCTGAAAAGAAGTAAGCAACAAAGTACAAAAACAAGGCACAAGTATAGTTTCGAAGCAAGCAACACAAGAAAGTCGAGGCCAGCAATCAACATAACAAAGTGACAAGTCCAAACAAAGGCAATTTCCCTCAAGTCAATGTCAAGAATTTATAAAAAAAAGAAAACAAAATCACAGTATAAAACCGGAGAGCCACAGTTCAAAGAGGAGAGAGGCAGTAACCCAAAAATCCTTGTTTCAGTTTCCATCATCATAACACAACCATTTTCAAAACAACATCCATTCATTTTGTAATCGAAACAACAACAATACAAACCCCTTTTCAAAATCCGTACACAGATAAAAGAGAGATATATAAACACAAACCCTAACCTATCTCACCATCTTCCTAGCTACCAAACCCTTCAAAAATTCGCAGAATCGCAAAACAGAAAAACAAGAAGAAGATCAGAACAATCTCACCTAAATATTGAAGCATCCAATCAAGCTTTGCAAGGTTTGTGTTGTACCCCAAAATTTTCCCTCTCACTTATCAAGAATTTTCTCACAAGATCTCCTTTGACTCAAGACTGCACTAGGGTTGATCAACTCAAGACACCTCCTTAAGCACTGATGACCAAAATTAGGGTTTAAGTTTTCACAAGGATTTTTGGACTTCCAATGCCCCATATGACTTTCATGGATCATTATGGACCCACAAGATTATTCATGTCAAGTTTCAAGCCTTGGATCACACTTTTGATCAATCAATTGAGCAGTTGACCTAAAAATCAATTGTATTGGGGAAAAAGTAAACTATGGCCAATTTACAATCAAACTTCATAATTTTTTATCCAAATCAACATTTTAAACTCATATGTATCATTTGATCAAGTTTGGACCACAACTCCTCAAGAAATTTGATCAAATCTCCAAAAGGGCAAAATGGTCAAAATTAGGGTTTGACTGAGAAATGGCAATTTCTGATTTTTGACCTAGAAAATGGTCAATTGGCTTAAGGCATGATCTCAAGAGCCCAATTGCATCATTTTAACCTAATGACATGGTTCAAAACATTACAAGTCCATTGGATTGACAGATGAATTTTGCAGTCAACTGATCAAAAGCCAATTGTATACTAAAAAGTCAAACTTTGACTTTTTGGTCAAATTCAAGTGCCAAAGATCATAATTCATCAAAACATGTAAAAATATGAAACTTATTCATCAAGAAATCAAAAAGTCAAGATTTCATTTTGAAAAGTCAAAATTTCTAAACTTTCTAAGTGTTGGAAATTTCATGTTTTTTTCATAACTTTGAGCAAAATTTTCACCACGATGCAAGATGATTCAAGAGAAACTTCCAACATGAAAGTTGTATATATCCATAAAATCTGTAAATTTGATTTACACAACTCCTTCCAAAAATGCTTGGATCTAAAGTTATAATTTTATGAACATGTGGTCATGAAACTAAACACTTAGTGAAATTTTTGCCCTAATTTGGTCAGGATTTTGACCTAACTTCATGACACTTTTTCATATAGTTACAAGGGGAATCTTCAAAAGAAATTCAAAGATGGGTTGTATATCACATTGCAATATTTCCAAAATGTCCAAGAACTCCTTGAGATCATTCTTGAGTAGGGAGAATCGAAGAGATGAAGTTAGGGTTTCATCACTTTAATTACAAGTCATTTTAGTGATGAACAAAATTCAAATTCAAACTATGCTGCATAAACACTACTTTGCAGGCCTCAAAATTATTAGGCACTCCATAATTAATGGTTTACACAGCTGTTAGAGGCCCCACTTCAAGCATTCAATGCATGGACATGCTTTTTATCCATTTTTAGAAGAAAGGTTACATTGCCATTTTGATAAAGTGACTTTTTGTACAAAACTTGTTCTTGAGCCTTGCACTTGTTCTCTTCTGATCAAACAAGTCCTATAACTCACGAGAAATGTTTCAAACACTTACAATCACCCATCCCATGCTTGTACCTCTTCTTGAAACTTGTTTCGCTCTTTTCTTCAAAATCAAGTAACCTAGCCAAAAGCTAAAAACTTGTACTTCTGACTGTCCAAAGCTCTCAAACACTTTTGTTTATACATACACAAACCATTTGACACAAACACACAAATGCTTGACCACTGAAAAGAGCTAGAACTCAGAATCACACTTCACACTTCCATTTTCACACAAACTGACAAAAACTTGAAATACATAATCTACTCGTGCGTTTCTTGGCCTTTTGGTTTCTAAAGTTTCTAAACATCACATAGAATCAATCCCACACCCTGTTATAGAACTATAACACCATTAACACCGTCCTCCATTTTCAAAAACAGAGTTCTACACATTGACTTCTCCAGACCATTCAGCCATCCATTGTTCAAGCTAATCATTGCATTAGCTTCCTGGGACCTCAAGGAAGCTAACCTGATCATGACCATCACTTGAAACAAGCTCAAACTCAAAACACGATTTCCAGATTTGAGGTAAGTTTTCTTAACTTTGAACTCTTCATACATGCATCATCAATGATTTAACAAAACATGTAGATATCATTGCCCTAAAGCTAACCATGTCCATAGTTTCCATTAATTTTGCTTGAGCTTAGAGAATTTTGAAACTAAAATTTCTGAGATTTTTAGGGTTCAGATTAGGGCCATTAAAATTCATGCTTATCTTTGATCTATAGTTTTAATGCTTTACATTTCTGAAACCGTGAGAAAATTTGCTACAAGTTTAATGTTTAAAATTTTCATTTTTGATGAGAAATGAGCAAGTTACAGTTGGTCTGGCTGGAGGTTGAAGATGAAGTCATCAGGGTGCATTTTACCTTACATATTTATTGGTTTGCTTATGTTAACGAATGTATAGCCACCCTAATGGTAGAAGCGCGCGCATGTAACCTTTGGGACCTGGATTCGAGCCCCAGTGGTACCCTTTTAATTTTTTTCTCACATTTTGTTTTCTGATTTTGTCTTTTTGCAGGCGCTGGGCCCTGTTGGGCTTTTTTGTCATTTTTTTGTTTTTGTTTTTGCTAGTTAACCCCCTGCAGGCTATTTGCACCCTGGCCCAGTTTATTTTATTTTTTTATTTTTTTATTTTATTTTATTTTCTTAATTATTTTCATAATACTAAAAAATCATAAAAAATACAAAAAAAAAGATTTTCATTTTAACTTAGTTTATTTTATTTTTTCTCACAAAAATATTTTTATTAACTATACTTTATTTATTTTTTACAAATCATCTTGTAAATTAAATTAAGACTAGGTTAGTATTTATTTTTCTTTTTACACCTATTAAAATATATTTATTTATATATAAAAAAAGACCAAAAATATTTTATAATGTTATAAATATTTTCAAGATAAAAATACCAAAAAATACTTTTCTTAAACTTATTTTCTTTGGATCAATTAATAGAACTAGGGTTTTATTTAAAATATTTTCTTAATAAATTCAAGTTTAATTAATTATTTTCTTTATTTAATTAGGTTAAGACAATTTCCCTTTCTCTTATGAAAATCAAACAAAGATCCATTTTCTTTACATTTTGCATTTTTATACATTTATTCATTTTGTACTTTGTATTTATTTCTTTCTTTGTACATTGATACCAATTCAATATGGTTGTAATCGACTAACTAGGTTTACATTCTTGCAATCCCCATTCAATTTGTAAACCCCTCCCACAAATGTTGTAATAGCGTAGTAACTTTAAATTCCGCAATTTATTGCTTTTATATACAAATGCTAGTAATTAGGGTTTGTATGTAAAGACTAAAACCAATACTTAAAAAAAACCCTAATTCAAGACAAAAACAAGCATGAAAACAATACACTTGCACACAAGCACCCCTAGGGTTATTCCACTTGGTTGCCTTATACAAAATGACCATATTACGCATGTAAGGTATCTTAGCAAAAACAAGCAAATACAAGATCATAGTCCCTCTATGACGCTATATAAGTTGCCTTTAAAATGATCTTAGTCCCTAAAAGAGAATGCTAAGATACCTTGCAACATTGCTAATCATGGTTATACAATGACCCACTCCCGTCCCGTTTACATCCAAAGATAGGGTTACTTACCAAATCAATGGTAAGATAACAATGTCAAAGGGAAGATGAAATAAACATCAAATACTTTTGAGTAGGTAGAATGTTCCTAGTTACTTGCTCACCTTCAAAACAAAACATCCTTGCTATTTTTCAAAAAAAACACTAACACTTTCAAAATCTTTTTCAAAACTTGAAAACATTTTCAAAAGATCAACATCTTTGTATACATTCTTACGAACGAGAATCATTACAAAGTTTGCCTAAACAATGGCCTCTTTACAAAATACTTTCAAAAAACCACACCAAGCACAATTTCAAACAAAAATCAAGTGATCTAGCAAGTAACTAAGAGCCCATGGAAAACCATGGATGAAAAGGGTGCTAATACCTTCCCTTTTCATAACCTACCCCCCGAACTCAAGAAAGAATCTCAAAGGTCTTTCCTGTGCTTTTTCATCTTTCCTTTTGGATAAAAGAAAAGTCGGTGGAGACTCTTGCTAACTGCAACATTTGTGATCAAACTCAAAACACCCAAGTCAGTTCTCCAATTGTATCACAGAACTGGCGACTCTGCTGGGGAAATTTTAAAAGTGGGGTTACCTTAGGGTTATATCACATTTACTTGCTTTCGTTGTTTGACTTGTATGCTTTACATTATGGTTCTTTATTTGGGTTTGAATCCTCTACCCGGATTTGGGATACATTATAGGTAAGTAGAAATACGTTGTAGAAACTATGCGGGGTATACCGACATGGTCTAAGCATTAGCTACGTTAGTGCGAAATATTTGTGGGTACCGATAACCTTTGAGTTAATCAAAGAGAATACGAGGTTGCTGAGTGATGTTATGAAGCACTAATGAACTTTTAGAACCTTTACTTGACCAACTTGGCCTTTAGGATGTAGTGAGATGACCGACTTTGGTTCAGTCCAAAGTTGGTAGATACTCGATACTACACTCATTGAGGTTTGGTTTCTTGGGATATTTCAGTCGCCATTAAAGAGGTTTGTGTTGAAACAATGACCAAGGAAACAGACCAGTGATATTGAGCTCCTTAGAACCTGGTTACTATTACTAGGACAGCTTGAGCCAACTAAACTTCAAGAGGGTACTTACCTATGAGACTCCATGCAAGCCTAAACCTAAGGACTTGTTTACTTTGTTTGTATATACATACTTGTACATAACATCATGAACATTATACTCATTCACTAACCATTTCAAGGATTTTAGGATTCATCTCTGTTCTTGTTTTGTAGGATATGGATTCTCTTCGCAGGAAAACTATTCAAGTCAACCTTGTAAGGATCCCTCCACAACTTAAGGAGCTAGATTCAAGGATTCCTGAAAACTCTCCATTCACCGAGAGACATGGTTTCCTACTCAACTTGGTCACCTCCAACACAGATGAGGACATGATGAAGGTGCTCTTTCAGTTCTTTGATCCTTTACACCATTGCTTCACATTTCTCGATTATCAACTTGTGCCTACTTTGGAAGAATTCTCCCGACTCTTGAGAATTCCATTCTCAATCAACTACCTTTCAACGGTACAGAAAGATACCCAAAGCTAGAAGAGATTGCTCAAGCTCTACACTTGCACTCATCTGATGTCATAACTCATTGGGAAACAAGGAGTGGTGTCAAGGGATTCCTAGCAAAGTTCCTGTTTGAGAAAGCCCAAAACTGTTGGAATTCCTTGGATCTGCAAGCTTTTGAGGAAATTATGGCTCTCCTCATCTATGGAATGGTTTTGTTTCCAAATCCTGACCAACTCATAGATGTGAACACCGTCAAAATCTTCATATCACGTAACCCGGTGCCTACTTTGCTAGGAGACATCCTATACTCTTTTCACACTCACACAATGAGGAAAATATGTGTTCTTATATGTTGCACTCCTCTCTTGGCAAGATGGTTTATTTCGCATCTTCCCCAATTTATATTAAATAACGAGCAAGGTTCAAGGTGGTTACAAAGGTTGATGATGCTCAAACATTCAGACATTCATTGGTGCTCCCGATCCATAAAGAATGTTACCATTATCGACTGTTGTGGAGAATTTCCTAATGTCCCTTTACTTGGAATTAGGGGAGGTATCACCTACAACCCCTGCTTAGCCTTAAGAAAATTTGGTTACGCACGAAGGGATGGCCCGCACGAGATGGTGATTCAAGGTTTGGTGTTTGACTACGAGAACGATGATCAAGGTCTTCGCCAGAGATTTATCCGAGCTTGGAGGATATTGAACAAGGTAGATAGCAAGACTTTAGAGCATAATAATTCCATCCCTCTTGAGCCTTACCTCAAATGGGTACGAACTCGTGCTCAGAGTCTTATGATGCCTTATCCCTCTATTCTCCCGGTAATCATGGAGCCTGTCATGGAAGGAGATGTTCTATACATTATCCTACATCCTAACATGCCCACCTCTCTTGAATACCTACAAAGAGATTGGATACAACTCAAGGGGGAGCGAGATACTTTCGAAGCCCAATTCTACGCAAGCGAGAAGAAGGTTTTGGAACTCACTAGGCTACTTCATGAGGAGAGGAACTTGAATTCCTACATCGCACCAAAAAGGATGCGTACTACCTTTTTATCTTAGAGTTTTTGTATTATTTTGCCCAAGAAGGCATTAATGTACTCAAAGCTTTAATTTATTAATATAACGTGTGTTTCCTTTTTGTCTAAAACGAATTTGAATCTTTAAGATCCTTGAAATCATTGCATACGCATTTATCATTCATCATAACATAAGTAGGTTTCTTGCAACAAGTCTCCTCATCTCTCTATTATTTATTTCAGTAAGATGGATCTCGAGTAAACGGTGAAGGACCTCCAAGCTCAGAATGCACAGTTTCAACAGTTGTTCTTAACTCTAGCCAAAGGACAAGAAGAGTTGAAGACCTTGCTGGCTGAGGTGAAGAAAAAGAAGACGAAGAAGATAACCAGAGTTCTAAACATGGGAAAAAGATTCCAAGGGCAAACAAGAAGGGCCTTAGACTTTGCAACGACATCCGGCGAGAAAGACAATCAAGATGGGAAAGGCAAGCAAACAGTTGTCCAGTCAGAGTCAGAAGAGGAAGAGGAAGAAGAAGAATATTCTAAAGAACAATACCCTCCAGCCGACGACAAGTATAAGCATCTAGAAGAACGGTTGAATGCAATGGAGATCCAAAAAGTGCATGGATTGGACTTTGAGGAGTTGGTCTTATTGTCGGGGATTGTTATTCCTCCAAAATTCAAAGCACTTGTGTTTGCCAAATATGACGGAGTCTCATGCCCCAAAATGCATCTCCTGTCCTATGTGAGGAAGATCCAGCCTCATACCGCTGACAAGGATTTATGGGTACACTTCTTCTAAGACAGTCTGTCTGGAACTCAACTTGATTGGTTTTATCAGTTAGAAAGAGCCAATGTTCACAACTGGGAAGATCTTGCTGCAGCCTTTTACAAACAATACCAATACAATGCTGATCTTGCACCCACCTGTACTCAACTCCAGAGTATGGACATAGTTTCAAGTGAAGGCTTCAAGGACTATGCGCAAAAATGGAGGGACTTGGAAGGAAGAGTCCAGCCTCCCCTATCTGAAAGAGAATTAGTAGACATGTTTTTGGGCACCTTGTCTGGTCCCTTCTTCAATCACTTGATTGGGAGTTCATCAACATGTTTTACTGAATTGATATTGACCGGAGAAAGGGTAGAAGTCGTCAGGATAAAGAATGGAAAGATTCAAAAAATTGCATCCTCTACTGCTGTAAGGAAGCCATTCATCGGAAAGAAAGAAGTGGTTGCTGTATATCCTCAGAGAAATCAAGATATGGCCGAACTCCATCCAATGGTGGGGGCTGTTATGATTCCTAAACCGGCGCCTGATCAGCAAAGAAACAACCAACCAAGAATGGAAAGACCAGTCAGACAATTCACCCAAATTAATATGACATTATCTCAAGTATTTCCGCACTTGTTAAGATCCAATCTAGTGACCTTGAAAGAAGCTCCAAAGAACCCTAACACAATCTCTCCTCACTATCATCCTAATGCCCGTTGTGCATACCACTCTGAAAGTCCTGGCCATGACACTAATAACTGTTGGGCTCTAAAGAACAAAGTACAAGACCTCCTTAAAGCAAAAGAGATTAAATTCGATGCACCAGAAAAGCCCAGTGTCATTTCTGCCCCTATGCCCAAAAACGGCCATAATGCCAACGCCATTGAGGAAGATATGTTTTTACTCCAGTTGATGAGCTTGTGACCCCACTCCTGACTATCAAAAAGAACTTGTTGATTGTCGGTGTATTCCCGGGCTGTGATGAAAACTGTCATTTCTGTTTGTCCTCACCAACCAGCTGTCCTTTGTTGAAAGCAGGCGTTCAGTGCCTAATAGATAACAAGGAAACTATGTTCGAAAATACTTCTATTCCAACTGTTCCTTATAATGATGTTTCCATCGTGACCATTTCCGAAAATTCTTCCAGGGTCTCCACCAAAAGACCCGTTAGAATTACATCAATTACAAAAGTAGCTTCTTGGATAATTACAATGCCTGGACCAGTCCCGTATTCGTCAAACAAAACCGTCCCATGGAATTATGGAGGGGATGTCTACTACCACGGTATCAAGCAAGATTGGCCAGCTGCCGAAGATTCAAGTTCTGAGAAAATTGACTCCAATATCAATAATATTGCAGGGACTAGCAAGATCACCCGAAGCAGAAGGATATTCTCTCCAAAAATTGCTCCCCCAAAAGCAGTTTCTGGACCCGTAATCATTCCTATTGTTGTTGCTCCTCCAAAGGTTGTTTCCAGTCCTACAATCATCTCTGCTAGTACTCCAACTGACAAAGCTATTATAACCCCTGTTATCACTCCTACTGGCATTCCTGCTGCCGAGTCAACTGAGACTCGAGGTAAAAGTATTCTGATTGAGCCTGTCCGGATGAAGGCATAATCATTGGCTATCCCTGAGACCTCCCAGAAAGAGATGGAGGAAATTCTAAATATCATAAAAAGAAGCGACTACAATGTAGTTGAGCAACTGGGGAAAACTCCATCCAAAATTTCCATGCTGGCTTTACTACTATGTTCTGAGGCGCATGTAAAGGCCTTGGTAAAATTCCTAAAAACTGCCTATGTACCCCAAGAAACATCTGCCGATTAGTTCCAAGACTGCGTAGCCAGCTTGACTGCAGATAATGGCTTAGGTTTTTCAGATGCTGATTTAACGCCAAGAGGGAAGAAGCATAATGAGGCATTACATGTCTCAGTGGAATGCAGGGTCACAACCTTGGCTCATGTCTTGGTGGACACTGGCTCGTCTCTGAATGTATTGCCTAAAAAGGCTCTTGATAGGCTTGACCGTGAGGAATTAAAATTGAAACCAAGCAACATAGTAGTGAGAGCCTTTGACAGCTAAAAAATGATGGTGCATGGGGAAGTGGATATCCCCATAAAGGTTGGAACCCGAATATTTGATTCAATTTTTTATGTAATGGATATTCGCCCTTTATACTCCTGCTTACTAGGCCGACCATGGATTCACAAAGCTGGCGCTGTTACTTCTACGTTGCACCAAATGCTGAAATATCCAATTCAAGGGAAGATTATCACTGTTCATGAATAAGAAGAGTATATGACCAGCCATCTCAATTCCTTCAGATATATGGAATTAGATGGTGGATTTATTGAAACTTCATTCCAAAATTTTGAAGAAGTCTCGCAAGATGTGGCAGTGACCAAGGATGTGTCTCAAGTTCCCAAGATCGCAAGGCCTCCACTCAGGATGTCATCTTTAAAGGATGCCAAGGCAATGATAGAAGAAGGTGGGTGCACTATTTGGGGATAACTCCCAAATATCCCATACAAATCTGACAAGTTTAGTATGGGTTTCACTTCAGGTGCCCAGAAGGCTGTACGTCGTGCTCGTGCTGGAGGAACACCCTTGAGGATCAGCAACCGTGAAGTCAATGCGATGGAAGATGATGAAAACATCTACAACATGGAGGATTAGATTTTCCAAACTTTCAATGAAGGGCTCAGCAACAGGGAGGCTAGAGATTTCGTCCCGATCACTTTTATCTCGCATTAATTTGTCTTTACATTTTGTTGGATCTGTAATATTAAAACAATTCAGACTCTTAAAACCTTGTGTCTTACCTGAGGCACATTGGTCCATTTGTAAGGGTTATTATCTCATTTCCATATGACATCAATGAATCATGGACGTTTTTGCATACAAACTTTGTGCTCACTGTTTTTCTTTTTACATTTTCATTTCTTTCAAAGATAGTTATACTCACGCACACACTCACACTCATAATGCAGGTCTACATCCATTCGGGATCCCATGGGTAACGGTTCTGCTATGGCTTTTTGTGACTCTGAAAATCTAATCTACCAAGCCGAAGACGAAGGTGAGGAAGATTGTGAAGTACCAGGGGAGCTCGCCAGGTTACTACAACAAGAAGAGAGAACCATTCGGCCCCACGAGGAACCAGTGGACACCATCAACCTAGGTACCGAGGAAGACAAAAGAGAAGTCAAGGTGGGTGCCAATCTGGAACCCAATGTCAAAGCGCATCTGATTCAGTTGCTACACGAGTATGTTGAGGTCTTTGCCTGGTCGTATGAAGACATGCCAGGACTTGATGCAGATATTGTGGTACATCGTCTACCTACAAAAAAGGATTGCCGACCAGTAAAACAAAAGATCTGTCGAATGCGACCAGATATGTCGGAGAAGATTAAAGCTGAAGTCATGAAGCAATTCAACACTGGATTCTTGTTCGTCACCTCTTATCCACAATGGGTTGCCAATGTTGTTCCCGTGCCCAAGAAGGACGACAAAGTACAAATGTGCATGGACTACAAAGATTTAAATAGGGCAAGCCCTAAGGATGATTTCCCACTTCCCCATATTGATATCCTAGTTGACAATATGGCACAACACAAAGTGTTTTCCTTCATGGACAGTTTCCCAGGTTACAACCAAATCAAAATGGCGCCTGAGGACATGGAGAAGACAACCTTTGTCACATAATGGGGGACATTCTGCTACAAGGTTATGCCGTTCGGACTGAAGAATTCTGGGGCAACCTATCAGCGTGCCATGGTAGCTTTATTTCACGACATGATACATCACGTAATAGAGGTTTATGTGGACGACATGATAGCTAGATCTCAAACAGAAGAAGAGCATCTGGATCATTTACAGAAACTGTTTGAGAAACTAAAGAAGTACAAGCTGAGGCTAAACCCAAATAAATGCACGTTTGGAGTAAGGTCTGGTAAGCTCCTAGGTTTTGTCGTAAGCAATAAGGGTATTGAAGTAGATCTTGCCAAGGTGAAAGCGATACAAGAGATGCCTACTCCTCATACCGAGAAGGAAGTCAGAGGATTCTTGGGACGTTTGAACTACATTTCCAGATTCATTTCTCACCTGACAACTACTTGTGAACCAATCTTAAAACTACTGAAGAAAGATCAAGTAGTCAAATGGAATGATTAGTGCCAAACTTCTTTTGACAAGATCAAAGAATACCTGCAAGAGCCTCCTGTGTTGATGCCACCAGTCGATGGAAGACAATTGATCATGTATCTGACTGTTTTGGAAAATTCAATGGGGTGTGTGCTTGGGCAGCATGATGAGTCTGGCCGAAAAGAGCACGTTATTTATTACCTGAGAAAAAAGTTTACTGATTGTGAAACAAGATATTCACTGCTCGAGAAAACTTGCTGCGCTCTGGCATGGGCTGCTCGCCTGCTAAGACAGTATATGCTGACCCATACTACTTTATTGATATCTAAAATGGATCCAATAAAATACATATTCGAGAAGCCTGCTCTCTCTGGGAGAATAGCGAGATGGCAGATGATCCTGATAGAATATGACATACAGTATACTACCTAGAAAGTAATAAAGGGCAGTGTACTAGCTGATCACCTTGCTCACCAAGCTTTAGAAGATTACCAGTCCATGAAGTTCGAATTCCCAAATGAAGACATCATGATGGTAAACAACTGTGAAGAACTCAAGCCATATGACGGATCTGAACAAGGATCCAGATGGACCTTGGTTTTTGATGGGGCATCTAACACACTCGACAATGGTATTGGTGTTGTACTCATATCTCCCGAAGGATGTCATACTCCTTTTGCGGCAAGACTCTGCTTCAATTGTACAAATAACTGGCAGAATACGAAGCGTGCATCTTTGGTCTCAAAGCTGCCTTAGACTCGGGATCAAATATTTGAATGTATTCGGAGATCCAGCTTTGGTTATCAGCCAGATCAAAGGGGAATGGGACACCAAACACCCTAACCTTATCCCTTACAAAGAACATGTTTTCACATTACTCCCACATTTTGAGAAGATTACCTTCGAACACTTCCCGCGAGAAGAAAATCAGCTAGCAGACGCACTAGCCACAATGTCATCTATGTTTAAACTTAAATGGGATAATGAGGCTCCCAGATCACCATTGAACGAATGGATGAACCAACACACTGTCACGAGATTAATATTGAAGAAGTAGTGGACCAACCTTGGTTTCACGAAGTCAAGAGGCATCTCGAGGCTCAAGAATATCCAGAAGGAGCTTTAGTAAACAATAAGAAGTTCTTAAGGAGATTCTCTGCCAAATTCTTCCTTAGTAATGGCATTCTTTACAAACGCAACCATGACTCCGTGTTACTTCGGTGCATAGACAAGGTTGAAGCTGAAAGGACCATGACTGAGTTACATGAAGGAACTTTTGGCACCTATTCTAGTGGGCATATGATGGCAAAGAAAATCTTACGAGAAGGATATTACTGGTCTACCATGGAAGCAGATTGCTAGCAACACTCTTGAACCTGCCACAAGTGTCAAATTTATGCTGACAAGGTGCACGTAACTCCGGTTCCTCTGAATGTCTTGAAGGCTCCTTGGCCCTTTGCTATGTGGGGGATTGATATGATTAGGGAAATCAAGCCGACAACCTCCAATGGACACCGCTTCATCCTAGTGGCCATTGACTATTTTACAAAGTGGGTGGAGGCAGCTTCTTTCGCTTCCGTCACCAAGAATGTTGTCGCCCGGTTCATCAAGCAAAATCTCATATGCCGATACGGTATCCCAGAGAGGATCATTACAGACAATGGTACGAACCAGAACAATACTATGATCACCGCCTTGTGCGAGCAATTCAAGATCCAGCATCACAATTCTTCCCCTTTCCAGCCGATGACTAATGGTGTTGTCGAAGCCGTGAATAAGAACATTAAAAAGATCATACAGAAAATGACAGTCACATACAAAGACTGGCATGAGATGCTACCATTCGCTCTCCACGGGTACCGTACCATAACACGCACCTCAACCGGGGCAACACCCTACTCTCTGGTTTACGACATGGAAGCTGTCTTGCTTATTGAAGTCCAGATCCCCTCTCTGAGAATTATGAAAGATGTAGGGTTGAATGAAGAAGATTGGATCCAGACTCGACTTGATCAACTGAACTTAATTGATGAGAAAAGGCTTACTGCTGTTTTCCTTGGTCAAATGTATCAAAAACGGATGATCAAGGCTTTCAACAAAAAGGTAAGATGTCAAGTGTATCAAGTTGGAGATCTGGTGATCAAACGTATCATACTGCCGCAAGGTGATCCTAGGGGCAAACAGACTCCTACATATGAAGGACCATTTGTAATCAAAAGCATATTCTCTGGTGGAGCGATGATCTTGACCACCATGGATGGCGATGACCTGCCGCACCCTGCAAACACAGACATAGTCAAAAGATACTACGCATAAGAGACCCGCTAGGTTGACACACCTAGGCAAAACAAGGGCATCCCGGCAAACCAAAAAGGTTCGGGCAAAAATTAGGGATAAAACAAAAAAATCTATACACCCGACAAGCTGAAAACTCGAAAGGGCGGCTTGGGAAAAAAAGGGTATCCCAGTGGACTGAAAACCCGAAAGGGCGGTCCAGGAAAAAGTTAGGGAATTAAAGTGTATGACTATGTCCCGTTGGATCACTTTACGGACAACCTTTAGCTTCAACTGAAAAACTCAGAGGTTCTGATCAATTCAATGATCTTAGGACAAGGCAACAAATAGACAAAATGCTTAGAGATACAAAGGCTATAGCAGAATAGGAACCCCATGGGATTATTGCACATAGGTATATTTTCTTTGTATCAAAATTTTCATGTTTTTACGATAACATTCTCTTACTAGAATGTTTGTCTCATTGTACAAAAATACTTACTCAAAGTCAATACAAAGACATCCCTTTGAAAGTGCAAAACTATCTGTTTTTCTTTACTCTTGTGTTTTGTTTACAAAAACGTCAAATTATTTATTTTTGAACATATGCATTTGAACATAATTACTGCTTACAAATAAACAAAACAGAAAGACAATCACTGATGACTTTAAGAGATAGGGAAATATCTACAAACCGTTTCGATAAAATCCCCCAAAATGTGCAGTTTAATCCCTAGCAGAACAAAGCTTCCAATTACCAATCCCTAGTAGAAATCGCCGAATTTCTCAGGATTTCCCAACAGGATTTTACAAGCAGTACACGACATTTCCATTACAAGAGTTTATTTCTCTAAATGGAAATTCATCAACACTTCAACTTCACAACATGAAGACTTACACTCCATATCCTCAATAGTAGTCAGGGATTTATCTTCCCCAAATCCAACAAGCAGTACAACAAATTAGCTCACATACGCATACATCACATCCATATATCATAAACATTGATAACACGAATGCGTTATACCATGAATTTCATACAAATGACTTTGCATTTTAGCTAACATTTTACCCTTTTCAAGATAAAGTTAACAACTACCATTAACAATGTTCAAAGTTTGCAGATACAGTTCATATACGCTCCAAACACGGACGCCATTCTGATACACATTCAGATTCAACTTACAGATACAATTCTGATACGCTCCAGACACGGATGCCATTCTGATACTCATTCAACTCTCAGATACAGTTCAGATACGCTCCAGACACGGATGCCATTCTGATACTCATATATTCAACTCTCAGATACAGTTCAGATACGCTCCAGACACGGATGCCATTCTGATACTCATTTAGACTCAACTTTCAGATATAATTCAGATACTCTCCAGACACAGATGCCATTTTGATACTCATACAAACTCAGCTTTCAGATACAGTTCAGATACGCTCCAAACACGGATGCCATTCTGATACTTATTCAGACTCAGCTTTCAGATACAGTTCAGACTCAGCTTTCAGATACAGTACATATACGCTCCAGACACGGACGCCATTCTAATACTCATTCAAAAGCATCCTCCAAATGCGGTTCAGATACGCTCTAGACACGGACGCTATTCTGATACTCATTCTTTCATCTTACCAATTAAAATTCAGCAATCACTTTTGGATGGCATCTATAAGCCCATCTCCAACAACTTTCTATCACCTCTCCAAATGGAATCTTTAAGCCCATTCCCTCAACCATCACACCACCGAGTGCAAATTTCTGGGCACTCTAAGTGTCCAATCATCTTCCACCTTCGAGTCACGAATGGAAAAACTTGCCAACCTAACTCTTCAGGCTTAAGAAGATTGAACAGGGGCATCTGTTGTACCCCAAAATTTTCCCTCTCACTTATCAAGAATTTGCTCACAAGATCTCCTTTGACTCAAGACTGCACTAGGGTTGATCAGCTCAAGACACCTCCTTAAGCACTGATGACCAAAATTAGGGTTTAAGTTTGCAGAAGGATTTTTGGACTTCCAATTCCCCATTTGACTTTCATGGATCATTATGGACCCCCAAGATTATTCATGTCAAGTTTCAAGCCTTGAATCACACTTTTGATCAGTCAATTAAGCAGTTGACCTAAAAATCAATTGTATTGGAGAAATAGTCAACTATGGCCAATTTACAGTCAAACTTCATAATTTTTGATCCACATCAACATTTTAAACTCATATGTATCATTTTATCAAGTTTGGACCACAACTCCTCAAAACAATTTGATCAAATCTCCAAAAGGGCAAAATGGTCAAAATTAGGGTTTTGACTGGGAAAGGGCAATTTCTGATTTTTGACCTAGAAAATGGTCAATTGGTTTAAGGCATGATCTCAAGAGCCCAATTGAATAATTTTGACCTAATGACATGGTTCAAAACATTACAAGTCCATTAGATTGACAAATGAATTTTGCAGTCAACTGATCAAAAGTCAACTGTATACTGAAAAGTCAAACTTTGACTTTTTGGTCAAACTTAAGTGCCAAAGATCATAATTCATCAAAACATGTCAAAATATGGAACTTATTAATCAAGAAATCAAAAAGTCAAGATTTCATTTTGAAAAGTCAAAATTTCTAAATTTAGAAATTTTTCTAAGTGTTGGAAATTTCATATTTTTTTCATAACTTTGAGCAAAATTTTCACCATGATGCAAGATGATTCAAGAGAAACTTCCAACATGAAAGTTATAGATCTCCATGAAATCTACAACTTTTCTTTATGCAAATCCTTCCAAAAATTCTTGGATCTCAAGTTATAATTTTATGAACATGTGGTCATGAAACTAAACACTTAGTGAAATTTTTGCCCTAATTAGGCCAGGATTTTGACCTAACTTCATGACACTTTTTCATATAGTTCCAAGGGGAATATTCAAAAGCAATTTAAATATGGGTTATAAATCACATTTCAAGCTTTCCAAAATGTCCAAGAACTCCTTGAGATCATTCTTGATTAGGGAGAATCGAAGAGATGGAGTTAGGGTTTTATCACTTTAATTACAAGTCATTTTAGTGATGAACAAAATTCAAATTCAAACTATGCTGCATGAACACTACTTTGCAGGCCTCAAACTTGTTAGGCACTCCATAATTAATGGTTTACACAGCTGTTAGAGGCCTCACTTCAAGAATTCAATGCATGGATATGCTTTTTATCCATTTTTGGAAGAAAGGTTACATTGCCATTTTGATATAGTGACTTTTTGTACAAAACTTGTTCTTGAGCCTTGCACTTGTTCTCTTCTGATCAAACAAGTCCTATAACTCACGAGAAATGTTTCAAACACTTACAATCACCCATCCCATGCTTGTACCTCTTCTTGAAACATGTTTCCCTCTTTTCTTCAAAATCAAGTAACCTAGCCAAAAGCTAAAAACTCGTACTTCTGATTGTCCAAAGCTCTTAAACACTTTTGTTTATACATACACAAACCATTTGACACAAACACACGAATTCTTGACCACTGAAAAGAGTTAGAACTCAAAATCACACTTCACACTTCCATTTTCACACAAACTGACCAAAAACTTGAAACACATAATCTACTCGTACGTTTCTTGGCCTTTTGGTTTCTAAAGTTTCTAAACATCACATAGAATCAATCCCACACCATGTTATAGAACTGTAACACCATTAACACCATCCTCCATTTTCACAAACAGAGGTTTGCACATTGACTTCTCCAGACCATTTCAGCCATCCATTGTTCAAACTAATCATTGCATTAGCTTCTTGGGACCTCAAGGAAGCTAACCTGATCATCACCATCACTTGACACAAGCTCAAACTCAAAACACGATTTCCAGTTTTGAGGTAAGTTTTCTTAACTTTGAACTCTTCACACAGGCATCATCAATGATTTATTTGTAAACAAAACATGTAGATATCATTGCCCTGAAGCTAACCATGTCCATAATTTCCATTAATTTTGCTTGAGCTTAGAGAATTTTGAAACTGAAATTTCTGATATTTTTAGGGTTCAGATTAGGGCCATTAAAATTCATGCTTATATTTGATATATAGTTTTAATGCTTTACATTTCTGAAACCGTGAGAAAATTTGCTACAAGTTTCATGTTTACAGTTTTCATTTTTGATGAGAAATGAGCAAGTTACAGTTGGTCTGGCTGGAGGTTGAAGATGAAGTCATCAGGGTGCGTTTTGCCTTACATATTTATTGGTTTGCCTATGTTAGCGAATGTATAGCCACCCCAGTGGTAGAAGCGCGCGTCTGTAACCTTTGAGACCTGGGTTCGAGCCCCAGTGGTACCCTTTTAATTTTTCTCACATTTTGTTTTCTGATTTTGTCTTTTTGCAGGCGCTGGGCCCTGTTGGGCTTTTTTGTCATTCTTTTTTTTTGTTTTTGCTAGTTAACCCCTGCAGGCTATTTGCACCCTGGCCCAGTTTATTTTATTTTTTTATTTTATTTTACTTTATTTTATTTTCTTAATTATTTTCATAATACTAAAAAATCATAAAAAATACAAAAAAATTAGATTTTCATTTTAACTTAGTTTATTTTATTTTTTCTCACAAAAATATTTTTATTAACTATACTTTATTTATTTTTTACAAATCATATTGTAAATTAAATTAAAACTAGGTTAGTATTTATTTTTCTTTTTACACCTATTAAAATATATTTATTTATATATATATATATATATAAAAAGACCAAAAATATTTTATAATGTTATAAATATTTTCAAGATAAAAATACCAAAAAATACTTTTCTTAAACTTATTTTCTTTGGATCAATTAATAGAACTAGGGTTTTATTTAAAATATTTTCTTAATAAATTCAAGTTTAATTAACTATTTTCTTTATTTAACTAGGTTAAGACAATTTCCCTTTCTCTTATGAAAATCAAACAAAGATTCATTTTCTTTACATTTTACATTTTTGTACATTTATTTATTTTGTACATTGATACCAATTCAATATGGTTGTAATAAACTAACTATGTTTACATTCTTGCAATTCCTATTCAATTTGTGCACCCCCTCCTACAAATGTTGTAATAGCGTAGTAACTTTAAATTCCGTAATTTATCGCTTTTATATACAAATGCTAGTAATTAGGGTTTGTATGGAAAGACTAAAACCAATACTTAAAAAAACCCTAATTCAAGACAAAAACAAGCATGAAAATAATACACTTGCACACAAGCACCCCTAGGGTTATTCCACTTGGTTGCCTTATACAAAATGACCATATTACACATGTAAGGTATCTTAGCAAAAACAAGAAAATACAAGATCATAGTCCCTCGATGACGCTATCTAAGTTGCCTTTCAAATGATCTTAGTTCCTAAAATAGAATGCTAAGATACCTTGCAACATTGCTAATCATGGTTATATAATGACCCACACCCGTCCCGTTTACATCCAAAGATAGGGTTACTTACCAAATCAATGGTAAGATAACAATGTCAAAGGGAAGAGGAAATAAACATGAAAGACTTTTGAGTAGGTAGAATGTTCCTAGTTACTTACTCACCTTCAAAAACAAACATCCTTGATATTTTTCAAAACAAACACTAACACTTTCAAAATATTTTTCAAAACTTGAAAATATTTTCAAAAGATCAACATCTTTGTATACATTCTTACGAACGAGAATCATTACAAAGTTTGCCTAAACAATGGTCTCTTTACAAAATACTTTCAAAAAACCACACCAAGCATAATTTCAAACCAAAATCAAGTGATCTAGCAAGTAACTAAGAGCCTATGGAAAACCATGGATGAAAAGGGTGCTAATACCTTCCCTTTTCATAATCTATCCCCTGAATTCAAGAAATAATCTCAAAGGTCTTTCCTGTGCTTTTTCACCTTTCCTTTTGGATAAAAGAAAATTCGGTGGCGACTCTTGCTAACCGCAACATTTGCGATCAAACGCAAAACACTCAAGTCAGTTCTCCCACCGTATCACAATTTCTTTTCTTCTAGTCTTCTCCTTTCCTCTTTCGTTTTTCCTTTACGCTTTGTGTCTTAGGTTTCTCTTTTCCACTGTAAAAAAATAAAATAATGCTATCAATTAGTAAAATGCTTAGAATAAAAACTAAAAAAAAGGTGAAATAAAGAGAAGGTCGATTTCCGGTGAGAGAGACAAATAAGAGCACATCGTAAACTGAGTGGGTCTCCATGAGAGCGTGTCTATTTCGAAACTATGAAGACATTATTTGAGAGAAAACAAGTTGGTTGCTGTTAAGAGAGTAAGATCGTGGAACCTAGATCATGAAGTACAAAGAAAAAGATGAAAATTGTTGTTTCTCATCCTCATGAAAGAGGCGCTGCCTCACTCTTTGTGTTTTAGGGTTTCACAAACCCTTTTGTTATTTAGAAGAGAATGGGTGGACCTTGGGTCAACCCGGTTCGGCTCAGGCCCACCATTATTTTTTAATCCCAATTTAATCCATTTTTAGTCTTTTATATTATTGGAAATACAATAGTAATAATTGAAGCAGCTTGGTGTAGTGGTTGATGTGTTATTTGGTTATTACAAGGACCCGAGTTCGAGACCCCCTGGGACCTTTTTTTATTTCTCTTTCCTTTTTTCTGTTTTCAATCCCTTTTGTTTTATTAATTTGTACTAATGGGCTTAAGTTGACAGCCCATCCCGTCTTCTTTTCCCTCTCACCCCCAGAATTGCTAAAACACATGCAGCCCATTTACATTTTGTTTTTGTTTTTTTGACTTGTACAAAAAAACCACTTTTGGGCGTAGAACAAAAACTGTCTTACTTTTAAATCACCCATTTCACTTTTACACCCTCCTAGCTTATAATTTATATTTTCATTTTATTTTATTTTATTTTATTTTATTTATTATTATTATTATTATTATTATTATTATTATTATTATTATTATTATTATTATTTATTAATAAAAAATACCAAAAAATATTCTATTTAGACTAAATAGTTATTATTTTTACAAAAGACAAAAAAAAACATTTTCTTAACAAATTTATTTTCTTAATTAATTTAATTTACACTTAGTTCTATTTTAATTTTCTCTTTAATTGAGTTAATTTAGAACTTAGGAGTTTAATTAATTAACTAGGTTAACTTTCATTTTAGTTTAATTAAATAGGTTAACTTTAAAACCTTTTCATAAAAAATCCTAAAAAATTGTTTTATTAATTAATTTAATTTATTTTCTAAAATTAATTTAGGTTTAGTTTTATTCAATCAACTTAGACTAATTATTTATTTTCCTCCTCTTTATTAGAACATTTGCCATACAAAAACTCAAACAAACATAATTTTTTTTCCTTTCACATTGCCTTTATATCCTTGTACATTTTATCTTGCAATATTCAATATGGTTGTAATAGTAAATTAGGGTTTAATTGCTTTTATTTCCCCATTTGTAATTTGTATCCCCATTCCCCAAATGATGTAATAGCGTAGAACTTTAAATTCCCGCAATTTATTACTTTCAATATTATTGCTAGTAATTAGGGTTTATATGGCAAGACATAAAATCAACAAGTAGAAAACCATAATGCAAAGACAAAAATGCATAAAATCAAAACACTTTGTACACTTGCACCTCTAGGGTTAACCCACACTTGTTGCCTCAAATAAAACAATCATGTCCCTCAAACGTGGGATACTTTAGTAATGACCCTCGAATACAAGATCGTAGTCCCTCGATGACCCTTCAATGTTGCCTTCGGTAAACGATCTTAGACCCTTACAACAAACTGCTAAGGTATCCTACAATGTTGCCTTCTATGACTGTGCGACGACCTACGTCTGCCCCTTTACATCCAATGATATGGTTTCTTACCAACTAATGGTAAGACAACGCTATCTAAAGGAGGAGGAAAAGAACTAAGACTTTTTGAGTAGGTAGAACGCTCGTAGTTGCTTGCTCACAAACTAAAACCATTTCCACACTCACACTTTCAAAACATCTTTCCAAAAACAAACATCTCTTTGAACTATTTTCAAAACCAACACTTTGTATATATTCTTATAGAGACGAGAATGATTACAAAGTTTGCCAAAACAAAGGCGTTTTCAAAATATTTTCAAACTTACACAAAACACAAAAATAATAACAAAAACATTTCAAACTGAGCTAGCAACTAAGAGCCCTTAGATAACTACAGATGAAAAGGGTGCTAACACCTTCCTTTTTCATAACCTACCCCCCGAACTCAAGAAAATTCTCAAAAGGTCTTTTCCGTTCTTTTCACCCTTTCCTTTATTGGATAAAAGAAAAGTCGGTGGCGACTCTTGCTATCCGCAACAATTATGATAAAACACAAAACACCAAAGTCAGTTCTTTCATCGTATTACAGTAACCCATTATAGTGTTAGAATCTCACCCTTACCTTAGATTTTGTCGATTCTTGACTCCTACGATGAACCTTCTTGCCCTAGCTTCTTCCTCTTCTTCTCTCTTTTACAATCTCTTGCTCTGTTTTTTTCTATGTTCCTTTTCCTCTTCTCTATTCTCACTCTATTTTTTTTCAAGGACCCCTGAATCATAATACTAACTTTGCCCTTCCCAATTAAATAAATAATAATATAAATTACCATAAAATAATAATAATTCTATTTAATAATTATACTATAGTATTTAAATATAATATTTTAATACAAATAATGCCAATAAACTATTTATCTCTCTACACCTCATGTTTCTACACTTTTGGTCATACACCCCATTATCTTAACTCCAATAATTTATAAGGTATCTAATTCCCAACAAATGCATCACAATACAACAAAAGATTCATTAAAGTATACAAATACATCACATCATCTAATTAATTTAAATAAAATAATTCAACGAAATCGGGGTGTTACAGTTTTCAGAAGTGCTCTTGCATTCCGTTCTATCTCCTACATAATATGCATCATAGAAACCTGATAGCTTATATTTGGATGTTTTCTTATACATCAAGCCAAGGTTAGATGTTCCCTTCAGATACTTTAGGATTCTCTTAACAACTGTAGGTGAGTTTCCCTTTGATCTGATTGAAAATGGGTACAAAGATATACGCTGAATAAAATATCTAGACGAGAGGTAGTTAGATAAAGAAGAGATCATATCATTCCTCGATAGAGCTTCTGACATACCTTAGATCTTACCTCCCCCTTTTCAAGAATACATGTAGGATGCATAGGAGTCTTAGCTGGCTTGCTTTCTGTATGTCAAATATCTTCAGAAGTTCTTTTGTGTATTTACTCTGATGAATGTATGTAACTTCTGGTGTTTGATTGATCTGTATTCCTAGAAAATATTTTAACTCTTGCATCATACTCATTTCAAATTCTTCCTGCATTAACTTGGAGAACTCTTGACAAATAGACGAATTAGTATAACCAAAAATAATGTCATCAACGTAGATTTGGTATATCATCAGATTTCTTCCAGAGTGTTTACAGAAAAAGAGTAGTATCCACTTTGCCTCTAGAAAAACCATTTTTTAAAATAAAAGAGCTTAGTCGTTCATACCATACTCTGGGGACTAGTTTCAAACCATATAAGGATTTTTTTAGTTTGAAAATCCATGTTCTGGAAATTTTATACTTTCAAAACCTGGAGGTTGGTGAACATATACTTATTCGGAAATGTATCCATTTAGAAACACACTCTTGACATCCATTTGGTATAAAATAACGTTGTTGTTAACAATGAATGCAATTAGAGGGTGAATAGATTCTAATCTGGCGACTAGAGCAAAGGTTTCATTGTAGTAAATACCCTATCATTGATTATAACCTTGTGCAAACAACCGTCCTTTGTTTCTGACGACTTCTCCTTTCTCATTCAATTTGTTTTTGTAAACCCACTTAGTTCCAATAACATAAGTTCCTTTGGGTTTAGGCACTAGATCCTAAACATTCTTTATGGAAAACTGATTTAGCTCTTCTTGCATTGTTAGAATCCATTCATTGTCTTGAAGTGCTTCTTTACATGAGGTTAGTTTTATCAGCGATACTAAACCTAGAAGCATTTCTTCATATTGTTTAAACGTGGATCTTGTTCTGACAGGTTCAACTTTATCTCCCAGAATCAATTCTTCAGATATAGCTTGTTTATACTTTTTCCTCTTCTGAGTTGATGGACGTTCATGAGCTTCTGACGTGTCTTCATTTTTGACCGACTTATCTTCAAAATATCTTTCTTCAGAATCTACAAATGTTATCTCTAGATCTGCAAATTTATCAAGTAGCTTTGACTTTTCTGGGTCAAGCTTATCATCAAATCTAACATTAATTGATTCTTCCACAATACGTGTTTATGTATTGTATACTCTGTAACCTTTAGAGCGCTTTGAGTATCCAAACATAATACATTTATGTGCTTTGGAATCAAACTTGTTCATATTACTCTTAGTGTCCAGGATAAAATAGAAGCACCCAAAAGGATGAAAATAAGATATGTTTGGTTTTCTTCCTTTACACAACTCATAAGGAGTCTTTTCAAGAATAGGTCTTATATAGATTCTATTATGAATGTAGCATGTTATATTCACAGCTTTTTCCCATAAATGCTTAGCTATATTTGTTTCCTTAATCATGGTTTTGGCCATTTCTTGCAAAGTTCTATTTTTTATTTCTAAAACTCCATTTTGTTGTGGAGTTTTAGGGCAGGAGAAATCATGGGATACACCATTAGAATCAAATAACTCTTAGAATTGTTTGTTTTTAAACTCACCACCATGATCACTTCTGACTCTAACAATTTTAGACTCCAACTCACTTTGCACTTGCAAACAGAAACTAGTAAAAACAGAATATGACTCATCCACGTGCCTCAGAAACTTTACCCATGTCCAACGACTGTAATCATCTATGATAACTAGTCCATACTTCTTACCATTGATTGATGTTGTTTTTACGAGACCAAACAAGTCAATACGCAGAAACTCTAGTGGTTTGGAGGTAGAAACAACATTTTTTAATTTAAAAGACACTTTAGAAAACTTGCCTTTCTGACATGCTTCACAGGGAGCATCTGAAGTGAACTTCACCTTAGGTAAGACTCTAACTAACTCAAGTCTATTCAACTAAGATAATCTTCTCATGCTAATGTGACCTAATCGTCTATGCCACACCCACTGCTCTTCATTAACAGACATTAAGCATTTAATATTTTGATTTTTAAGATCAGAAAGCTTTATTTTATAAATGTTGTTCTTCCTCTTTCCAATCAAGATAACGATGCAATCCTTTTAACTCACGGCTTTACATGATTTCTGATTGAAAGTAATGTCATAACCATTATGACTTAATTAACTTATGGATAATAGATTATGCATTAAACCCTCAACATAAAGTAAATTAAAAATAGAAGGAAGAAATATGTTACCAATTGTTCCCGAGCCTTTTATCCTTCCTTTCTGATTTCCATCGAAGCCTATGAACCCTGCATCTTTGATTTTTCAGGTCTTGGAGCATGTGCTTACTTCCCGTCATATGACGTAGGCACCCGGAGTCCAGATACCATGACTGGTGTTTCATTTCTGTTGCATAAGATATCTCTTCAGAATCAGACTCTGATTTTGACTTGCTTCCTCTTTTCATAGTAGCCATAAATATTATGTTGGTGAGATCTTAATTTGATTATGATCCTTGAGAGTTGTTTTGGCTTTTCATCCAGAGTTGTTTGACTCTTATGGATAGGAGTAATAGTTCTTCATCATCATTAGAACCTTCATCGTTAGAATTTTCTATCTTTTTATGTTTTGACGCCTTATTCTTTTCTGACTTGAGTCTCTCTCCTTTAGACCTTAGAGCAATAATTTCCCCCTTTTTTTGGGGCTCATCTTCTTCTAGCTCTATATCATGATTTCAGAGCGAGATAATTAACTCTTCGAGAGTTACACTGTTCAGATCCTTAGAGAGCTTCAAAGCAGTAACCATAGGTCTCCATCTTTTGGGAAGACTTATAATGATCTTCTTAACATGACCAGTTGTGAAGTAACCTTTGTCCAGAACTTTAAGTCCTACTACTAAGGTTTGAAACCTTGAGAACATAGATTCAACCATTTCTTCGTCTTCCATTGTGAAGGCTTCATATTTCTGAATTTAGGCCAAGGCCTTAGTTTCTTTGAGTTGTGCATTGCTCTCGTGTGCCATTCCGAGTGAATCAAGAATATCCTTTGTTGTTTCTCTATTTGTAATCTTTTCATATTCGTTGTACGAGATTATGTTGAGAAGGATAGTTATGTCTTTGTGATGATTCTTGATGTTACACTTCTGATCTTCATTCATCGCGTTCATGGGAATAGGAATACCAGTTGCATTGACAAGTTCTTTATAACCATTTGTAACCATTTCCCAGATATCAATATCATATCCCAGAAAGAAACTTTCTATTCTATCTCTCTAATAGTCAAATTTCTCTCCATCAAACATATGAGGTTTAGCATTGTATCTATCATTATTGTTTGTGTTAGCAATAACCATTTAAAAGGTTTTTCTCACACTGGATCTCTCTACACGGTTAAGTGTTTGATTAGAAAATCAACAACATAGTCGGAGCTCTGATACCTATTGAAGTTGGAGAAAAACACAAGAAAGGGGGGGGGGGGTTGAATTGGGTTTTAAAACTTTTTCGTTTAGAAGCACTTTTCACAACTGATTAGAATTAGAAATAATACTAGGATTAGAAAAGACAATCAGCAATAGAAATAAAAAGACACTTCTGGTTTATCCAGGTTCACCTTAGAAAAGGTTAATCATGTCCACCCACCAAGGTGATTTCGACTTAGAAAAAACTTAATCCACTATAACCAAACTGATTACAACTTCACGAGCCACCCGCTGACGACTAACAAATGCACGAGCTACCCGCTGGTGAGTACAAACAATGATAACTTGTTAGTGATCCCTTAAGAATTCTGACCTACCCGGTCCTCTAAGAGATATAACAATCACTTTCTCCTTAAGGCTTCTGACCTACCCGGTCCCTTGAAGGAGATTTCTCTATGCCTTAGAAAAGGACTTTCTCAACTACCCGTTAAATAACTGTGTTTACAAGTTTGCTTCTTACAAGCGGATTACATAGAAGTTTAAGTACATATTGTTTAACATAAATATGAGCAAAAACTCCTGTGTTCAAACAATTTATAGAAGTAACACAATGAGCAACAACTCTTGTGTTTTAATGAATAGTAATATCAACACTATATGATCAACAACTAAAGTGTTCTAGTTAATAGTAGTATCAATATAATATGAGAAACAACTCTTGTGTTTTAGCAAATGATAATGTTAACATAGTAACGAGCAATAACTCTTGTGTTTTTGATATTTTCTTTTCTTTTCTTTTTATTTTTCTTTTTCATTGCTTTTTTATTTGCTTTAATTTTGGCAGCATTATGTTCTTGTTCACTAGTATTCTTATTTTCAAATGAAACTGTTGATCCTTTATATATGTGTTGAAGAAGTAGACTTTTATAGTAGTACACACGTGACTTTCATCTTGCCAGCTGCCATAATGAATGGAATTGACCGTGGGAGACAAATAGTACATTATACATCCATTTGAGTGGAATGTGTAGTTGTACCTTTGTACTAACTCCTCTTGCTCTTGTTTCTAATGATATTGTCTTCTGATGAATATGACTTCTGATGAAGTAGTTTGGCTTGAAAAGATATCATCTTTTGGTCTTGTCTCCTGATGGACTATATGACGTGTAGAAGTGATGAGTCCAAAATATCTAACTTTCCTTTGACCAGTCTTCTGATGGAATACTTCTGATGTAAATTTATGTGTGCATATTCCACGAAGTTCCCGAGTCTTCAAAATCTTGACTTTGTCTTCAGAATTATGATCAACAACTCTTCTGATGAACAAGTATTGACTTATGAACTTGAGGTATAAGCTTTCCTTTTATATGTTTAGAACCTTGACTTTGTATTCATAATTAGGAGTAATAAATCTTTTGATAAAAAAATCTTGACTTTTGATCTTTGATGTGAAAGCTTGTTTCTGTGCAATCTTGTTTTCTGATCTTGGAGCAACAACTCTAACAAAATTTATTTCTTCTTGAATACTTGTGACTTATGAAGCAACAACTTTTCTGAGAAGTACACAGAAGATACTCTTTCTGGTGAATATTCAACATTCTTCAAAACTACTAATGTTTCATCATAATCAGATGCAATTGTCTTCCGAGGTGTTCTTGGTGATTCTTCAGACAACCGTTTTGAATCAACTAAAACTTCTAATCTGCACACTCAAGAAACTATTAGAAACAAAATTATTTACATATAAAATATATGTATTGTTATCATCGAAATCCAAAGATTTAACATAGATCTAAATCTTGTTCTAACAGGAAATTGGATTATCCGAAATTTGTCCACCCCTAACATGTCCTTCTCTCCCGTCTCTTCATTGATTTCATTGTTGTTGGTGTTTGTTGTAGCCCAAAATTTTCCCTCTCACTTATCAATAATTTGCTCACAAGATCTCATTGGGTTCAAGACTACACTAGGATTTGATCAGCTCAAGACACCTCCTCATGCACTAATGACCAAAATTAGGGTTTGAGTTTGTACAAGGATTTTTGGACTATAAATGCTTCATATGACTTTCAAGGATCATTAGGGACCCCCAAGATTACTCATGTCAAGTTTCAAGCCTTGGATCACACTTTTGATTAGTCAATTGAATAGTTGACCTAAAAATCAACTGTATTGGGGGAAAAGTCAACCATCGCCCATTTATAGTCAAACTTCATAATTTTTGATCCACACCAACATTTTAAACTCATATGTATCATTTGATCAAGTTTGTACCACAACTCCTCAAGAAATTTGATCAAATCATCAAAAGGGCAAAATGGTCAAAATTAGGGTTTTGACTGGGAAAGGGAAATTTATGGTTTTTGACCTAGAAAATGATCAATTGGGTTAAGACATGATCTCAAGAGTCCAATTGCATCACTTTTACCTAATGAAATGGTTCAAAACACTACAAGTCCATTGGATTGACAGATGAATTTTTCAGTCAACTGATCAAAAGTCAACTGTATACTGAAAAGTCAAACTTTGACCTTTTGGTCAAAATCAAATGCCAAAGATCATAATTCATCAAAACATGTCAAAATATGAAACTTGTTCATCAAGAAATCAAGAATTCAATATTTTATTTAGAAAAGATGAAATTTCTTAGAAATTTTTCTAAGTATAGAAAAATTCTTATTTTTTCACAACTTTGAGCCAAATTTTCACCATGATGCAAAATGATTCAAGAGAAACTTCCAACATGAAAATTGTATATCTCCATGAAATATAAAACTTTTCTTCACACAACTTCTCCTAAAAATGCTTGGATTTAAAGTTATAATTTTATGAATACATGCTCATGAACTAAAAATGACTTAGTGAAATTTTGCCCTAATTAGGCAGATTTTTGACCTAACTTCATGGAAAATTTTCACATAGTTCAAAGGGGAATCTTCAAAATAAATTCAAAGATGAGTTGTAGAGAACATTTCAAGCTTTCCAAAATGTCCAAGAACTCCTTGAGATCATTCTTGAGTAGGTAGAATCGAAGAGATGAAGTTGGTGTTTTGTCACTTGGATTACAAGCCATTTTGTGAAGAACATTGGATCCAATCCTCAAGCATGCTGTACAAACCCCACTTTGCATGCTTCTAACTTGACTTTCACTCCATAATTAAATGTTTTAACAGCTGTTGGAAGCTTTAATCCAAGCATTCAATGCATTGTACAAATTTAATTCCATTTTGGGAAGAAAGGCAACATTGCCATTTTTGAAAAGCAAGCTTTATGCAAAGTCAACTTACATTGAGCCTTGCATTTGTTCTTTGTGCATAAACACACTCTACAAAATCAGAACAAGTGTGTTTAAAGGTCTCAACCCCCCTACAAGCTTTGTACTTCACATTGAAACCATGCTTGCTAGCTTTGCTTCAAAAACAAGTAACCAAGCAAAACATGTGAGTTTTTGAAATCTGAGTTGTTACAAGTCTTAAAACCTCTTGCTTATAAGTAGACACCCTATTTGCAAGTTGACACACGAATGCTAAGACTCCAAAACACTCCCAAGCACTCTGCAACTCAAAATCTGCCATAACTTGACAGTTTTGAACCTCACATAGCCATCTCCAAATCCACTCGTGCGTATTAAGTTTTAACCACCCAAACACTTAATATACATCATATCAAAGTGATCCAAGCCTTTATTTCAAGACTGTAGCTCCTCCATCATCCTCCACCATTTTCAAATATCAAGCTTGCAGGTTGACTTGAGTAGAGAGATTCAGGGACTTTCAAGGCAAAGTAAGAGTTGGAATACATTCAAAGAGGTCCAGGCAAGCTAAACAGATCCTCAGGCCATCTCAAAAGTTTCTCAAACTCCATTCACGACTCCAGCTGCAAGAGGTAAAAACTCAAACTTCTATCTCTTCCTACAAGCATCATTTGATCCTGATTTGTGAAAACAAAATGTAGATATCCTTGCTCTAAAGCTAACCATGTCCATAGTTTCCATTTATATTGACTGTGTATAGAGAATTTTGGATTTGAAATTTCTGAGAAAATTAGGTTTCAATTTAGGGCCAGAAAAATTAGATTTTATCTTTGACTTTTAGTTTACATAAGTTATACGGTTGAATTCGTGAGAAGAAACCCCACAACTTTCATGTTTGAACTTTCCATTTTTGTGGAGAAATGAGGAAGATACAGGTGGTCTGGCTATGGCTCAAGGTTGAAGATGAAGTTGCCTTCAGAAAGCAGTTTCTAATATATATATTTATGCTTTGATTATATGACCGAATGAAACAGCCACCCCAGTGGCAAGCGCACGCGTACTAAGGCATATGTTACCTAAAGGGCGAGGGTTCGAACCAATGTGAACCCCCCTTTTGCATTTTTTTTTCCATTTTCTGATTTTTTTTTCTAACATCTTCTTTTTTGCAGGCGCTGGGCCCTTTGGGCCTAGCATTTTTTTTTGTTAGCATACTTCCCAGTTTACTTGTGACACCCCTGGCCCACTTTACTTTTATTTATTTATTTATTTATTAATTTTTCTTTTAAATATATTTTCTAAAATACCAAAAAAATCACAAAATGTATAAAAATAATAGATTTATATTTTGACATAATTTAAATGTTTTTCACATAAATAAAAAAAATTATTTTTATTCATTATACTTTATTTATTCTTATTAATTTCTTTGTAAATTAAAACTAGATTATTACTTATTTAAATACACTTATTTTTAATATAAAAAAGACCAAAAAATATTTCATGACACCACATATTATTTTCAAGACAAAATATAAAAAATATAAAAAATACAAAAAATACTTTTTTCTTTAAACTTATTTTCTTTTAATCAATTAAAATAGATTTAGGGTTTTATTCAAAAATTCTCTTCTTAATTAAAATCTTTTCTTAAATAATTTCTTTTATTAACTTAAGTTAATTTAACTTAATTACTTTTTTCTTTAATTAGGTTTAGGGTAAAACCTCGATGATGCTATTCAAAGTTGCCTTACAAAATGATCTTAGTCCCTCAAAAGGAATGCTAAGATACCTCGCAACATTGCTAATCATGGCTATACGATGACCCATACCCGTCCTGTTTACATCCAAAGATAGGATTGCTTACCAAATCCATGGTAAGACAACAATGTCAAAGGAAAATAAAATGAATAATAAAGACAATTTAGTAGGTAGTTTGCTCTTAATTACTTGCTCCATTTCAAAACAAACATCCTTGCTATTTTCAAAACAATCACACACACCTTCAAACATCTTACAAAACTTGAAAACATTTTCAAAAGATCAAACATCTTTGTATACATTCTTACGAACAAGAATCATTACAAAGATTGCCTAAACAATGGCCTTTTTACAAAATACTTTCAAAAACCACACAAATCACAATTTCAAACAAAAGTAAGTGATCTAGCAAGTAACTAAGAGCCCATGGAAAACCATGGATGAAAAGGGTGCTAATACCTTCCCTTTTCATAATCTACCCCCCGAACTCAAGAAACAATCTCAAAGGTCTTTCCTGTGCTTTTTCACCTTTCCTTTTGGATAAAAGAAAAGTAGGTGGCGACTCTTGCTAACCGCAACATTTGCGATAAAACACAAAACCCTCAAGTCAGTTCTCCCACCGCATTACAGAACTGGAGACTCTGCTGGGGAATATTTCTAAAAGTGGGGTTACCTTAGGGCTAGATCACCTTTATTTGCTTACATTGTCTAATTTGTTTGCTTTACGTTATGGTTCTTTGTTTGGGTTTGAATCCTCTACCCGGATTTGGGACACCTTATAGGTAAGTAGCAATACATTATGGAGACTGTGTGGGGTATACCGACATGGTCTAAGCAATAGCTACGTTAGTGTGACATATTTGTGGCTACCAGTAGCATTTGAGTTACTCAAAGAGAATACAGGGCCGCTGAGTGATGTCATGAAGCACTAATGAACTTCTAGAACCTTTACTTGACCAACTTGGCCTTTCGGATGTAGTGAGATGACCGGCTTTGGTTCAGTCCGAAGTTGGTAGATACTCGATACTACACTCATTGAGGTTTGGTTTCTTGGGATATTTCAGTCGCCATTAAATAGGCTTGAGCTGAAATAATGACCAAGGAAACACACCAGTGATATTGAGCTCCTTAGAACCCATTTACCATTACTAGGACAGGTTTGAGCCAACTAAACTTCAAGAGGGTACTTACCTATAAAACTCCATGCAAGCCTAAACCTAAGGACTTGTTTGCTTTGTTTGTATATGCATACTTGTACATAACATCATATACATCCACGAACCATTTCAAGGATTTTTGGATTCATCTTTGTTCTTATTTTGTAGGTTATGGATTCGCTTCGCAGGAAAACTAATCAAGTCAATCTTATAAGGATACCTCCACAACTTAAGGAGCTAGCTTCAAGGATTCCTAAAAACTCTCCATTTACCGAGAGACATGGTCGCCTACTCAACTTGGTCACCTCCAACACAGATGAGGACATGATGAAAGTGCTTTTTCAGTTCTTTGATCCTTTACATTGTTGCTTCTCTTTTCCCGACTATCAACTTGTGCCTACTTTGGAAGAATTCTCCCAACTCTTGAGGATTCCCATTCTCAATCAACTACCTTTCAATGGTACAGAAAGAGACCCAAAGCCAGAAGAGATTGCTCAAGCTCTACACTTTCACTCATCTGATGTCACAACTCATTGGGAAACAAGGAGTGGTGTCAAAGGTTTCTTAGCAAAGTTCTTGTTTGAGAAAGCCCAAAGCTGTTGGAATTCCTTGGAATTGCAAGCCTTTGAGGAAATTGTGGCTCTCCTCATCTATGGGATGGTTTTGTTTCCAAATCCTGACCAACTCATAGATATTAACACCGTCAAAATCTTCATATCCCGCAACCCAATGCCTATATTGCTAGGAGATATCCTACACTCTTTTCACACTCACACAATGAGGAAAAGAGGTGGTCTTATGTGTTACACTACTCTCTTGGAAAGATGGTTTATTTCTCATCTTCCCCAATCTGTATTAAAGAATGAGCAAGGTTCAAGATGGTCACAAAGGTTGATGACGCTCAAACATGTAGGCATTCATTGGTGCTCTCGATCCAAATAGAATGTTATCATTGTCGACCGTTATGGAGAATTCCCTAATGTCCCTTTACTTGGATTTAGGGGAGGTATCACCTACAACCCATGCTTAGCCTTAAGAAAATTTGGTTACGCCCGAAGGGATGGCCCGCATGAGATGTTGATTCAAGGTTTGGTATTTGACTACGACAACGACGATAAAGGTCTTCGCCAGAGATTTATCCGAGCTTGGAGGATGTTGAATAAGGTAGATAGCAAGACTTTGGGGAACAAGAATTCCATCCCTCTTGAGCCTTACCTCAAATGGGTATGAACTCGTGCTCAGAGTCTTATGATGCCTTACCCCTCCATTCTCCCGATAATCATTGAGCCTGTCATGGAGGGAGATGTTCCATACACTATACTACATCCTGACATGCCCACATCTCTTGAAGACCTACAAGGGGATTGGATACAACTCAAAGGAGAGCGAGATACTTTCGAAGCCCAATTCTACGCAAGCGAGAAAAAGGTTTTGGAACTAACTAGACTACTTGATGAGGAGAAGACTCTCAATTCCTACATTGCACCAAAGAGGATGCGTACAACCTTTTTATCTTAGAGTTTATGTATTATTTTTCCCAAGGGGCATTGATGTACTCAAACTTTATCTTATTAATATAACGTGTGTTTCCTTTTTGTCTAAAACAAAATAGAATCTTTGAAATCCTTGAAAACATTATATATGCATATACCATTCATCATAACATAAGCAGGTCTTTTGCAACAAGTCTCCTCATCTCTCTACTGTTTATTTCAGTAATATGGATCTCGAGCAAACAGTGAAGGATCTCCAAGCTCAGAATACACAGTTTCAACAGTTGCTCTTGACCCTAGCTAAGGGACAAGAAAAATTGAAGACTTTGCTGGCTGAAGAGAGGAAAAAGAAAACCAAGAAGGTAACCGAAGTCTTAAACATTGGAAGAAGATTTCATGGACAGACAAGAAGGACTTTGGACTTTGAAACAACATCTAATGAAAGAGACAACCAAGATGGGAAAGGCAAAGAAATAGTTGTCCCGTCAGAAGAGGAAGAGGAAGAGGAAGAAAAGGACTACTCTGAAGAACAATACCCTCCAGCGGATGACAAGTATAAACATCTTGAAGAGCGATTGAGCGCGATGGAAATCCAAAAGGTGTCTGGCTTGGATTTTGAGGAATTGGGTTTAATGTCGGGGATTGTGATTCCTATGAAATTCAAAGCACCAGTATTCGCTAAATATGGCGGAGTTTCATGCCCTAAAATGCATCTCCGGTCATATGTGAGGAAAATTCAACCCCATACCGCTGATAAAGACTTATGGGTGCATTTCTTCCAAGATAGTCTGTCTGGAACTCAACTTGACTGGTTTTACCAACTAGAAAGAGCTAACGTTTATAATTTGGAAGATCTTGCTACATCTTTCTACAAACAATATCAGTACAATGCTGATCTGGCGCCTACCCGTACTTAACTCCAGAGTATGGCCATGGCTTCCAATGAGGGTTTCAAAGACTATGCACAAAAATGGAGAGATTTGGCTGGAAGAGTTCAACCCCCTCTGTCTGAGAGAGAATTGGTAGACATGTTCTTAGGCACCTTATCTGGTCCCTTCTTCAATCATTTAATCGGAAGTTCATCTGCAGGCTTTACTGAACTAATATTGACTGGAGAGAGGATAGAAGCCAGTATAAAGAATGGAAAGATTCAAAAAGATACATCTTCTTTTACAGCTATAAGGAAGCCCTTCATCAGAAAGAAAGAGGTGGCTGCCGTATATCCGCAAAGAAACCAAGATAGGGCCGAACGCCGACCAATGGTGGGGGCTGTTATGATTCCTAAACTTGCATCTGATCAGCAAAGAAATAATCAACCAAGGATGGAAAGGCCAGTCAGTTCACCAGAATTAACATGACCCCGTCTCAAGTATTGCCGTATCTACTAAGATCCAATTTGGTGACCTTGAAAGAAGCTCCGAAAAACCCCAATATAACATCTCCTCATTATCATCCCAATTCCCATTGCGCATATCACTCTAAAAGTCCTGGTCACGATACTAATAACTATTGGGATCTAAAGAACAAAATACAAGATCTCATTGAAGCAAAAGAAATTGAGTTCGACGCGCCTGAAAAGCCAAATGTCATTTCTGCCCCTATGCCCAGACATGGCCATAATACCAATGCCATTGAAGAAGGATTGTTTTTTACTTTAATTGATGAACTCATGACCCCACTTCTGACTATTAAAATAAATTTGTTGAAGGCCGGTGTGTTCCCGGGCTGTGATGAAGTTTGCCATTTCTGTTTATCCTCACCAACCAACTGTCCTTTGTTGAAAGCAGGCGTTTAGTGCCTAATAGATAACAAAGAAATTTTATTGGAGAAGACTTTTGTTCCACCTGTTCCTTTTGAAGATATTTCTATCATTACCATTTCCGCCAATTCTTCCAGGGTCTCCACCAAAAGACCCGTTAGAATTACATCAGTTCCGAAAGCAGCTCCTTTAATAATCACAATGCCTGGAACAGTCCCATATGCATCAGACAAAACTATACCATGGAATTATGGAGGGGATGTCTATTACCATGGCATCAAACAGGACTGGCCAACCGCCGAAGATTCAAGCTCCAAGAAGGTCAACTCCGACATCAGTAACATTGCAGGAACTAGCAAAATTACCCAAAGTGGTAGGATCTTTTCTCCAGAAGTTGCTCCCCTAAAAGAAGTTTCTGGTCCCGTAATCATCCCTGTGGCTGCTCCAAAGTTTATTACCACACCCATAATCATCTCTGCAAATGCTCCAATTGACAAAGCCGTTACAACCCCTGACACTCATGTTGTCGAGTTAATCGAGACTCGAGGAAAAAGTATTCTGATCGAGCCTGTCCGGACGAAGGCTTAATCATTGACTATCCCTGAGACCTCCAAGAAAGAACTGGAGGAGATCCTAAAAATTATAAAGAGAAGCGACTATGATGTAGTTGAACAATTGGGGCAAACTCCCTCTAAAATCTCCATGCTGGCATTACTACTATGTTCCGAGGCACATGCGAAAGCCTTGGTGAAGTTCTTAAAAACCGCCCATATACCTCAAGAGACATCTGCCAATCAGTTTCAAGACTGCGTAGCCAGCCTAACTGCGGACAATGGTTTAGGTTTTTCAGATGTTGATCTGACGCCGAGGGGAAGGAAGCATAATGAGGCATTGCATGTCTCAGTGGAATGTAGGGGCACAACTCTGGCTCATGTTTTGGTGGACACTGGCTCATCTCTGAATGTATTACCCAAAAAAGCTCTTGATAGACTTGACTGTGAGGGGGTTGACTTTGAAGCCGAGCAACATAGTGGTAAGGGCTTTTGACGGATCGAAGAGGATGGTGCACGGGGAAGTGGATATCCCCATAAAAGTTGAAACCCAAACTTTTAATTCAACTTTTTATGTAATGGGCATCCACCCTTCATACTCCTGCTTGCTAGGCCGACCATGGATCCACAATACTGGCGCTGTTACTTCTATGTTACACCAAATGTTGAAGTATCCAGTTCAAGGGAAGATTATCACCATTCATGGAGAGAAAGAATACATGATCAACCATCTCAATTTCTTCAGATATGTGGAATTAGATGGTGAATTCATAGAAACTCCATTTTAACACTTTGAAGAGGTCCCCCAAGAGGTGGCAGTAACCAGGGCTGTATCTCAGGTTCCCAAGATTACAAGGCCTCCACTCCGGATGTCATCTCTGAAGGATGCCAAAGTAGTGGTAGAAAAAGGAGGGTGCACTATCTGGGGACAACTCCTAGATATCCCATATAAGTCTAACAAGTTTGGCCTAGGTTTCACTTTAAGTGCTCAGAAGGCTGTACGCCGCACTCGTGCTGGAGGACCACCCCTGAAGATCAGCAACCGTGAAGTCAATGCGGTAGAAGATGATGAAGATGGCTAAAACCTAGAGGATTGGATCTCCCCGATTGTCAATGGAAGGCTCAGCAATTGGGAGGCTATAGACTTTGTCCCGATCACTTTTATCCCACAGTAATTTGTCTTTACATTCTGTTGGATCTGTAATGTTGAAACAATTTTCACTCTTAAAACCTTGTGTCTTACCCAAGGCACAACAGTCCATTTGTAAGGGTTATCATCTCATTTTCATATGACATCAATGAATCATGGACGTTTTTGCACACAAACTTTTGTGCTCATTGTTTTTTATTTTACATTTTATTCTCTTTCAAAGATAGCTATACCCTTACACCCACCCACACTCACAATGCAGGTATACATCCATTCGGGATCCCATGGGTAACAATACTGCTATGGCCTTTTGTGACTCTGAGAATCTAATCTACCAAGACGAAGACGAAGGTGAGGAAGATTGTGAAGTACCAGGGGAACTTGCCAGACTGCTACAACAAGAAGAGAGAACCATCCAGCCTCACGAGGAACCTGTGGATACAATCAACCTAGGTACCGAAGAAGACAAAAAAGAGGTCAAGGTGGGTGCCAATCTGGGACCCAGCGTCAAGGAGCGTATGATTCAGTTATTACACAATTATGTTGAAGTCTTTGCCTAGTCATATGAAGACATGCCGGGGATCGATGCAGATATTGTGGTACATCGTTTTCCTACAAAAGAAGATTGCCCGCCAGTAAAGCAAAAGGTTCATCGCATGAGACCTGATATGTCAAAAAAGATTAAAGCAGAGGTCATGAAGCAATTCAATGTTGGATTCTTAGCCGTCACCTCCTATCCTCAATGGGTTGCCAATGTTGTTCCCGTACCCAAAAAAGACGGCAAAGTGCGAATGTGTGTGGACTACAGAGATTTGAATAGGGCGAGCCCTAAGGATGATTTTACACTCCCCCATATTAATATCCTAGTTGATAATACAACACAACACAAAGTGTTTTCCTTCATGGAAGGATTATCAGGTTACAACCAAATCAAAATGGCTCCCGAGGACATGGAGAAAACAACATTTGTCACACAATGGGGCACATTCTGCTACAAGGTAATGCCATTCGGACTAAACAACGCTAGGGAAACCTATCAGCGCACCATGGTAGCTCTATTTCACGACATGATACATTATGAAATAGAGGTCTACGTGGACGATATGATAGCCAGATCTCAAACAGAGGAAGAGCATCTTGATCACTTACAAAAACTGTTTGAGAGACTGAAGAAGTACAAGATGAGGTTGAATCCAAACAAATGAACATTTGGGGTACGGTCTGGTAAACTCTTAGGCTTTATCGTCAGCAACAAAGGTATCGAGGTCGATCCTACCAAACTTAAAGCAATACAAGAGATGCCTGCTCCTCGTACTGAGAAGGAAGTCAGAGGATTCTTGGGACGTTTGAACTATATTGCCATATTCATTTCTCACCTGACAGCTACTTGTGAGCCAATCTTCAAACTATTGAAGAAAGATCAAGTAGTCAAATGGAATGATGAATGCCAAGTTGCTTTTGACAAAATCAAAGAATACTTACAAGAGCCTCCTGTGTTGATGCCACCAGTCGAGGGAAGACCGTTGATCATGTATCTGACTGTTTTAGAAAACTCAATGGGGTGTGTATTGGGGCAGCATGACGAGTCTGGCCGAAAAGAACATGCTATTTACTACCTGAGCAAAAAGTTTACCGACTGTGAAACCAGATATTCACTACTCGAGAAAACTTATTACACTTTGGCATGGGCTGCTCGCCGGCTAAGACAGTATATGCTGACTCATACTACCTTGTTGATATCTAAAATGGATCTGATAAAATACATCTTCGAGAAGCTTGCTCTTTCTGGGAGAATAGCAAGATGGCAGATGATCCTGACAGAATATGACATAAAGTATACTACCCATAAAGCTATAAAGGGAAGTGTACTAGCTGATCACCTCGCTCACCAAGCTGTAGAAGACTACCAGTCCATGAAGTTCAAATTTCCGGATGAGGACATCATGACATTAGACAACTGTGAAGAATTTAGGCCATATGACGGACCTGAACAAGGATCCCGATGGACCCTGTTCTTTGATGGAGTGTCCAATGCACTCGACAATGGTATTGGTGCTGTACTCATATCTCCGGAAGGGTGTCATACTCCCTTCACTGCCAGACTTTGCTTCAATTGTACAAACAACATGGCGAAATACGAAGCGTGCATCTTCGGTCTCAAAGCTGCCATAGACTTAGGGATCAAATCCTTGGATGTATTCGGAGATTCAGCTTTGGTTATCATCCAGATCAAAGGGGAATAGGACACCAACCACCCTAACCTTATCCCTTATAAAGAACATGTTTTGATATTGTTACCACATTTTGAGAAGATTACCTTCGAGCATTTCCTGCGAGAAGAAAATCAGCTAGCAGACGCTCTAGCAACAATGTCATCTATGTTTAAACTTAATTAGGATAACAAGGCTCCCCAGATCACCATCGAGCGAATGGAGGAACCAACACATTGTCACGAGATTAATACTGAAGAAGTAGTGGACCAGCCTTAGTTTCACGAAGTCAAGAAGTATCTCGAGGGTCAAGAATATCCAGAAGGAGCTTCAATCAATAATAAGAAGTTCTTAAGGAGATTCTCTGCTAAATTCTTCCTTAGTAATGGCATTCTGTACAAACGCAATTATGACTCTGTGTTACTTCTGAGCGTAGATAAGGTTGAAGCTGAAAGGATCATGTCTGAATTACATGAAGGCACTTTTGACACCCATTCCAGTGGGCATACGATGGCAAGTCGCCCTTTCGGGTTTTCAGTCCACCGGGATACCCTTTTTTGCCCAAGTCGCCTTTTTAGGTTTTCGACTTGCCGGGTGTACAATTTTTTCATTTTCATCCCTTACTTTTTCCCGAACCCTTTTGGTTCGCCGAGAAGCCCTTATTTTTGCCCAGGCCAGTCAACCTAACGGGTCTTTGATTATACGTAATATCTTTTCACTATGTCTGCATTGACAGGGTGAGGAAGGTCGTCACCATCCATGGTGGTTAGAATCATAGCTCCTCCCGAGAAAATGTTCTTAACCACAAATGGCCCTTCATATGTGGGGGTCCATTTTCCCCTGGGATCACCTTGCGGTAGTATGATGCGTTTGATCACTAGATCCCTGACTTGATATTCTTGATGTCTGACTTTCTTGTTAAAAGCCTTGACCATTCGCTTTTGATACGTCTAACCATGACAGATAGCAGTAAGTCTCTTTTCATCGATTAGATTCAGCTGATCAAGTCGACTTTGGATCCAGTCGTCTTTGTTCAAACCCGCATCCCTCATAATCCTGAGAGAGGGTATCTGGACTTCGATGGGTAGGACTGCCTCCATGCCATACACCAAAGAGTAGGGTGTTTCCCCTGTCGATGTCCGTGCTGAGGTACTGTACCCATGAAGAGCGAATAGTAACATCTCGTGCCAGTCTTTGTATGTCACCGTCATCTTCTGCACAATCTTCTTGATATTCTTATTAGCTGCTTCAACAACGCCATTCATTTTAGGCCGGTAGGGAGAAGAGTTATGATGCTGAATCTTGAACTGTTTGCAGAGCTCGGTGATCATTGTGTTATTGAGATTTGTACCATTGTCAGTAATGATTCTCTCTGGGACACCATATCTACAGATCAAATTATGTCGAATGAACCGCGCTACGACGTTCTTGGTTACTGTAGCAAAGGAAGATGCCTCAACCCACTTTGTAAAGTAATCAATTGCTACCAGAATGAAGCGATGCTTGTTAGACGCAGTAGGTCTGATCTCGCCGATCATGTCGATGCCCCACATTGCAAAGGGCCAAGGAGCTGTAAAAACATTCAGGGGAACCGGAGGTACATGCACCTTATCAGCATAGACTTGGCATTTATGACAGGTTCGAGAGTGCTAATAGCAATCAGCTTCCATAGTGGACCAGTAATATCCTGCCCGTAGGATTTTCTTCACCATAGTGTGTCCACTGGAATGAGTTCCGAAGGTACCTTAATGTAACTCTTCCATGATCCTTTCTGCCTCGCTATTGTCCATGCATCGCAATAAGGTTGAATCATGGTTGCGCTTATAGAGGATTCCATTACTGATGAAAAACTTTGCAGCGAACCTCCTCATAAACTTTTTATCATTAACAGATGCCCCCGCGGGGTATTCTTGAGCCTCAAGATACCTCTTTACCTCGTGAAACCAGGGTTTGTCTGCTACCTCTTCGGTGTCGATCTTCCAGTAGTGTACGAGTTCGTCCAACCTCTCAATGGTAATCTGGGGAGCTTCATTATCCCACCTGACTTTGAACATAGAAGACATGGTAGCTAGCGTGTCCGCCAACTGGTTCTCCTCTCTTGGGAAGTGTTCAAAGGTTATCTCCTCAAAGTGGGGGAGCAATGTCAGTACATACTCTTTGTAAGGAATAAGATCCGAGTGCTTCATATCCCACTCACCTTTGATCTGACTTATCTCCAGAGCGGAATCTCCGAATACACTCAAGAACTTAATCCTCAGATCAATAGCAACTCGAAGACCCATGATACATGCTTCATACTCCGCCATGTTGTTGGTATAGTTAAAACATAATCGGGCGGTGAACGGAGTATGACAGCCCTCAGGAGATATAATTACAGTGCCGATGCCATTACCCAATGCGTTCGAGGCTCCATCAAAATACATAGACCATCGAGATCCCTCCTCGGGTCCTTCATCTGGTCTAGGTTCTTCGCAGTCGGTTACCAACATGATATTCTCATCCGGGAACTCGAAATTCATGGACTAGTAGTCATCCATGGCTTGATGCGCTAAATGATCCGCCAATACACTCCCCTTGATTGCTTTTTGGGTTATGTATTGGATGTCGTTCTCGGTTAAGATCATCTGCCATCTTTCTATCCTTCTGGAGAGAGAAGGCTTCTCGAAAATATACTTGATCAGATCCATCTTTGATATCAACAAGGTAGTGTGAGTCAGCATATACTGTCTTAGTAGGCGAGCAGCCCATGTCAAAGCGCAACAAGTTTTCTCGAGCAATGAGTATCGGGTCTCACAGTCGGTAAACTTTTTTCTAAGGTAATAAATTGCGTGCTCTTTTTGACCAGACTCGTCATGCTGCCCCAACACACACCCCATTGAATTATCCAGCACTGTCAAGTATAATATCAAAGGTCTTCCTTCAACTGGAGGCATCAAAATTGGTGGTTCTTGAAGGTATTCCTTGATTCTTTCGAATGCAATCTGGCATTCATCATTCCACTTTACCACTTGATCTTTCTTCAGCAGCTTGAAGATTGGCTCACAAGTAGCAGTTAGATGTGAAATGAACCTGGTGAAGTAATTCAGACGTCCCAAGAAACCTCTGACTTCTTTTTCTATGCGGGGAGCCGGCATCTCTTGTATGGCCTTTAACTTTGCAGGGTCTACCTGAATACCTTTGTCACTGACAACAAAACCCAGAAGCTTACCAGACCTTACCCCGAAGGTACACTTGTTCGGATTCAATCCTCAGCTTGTACGTTTTCAACCTGTCAAACAGTTTCTAGAGATGATCAAGGTGCTCTTCCTCGGTCTGGGACCTGGCTATCATGTCATCAACATAAACCTTGATCTCGTGGTGAATCATATCATGGAACAAAGCGACCATGGCGCACTGATAAGTTGCCCCATCATTCTTCCACCCAAAAGGCATTACCTTGTAACAAAAGGTGCCTCACTGTGTAACGAAGGTTGTCTTCTCCATGTCTTCAGGAGCCATCTTAATCTGGTTGTAGCCAGAGAAACCATCTATGAAGGAGAAGATCTTGTGTTGTGCAGTGTTGTCGACTAGAACATCAATGTGAGAAAGCAGGAAGTCATCCTTGGGGATTGCCCTGTTCAGGTCCCTGTAGTCCATACACATCCATACCTTACCGTCCTTCTTAGGTACCGGAACGACGTTGGCAACCCACCGTGGATAAGAAATGACAACTAAGAATCCTGCGTCAAACTGTTTCATGACCTCTGCTTTGATTTTCTCTGACATTTTAGGGTGCATACGGCGGACCTTCTGCTTTACTGGAGGGCAATCTTCTTTAGTCAGCAAGCGATGAACCACAATATCAGTGTTCAAACTAGGCATGTCTTCATAGGACCAGACGAAGATCTCAACATAGTCGTGTAGCATCTGTATTAACCGTTGTTTGACACTAGGCTCCAGATTCGCACCTATCTTAACCACTTTCCTGTCTTCCTCTGTACCCAAATTTACTGACTCAACCAGCTCTTCATGAGGCTGTATGGCCCTTTCTTCCTGCAGTAACAGTCTAGCAAGTTCTCCAGGCACCTCACAATCATCCTCACCTTTGTCCTTGGCTTGGTTGATCGGATTTTTGAAGTCATAACTGGTAGTAGAAGAGTCGTTATCAATGGGATCCAGAGTGGATATGGATCTGTAGTATGATACGTGAGTGTGTGTAAGAGAATAGCTGTTTTGATAGACATGAAAAGAAAAACAAGGAGCGCAAAATTTGTATGCAAGAAACGTCCAATGCTTTATTAATGATATATGAAATGAAAAATAATAAGCCCTCACACGTAAAGCCAAGGTGCCTCGAGCAAGGCACTGGGCCGTAAAGATTCAAACTGTTTATTACAAATCTTAAAACAAAAGTCAATTACTGTGGAATAAAAGAAACAGGTATGAAGTCCTTTGCTCTCCAGTTATTCAGTCCTCTGTTGGTTGTTGGGTAGATCCAACTGTCGATGTCTGAATCTTCTTCACTGTCCTCAATTGTGTTTACTCCTCGATTGCTGATGTGTAGAGGAGGTCTTCCAATCCGTGCGCGCCTAACAGCCCTTTGAGCCCCTGTAGTAAAGCCCAGACCAAATTTGTCAGTTTTGTGAGTGAAATCAGGGAGCTGACCCCAATTGGTACACCCACCTTCTTCCACTACAGCCCTGGCATCCTTGAGAGAAGCCATCTTCAGTGGAGGTTTGTTGGTAGTAACTTCAGTTGACGCCAAAGTCTGAGGGACCTCTTCGAAGTTCTGACAAGGTGTTTCTACGAATTCCCCGTCCATCTCCACGTAGCGGAAGGAATTGAAATTACTCACCATGTACTCTTCCTCACCTTGCACCATGACAATCTTCCCCTTCACCGGATATTTCAGCATTTGATGGAGTGTGGAAGTAACTGCACCAGCCTTATGGATCCACGGATGACCCAGCAAGCAAGAATACAATGGTCTGATATCCATTACGTAGAAGGTGGACGCAAAAGTCTGAGAACCCACTTTGACAGGGATGCCCACCTCCCTGTGCACCATTCTTTTTGATCCATCAAAAGCCCTTACCACAATGTTACTCGACTTTAGAATTGAACCTTCACAATCCAGACGGTCTAACGCTTTCTTTGGCAGAACATTCAACGAGGACTCAATATCTACTAGCACATGGGCCATAGTGGTGCCCCTGCACTCGATCGAGACATGCAAAGCATCATTATGATTTCTTCCTTTCGGTGTCAAATCCGCATCTGAGAAACCCAACACATTGTCAGCAGTCAGGCTGGCCATGCAATCTTTGAACTGATCTGCTGAAGTTTCCTGCGGCACATGCACAATCTTGAGGAATGCAATCAAAGCCTTCGCATGGGCTTCAGAACACAACAGCAGGGAAAACATGGAGATCTTTGACGAGGTCTTCCCCAGATGCTCGACCATATTGTAGTCGCTATTCTTGATAATCTTCAGTATTTCCTCTATCTCTTGTTTAAAGGCTTCCATAACGATTTTCTTAGGTGCCTCCGTCCGGGCAGGCTCAGCTATAATTTCTTTAACCAGAGTCCCAGATGGCTCAGCAGCAGGGGTGACAACTGGAGTAAGAATAGGAATAGCAGCAGGTGTAATAATTGGAGTAGGAACAGGAGAATTGTATGGAGTGCTGGTTGGAGCAGCAGTTGGAATAACGGTAGGCTTGATGATAGTCTTTGGGGAAATCTTGGGAGAGAAGACCCTTCCACTTCGGGTAACTTTACTAGTCCCGACAATATTACTGACATCAGTATCAACTTCTTCAGTCTTTAGATCTTGCTTAACACCATGGTAATATACATCAGCACCATAATGCCATGGGACAGCCTTGTCTGAGGTGTACGCAATAGGACCAGGAACAGTGATTATTAGCGGAGCAACTCTTGGAACAGGTGTAACCCTAACAAATTTTCTCAAGGAAACCTTGGAAGGATTGGGGGAAATGGTTATAATGGCAACATATTCATTTGGAACAAACAGAATCATAGTCTTCTCAAACAAAATTTCTTTATTATCCATCAGGCGCTAAACACATGACTTCAACAAACAGCAACCGGAAGGCAGAATTGAACACATGTGGCAACCTTCACCACAACCTGGAAATAAATCGACCAACAACAAATTCTTCTTAACCGTCATCAGAGGAGTAGAAATTCCTTCAACAGAGGTCACAAACAAATTAGTGTCAATAGAATTAAATCCATGACCATGTTTGGGCATGGGAGCAGTTATAACATTCGGCTTTTCTGGAGAATCAAACTCAATCTCTTTGGCTTCGAGAAAATCTTGCACTTTGTTTCTCAGAGCCCAGCAATCGTTTGTATCGTGGCCTGGACTCTCAGAATGGTAGGCGCACCGCGCGTTGGGATTGTATCTGGGAGAAGTAGTGTTTGGATTCTTGGGTGCCTCTCTCAAGGTTGCCAAGTTGGATTTCAGCAGATGAGGTAGAACTTTAGCCAAAGTCATATTGATGCGGGTAAACTGCCATTGCGGTCTTTCCACCCTTTGTTGATTGTTGCGTTGTGGAGCAACTACGGGTCTTGGTATCACTACAGCATTCACCGTTTGACGGTGTTCAGATCTGTTTTGGCCCCTCGGGCTATAAACTGCACTGGCTTCCTTCTTACCAGTTAAAGGCTTCTTCACCGAACTCGAAGAGGTGTCCTTCTGTATTTTACCACTTCGAATGCCAGCTTCTACTCTTTCTCCAGTCAAAATCAACTCAGTGAAACCAGATGACGAGTTGCCGATCAAGTGATTAAAAAATGGACCAGATAGTGTCCCAAGGAACATATCCACCAACTCACTATCAGACAAAGGGGGTTGAACTCTTCCAACCAAGTCTCTCCACCCTAGAGCTGAGTACAAGTGGGAGCAAGGTCGGCGTTATACTGATACTGCTTGTAAAAAGCAGCAACAAGGTCTTCCCAGTTTCGGACACTGGCCCCCTCCAACTGATAGAACCATTCAAGCTGAGTCCCTGACAAACTATCTTGAAAGAAATGCACCCACAAATTTCTATCAGTAGTGTGGGGTTGGATTTTCCTGACATAAGAGCGGAGATGGAGTTTTGGACAGGATACTCCATCGTACTTGGCAAAAACCAGAGCTTTGAACTTATGAGGGATGACCACTCACGATACCAGTCCCAATTCTCCAAAATCTAAACCAGGTATTTCTGAATCTCCATAGCACTTAGACGGTCTTCTAACTGCTTATACCTATCCTCAGCAGGAGGATATTGCTCATCATCGTAATCCGTATCGTTATCAGAAACTGCAGGACTAGGGTCCTTTGCCCTTTCTTGGTTCTCCCCGTCCTTGGATGAGGAGGTCAGATCAGCTGGTTGTCTCAACCTTTCTCCGAATCTTCTACCCATGTTCAGAATTCCGACCTTCTTCTTCTTCTTCTTCTATTTCAGAATAAGGGTCTTCAGATCCTCTTGCCCTTTAGCCAGACTTATGAACATCTATTGGAATTGGGCATTCTGTGCCTTAAGATCTTTGATGGCTTAATTGGAAGACATTTCTGCTGAAATAAACAATGAAGAAGATGAGAAACTTGTAAGGGTACCTGTAATGATGTGCATGATAATGAGATGCGCATGTAATGATTTCAAAGACTTTGGGAGATTTAAATTTGTAAACCAAAAATAAACAAAACTTTATTAGCTTAAACTTTTAAAGGTTCAACAATGCCTTTAAGGCGTTACAAATAAGTAAATAAAACAAAATCTAAAACTAGAAAAAGCAAAATTAAAAGTCCCATGGTCGCTTCCTCTTTGTGCTGATGTAGTCATTGATCACTCTTTCTTCCTCGAGCTGTCTGGTGAGCTTCAAAATCTTCCTTTCTTGCTCATGGTACTGTTCCCGGTAAGTATCCCGCTCATTCTTCAGCTGAATCCAAGACCTCTGCAACTCCCCAAGATTAGTGGGCATGTAAGGATAGAGAACAATGTAAGGGATGCCTTCTTTGTTAGTGGGCTCCACAATCACTGGTAATACGGCCTCATAGGGCATCCCAAGCTTCTGGGCACGAGCTCAGACCCATTAGAGGTAAGGTTGCATAGGAAGGGAAGTCTTTGGTCCCAACTCTTGGGGGTCAGATCTGTTCACCATGCCCTAATCTCGTATGAACCTTCGACGATGCTCCTTAACATCATCCTTATAGTCGAATACAATGTCCTCGAGAAGTAACTCATGGGGACCATCTCTACGAGCACGACCAAATTGTCGCAAAGCTAGACAAGGATTGTAAGTTATACCCCCTCTGATTCCAAGCAATGGGACATTAGGGTATCCCCCACAACAGTCAATAACAACAGTGTCTTCCATCGCCCGAGAACACCAAAGAATATCTGTATGAGCAAGTGACATTATTCGATAGGACCAACCCAAACCTTCTTAGTTCTTTAGCACAAACTTAGGGAGGTGAGAAATAAACCACTTCGACAGCAATGGAATGCAACACATAAGAGTTCCTCTTCTCCTTATAGTATGAGTATAGAGAGCATGCAAGACATCTCCCAGCAAGGTAGGCACAGGGTTGCGAGAAAGGAAAATCTTGACAGCATTCACATCTACAAAGGAATCCGGATTAGGGAAGAGATCCAAACCATAGATAAGAAGAGCCAAGACATCTTCAAAAGCCTGAAAATCCAAATTATCCCAAAATAGTTGAGCCTGGTCTATCGGAAATTTGGATAGAAAACCTTCGACCCTGCTTCGTGTTTCCCAATTGGATACTACATCAGCCCGTTTCAAATGAAGAGCTGAGGCAATGTCTTCTGGTCTAGGAACTTCTTCCATACCTGTGAAGGGTACCTGTTCAAGGATGGATATGCCCAATAGATGAGAGAACTCTTCCAAGGTGGGTACCAGCTGGTAATCTGGAAAGGTGAAGCAATGATGCACGGGATCAAAGAACTGAAATAGTACGTGTTGTACCCCAAAATTTTCCCTCCTCTTTTTCACAAGAAATCACAGCTTTGGGCTTTTCCTGATTTTTTAGATTGGCTTAAGAATCGGTCAAACAAACTTTTCTTATCAGTCAGACAAAATTAAGGTTTCTATTGATTTGGTTGAGTTTGTCTCAGGGTTTGATCAAGCAGACGTTTCTTTGACAGTAAATCCCAAATTAGGGTTTGCACACGCATTCTCAGAAGGAATTGAGTCCACAGTATTTCAATCGACTGTCACATTGTCTTGACGCTTGTTCAAGATTTCTATTTGTCTCCCAAAACCTAAACATCTGGGACAGAAGCTGAGGCATTTGAATTGAAAGTTTGAAGTGTTGGTTCAATCAGTGAAGTGAAAGGCGTATGGACGTTTGTTTGTTTGATTGTGCAATGCTTTTGGTTATTTGGAATGCCGGACGTATTGTTGGTTAATGCAAGACTGTGAGACTGCGACGTTTGTTGATTATTTATAATTTCTAAGTTAAAGTAGTTGGGATGCATTTCCAATTATTATAATTCAAGAAATTTAAATGATTAAATAAACAAGTGCAGAAGAATTAAAGAATTATCTGACAAAAGATTTTTTATTCATTCTCAATTGTTGTTACAAGTGTTGTTTGAATACAGTAAATTTATTTACAGTGTTTACAATGACGTTTATTACAATGATTAAAAATAAATTAAATCTACATCCTAAGTCTCTTGAAGTCTTCATCTTCTACTGCTGCTTCCCTTGCCCCAACTGGTATTTACCTGCAAAGACAGAAAAAGAGAAGTCAATAACAGTTAAATTGGAAAAGCATTTTCAGACAGTTAATAAAAAAACTCATCATTAAAGGTTGTTGGCCGGAATCAGTTTGTTTTGGTTTTCATCATATTTTGCTCATCCTCTTTGCAAAACACAAGAAAATTTCTCTTCTTGGTTCACAAAGAGGAAAGTAAAATTGTTTGCAAGCATATGAATTAATTAAATACAAGGCAGCATATTAAACAAAATGCACAAAGCTGCATAAATTCAAATTGTCAAAGAGGCAAACCAAACTGAAATGCCAAACCAAATTGCATTGTCAAAATGGGCAAACTAAGTCACAAGTTCAAAACTGTCAAAGAAGCTGTCAAAAACTGTCAAAGAAGCTATCAAACTGTCAATGCAGAAAAGAAGAAAGTACAAGATGCAGAGGAAAATCAAATTGCAAGCAAGCAATATTGTCAAAACCTTTTTCATCATTTTCCCTAGGCCAACAACCTTTTCAGAAAAAAGCTATTCTAAAGAAATAAAATATGCTTTCTGGAGAGAGAGAAAAAGAAAAGAAAAGCGGGTTTGCAGTTTGGCAGGCTTAAGACATAGATAAATATAACAAGAGCTAAGAGTTAGAGGGGGCAGAACACAAAGAGCAAAAAACCTACAAACTGCTTGTAAAACACAAGCAAGCCTCCCTCAAAACAAACTACATCAACCTGTCTGTACCAGTTACCAAACCAGAAATAAAAGGCCACAAACTGAGTTTCAAGCTTGCCTGCTAAAAACCAGTTACCAAACCTTTAACAAAACCTGTTTCAAACCTGAGCCTGCTTCAAACTGCTCAAGCCTGCTCCAAACTACCTCAAACTTGTTTCAAACCTCAAGCCTGCCTTCAAGCAAGAAAACAACAGCCTGCCTCAAGCCTACTTCAAGCCTGCCTCAAGCCTAAAAAACCTGCATAAACTCAAAACAAAGCTTGCCTGCATAACCCTCAAAGTCTACACAAAACCAAGCAACCTGCATAAAACCTTAAACCTGCCTATACCAGTTGAAAAACTTATAGAAGCAAGCCTGTATCAGTTACATACCAGAAGCAAACCTTCAAACAAAACTCTAACAAGCCTGTAACCAAAACAAGCCTAAAAACCTGTCAAGATGCAAATACCAACAAGCCAAGCCTTCCTAAAATCAAAAGCAAAACTTGCCTTTAATCCCAAAACCCAAAAACAACTGAAGCAAAAGCATCTCAGGATCAAAATCATCATTAAAAAGAGAGGAAAAGTCAGAAGCAAAAGCAACTCAGAATCATAGCTTCTTCATCAAAAGCAAGCATCCAGAAAAGAAAGAGGAAGATTGTAAAAGTTCATCAACATCATCAAGCAATCAAACAACAACTATTGCAAGCATCTCAAAAATCATAATATCATCATTGATAAAAATCCAAAGGGGGGAGAAGATGCAGAAATAAAATATCCTAGGGTTTTCAGAAACATTTTCATCACTAAACAAAGGAGAAAGATACAAGTACCAGAAAGCCAACAAGAACAAAGTCATCACAGCCTCGCTCCTTCACCCGGCCACCTGAGAAGCGTCACCGTCCAAACCTCCGCCTCCTCTCCAAAACTAAACCCAAAGGTATTGTCTCCTCTTCCTACACCTCACACAAACACAAATAACACAGAAGATCAAAACGTGTCAAAGATTAATAACATGCAAGAGTAAAAAATCTGAAAACCCTAAGACATGAAGAAGGAAAATCGTTACCTTTTTTTATCACCGCCTGAGCAACCATGAGGAGGAGGAGGTGGAGGCATCACGTCTGGTGGCCTAAGGCGATTGGATGAGACATCAGTGGCTGGCTACTAGAGAAGGATGAAGAGGACGAAGAAAGGAGAGCGGCGCCGTTCAAACTGTGAAACCTTGTTCTGAACGAAATGCAAACGAACCCTAACAAAAAAACATTGTCAAATGACATTGGGCTTTCGCCCCATCCAACCCCTAAGCCCAATTCTAATTCTGGCGCATACCCCCCTTTTTTTTAAATCTGTTTGTGTTTGATTGTTTGGGCCAAATGTTAACCTAAAGCCCATTTAACTTTTTTTTACATACAAACTAATATTTTTTCACCTTATTTTCTTTTCTTATATAACTTAATTCCTACTTCATTCTTGTTAAATAAAAATAATATATTAAATTTTCATATTACATTTTTATTAACAATACTTTTTTTTATTTTTATTACACTTGAAATACATAAAAATAGATTTTATTAAGTTAATTGATTTTCTCTTTAAAACCTTTTTTTGTTTATATAACACTAACAAAAACACAAAAATATAAAAATACTTAATTTGCATTAGGTTAACATTTTGATCATTTGTAAATAATCATATGCATGGCACAATACTTTTGTTTATCTTTGATTCTTATACCTTGTTACATTTTACATTAAGAATGCGACGATTCGATTTGGTTGTAAATAATATTTGGACACTACTATTCTGATAAGACTCATCCCCATTTGTAAACATTTGTACCCCCATCCTCGGATACTTATTTGTAATAGCTTAGACTTTAAATTCCTGCAATTTATCGCTTTCCATACACTGTATAGTAATTAGGGTTTGTATGCGAAGATTCAAAATCAACCGCTAGATAACCTAATACAAGATAAATGCATGAAAAACAATCACAATGCAAACTTGCACCCGTAGGGTTTCATCCACTTGTTGCCTTCAAAAATGGGCCATGGTTGCATGTTGAGTACTTTGGCAAAACAAAAACAAACAAAATGATCATAGTCCCTAGATGACGCTATCTTGTTGCCTAAACAAAATGATCATAGTCCCTCAAGAAAATTGCCAAAGATACTTGACACTATTGCTCTCATGGTCTATACGATGACCTACGCCTGTCCCGTTAACATCCTAACGCAAGGTTGTTCACCAAATACAATGGTGAATTAACACTGTTAAAAGGGTTAAAAACATAAGAAAGATCTTTGAGTAAAATAGGGTAGACAACTCTTAGTTACTTGATCAAAAATCTTGCAAAACATCCTTGCCATTTTTCAAACACACATCTCCAAACAATTTCAAAACACACTTTCAAAAACATTGAAACATCTTTTCAAAAAGACATACACCTTTGTATATACTCAAACAAGAGTCATTACAAAGGTTGCCTAGACAAGGCATCTTTTTCAAAACATTTTCAAAACTACACACACAAAGCACCATTTCAAACAAATGAAAAGCAAAGGCAAGTGATCTAAAACAAGTAACTAAGAGCCCATGGATAACCATGGATGAAAAGGGTGCTAGCACCTTCCCTTTTCATAATCTACCCCCCGAACCCACGAAAACATCTCAAAGGTCTTTCCTGTGCTTTTTGACCTTTCCTTAGGATAAATAAAAAGTCGGTGGCGACTCTTGCTAAACCGAAACATTTGCGAACACAAACACAAAACCTCAAGTCAGTTCTCCCACCGTGTCACAGAACTGGCGACTCTGCTGGGGATTTTTCTAAAAGTGGAGTTACCTTAGGGTTTTAGATCACCTTTACATACTTGCTTTGATTGCTTTCCTTTTTGGGTTCCTTGCTTGGGTTTGTTTTAAATCCTACACCCGGATTTGGGGGCACCTTTTTAGGTAAATAGCAATAAACTGTGAGGGAACTGTGCGGGGTATACCGACATGGTTGAAACAGTAGCTATGTTAGTGTGACATATTTGTGAGTACCAGTAGCCCTTGAGTAGTCAAGGAGAATACAGGGCCGCTGAGTGATGTCATAAAGCACTAACAAACTCTTAGAACCTTACTTGACCATCTTGTCCTTTTTAGGGGTAGTGAGATGACCGACTTTGGTGCAGTCCGAAGTTGGTAGATACTCGATACTACACTCATTGAGGATTGTTTTCTTGGAATATTTTGGTCGCCAGTTAAGTGGCTAAACCAAAACAATGAACATAGAAAATAATCCAATGATATTGATCTCCTTAGAACCCGGTTTCTATTTTAGGACAGGTTGAGCCAACTAACTTCAAGAGGGTACTTACCTACAAACCCCATGCAAGCCTAAACCTAAGGACTTGTTTGCTTTGTGTGAATATGATTACCTGTATATACAATTACTTGCTTTTGCATACATGTACATAACATCATGACATCATACCATAGCATTTTTTCAATAACCATTTCAAGGATCTCGAGGGTCTTTTGATGCAGGATCACGTTGAACCAGACGTCTACCAAAGGGTAAGAGGTTTCATTTTCCTCTAAACAAACACCGTTAAAGATAAAGTGCAACAACTTGAATCAGGGGCTATGACCCACTCGACATGGTGAGCTTGATTCTCGTGGAAAGACATCCACCGATACGAAGTTCTCCAATCAAAGATGTTGACCAAAGTTCGACCTCTAACATTTTCTAGTGTTTACCCCGAGAGATCCTTGTAAACATGCATTCACATATCATGCATTGCATCATAACAGGTTTTCCTTTTCAGGTTTCCTTATTCTCCTACTGTTTATTTCAGTAGAGATGGCTCTAGAGCAGACTATCAAGGACATCCAGGCTCATAACGCTCAACTTCAAGAGATGTTCTTGAACCTATCCAAGGGACAAGAAGAGGTCAAGACGCTCCTCACCAGGGGCATGATCGTGGGAAATCCTGGGGACGACAGAGATGACCAGTTGGAGCTACAAATTGAGATAGCCATATTGAAGGGGCAACTGGTGAGTCAGATGGCTCTCATCCAGGACTTGACTCAAAGACAAGAAAAGCTCAGGGTTCTCGTCAACAAACTGCTTCGAGATAACCAAGTGGGACAGACAACTGGGGCTGAAGATCAAATCATCATTCAACCTCCTCTGAGACAAGAAGGCAAGGGAAAAGCCCCTCAACTTGCTTCAAGGTCACAAGCCCAACAACATCTTACGCCTGCTCAACAAAGACATGGGCATCGGTGTAAGGAGGTCGCACCTAAAAGACAATTCACCAAGATCAACATGTCAATGGGTCAAGCGCTACAACGCATGTTGTAGGCAGAGCTGATTACATTGAAGGCTCCCCTCCGGAACCCAAATACTTCTGCTTCTACCTATCATCCCAATGAAAGGTGTGCATACCACTCTGACAGTCCGGGACATGACACAAACAACTGTTGGGCTCTGAAGAACAAGGTCCAAGACATGATTGATGCCAAGGAGGTCGAGTTTGACCCTCCGGAGAATCCAAATGTGATCACTGCTCCTATGCCAAATCATTGAGAATGTCTTTGTTTCATTTGAATTTTCAAGTTGTAATTTCTTTTGTTATTCAAACAATTAGCTGTTGATGTCAAACTTTGTTTCATTAATGCATTGCATATGTTCGTCTTGAAATCATCCATTCGTTTTCACTATTCTTATGCTTTCTTTATGATATTTAACTCTTGATAAAAAGCTACAAGCCTTTAGAGGGAGGATGACGAAATAATGCCATAATCTCATACAGTATGCTTTTGAACAGACCTTGCTGACGATGTACAGGCGTTTCTTTCAAATCCTAAACACTGGAGTTATAAGGAAGATAATACCTAGTCAACCCCTTTGAGCCAAATAAGTAGGAGTTTTCTGTTTTAAACACAAATTGAAACCTTTGATCTAAACCTGGGGCAGGGTAGTCTCTCAGTTAATCCAAAAAAGGATGCGCATTGAAGTCGCAAACTTTCAGTTCGTAGTACCACGAACGACATCAAAAAAACATTCCTTTGGAATCAAAAGACAGTGATGGTTCCTTATCTCATAAGAATTTATTACCTCTCAAAAGAGAAAAGCCCACTAAGCCAAAACCTACAAACGAGGCTTAAGAAAGTTGGGGCATCCCGCTGACTGTAATCTCGAAAACAGGAACAGTCAGGCAAAAGTTAGGGATAACAAATCAAAAGAACGAGGTCATTACAAATCCTCAACAACATGAAAAATGTTGCAAAAGAAAAAGGAGATGATGACTTCCTTCCAAATTCAACTTGTGTGAACCATCACCAAAAAATGTCGTTCCAAACTCGAATAGAGTTCGACGCACAATTAACTGAGTTTAGGACTGAAGGACATCACGAAGAGCGGGTGGGTACAAATATACTTTGAGCCTTTATCTTTTGTTTCTTAAGCCGTGAACCAAGCCACGTTACAACCCTTCAAAAGTCCTAATTGAAGCATGGGTTAGTTCGAAAGCATACTGTTTCAAAAGGTATCCTGACTCCTGTAAGGCTTTGCTCTAAATCTTGTGTTGAATTTGTCTTATAAAAAGTTTTCTGCTAAAAAATGCATTTTTCAAAACTTCGAGACAAGCATAAACTTTGCATTATTTGAATATCGTTGTTTGCACATGGTTATTTGTTTGACAGCGAAGAAATTCATACAACAAATGATCAGAGGAACGAAAGCTCTCTTAGTGAATGAAATCACTTCAAGTGGGATGACACTTCCGTTACAAAAATATCATATCAACAAAAGGGGATTTTATATGGTATTGTCCAGTTCACCTGGGGCAGTCCAGTCAAGATTTCAACAAATCTTTCAAAGTTCAGTTAACCTGGGGCAGTCCAGTCAAGATTTCAACAAATCTTTCAAAGTTCAGTTAACCTGGGGCCGTCCAGTCAAGATTTCAAGAAATCTCTCAATTACAGATTAACCTGGGGCAAGTCTCCCTCACCATCACTTGGGGAATTTAAACGTCAATCTCATCAAAGGGTTACGTGCAGTCCAAGTGTCCTGGAAATATCACAAGCATCTGATACTAGAGGCAGTGATGAAACCTCTCTGAAATCTTTCTGAAAAGAAATTCAAGCGTCCTCGAGAAGGTTATCACCTCTCTAAGCAAACCTGCAGTCATGGGTTTATTTCCCCAACATTTGTCAAGGATTTATTCTCCAAAGCAAAATTACATCTCAAGTTGAAAGAGCGTTTAAAATTTCCTTCATCACCTGCTGGAAGTTGCGGTCATCATCAAAAATTCCTTCATCACCTGCTGGAATTCAAGAGCGTTCAAAATTTCCTTCATCACGTGCTGGAAGTTGCGGTCATCATCAAAAATTCCTTCATCACCTGCTGGAATTCAAGAGCGTTCAAAAATTTCCTTCATCACCTTCTGGAAGTTGCGGTCATCATCAAAAATTCCTTCATCACCTGCTGGAATTCAAGAGCGTTCAAAAATTTCCTTCATCACCTGCTGGAAGTTGCGGTCATCATCAAAAATTCCTTCATCACCTGCTGGAATTCAAGAGCATTCAAAAATTTCCTTCATCACCTGCTGGAAGTTGCGGTCATCATCAAAAATTCCTTCATCACCTGCTGGAATTTAAGAGCGTTCAAAATTTCCTTCATCACCTGCTGGAAGTTGCGGTCATCATCAAAAATTCCTTCATCACCTGCTGGAATTCAAGAGCGTTCAAAAATTTCCTTCATCACCTGCTGGAAGTTGCGGTCATCATCAAAAATTCCTTCATCACCTGCTGGAATTCAAGAGCATTCAAAAATTTCCTTCATCACCTGCTGGAAGTTGCGGTCATCATCAAAAATTCCTTCATCACCTGCTGGAATTCAAGAGCGTTCAAAAATTTCCTTCATCACCTACTGGAAGTTGCGGTCATCATCAAAAATTCCTTCATCAACTGCTGGAATTCAAGAGCGTTCAAAAATTTCCTTAATCACCTGCTGGAAGTTGCGGTCATCATCAAAAATTCCTTCATCACCTGCTGGAATTCAAGAGCGTTCAAAAATTTCCTTCATCACCTGCTGGAAGTTGCGGTCATCATCAAAAATTCCTTCATCACCTGCTGGAATTCAAGAGCGTTCAAAAATTTCCTTCATCACCTGCTGGAAGTTGCGGTCATCATCAAAAATTCCTTCATCACCTGCTAGAATTCAAGAGCGTTCAAAATTTCCTTCATCACCTGCTGGAAGTTGCGGTCATCATAAAAAATTCCTTCATCACCTGCTGGAATTCAAGAGCGTTCAAAAATTTCCTTCATCACCTGCTGGAAGTTGCGGTCATCATCAAAAATTCCTTCATCACCTGCTAGAATTCAAGAGGGTTCAAAAATTTCCTTCATCACCTGCTGGAAGTTGCGGTCATCATCAAAAATTCCTTCACCACTTGCTGGAATTCAAGAGCGTTCAAAAATTTCCTTCATCACCTGCTGGAAGTTGCGGTCATCATCAAAAATTCTTTCATCACCTGCTGGAATTCAAGAGCGTTCAAAAATTTCCTTCATCACCTACTGGAAGTTGCGGTCATCATCAAAAATTCCTTCATCACCTGCTGGAATTCAAGAGCGTTCAAAAATTTCCTTCATCACCTGCTGGAAGTTGCGGTCATCATCAAAAATTCCTTCATCACCTGCTGGAATTCAAGAGCGTTCAAAAATTTCCTTCATCACCTGCTGGAAGTTGCGGTCATCATCAAAAATTCCTTCATCACCTGCTGGAATTCAAGGTCGTTCAAAATTTCCTTCATCACCTGTTGGAAGTTACAACCACCAACATAATAACGGACAACTGAAGCTCCTAAAAATCTGTCTTTCTCAAGAATGAAGACTCTCATCCTTGAAATCTCAGAAGATTGGTATACTCCCAATTTCTGACCCTTAACAGAATGAAGACTCTCATCCTTGAAACCTCAGAAGATTGGCATACTCCCAACCTCCTGACCCAAACGCCTGAATGAAGATTCTCATTCTTGCTTCCCCAGTAGATTGGCATACACCCAAACTCCTGATATCCCCGACAGAATGAAAATTCTCATTCTCAAAGTGGTATAACATCTGAATTCCTGATATTCCCGACAAAATGGAAATTCTCATTCTCAAAGTGGCGTATAACCTGAATTCCTGATATTCCCGACAGAATGAAGATTCTCATTTCTCAAAGTGGTATAACATATGAATTCCTGATATTCCCGACAGAATGAAGATTCTCATTCTCAAAGTGGAAAACAACTTAAACTCCTGAACTTCTTCCAAACGGGAATAAGCTTTTCCCGGAGCCCTGAGCTTACTCTCCAACAAGATAGCTACTTTTCAAAAGTATGGCTATTCCCCACAGAATTCTTATTCCCCAAGCAGAATGAAGACTCTCATTCTCAGTTCCTCACAGAATATTCAGATATTCCCCAATGAAGATCTCCTCAAGACAGGATTCCCCAGTAGATTGGCATACAACCCAAGCTCCTGATTCCCCAACAGTGGTCCCAGGACTTCTCATTTTCGATAATCAAAGGATTTTCAATCCCCTGCAACAGTCAAGGATTTACTTTCCCCGGCAGCAGTCAAAGATGTCATTATCCAGGATTCGTCTTCCTCAGCAAGACATTTACTCAACTTACATGCGCATTCACTACATTCATATATCATAAACATTTATATAACATATATATTGCATCATACATTTCATGCAACATAACTTTGTGTTTCAGCTAATATTTTACCCTTTTCAGGATAAGATTAACAACTTTTGAAAACAGTTTACGGACGCTTCCCAACACGGATGCTGATCTATTGCTTATTCAACTTCAAGACTTCTGAAAACAGTTTACGGATTCTCCAGATACGGATGTTAACCTATCGCTTGTTCAGATCCAAGACTTCTGAAAACAGTTTACGGATTCTCCAAACATGGATGTCAATCTATTGCTTATTCAGACCCCTAGTTCAGAGATGTTCCAAAACATGGACACCTTTCTGATACTCATTTCTTTCACCTACAACATACATTCCAGATGGCATCTTTAATCCCATCCCCCAACAAGATCCTGTCACCTCTCCAAATGGCATCTTTAAGCCCATTCTCCATACCATCACATCACCGAGTGCAAATTTCTGGGCACTCTAGTGTTCAATCATCTTTCACCTTCAAGTCGCAAATGGCAGATTCGCCAATCTAACTCTTCAGGTGTAAGAAGATTGAACAGGGGCAACTGTTGTACCCCAAAATTTACCTTCCTCTTTTTCACAAGAAATCACAGCTTCGGGCTTTTCCTGATTTTTTAGATTGGCTTAAGAATCGGTCAAACAAACTTTTCTTATCAGTCAGACAAAATTAGGGTTTCTATTGATTTGGTTGAGTTTGGCTCAGGGTTTGATCAAGCAGACGTTTCTTTGACAGTAAATCCCAAATTAGGGTTTGCACACGCATTCTCAGAAGGAATTGAGTCCACAGTATTTCAATCGACTGTCACATTGTCTTGATGCTTGTTCAAGATTTCTATTTGTCTCCCAAAACCTAAATATCTGGGACAGAAGCTGAGGTATTTGAATTGAAAGTTTGAAGTGTTGGTTCAATCAGTAAAGTGAAAGGCGTATGGACGTTTGTTTGTTTGATTGTGCAATGCTTTTGGTTATTTGGAATGCCGGACGTATTGTTGGTTAATGCAAGGCTGTGAGACTGCGACGTTTGTTGATTCTTTATAATTTCTAAGTTAAAGTAGTTGGGATGCATTTCCAATTATTATAATTCAAGAAATTTAAATGATTAAATAAACAAGTGCAGAAGAATTAAAGAATTATCTGACAAAAGATTTTTTATTCATTCTCAATTGTTGTTACAAGTGTTGTTTGAATACAGTAAATTTATTTACAGTGTTTACAATGACGTTTATTATAATGATTAAAAATAAATTAAATCTACATCCTAAGTCTCTTGAAGTCTTCATCTTCTACTGCTGCTTCCCTTGCCCCAACTGGTATTTACCTGCAAAGACAGAAAAAGAGAAGTCAATAATAGTTAAATTGGAAAAGCATTTTCAGACAGTTAATAAAAAAACTCATTATTAAAGGTTGTTGGCCGCAATCAGTTTGTTTTGGTTTTCATCATATTTTGCTCATCCTCTTTGCAAAACACAAGAAAATTTCTCTTCTTGGTTCACAAAGAGGAAAGAAAAATTGTTTGCAAGCATATGAATTAATTAAATACAAGGCAGCATATTAAACAAAATGCACAAAGCTGCATAAATTCAAATTGTCAAAGAGGCAAACCAAACTGAAATTCCAAACCAAATTGCATTGTCAAAATGGGCAAACTAAGTCACAAGTTCAAAACTGTCAAAGAAGCTGTCAAAAACTGTCAAAGAAGCTATCAAACTGTCAATGCAGAAAAGAAGAAAGTACAAGATGCAGAGGAAAATCAAATTGCAAGCAAGCAATATTGTCAAAACCTTTTTCATCATTTTCCCTAGGCCAATAACCTTTTCAGAAAAAAGCTATTCTAAAGCAATAAAATATGCTTTCTGGAGAGAGAGAAAGAGAAAAGAAAAGCGGGTTTGCAGTTTGGCAGGCTTAAGACATAGATAAATATAACAAGAGCTAAGAGTTAGAGGGGGCAGAACACAAAGAGCAAAAAACCTACAAACTGCTTGTAAAACACAAGCAAGCCTCCCTCAAAACAAACTGCATCAGCCTGCCTGTACCAGTTACCAAACCAGAAACAAAAGGCCACAAACTGAGTTTCAAGCTTGCCTGCTAAAAGCCAGTTACCAAACCTTCAACAAAACCTGTTTCAAATCTGAGCCTGCTTCAAATTGCTCAAGCCTGCTCCAAACTACCTCAAACTTGTTTCAAACCTCAAGCCTGCCTTCAAGCAAGAAAAAAACAGCCTGCCTCAAGCCTGCTTCAAGCCTGCCTCAAGCCTAAAAAACCGGCATAAACTCAAAACAAAGCTTGCCTGCATAACCCTCAAAGTCTACACAAAACAAAGCAACCTGCATAAAACCTTAAAACCTGCCTATACCATTTGCAAAACTTATAGAAGCAAGCATGTACCAGTTACATACCAGAAGCAAACCTTCAAACAAAACTCTAACAAGCCTGTAACCAAAACAAGCCTAAAAACCTGTCAAGCTGCAAATACCAACAAGCCAAGCCTTCCTAAAATCAAAAGAAAAACTTGCCTTTAATCCCAAAACCAAAAAACAACTGAAGCAAAAGCATCTCAGAATCAAAATCATCATTGAAAAGAGAGGAAAAGTCAGAAGCAAAAGCAACTCAAAATCATAGCATCTTCATCAAAAGAAAGCATCCAGAAAAGAAAGAGGAAGATTGTAAAAGTTCATCAACATCATCAAGCAATCAAACAACAACTATTGCAAGCATCTCATAAATCATAATATCATCATTGATAAAAATCCAAAGGGGGAGAAGATGCAGAAGTAAAATATCCTAGGGATTTCAGAAACATTTTAATCACTAAACGAAGGAGAAAGTTACAAGTACCAGAAAGCCAACAAGAACAAAGTCATCACAGCCTCGCTCCTTCACCCGGCCACTTGAGAAGCGCCGTCGTCTAAACCTTCGCCTCCTCTCCAAAACTAAACCCAAAGGTATTGTCTCCTCTTCCTACACCTCACACAAACACAAATAACACAGAACATCAAAACGTGTCAAAGATTAATAACATGCAAGAGTAAAAAATCTGAAAACCCTAAGACATGAAGAAGGAAAATCGTTACCTTTTTTTATCACCGCCTGAGCAACCATGAGGACGAGGAGGTGGAGGCATCGCGTCTGGTGGCCTAAGGCGATTGGATGAGACATCAGTGGTTGGCTGCTAGAGAAGGATGAAGAGGACGAAGAAAGGAGAGCGGCGCCGTTCAAACTATGAAACCTTGTTCTGAATGAAATGCAAACGAACCCTAACAAAAAAACATTGTCAAATGACATTGGGCTTTCGCCCCATCCAACCCCTAAGCCCAATTCTAATTCTGGCGCATACCCCCCCTTTTTTTTAGTCTGTTTGTGTTTGATTGTTTGGGCCAAATGTTAACCTAAAGCCCATTTAACTTTTTTTTACATACAAACTAATATTTTTTCACCTTATTTTCTTTTCTTATATAACTTAATTCCTACTTCATTCTTGTTAAATAAAAATAATATATTAATTTTTCATATTACATTTTTATTAACAATACTTTTTTTATATATTTTTATTACACTTGAAATACATAAAAATAGATTTTATTAAGTTAATTGATTTTCTCTTTAAAACCTTTTTTTGTTTATATAACACTAACAAAAACATAAAAATACTTAATTTGTATTAGGTTAACATTTTGATCATTTGTAAATAATCATATGCATGGCACAATACTTTTGTTTATCTTTGATTCTTATACCTTGTTATATTTTACATTAAGAATGCGACGATTCGATTTGGTTGTAAATAATATTTGGACACTACTATTCTGATAAGACTCATCCCCATTTGTAAACATTTGTACCCCCATCCCGGGATACTTATTTGTAATAGCTTAGACTTTAAATTCCCGCAATTTATCGCTTTCCATACACTGTATAGTAATTAGGGTTTGTATGCGAAGATTCAAAATCAACTGCTAGATAACCTAATACAAGATAAATGCATGAAAAACAATCACAATGCACACTTGCACCCCTAGGGTTTCATCCACTTGTTGCCTTCAAAAATGGGCCATGGTTGCATGTTGAGTACTTTGGCAAAACAAAAATAAACAAAATGATCATAGTCCTTCAATGACGCTATCTTGTTGCCTAAACAAAATGATCATAGTCCCTCAAGAAAATTTCCAAAGATACTTGACACTATTGCTCTCATGGTCTATACGATGACCCACGCCCGTCCCGTTAACATCCTAATGTAAGGTTGTTCACCAAATACAATGGTGAAACAACACTGTTAAAAGGGTTAAAAACATAAGAAAGATCTTTGAGTAAAATAGGGTAGACAACTCTTAGTTACTTGATAAAATATCTTGCAAAACATCCTTGCCATTTTTCAAACACACATCTCCAAACAATTTCAAAACACTTTCAAAAACATTGAAACATCTTTTAAAAAAGACATACACCTTTGTATATACTCAAACAAGAGTCATTACAAAGGTTTCCTAGACAAGGCATCTTTTTCAAAACATTTTCAAAACCACACACACAAAGCACCATTTCAAACAAATGAAAAGCAAAGGCAAGTGATCTAAAACAAGTAACTAAGAGCCCATGGATAACCATGGATGAAAAGGGTGCTAGAACCTTCCCTTTTCATAATATACCCCCCAAACCCACGAAAACATCTCAAAGGTCTTTCCTGTTCTTTTTAACCTTTCCTTAGGATAAATAAAAAGTCGGTGGCGACTCTTGCTAAATCGAAACATTTGCGAACACAAACGCAAAACCTCAAGTCAGTTCTCCCACCGTGTCACAGTACGCTCATCATCTGCTCATCAAGATTTGAAGTAACCAGGCTAAGAAGTTGACCGTGTCTCTTATTGAACATAGAAGTCTTAGAAACTCTTGAGGCTAGCTCTTTAAGTTGGGCATGTATTTGCACAAAGTTGACTCGGATGGTATTTCTGCGCATGGAAGCCATAATCTGCAAAACAGAACAAAGATAAATTCCCTTGGTCTTTGAAATGGTTAGTGTAATGAAGCATGAATGCCATGTTATGATGCATGATGTCATGGTAAACCACAGGTATAGGAAACACAGATATTGCAAACACAGTCAAATCACACAAAGCCCTTAGGTTTAAGGCTTGCATGAGGTCAAAGGTAATACCCTCTTGAAGTTAAGTTGGTTCAAACCTGTCCTAGAAAAGTAACCGGGTTCTAGAGGATCTCAATATCACTAACCATCCTCCATCGGTCATGGTTTTAGCTCACGCAATCTTTTCTTGCGGTCGAAACTATCTTGAGAGTATGGTCTCAATGAGTGTAGTATCGAGTATCAACCAGTTCTCAGCTTTACACCGAGGCCGGCTATCTCACTACTTTCTAACGGTCAAGTTGGGCGATTAAAGGTTCTAAGGTCAGTTGATGCTTAACGACACGACGCAACGGCCCCGTATTCTCCTTGTTTATCCACAAGGGATACTGGTACCAACCAATGTGCCACATCAACGTAGCTACTGCTTCAACTGTATCGGTCAATGCCGTACAGTTCCCTCATAGTCTATTGCTACTTACCTAAAAGGTGTCCCCAGATCCAGGTTAGGATCTATAGTAACCCCAAACAAAACCCTAAAAAGTAAAGCAAACAAAGCAATCAAGAGAAGCAATTATGATGAACTAGATCCTAAGGTATACCCCACTTATTAAGTCCCCAACAAAGTCGCCAATTCTGTGATATGGTGGCAGAACCGACTGTTTATACTGGTTTGCATTTTGCGTTTTTTGTTCGCAAAATGTTGCGGTAAGCAAGAGTCGCCACCTACTTTTATTTCATCCAATCGGAAAGGAAAAAAGTACAGAAAAAAAAATCCTTTTTCGAGATATTCTGAGTACGAGAAGGTGTCAGCATCCTTTCTATCCATGGTTTTCCATGGGCTCTTAGGTACTTTCTCATCTTTTTAAAATTTCTTGTGCATGTGCTTTGTTTTTTTGAAAAGTTTGACTTCGTGATAAACCTTGTATCAGTCCTCAAAGGTGTGACGGAGTTTGTTTTGAAAATTTGTTTGAAAAGTGTAAGTGTGAAAAGATTTGATTTGAGAAAATACCCACTAGCATCTACCTACTCAAAAAAGACCGTTTCTATTCTTGTTTCATTTAGACAGTGCTATCCTACTATTGAGAAATATAAAGCATCTTCGTTGGAGTTGTAAGGGTCAATTCAAAAAGGACGTACGATCACTAAAGCAATGTTAGGACATCTTAGTAATAACCCTAGAGTCTTAAGATCATATCCGAGGCAACATTTTCGAGGCAACATTTTCGAGGCAACATTCGAACGAGACGTTTGATCTTTTTAGACAGGAGAACAACCACTAAGACACCCTATGCTTAATAATCATTTACCGAAGGCAACCGAAGTGAGAGTATACCCTAAGAGTGATATGTGCAAGTGATTAGTTTCAGTTATTTATCTTTGCACATTAGGGTTTTCTAAATGTATTAATTTGTCATGCATTCTTGTCATACAATCCTATTAGCATACATCTAGACAGTTAAATATTTGCAGAAATTAAAAATGCGAGAAAGTAAATCTACGCTATTACAAGGCTTCGGGGAAGGGGATTAATTACATAGCCAAAAACCCTGGAAAAAGCGATAAGTAAAAAGTCCTAGATTAAACTATTACAAACCATGAACAGTTACAAAAATATTGGCAAAAATAAATAACACGCCGCGATGAATCGAATACGAATCAACTAGGGTTTTGACCCTTGATTAAACCTATTCGCGATTAAAAATATTTTTTTGTCATGTTTTTGTTATTTTAAGAAAATAAAGAAATCGTTAAATTAAAAATAAAATCCTAATTCTAATTGATTTTAAATTAAGAAAAATAAATTAATTTATTCTAAAACCTATTTTTGTATTTTTGTTTATTTGAGAAAAAGAGAAAAATAAAATTAAATCAAAAGTTTTAACCTAATTTCTATTTTGATTTTATTTATGAAAATAAGTTACAATTTTCCTAAGTTAAACTAAATTAAATTAATTTTGATAATAATAAAAACTAAACCTATTTTTTTGTGAATTATTGATTTTATGAATTTAAAAAAAAAGATTAATTTGTGAATTAAAAAATTAAAATAAGTATTGAAAGATTTAAATAAAAGAAAAGAAAAAAAGAAGAGAATAATGGGCCTGTGTATTAGCAACCATGGGGGTTGGAATCTGAATTTTCTGGGCCCAAATAGCTAAGGCCTGCTTGACTTGCTTGATCCAATGTGCACGTTGACTTAAGGAGCATGGTAGGCTTATTGCTACCTGAGCGTTGGATCCAACTGGCTGATTGATCCAATGGTGGAACGCAAGAGCATATGGTAGGCGTGCGCTACTGCAATGTATGAGATCTGCCTGAAATAAGCAAGAAAATAACAAAATGCACACGCCTAGGATCGAACCCAGGACGTGTGCATCAAAGGCCTTCGCCCCAGCCATCTGAGCCATGGTGTTAACTTGTAAGTGATATGAAAACAAAATATAATATGCAAAAACAAGCTAGTGGAGCCAACCAACATGCAAAATTCAAACAAGCAAATCACACGTTGCCACGCCAGCTTCTTCTTCCTCTCTCCGTCGCCTTAGCATATCAAGCTTTTACCTACAGACACTTGTTGTAGGTATAACCTTGTCCATCTCTAAAATTGCGTAGGCTCAAGATAAATGACCATGGATGGTACCAATCAACTCGTATCATCCTCACGAGTATCATGGTACCTGAGTTAATGCCCAATTTTGCCTGCATGAAAAATCCCTAAACAAGAATACAAAACCCTAGCCATGGCAGATTCACACACAGTCATCAAAAATACAATTGAATAGAACGATTATCTTGCAAACATGATGATAAACATGAGTATGGCAATCAAAAGCACTAAAGATGTGTAGATTAGTGAAATCAAAATCAAATTTTTGGACAAACCGTGGGAGACGTAGAATACGATTCTTGAGGTTTCAGGTCGTGTGAATGCTTACTACAGGTTCAGTGCGTGCCTGTGAATGTGAATTGGTCCTTGGAAAAGTTTGAAACGACCTCTAGAGCAAGATCCAATATGCACTTTTCTTTGAAAATTTGGAACTTTGTTTTACACTTTCAGGCAAGCTGCGCGTCTCCAAACTCTTGTTCTAGGTCTTTAGGATCCTGGCATAAGTAGTGAATCAATCTAGGGTAATAAAATTGGAAAGAATCCAAAGAATAATGGCATGATTTTAAGAGAAAATCAAATCTTGAATAATTTCCCAAATATGGATATTTTATGTCTATTCTTGGCTTGCATGATTTGCTTCTCATTTGACAGCACATAAGATCTTCCTTCAATGCAAAAATCACCCCTAAAACACATTATATGATTTATTTGATTTTATTTGAATTTAAGTGAATAAAAATCAAAATAAATTAAATAAATAAATAAATAAAGCATGGAGGGGCCTATAGGTTGTGGACTATGCTAGGAATGAGATTCAATCTTGAAAAGATGGGCCCATGTGGGAAAAATGCAAATTTAAGCATTTTTGACTTTTGGCAATTTTGAAAAAAAGGTCAACTTGGCCAATGAATAACTCTCTCAATTTTGACCCTAGAGAGGTGTTCTTGGACTTTTTAGAAAGCTTAGGATGTCCTCTAAGCAACACTTTTTGTCTCATCTCAATTGAGTCTTCCATGCTCATGTATGAAGCTTTGACCCAAAAGGTGTTTTTGTTGACTTTCCAAAATGACCTATAATGTCAAAATTCATATCTTCATGTGAGTGCATATTATGAACTTGGGAGATGAAGATGAATTGTAGGGAATTGAATCCTATTCAAAATGAGCTTTGGATGGGTCATTTCTGATAAAGTATGAGAAAGTTATGCTTGGTCAAAGTTGAGTTGACTTTTCCTACAAAACCCTAATTTAACAACTTTTGGGTTTTGATGAATTGTGAGAAATCCTTGATGAATCATGATAAACCCTTGATCAAATGATGAATGATACTTTAAAATGAGGATTTTGACCAAAAATATTGAGGTTTGACTATATGTGGGCCACAGTTGACTTTTGACCTAGTACAATTGATTTTCAGGCCTTTGAGCAATTAACTGAGCAAACTTCTTCTGCAAGGCTTGAAACTTGACATGGATGATATTGAGAACATATTAGGATAATGGTGAGCATTTGGGATCCTTTGGACTCAAGCATCTTGATGCAAAATGAAACCCTAATTTGAAGTAGACTGCCTTAGGAGAGAGTTTGTCTGGTCAACTTTTGAACTTCCTTGAGCAATTTGGGGACCTCACATGACATTTGTTGAGAAATATGGGAGGGAAAATCTTGGGGTACAACACAATTGCTTGTAGCCAAGGTGCAACTTTATTTCCATATAGTATGAGCATTCTCAGGGGTTGCACATAGTTTACTAAGCGCCCATGGGTGGGATATTAAGCCCTTCGAATCCCTAAGGTTGACGCTGGATATTTTAATCCAACACATAGAAGACATGGTAGCTAAAGCATCTGCCAACTGATTTTCTTCCCTCAGAACATGTTCAAAGGTGATTTCTTCAAAGTACGAGATCAAGGTTAGCATCAGTTCTTTGTAAGGGATAAGATTTGGATGTTTTGTATCCCACTCTCCTTTAACTTGTCTGACCACCAAAGCTGAGTCTCCATATACACTTAAGAATTTAATTCTTAGGTCAATAGCAGCCTTAAGACCCAGGATGCACGCTTCATACTCGACCATATTGTTGGTACAATTGAAACAAAGTTTGGCAGTAAAAGGCGTATGGCAACCTTTGGGGGAAATGATCACAACACTAATTTCATTACCAAGTGTGTTGGAAGCTCCATCAAAAACCATAGTCCATTGGGATCCTTGCTCGGGTCCTTCATACGGTCCAGGTTTTTCACAATCTGTAATCAGCATAATATTCTCATCAGAGAATTCAAAGTTCATAGATTGGTAATCATCTACAGCTTGATGTGCCAAATGATCCACCAACACACTTCCTTTGATTGCTTTTTGTGTAGTGTACTGGATATTGTATTCAGTTAAGATCATTTGCCATCGGGCTATCCTTCAGAGAGAGCTGACTTCTCAAATATGTACTTGATGGGATCCATCTTAGAGATCAGTAGAGTGGTATGAGTCAACATATACTATCTTAGTCGGCGAGCAGCCCATGCCAAAGCGCAACAAGTTTTCTCGAGCAGTGAATATCTTATTTCATAGTCAGTAAACTTTTTGCTAAGGTAGTAAATTGCATGCTCTTTTTGACCAGACTCGTCATGTTGCCCTAACACACACCCCATTTAATTCTCTAACACAGTTAAGTACATGATCAGAAGTCTTCCTTCAACTACTGGAATCAGAATTGGAGGTTCTTGCAAGTAATCTTTGATTTTGTCAAAAGCTATTTGGTAGTCATTGTTCCATCTGACTACTTGATCTTTCTTCAGCAGCTTGAAGAGTGGCTCACAAGTAGTAGTCAGGTGAGAGATGAATCGGGAAATGTAGTTTATTTGTTCTAGAAACCCTCTGACCTCCTTCTCAATACGGGGACCTGACATTTCTTGGATTGCTTTAACTTTTGCAGGATCGACTTCAATTCGCTTGCGCTAACAACAAAAGTTAGGAGCTTTCCAAACCTTACCCCGAAGATGCATTTGTTGGGGTTCAACCTCAACTTGCATTTATTCAATCTCTCAAACAGCTTGTGCAGATGATCAAGGTTCTCTTCCTCAGTTTGGGATCTGGCTATCATGTCATCCACGTAGACTTCTATCTCATGATGGATCATGTCATGAAATAAAGCCACCATAGCCTGTTGATAAGTTGCGCCTGCATTCTTCAGCCCAAAAGGCACGACCTTATAACAGAAGGTTCCCCACTGTGTAACAAGTTATTTTATCCATATCTTTTGGCGCCATTTTAATTTAGTTATAACCCGAGAAGCCATCCATGAAGGAGAACACCTTGTGTTGAGCAGTGTTATCAACTAAGACATGAATATATGGTAGTAAGAAGTCGTCTTTGGGGCTTGCCCTATTTAAATCCTTATAGTCTACGCACATACGGACCTTACCGTCTTTCTTTGGCACTGGAATAACATTTGTAACCCATTGGGTATACGACGTCACTGCCAAGAAACCTGCATTAAACTGTTTCATTACCTCGACCTTGATCTTTTCATACATGTCAAGACACATGAGACAGACCTTTTGTTTGATTGGAGAACAACCCTCTTTCATTGGTAGACGATGAACCGCAATATTAGTATCGAGCCCCGACATGTCTTCGTATGACCAGGTGAATACCTCAACATAGACATGCAACATCTGAACCGATCTGCTCTTGATACTGTCTTCCAAGTTGGCACCGATTTTGACTTCTTTCTTATCTGCCTCAGTACCTAAGTTTATCACTTCGACCGGTTCTTCGTGCGGTTGGATGGCCCTTTCCTCTTGTATCAGGAGTTTGGAGAGTTCTCCAGGTATCTCACAATCTTCTTCACCATCGTCTTCGGCTTGATAGATTGGATTTTCGAAGTCATAGACGACAATAGCAGTATTGTTGTCAATGAGATCCAGAGTGGATGTGGATCTGCAAATGTGTGTGTGTGCATGTAAGATCACATGGCTATTTGAAAATGCAGTAAAGTAAAAGAAAGACAAGGAGCACAAAGTTTGAATGCAAAATCTTCCAATGTTTTTCATTAAATGAGCATATGATATATGAAATGACAACCCTTAACAAATGGACCATTGTGCCCCAGGCAAGGCACAAGGTTTAAAGTCATTGTTTTGAAGGAAATTATACAGATAAAGTTTTTAAAGCAATAAAAAACAGGAATTAACAATTACTCCTGGTTGAAGGAAATTGAGATGAAGTCTTTGGCCTTCCAGTTGTTAAGTCCATCGTCAGCAATTTGGGAATATCTAGTCGTTAAAGTCACCATTACTATCAGTGTCTTCAAGAACATTGACTTCATTGTTGCTAATACGTAGAAGTGGTCCACCAGCACGAGCACGTCAAAGCTCTTTCTGAGCCTTTGAAGTAAAACCCAATCCAAATTTGTCAAATTTGTAGGGGATGTCAGGAAGTTGTCCCTAGATAGTACAACCTCCATCTTCTACAACATCCCTATCATCCTTCAGAGAGGCCATTCTTGGTGTGCCTTTAGATATTTTAGGAGTAGCAGGAGTAGCAACAACAACCATTGGAGGTATTACCTTAAATGCTTGACAGGGGGTTTCAATGAATTTGACATCCATTTCAACGTATTTGAAAGAATTCAAATGACTGACCATATATTCTTCCTCTCCATAAACTGTGACAACCTTCCCACTTACCACGTATTTCAGCATCTGATGCAATGTATAGGTAACGCACCTGCCCCATGAATCCATGGGCGTCCTAGCAAGCACGAATAGGCCGGGCGAATATCCATTACAAAAAATGTTGAAATGAAAACTTGAGATCCCACCTTGATCAGGAGATCAACCTCTCTGTGGACCATTCTTTTCGAACCATCGAAGGCTCTTACCACAATATCGCTGGGTTTCAGCACCAACTCATCACAATCCAACCTATCCAAGGCACCTTTAGGTAAAACATTGATGGAGGACCCATTATCTACCAACACATACGCTAGAGTGGTGCCTTTGCATTCAATAGAGATATGGAGAGCCTTGTTATAATTCTTCCTCGCTGGAGTTAAATTTGCATCAGAAAATCCCAGGCCATTATCAGCAGTTAGGCTTGCAACACAATTCTCAAATTGATCAGTAGTGGTCTCTTGTGGTACATGGGCATTCTTCAAGAATTTCAGCAAAGCTTTGGCATGTGCGTCAGAGCATAATAACAAGGACATCATAGATATCTTTGAGGGTGCCAGCCCCAGTTGTTCCACTATTTTGTAATCACTTTTACAGATGATCTTCAAAATCTCTTCCATCTCTTGTCTTGAAGGGTCTTCAATTGTAACACCTTTTGAGGGTGCCTCCGTCAGGGCAGGCTCAATAACTTTCTCTTTACCTCGGGTATCAACAATTGGTCTAGCAACAGGAATATGAATAGGTGTTGTAGTAGTTGTTTGAGGAGAGATCTCCGGAGAGAATATCCTTCATGTCCTAGTGACCTTACTAGTTCCAGCAATGTTTGTAATTTTAGGCTCTTCATTTTCGGTAATCCATGGCTCTTGCTTGACACCATGATAATAAACCTCTGCCCCATAGTTCCAAGACACACCTTTGTCGGATGAATAGGGGACTGGCCCCAGTGTAGTGATAATCATGGGAGCCACTCTTGGCTCAGTAGGAATCCTTATAGGGCCTTTAAAGGTGATCCTAATAGGAGTATTAGAAATTGTGATTATGGAAACATCTTGAGGTAAACTTTTCACGGACGAAGTTTTCTCGAACATAATTTCATGGCTATCAATCAGGAGTTGAATACCTTTCTTCAGCCACATACAACCATTGGTTTGGGAAGCATAATGGTAACAATTTTCAAGGCAGCCAGGAAATAAACCGACTCTTAACAAATTCTTCTTAACAAACAATAAGGGAGTATTCAAATCACTGATGGCGGAGACAAAGTGGGGCATCGTCAATAGCATTGACACCTTTACCATGAATGGGCATGGGAGCAGTAATGACATTAGGGGTTTATGGATGGCCAAACTCAATCACTTTATTATAAATCAAATATTGGATCTTGTTTTTCAATGCCCAACAATTGTTGGTGTCATGTCCAGGGCTATTTGAATGGTAGACACATTTCATATTCAGATTATATTTGGAGAGGCAGTATTGGGATTAGGAGGAGGGTCTCACAACGTTACCAAATATACCTTCAACAGATGTTGTAAATCTTGAGACAGGGGCATGTTAATTCTAGTGAATTTCCACCTTGGGACATCAGGCCTTTGTTGATTGTTTAATTATTGTTGTCGTTGAACTGGGGTCAGGTTTGAAATCAATAAAACTCCTACTGTCTGATGACGATCATTCTTGATACTGCTCCTTTGTCCATAAACAACATTAGTCTCTTTCTTACCAACAAATGGTTTCTTTATAGCAGTAGATGTTGAGGCTATTGGGATCTTTCCACTTTTGATTCCACTTTCAACATGTTCACCAGTCAAAATTAACTCGGTAAACCCTGACGAAGAACTCCTAATCAGAAAATTAAAGAATGAACCAGTCAAGGTACCCATAAACATGTCCACTAATTCTCTGTCAGTCAATGGGGGTTGCACCCTTCCAGCCAGGTCCCTCCATTTTTGAGCATACTCCTTAAAGCCTTCATTTGAACCCATTGTCATATTTTATAATTGCACACGAGTTGGTGCAAGATCCACATTGTATTGGTATTGTCTGTAGTAGACAGTATCTAGATCCTCCCATGTATGGACATTAGTTCCTTCAAGTTGATAGAACTACTCCAACTGTGTCCCAAATAAGCTTTCTTGGAAGAAGTAGACCCATAACTTCCTATCGGTGGTGTATGGTTGAATCTTACGGACATAAGACCTCAGATGCATCTTTGGACAAGAGACCCCATCATAGTTTTCAAAGACAAGGATCTCAAACTTATGGGGAATGACCACCCTAGGGACCAAACCAAAATCCCCAAAGTCCAAACCAGTCACTGTTTGGATCTCTACAGCCTTAAGTTTGTCTTTTAGCTATTTGTACTTCTCATCCTCCAGTGGATACTGATCTTTGGAATAATCTTTGTCCTCAGTAATCTGGTTATTTCCACCCACCTCTGGTGCTTCTAACTTCCTCTTCTTGATTGTCTTCTTCCTCAGAAGAAGCCTCTTCTATTTGAGCCAGTCAGGCAGGCCCCTTGAACCTTCTTCCCATGTTGAGAATAACATCACTCTTCTTGGTCTTCTTCTTGGTGGCAAGGAGTGCCATCATTTCTTGCTGACCTTTGGCAAGGTTGAGGAGAGTCTCTTGGAACTGTGCGTGTTGAGTTTGCAGATCTTTGATGGTTTTCTCTAGAGCCATCTTATACTGAAATAAACAGTAAAAAGATGAGGAAACCTGTATAAAAAAACCTGCTTATGATATGATGCATTATATGCAGATGCAATGTTTTCAAGGACCTTAAGGAATTTAAAATTTCTATCCAAAAAGGAAACAAACACAACAATTGTATTAATGAGTTCAAATATTATAATTTCCCCTTGGCCTTACAATGAAAAAAGCAAAAAGGTCTCAAAGAGAAAACAAAATAGACTCCTAAAACAAGAGACTTAAGTCTCCCATGGGTGCTTCTTCTTTGGTGCAATGTATGCATTCAGGCTTTGCTCCTCGTGAAGTTGCCTTGTGAGCTCTAACACTTTCTTCTTACTTTCATAGAATCGAGCTTCAAAGGTTCCTCGTTCCCCATTGAGTTGAATCCACGATCTCTGAAATTCCTCGAAGTCGGTAGGTATGTCAGGATGGAGAATGGTAGAAGGAATATCCCCTTCGACAATAAGCTCCACAACTATTGGTAAGATAGCTGGATATGGCATCATGATACTTTGAGCACGAGCTCGTACCCATTTGAATTAAGGCTCGAGAGGGATGGAATTCTTATGCCCCAAAGTATTTCTAACAACCTTGTTCACCATGCCCCAAGCTCGTAGTCGAAAACAATACCTTGAATGAGTGCGTCGTGGGGACCATCTCTTCGAGCATAGCCAAATTGTTGTAGAGCTAGAGAAGGGTTCTAAGTAATACCTCCCCTAATACCCAAGAGTGGAACATTAGGGAACTCCCTACAATGGTCAATGATAGTAATGTCCTCTAGAGATTGGGAGCACCAATGGATATCTGTATGAGAAAGCGACATTATTCTTTGCGACCACCTCAAATCTTGTCTGTTCTTTAGTACTGATCAGGGAAGGTGCGAAATAAACCACCTAGACAACAACGGAATGCAACACATAAGATCCCCTCTCTTTCTCATGGTGCGAGTGTGAAGAGTATGCAAAATGTCTCCAAGTAAAGTAGGCACAGGGTTACAAGAAAGGAAGATCTTGACAATATTCACATCTATGAGTTGGTCTGGATTAGGGAACAATACTAACCCAAAGATTAGAAGAGCCAAGACTTCTTCAAAGGCTTGCAAATCCATATGCTCCCAACACAGTCGAGCCTTCTCTAATAGGAACTTGGCTAGAAAACCCTTGACTTCGCTCCTTGTTTCCCAGTTGGCTACAATATCAGACCTTTTCAAGTGTAGGGCTGATGCAATCTCCTCAGGTTGTGGATCTTTTTTTAAACCGGTTAAGGGAACTTGATCAAGATAGGTACTCCTAATAGTTGAGAGAAGTCTTCCATTATGGGAACCAATTGATAATCAGGAAAGGTGAAACAATGATGTTTAGGATCAAAGAATTGAAAGAGCATACACATCAATTCTTCTTTAAAGCTTGAGGTAACCAGATTGAGAAGTCAACCATGTCTTTTGGTGAACGGAGAATTCTCAGGAACCCTTGATGCTAACTCTTGGAGTTAAGAAGACACTTCTACAAAGTTGATTCAGATAGTGTTTCTGTGAGTCGAATCCATACCCTACAAAATAGGACAAAGATAAATCCATAGGTCCTTGAAATGGTTAGTAAAAATGCTATGTCTTGATGTTATGATGTTTATGATGTTATGAACATGTAATCATATGCACACAAAGCACACAAGGCCTTAGATTTAGGCTTGCATATGGTTTATAGGTATGTATCCTCTTGAAGCTTTAGTTGGTTTAACCTATCCTAAAAGAAGTAACCGGGTTCTAAGGAATCTAAATATCATTAATCTTTCTTCATCGGGCATTGTTTCAGCATGAACAATCTTTTCTTACGGCTAAAATATCCCGAAAGTCCGATCTCAATGAGTGTAGTGTCGAGTATCAACCAACTTCAGTCTTGCACCAAAGCTGGCTATCTCACTAATTTCTAATGGCCAAGTTATTCAACTAAGGTTCTACGGTCAGTTAGTGCTTTATGACACCACTTAGCGGCCCCGTATTCTCCTCAATTTAACTCAAGGGACACCAGTACCCACAAATGTTTTTCACTAATGTTGTACCCCAATTTTTGCCCCTAAGATCCCTTCATCATACCATGTTGATTCAGTCACAACAAGATCACATTAGAGCTTTTGGTTCTCCTCCATATCTTTAGCTTTGCTCTTTGAGGAATCATCAAGCACCTTGACTTGTTTTCTTTTGTGATCATGAATATTTTGTCTTGATTTTATTTTTTAATTAATAAAATGCAATGTTGGTTTTTCTTACTTGTTAATAATGTAGGTAAAGGCAATGAGGCTTAACAAGTTGCTCCATGAGTTCATGAGTTTATTTCCATGCCCTAGTAAATAAAGCTTGAGAAGTTTAAACCTCACCATTGGATTTGTTTTGGAAGAAATGGCATGACAAGGTTATTTTTGTTCACCACATTTAAAAGTTATCAAGATTGATTCAAAAGCACAAGGGGTTGATTAAAGAAGTAGTCATGTTTGGACAAGACTTTGTTCCCCTTGGTCACAAGTGCATATTTCTCTCAATTCTCAAGATATGGAAGTGGTTTTGGTGGCTATGATTTCTCATTATCATCCTCAACAACTTATATTTACAAAGCAAGGGTGTTGGTATAAGAAGTTTGTTCAAAATTGTCAAAGTTCCTCAAAGCATTTTCTTGACCTAAGAGCTAGGGTTTTGAACTTCAAAGAAGCATATCTTGCTCATCTTTTGGTATTTTTGAGTGATTCCAAAAACATCCTTCTCTTCAAAGGGCTATCAACAAATCACTTTAAAAGTTTCAAAGATTTTTCATGTGTAAGAAACTTGACGATGAAGAAAGATTACAAGTCCTCCAGATGAACCCCTAATTTCTCATGTGTGACTTCAAATGATCATGAATTGGTCAATTTTTATCACCTTGAGCCCATTCTTTTTCCATATTGATCTTGAGGATGTGAAATTTATGCCTTCTTTTATGTGAAAAGTGAGAAAATGAATGGAAGAGGCCCTATGGATGCAAAAGATTATAGGTCATTTCATGATTTTTTGCCAAGTTCAACAATTCATAACTCTCTCAATTTTTGGAGATTTTGAACGGTTCAAGTTTCAAAATGTCATTCAAGAGGTCTATTTCATGCCACATTTTTTGGTCAAGAGAAAATTCCAAGTGGAAGGCCATGTTTGGATGCAAAATATTATAGGTCACTTTTGAAGGAAAAATTGAAATATTTCTAAGTATGGAAAGTCAACTTCTTTTTCCCAACTTTGACTAAAATGCAACTTTCAGCTCAAGCATCCATTTGATTCCATTCTTTTTCCATTGCAAAGCTCGTAACCTTATCTTTCTAAAGCATCAAGAACCATGCCTTAAGACCCCTTGAGCTGAGAATGCCATTGGTTTGAACTTGGTAACTTGGAACTGAAGTTTCTCCATAAGTCAGAATTTGAAGTCTTTGTTTTGGCTTCTAATCACAAGTTTTCCATGCGTTTTTGCCTATAAACATGTTTAGTGAAGTTCCTGAATTGATTAGCACAACAAAACGTGCATTTTGGGTGAGTTTTGATCAAATTAGAATTCACACTTTTCTTGTTTGCAACTTCACACGACTTTCCTCCAAACTTCATCATTTCACACGCTTGGACATTCCATTTGATTCCCTATAAATAGAGGATCATTCCCCATTCATTTCCTCAAGCTTGGATAGCCAGAATCACCCTGCCAAACTTGTTCCATAACTCAAAATTCTGCTACTTCGAAATCTATTCTTAAGCCTTTTTTAATCCATTTTTCCATCAATTCACCTTCCTTGATCTTCCGTGAAGCTAACCATATAATTACATTCAAGAATCGTGCCCTATATTGCTCCATAGAAGTCTAGTTTCAGAGCTCTGCAACTCAACTCCAATAGGTAGATTCCTTCATCAATTCTTCAAAACTTTGATATCATCGTGATGCTCTCATTGCCTTGGTTCTAGTCGCAACACTTACTTTTATCTGGACACATGTTTTGACCATGAATTTTCAAATCCCTTTTCAAAACTTTCCTTCCAAATTGCTTGAGCTATATTTTATATAAATTTGTCGCGGAGGTGTGGTTGTCTTTGTCTTGAAGAGACGAAGCGAATGACATATGTCTGACCTTCTGGTTTTATAGTTTGAGAGACCCACAATTCACGTTGGCTGGAGGTTGAAGATGACCAACGTGTCATCTTCCAACCAATGAAGGCGCGCCATCTGTTTTTTTTTTGAAAATCTGATTTAATTAATGATTCTATGCTTTATTCACTAATGACCATGATATGCACAACGCGCCAGATCCCTTGGATTTGATTACTAACGCGTTTTAACTCTCATCCAATGGTCCACATATTTTTGACTTTATTTTTCTTTTCTGATTTTTATATTTAATTGTTTCAAACTTCAAAAAAATTTAGAAATTTCATTTTTAGTCAAAAAAATCTGAAAAAATTATGAAAAATATTTTTGATTATTCTCTTTCTGATCTTTATTTTTTCATAATTTTATTTTGTGTTTTGATATTTTTTTATAAATTTTCACTTTATTTGAATTGTTTTAAATGTTTAAAAATTTTTTTATGCATTTTTTAATTCTGAAAAAATTATGGAATGATCCAATGACATTGTGACAAATATTGGTGACCTTATTTATTTTTTATTTCTGTCTGTTATTTTTTAATCATTTTTGGTTTATTTTACTCAATTATTTTATTTTAAAAAATAGTTTTTGACTTTTAAAAATTACCAAAATTTTTATAAAATCATTTTAGTTCATTTCTGATTTTTCTATGGTCTTACTTTTTATTTTCTTGATTAATTTGAATATAGTTGATATTTTTTTCTTTTATTTCTATTTAAAAACATTTTTAAAACTCTTTTTTTATGTATATATTAAATGCAATATTATTTTGTGATTATTTTCTGGCTGATCTTGGATTAAATTTTTGGTCATGAACTTTGTTAACATCATTGGATCCATGGTGTTGAGTCTAACTCCACAAAAATGGATGAATGATTTTAATAATAGTTTGATTTAAATTTAATTCAAATGTGGTATATTCTCTCTCATCCCTCTTCATCTCATCCATTTCTTATTGCACTAAGTGTTATTGGAGTATAATCTTTATATCATGTCTCAAAACAAATGGTGCATAGATTGCTATTGACCGACCTTAAAATAGGTGCGACTTCTATATAAGTCCACTTACGATTGCTTAACATAGCTCTAAATTTTGTCCCGATTCTAATAAATGATCATTCGTGGCCCAAACCTATGTTTGCAAGCCCAAGTATGTTAACTTAATCTCTTTGATGCCATAACCTTGAGATTTATTGTGTGGAGGCTTTAGTTCTACCAATCCTCTAATGGATCTACAACACTTTTGGTCAACGCGGATCACTTAAGCATCGTTGATCATTAAATGATACTTTTGAGGATTCCAAATGGATGATATACTTGAAAAAAAGCAAATACAACTTATTGTGTGGAGGTTTTGGTTCTACCAATCCTCTAATGAGTTCCAAATGCAAGTTTCAAGATGGTCATCCAACTAACCACTAATCATTAGTTTGTTTTTACTTTATGCCCTTTTATTTTTTTGCTTTATGCACCATTTACTTTTAGCATTACATTTCATATAATTTTTATTTTGCTCACTTGAACTTTTCTGTTCTCTTCTAAGACACCTAATAATCAACATGAACCATAAAAAGCTTTAATGATACTTGGACTATTTGGTTACTATCCTTGGCATTATGGAATATTGGACTCCTTGGACTTAGGATTAGAGACCTTGGCCTATGATTGGAGACCTTATGACCTTAATTGATATTTTGTCTAGAGTTCTTGAGGTTTACCTCAAGACATTGGGTTGTTTGTTTGTTTTATGTGCAGGTTATTGTGATTGCATACTTTGTTTATAATATGAAATTCACCCGTATAAAGCCGTTACTCTGCCCAATTTTTGTGAAGACTTAATACATTTGAAGTTTGGTTCCCTCAAGAGGTCTAGTATCTTTGCTTGCATGGTTTTAATCCAAAGAATGGGAACTCCATCTTGACTCATAATGTCAAGTATTGGCTTCTTGTTGGTTAGATGTTTCTTATCCCTAGCTTTTACCTTATGCTTTAGGATAGTCCCTTCTTCTCCTCCCGTCTTCTTTAATTTCAAAAACCTTCTCCCTCCTTTTGAAAACTCTTCTTATTTTTTTATAAAAAACTTGAACCACTTTCATAATAAACTTAGACTTATGTCTATGCATTTTCAAAACATTTTCATAAATAAACTTCAATCAACTTAATAATACTTTGGCATTTTTTGTGAGAAGACTAAAAGTCAATCAATCTCATTTCAAGCCATTTTTGCCACTTTGGCTTTTTACTTTAAAAAACTTTTCTCAAAAGATTGGACTCTTGTCAATCCTTGTAGTGATGCAAACAATTATACTTCTACAATATGTAGTGAAGAGAGATATTTTCCACTTGGGTGTTGAGTGAGGCATTGTTGATTTTAAAATCCAATCTATATCCTCCACTTTGAGATGATGCAAATCCTCCTTTCTCATGATTGTGGGTAGTAAGTATGTTTTCCACACGGACAATGACAATGATGTCTTATCTCATAAAATTAACCAACACATTCGTGTTTTAAATTTTTGAAAGGTGAACTACATGTACCTTGATCCCCTATTGCACGAAAGGTGGTACGTAGGCACTAAAGGTTCGCAACCGCGGCGGGTGCAAAAATCATAAAAAATGTATTTCTTTTCTCACCTCCATCATCTATTTTTATACAACATTTTATAGCCAAAATATACAGATTTTACAAAGAGGTTCCTGCGGAGTACCGTATATGTTTAAGGTGCTAATACCTTCCCTTTGCATAACCAACCCCCTTACCTTGAATCTTTCCCCTTATTTTTGGGTTATTCACTCTTTTCCCATTCCTTTGGAAACAATAAAGCGCAGCGACAATTTTTATTTTGATTTTAAAAGTCTAGTAAATCCAATGGCTTAGTCTTAAACATTTCTACCGCTACAACTAACATAGCCATCACTTCAACCATATCGATCTACGTCGTACAATTTCCACGATCTATTGCTACTTACCTACTATGCCCCAGACCCGGGTATATGATCTATACAAGTAACAAACCCAAACATAACCCAAAAATGTAAAGCAAACAAGACAAATCAATAAAGAAATAAAAGGTGATCTAGCTCTTAAGGTAACCCCACTTTTAAAAATTTCCCCAGCAGAGTCGCCAGTTTTGTGATACGGTGGAAGAACTGACTTGGGTGTTTTGCGTTCTATCGCAAATGTTGCGGATAGCAAGAGACGTCACCAACTTTTCTTTTATCCAATAAAGTAAAAGGTGAAAAGAATAGGAAAGACCTTTTGAGAATTTTCTTGAGTTCGAGGGGCAGGTTATGAAAAGGGAAGGTGTTTGCACCCTTTTAATCTGTAGTTATCTACGGGCTCTTAATTGCTAGCTCACTTTGAAATGCTTTGTGTTTGTGTAAGTTGGAAAATATTTGAAAACACCTTTGTTCGGAAAACTTTGCAATGATTCTCATATCATTTAGAATGTATACAAAGTGTTGTATTTGAAAATATTTGTTTGAAAAGAGTATTTTGGAAGATGTTTTGGAGATGCCAATGTAAGGCAATTTTATAATGATTCTCGTATCGTTGAGAATGTATACAAAATGTTTGTTTTGAAAGTGTGAGGTATGGAAAATATTTTTTTATGAGCAAGCAATTACGAGCAATCTACCTACTCAAAAAGTCCTTGTTCTTTTCCTCCTCCTTTAGATAGTGCTATTTCACCATTGGTTGGTAAGGAGCCATATCATTGGATGTGAGGGACAGGCGTGGGTCGTCATACAGTCATAGAAGGCAACTTGTAATATGTTTTAGCAATTTGTCGTAAGGGACTAAGATCATTTACCGAAGACAACATTTGAAGTGTCATTGTGGGACTATGATCTTTTAATTGAGGGTCTTTGCTAAAACATCCCACGTTCGAGAGGCATGACTGTTTAAATCCGAGGCCACAAGTGTGGGTTAACCTAGAGGTGCAAGTGTGCAAAATGTGTTGTTTTCAATTATTTTATCTTGAATTAGGGTTATCTAATGTTGATTTTAAATGTTACCATACAAACCCTAATTACTAGCAATAATAAGGAAAGCGATAAATTGCGAAATTTAAATGTCCTACGCTATTACAAAACTTTTGGGGATGGGGGATACCAATTTACAAATGGGGATGACAAGTAAAATAAACCCTAATTACTATTACAAGGCTTTGACAGTTACATAAATTGTAATGCAAAATAATAAAATGCGCAAAGAAATGTAAAGTAGAGAAAAGAATTTGTCTTTATGGGTTTTTGATGGAAAAGGTTTTAATTAACCCAATTGAATTAGTTAATTTAATTACAAGAAGAGATAATTTGTTATTAAAAAAATCTAAGTCTAAGTTCATTAAAATAAAAACCTAAGTCTAATTTAATTAGAAAATGATTTTTGTTAAGGTTAATAAAGAAAATATTCAATAATGTAAAAGAAATGATAAACTTTAATAAAATAAAATATTCACATTAAACTATTTTTGATTTAATTATTTAAGAAAATATATTTTTTATTTTATTAAGTAAAAATAAAAAAATAAAAAAATAAAAAAAGAAAAATAGAAAAGAAATAAAAAGTTGGGTCTGATGTTAAAAAGTAAAACTGGGGGTGAAGAAGTAGTAAAAAGGTTAGGCCCAAAACAACATTTTGTGTTTTTTTTTTATTATTTGAAATCAGAAAATAAAAAGAAAGAAAATGGTGGGATTGTGTTGTTATAAGCAATTATGGGGTGAGGAAGTAAAACAAAGATCATGGCCCAAGGCCCACGCGCGCTGAAAGTCACAAAATATCATAAAAAAATAACAAAATGGGACGCTGGGGCTCGAACCCAGGTCCTAAGGGTGAAAGGCGCGTGCTTTATCCACTGTGGTGGTGATATATCTTTTAGATAAGGCAACAATCATTAAATATATTTTAAACTCATTTCTGATGTGTTATCTTCTTCTTCCTCGCGCCAGAACCAGAACAACATTTTTTTGAATTCTGAAACTTGCTCATTTCTCAACCAAATCAGAAAAATGTAAACATCAAACTTGTTAGAAATTTCATCACGATTTCAAATATGTAAATAACTTAAGCTAACACTCAAAGATGAACACGAATTTCTATTGGTACCAAATTCTGACCTAATTTTTTCTGTAACTTCAAACTCAAAATTTGCATCACTCAGACAATATAAATGAAATGTAAGCACATGGTTAGCTTCAGGGCAATGATGTATACATTTTATCTTTACAAAATAACTATTAATGATGCTTGTATGAGAATTTAAAAGTTGAGAAAACTTACTTCAAAACTGGAAATCGTGTTTTGAGTTTGAGCACTCCTGGATGTGTTGTGACGATCTGAATAGCTTCAGTGGATTCCTATGAAGCTAATGCAAAGCTTACTTCATGCTGAGAGTGTTTGAATCTTCCTGTAGAAGTCAATGTGCAGGTGACTGTTTTTGGAAATGGAAGATGATGATGAAGGTGTTACAGTTGTGTAACAGGGTCTTGGATAGGTTCTAAATGACGTATGGAAGCTTTTTGATTAATTTTGAGTGAGAACGCACGAGTGAAATGTGAGTTTGGGATTCAAGGTCAGAAATGCCACAAAAATGGAGTTTGAGAGAAATTATGAGTTTGGGAGTGTTTGAGGGAGTTTCAAGGATTGTGCATTTGTGTGTTAGCTTGCAAATACATTCTCTATTTATAGGCAAGAGGTTTGAGGGCTTGAAGTGATCAGATTCACAAGATCACATGTTATGGTTTTTTGACTTGTTTTTGAAGAAAGTTTGACAAACATGGTTTCAATGCATAGTAAAAGGGCTTGTAGGGTGTCTAGAGGCTTTAAACATGTTGCTTCTGAGCATACATGTTGAGTGTGATCAGAACAAACAAGTTTAGAGGCTCAAGACAAGTTGACTTTGTGATTAAAGTCACTTTTCCAAAATGGAAGTGTGAACTTTCTTCCCTAAATGGCATGATCACTTGGATAATGGATCAAGCTCTTGGATCATAGCTCAATTAGTTATGTAAACATCTAATTATGGATATATTTTCAAGTCAAGAGGCCTGCAAAGCAATATTATGCAGTATAGTTGTGAGATTGGATCATGTGTTCATCATGAAAATGACTTGTAATTCAAGAATGGATGCCTAACTTCTTCTCTTCGATTCTCTTAGCTCAAGCATGATATCTTCAAGTTCTTGGAAATTTTGGAAAGCTTGAAATATTGTCTACAACCTTCATGTTTACCACTTTGGCTAAATCAAATTGGAGCTAGGTGAAAAATTGTCAAGAAGTTGGGACAAAAAATATGCCTAACTTGCCAAAATTTTCACTAAGTGTTTTATGAAAAATGTCATGACTTCATGGGCTTATATATATTCAAATCTAAGCATTTTTTGGACATCAACCCTCTAATACAAAGTTTTAGAGTTCATCAAGATCTACAACTTTCATGTTGAAAGTTTTCCTTGAATCATCTTGCATCTTGGTGAAAAATTGTCATGAAGTATTGAAATTATCAGGGTTAAAAATACTTAGAAATTTTCTAAGTATTGAAAACTTTGACTTTTGTGGAATTTCTTGAATTTCTTGATTATTGATGATAACTTTTTATATTTTTGAGTATCTTGATCTTTGAAACTCAATATTGATCAAAAAGTAAAAGTTTGACTTTTTGTGTATTAGTTGACTTTTCATCAGTTGATCAAAAATTCAACTATGAATCCATTGATCTTGATAATGACTTGAGCCATGAAATTAGGTCAAGATATTTTGTTTGAGTCCTTAATATCATGCTTCAATCCATTAGGTCATGTACTAGGTTAAAAGTCAATGATCAGTCATTCTCAGTCAAAACCTTAATTTTGATAATTTTGCCCCTTTGATGATTTGAATGCTTTTCTTGAGGAATTGTGATAAACACTTGATCAATTGATGAATATGACTTCAAAATGTTGATTTTGGCCAAATATCATGAAGTTTCACTGTAGTTTGACCATGTGATACGGTGGCAGAATCGACTGTGTAATACTGGTTTTGCGTTTGTGTTCGTAAATGTCGCGGTAAGCAAGAGTTGCCACCGACTTTTCTTTTATCCAAATTAAAGAAAGGGTGAAAAGAGCAAAAAATACCTTTTCGATAGTTTTCTGATTAAGGGGGGTAGATTATGGAAAGGGAAGGTGTTAGCACCCTTTCCATCCATAGTTATCTACGGGCTCTTAGAGGTTTGCTCATTTTGAAATACCTTTGTGCTTTGTGCGTTTAAAAATGTTTGGAAAATGCCTTAGTGCGGCTATTTGCTTTGCATTTAAATCTTGTATCAGTCCCCAAGAGAGTTAACAAAGAAAATGTTTTTGAAACTTGTTTTTGAAAAGTAGTATTTGTGTAAGTGCAAAAAGTGTTTTTGAGCAAACTTCTAGCAACTATCTACTTTTATACTCGAAAAGGGTCGTTCTTTTCCTCCTATCCTTTAGACAGCGCCATCCTACTATAAGTGAGTAGGTAGCCCTATTGTTGGATGTATTAGGGACATTCTAAAGGGACGTTTTACAGTCACAAAAGCAACTTGTGGAGACGCTTTAGCAATTTTCTTTTAGGGACTAGATCATTTACCGAAAGACAACTATAGGGTCATCTAGGGACTATGATATTTTTGATTTACGGGTCTTTGCTAAAGCGTTCCTGCCTCGTGACTGTTTTATTTCTGAAGGCAACCAAAGTGGGAGATACCTTAGAGGTGTATATGTGCAAGTGTGTTATATTCAGTTATTTTTTGTCTTTTTATTAAATTTGCTAACGTTTGATTTCAGTCTTGTCATACAAGCCTAATTACTAGCAGTTAAGATATTGCATAATATTAAAGTGTAGGAATTTAAATCTACGCTATTACAATGCTTCGGGGAGGGGATTTACATTATACAAGGATAAGGGGGATAATGCAGTAAATGTCCTAATTTTAATCTATTACATCCAGTAAATAGATACAATAGCAGTAAAAATACGAAATTAAATAAATGCGCGCAAAGTTGAAAACACGTCTGAAAATGTAAAAGAAAATCTTTTTGTTGTTTTTAGCATAAAAGAAAATAAAGCCTAAGTCTATTTAATTTTAACTTTAAGAAAAAAGATGTTAAAATAAATAATTAATTTACTCATAAATTAATTTGATTAATAAAACACTAACCTAATATTTTTTTGTGATTTTTTGATTTTAAGATTGATTCAAATGATAAAGTCAATAAAGAAATAACAAAAAAAGAACAAAGAATAAGAACATAAAAGGCCTCCTTCGATTGCAGGAAGAAGCGGGCCTTTCAATTTAAGTGAAAAATGGGGCTTCAATCCAAGGAATGTTGTCTTTCGATTGAAGGGTGTCCTCCTTCAATCCAGGGAGAGATTGCCTTTCGATTGAAGGGTGCCACCCTTCAATCCAAGGAGATGCTGCCTAGACGTCCTTGCTGGAAACTGTTTGATGGGTCCCTTGTGAGGACGCTATACCTGCAAACATGCTAGCAAACGAAAGACATGACCTGGGTGTCAAACCCAGGCCCTTCGATTCTGTCTAAAATGACAAATCGAATGAAACAACAAATATGGATGTGTTATGTAAATACAAAGTTTGACATTTTACCTTCTCTTACCAGTAGTTGGAACCTTCGATTTGGCACTTTCTGGATATGGGTACCTTCGATCTGGGACTTCTAGGCGTGGATACTTTTGTTGAAGGGTTGCTTTGGCTTGGATTACTTATGAAAATTTTGACAACCTTTGGTGGGTTTATGGGCAGCATATCTCTAATCTCCGTCCCCTTATAATGTGACCTTGGCCTCGTATTTATAGTAGTGTGAAGGTGCATGAAAATGGCAAGGGATAACCATTCAACCAGGCCTTTAAAGCCATGAGACACGAATCAGACATATTGAAAGATTTCCTTTTTGAAATATTCATGTATCTTTGGAATCTTGAATGAACCTGGACACCTTTAATTTTCGAATGCCTTCAGGCCATGCTCGTCGATTGGCCTTGAGTTGCCTCCTTCGAATGGACTTCTTATGTACCCTTCAAATGGGCCTTCTGAATGCTTCTTCGAATGGAACTTTACATGTTCTTTGAATGGACCCTTTGAATGCTTCTTCAAATGGACCTTTACATGTTCTTCGAATGAGTCATTTACATGTTCTTCGAATGGGCCTCTTGCCTAGTGTGGTTGGAAGTTGAGGGGCCTTTGCCTTTGTGAATCGAAACAAACTTATAGGAGATTCTTGCCTCGTGAATCGAAGGCAAGCCTGAAGTAGTTAATGCATAGTCGAAGCATTGTGAAATTGACTTGATCGAAGGGGGTCCAACGCTCAATCGAAGAATTGCGGACCAAAGCTTGATCGAAGGGTTCCAAACACCCAATCGAAGCTTACTAATCAAAGCCCGATCTAAGGGTGCCAAATGCCTAATCGAAGACTGGTGAGTTAAGCCTGTATCGAAGGATTTTGGATACCCAATTGAAGACTTTGCCCAGATTCCAATCGAAAGACACTTTGTTCATCTTTGAAAAACTTTATTTTCTTTAGGCAAGTGTTTATGACCAACCATGTAATGGATTACCTTGGAAAACATGAGAGGGAAAATTTTGGGGTACAACAGACCATATTAACTTTTTACCCAATACAATTAATTTTCAGTCATCTGAGCAATTGACTGAGCAATTTTGAGAAACAAGACTTGAAACTTGGTATGGGAAATCTTTAAGACCTATAATGAACCATTAAAGTCATTTGAGGCATAAAAAGTCCAATTGTCCTTGAGAAAATCAAAACCCTAATTTGGAGGCTTAGTGCTTAGGAGGTGAGCTTGTCTGATCAAACCCTTGAGAATCCTTGAGCATTTGAGATCCTTTATGAGAAATTTCTTGAGAAAAGAGAGGGCAAATTTTGGGGTACAACAAATACGCTTTAATAATGGGACTTCCTTTAATGCTCACGTTTCCCACTACTCTTTAGCAAAAATTAACCAGTACATGGAATTAAACACTTGTGCAATCATTCTCAAGGGTCGGCCACGACTACTAAAGACTCATCCACCATCTAGAGTTCTATACTAGTCTTGGAGGAAATTGTTCAGTGTCGGCCAAAATCCTAGGATTCAACACCCCACACCAGATGAAGGCCTAATAATGTGAGGCCCGTTCGTTCCACCCGCTCCACTGAGACCAAGGTATAAGTACCTTTCACAAAGGGTTCTCAGGTATACAATTTATAATACCCACTTTTATTACGATTATCTAAAACCATAAACTAACTTAGGTGTTGGAGTGTTAATTGTTCTGGTCTGCCTAATGCCTAGGCATGGCCTAATCAACTCCTACATCCAGGATGGCCAAATAGCTTTGGCCCAATCAATTGGGACAAGTAAAAAGGGCATCTTTTCTCTTCTTCCCCTCAGTCAAGGACACGTAGTCAGTTGTCTTCCAGGACCAACAAGACCATCGCTTCCCTCAGCATTACCTCTTCCCGTGTTAGCAGCTACTCCTCATTCTGCTCACCACATGCGGAGCAGTTATCCAGGAACTACCATGACACGCTTTCCCATGACCACGCCTCTGCCACCCAGTCAAGGAGCCGTGGTCGATTGGGCCTCGAGATCAATGATACCACCTCTGCCTACTCAAATAGGCTGGTCCTCGACCTACCGGTCACACGAGGACATCCACCCAGTAATGGACATAATCATCTTTTCCCATGAGCACCTTTATGCTCATCATAACGGATAGTTCCAATCATCTCTGTCTGACATGACCAATTCCTGGCAGTTATCTATTTTGAGGAACCTAATATCTAGGCCCAAAAATAAGAACCAACGGCCAAGCGTCGTGGGCACTATATAAACCTTCATACTTGTGAGGGCCAGGTATCCAATATTCATTATAACAACCCTAATATCTTTCTTGTATCTCTTTATGCTCATACTGACTTTAGCATCAGAGTGCCTTGCACGTATACCCCCTCCTCCTCCATTCCAACATTGAAGTCAAAATTCCTGGCCCACTTCAGGTTCTGATAAACCGGTAATATCAGTGGCTCCGTCTATGGGAAATCTACTCTCCCCATCTTTTTTTCCACGTGAAATTCTGGTATCAGATATCTGATGTCGAATAAGATGTCACGACACAAATATATGAGGAACAAAGTAAAGTACAACAATAATGAATGCAGTAAAAAACACAAGGAATTATTAACCCACTTCAGTGTACAACAACACCTACTCTGGGGGCTACCAAGCCAGGGACAAGTCCACTAAATAGTATCAATTCATAGACCCTCAGTAAACAACCAGTTTACGATCTAATCACTTAATCACTACCCATGCTATACTTCTACCTAAGATTCACCTAGGTATGAGGCCCTACTCAAATCCCTTCAATAACTTACAGTGAAGAAACAACATAAATAATAAGTTTAAAAACTTCAATAATTCAATGCTTAAAAGCTTATGAATGATACTCAATTAACAATCCAAATAACAACACAAGTATTAAATCAATACTAGAGTGTTTGACAATTAAAAGACTTAGACTTCTAAGATAGAAAGAAAGTATTATTCTTCAAAAGTTGCAGTTCTGAATAAGGAAGCAGATCCTTATATATGTGCAGCAGTGGGCTTGAGCTGAAAAACAAATATTCAAATATTTTGAATATTTCCATGAAAACAGGCCAAAATATAATCCATAAAGATAATTCAAATAGAAAAATATTCCTCCATATTTTTCGCAGCCTATGAGTCACAAATCCTGAATTATGGTGCACAGGAAATCAGGAAATAGAAAACATGAACTGATATTGGGATGAGTTCAGTTCAGGAGGCAGATGTCAAGACATCTGCTTTGACATAATTCAAAACACTTTTGCTTCAAATGTTAAGACATTTAGCAAAACATTATCAAGTCATTGTTTTACCAAACTTGCTGCCGATAAACACTTACAAACTGCCCCTTTGACAAATTTTGGCTAAAACATTATCAGATCATTATTAGAGCAGCAGTATAAGCAAAACAATCAAAACAAAAACTCAGTTAACAGTTAGCTGTTAGCAAAGGAAGATGTCAAAACATCTTCTGAGACATAAGACTCCCCCTCAAGTATTGATCTCCCCCTCAATCAATAGTCAGTGGTCAGTCAGTCACTCACTTTCTCTCCCCCTTTTTAGTCATAATATGCCAAATTAAAGGATGCATTCAAGAGAATATCATCAATAGGGTACATACCATAGAATCTAAATGTCAAGAACATGCAAGTGCCAAAATGAAATATAAGGGTCAAATAAAGAGACATCAATTAGTCTAATTGTCGTCAGGACCAGTTGACTTGGCTGAGCCAGAACATCTTCTGAGACATGAGGCTCCCCCTCAAGTATTGAGCTCCCCCTCAATCAATGGCTAGTGGTCAGTCACTCACTTTCTCTCCCCCTTTTAAGTCATAATATTTCAAATAAAAGGATGCATTTAAGAGAATATCAGTAATAGGGTACAGACCCATAGAATCCAAATGACAAGCACATGCAAGTGCCAAAATGAAACAAAAGGGTCAAATAAAGAGACATCAATTAGTCTAACTGTCGTCAGGACCAGTTTACTTGGCTGAGCCAGAACTTCCTTCCTCACTAGAGTCTTCACCTTCAGAGCTTACTGTATCATCAAGGTTGTTGTCCTTTTGCAGGTCCTTGATCATCTTTTCAAATGTTAGCTTCCTTTCTGAGCTAACTCTGATCACATCATCTAATTCCTTGTAGGCTTCCATTAATTCAGAGATCATGTCATCCCTGGTGGAGGTCTTCTTTTCAGCAGCTGCAAATGTCAAAATAATGTCTGGGACATGTTTTCCCGAAAAAAGCTTAAAATGAAGAGTCAAAGCAGACTCCCTCTTGCACATTACATCACTACCACTTAGAATCCCAGGATGCTGATTAAGAATAATTCCAAAGATGAGGGAAGGAAAAGCAATTGGCATCTTAATGGCACAAGTTCCTGCATGCTTAATAGTATGATCAAAGATGTAAGTCTCATAATAAAAAAGTTTCTGGTTTCCAAGAGCATAAATAAACTTTCCTAATCCAATGGAGATGGTTGAAGTGTGATTAGTAGGAACCCAATTTGCAGCTCCAATCCTATGTAAAATAGCATATTTCCCACTTAGCTTGCTGACATAAAGCATATTTTTCATGGGCCACTCACTTACTTGATTAGCAGTTATGGCTTTGCACACTTGATTATCCGTTACTTCCAGCTCACAACAAACATCTTCAGACCTATCTAGAAATCTATTTATGATGGCAAGATAAAATTCTACACACTTTCCTCTAACAAAAACCTTTCTATACTCCTGACTTTTATGGTCAACATAGTCAACATAAATATTAACAATAAACTCCTTAACAAGAGTTTCATATCAATTGGCAAACCTGGTAACTATTTTCATTAATCCAGTATAAGATATCAGCTCCATGATTTCTTTACATTCCAAAGCACCAGCTCCCAGTTCTCTCTCCAGGGCAATCCTTCTTTGATACACATACTTCCACTTTTCAGCATTCCCAATAGAATGGAAGGAGATGTTGTCTAGAGGGGCATCAGGTACCCTAATAGAAATTTTATTGCTTGCAGACTTTTTGATAGGAGAGATGTTCTGGACATCTTGTTCGACATCATACTCAAAGTCAATTTCTTCAACTCGTACAACTTTCTTCTTACTATTGGATCTTTTTACATCCTCATCATCATCATCTGTGGAGCTAATAGGTCTAGCTTTTCTTTTGCTAGAGGGAAGGACCATTTTACTTCCTGCTTTTGGGGGTCCATACATGGTTTTCTTCTTGATTGTCTTGGCATGGGGTATGACACTTGCATCCTTCACTTTCCTGGATTTGAGCCTTCTTGCAATACCCGACACAACATTAGTAATGAGCTCATTGTCAGACAACTCTTGTACATTGACTACATTCTCAACATTTTGACCTTCTGGATCCTTGGAGGCAGTAGCATCTTGTTCAACATTTTCCTAAGCATCTTGTTCAACATTTTCTTCTTCCACTTCTTTTAGAGCAGAGGTAGAAAGCTTCTCAAGTTTGCTTTCAGCAGCATCTTTCTTGAAGGTGGATGATCCAGCAATAACACTTTTAGGATCATTTCTTTTGTCAGCAGGAGGAGGCATACGAGCAAGAGGGGTAGAAATCCCAGGAACAACAAAGCCCTCATTTAACACTCTATCTACTAGCCTTCTAATGCTTCTATCAACATTAACAATTTCTTCTTATGTCCTATTGTCAGTAGCAGTAGAAGAGTTACCTTTATCATCTTTGGATTTCTTAGCAGATAATGATCTAGGTTTCTTGACCTTCTTATCAAGAGGTGGGATATTTGCTAGAGGAGTGACGCCAAGTACTTTGTCAGGAGAGAGATTCTCATTGGCAGATTTTGAGGAAGACGATGTATGATGTTGAGACATCTTTGAAGGTTTTTGAGCAAAAAGATGAAGAATGACCAGGGTTCTTTTTATGTAGAGGAGAATGAAGAGTTTGTGAAAATAGAGAGATGAAATTTTGTAGCGTGTGGGAAACACTTTGAGGAAGTCTTGTAATGATTGCTTTTGAAATTTTATTTGGTGGAAACAAAAATAATACAATATCACTTTAATGATATTCCCACACGCCCTTAATTGCTACAAACCCTCATATAAACAAATCCCTAATTTTCTTCGTAAGTTCTCAAACTGACTAGCATCTAAAGACTTAGTGAAGATGTCATCTAGTTGCAATTCAGTGGCTACATGTTCTAAGGCAACAATCTTCTCTTCAACAAGCTCTCTTATAAAGTGATGACAGATGTCAATATGTTTGGTCCTGCTGTGTTGAATGGGATTCTTTGATATGTTTACGGAACTTAAATTGTCACAGAATAATGTCATGACATCTTGTTTGACTTTGTATTCTGTTAACATTTATTTCATCTAAACTAATTGAGAACAACTGCTTCCTGCAACATCATAGTCAGCCTCAACATTGGACAGTGACACACAATTTTGCTTCTTGCTGAACCAAGATATGAGATTATTTCTCAGAAAGAAGCATCCTTCTGATGTACTTTTTCTATCATCAGCACTTCCTACCCAATAAACATTACAAAAACCAGTTAAGGCAGAATTAGGTCCATGAGAGTATAGCATACCATAGTCACTTGTGCCATTCATATATTTAAGAATCCTCTTCACATGGTTGGCATGGATAACTTTAGGATCAACCTGATATCTTGCACACACCCCTACTACAAAGTCAATGTCAGGTCTGCTAGCTGTAAGATATAGAAGACTGCCTATCATACTTCTGTAGAGACTTTGATCCACACTTACTCCTTTTTCATCTTTAGACAACTTCAGATGTGTGGGAGCAGGAGTTCTTTTGTGGCTGGACTTTTCCATCCCAAATTTCTTTACTATATTCTTGGCATACTTGCTCCGAGATAAAAATATGGAATCTTCCATTTGTTTAACTTGCAGACCAAGAAAATAGGTTAATTCACCAACAAGACTCATCTCAAATTTTGACTACATTTGCTTGACAAAATGTTGAACCATATCATTTGACATCCCACCAAACACAATATCATCAACATAAATCTGTGCAATCATGATCTTCCATTCTTCTTCCTTGACAAAAAGAGTTTTGTCTATGCCACCTTTCCTGTATCTATTCTCAACAAGATATTCTGTCAGTCTCTCATACCAAGATCTTGGAGCTTGCTTTAATCTATAGAGAGCTTTCTTCAGTTTGTAGACATATTTAGGAAAACTTGGATCAACAAATACCTTTGGTTGTTCCACATAAACTTCTTCACTCAGATATCCATTTAAGAAGGCACTTTTTATATCCATTTGAAACAATTTAAATTTTAGTATGCATGCAACTCCCAAGAGTAGTCTGATTGATTCACGTTTGGCCACAAGGGCAAAAGTTTCATCAAAGTCAACTCCTTCAATTTGAGTGTACCCTTGTGCAACTAAACTTGCCTTGTTTCTAGTGACCACCCCTATTTCATCAGATTTATTCTTGTACACCCATTTTGTGCCAATCACATTTGTCCCTTCAGGTCTGTGTTGTTTCTAGTGACCACCCATACTTCATCAGTATTAATTCTAATCCACCTCAAGAAGATCCAGAGCCTAGTCATCTCAATAAAGGACCTTCAATTAGAACCCAGAGAGATCATCCTAAGGAGCTTATCATAGGAGATCTAAATAAAGGAGTTACTACCTGGATCAAGAGATGGGATATCAAACTCTTGCTTTGTGTCAAAGATTGAGCCTAAGAACGTCAAAGAGGCCTTAACTAATGCGTTCTGGATTAATGCTATGTAGGAAGAGCTAGAACAATTAAGTAGAAGAATAAATATAATGGGAGAAGAGAATTCATGGCTGATTCCTTAAGAAGAGAAAAAGTCAGCAAATTTGTTGTTCTCAAATTCCTTTCCATGATCACTTCCGATTCTTATGACACGACCATGTTTTTCCCTTTGAATTTTTTGATAGAGATCTTTAAACACTTTAAAAGTTTCTGATTTTTCTCTAATAAACCTTATCCATGTGTACTAGAGAAGTCATCTATAACAACATAGGCATACTTCTTTCCACCAAGACTTTCAACCTACATATGTCCTGTTGTATCCCAAAATTTTCCCTGTCTTTTCTCGAGACATTTCTCACAAAGATCTGCAAAAGTTCAAGCTTGCACAAGTATTAACTAGGTCAAGCCATCTCCTCAACACTGATACCTCAAAATTAGGGTTTGAGCTTGCACAAGAACAACTGGACTTATAATACTTCAAATGATGTTCATGGATCATTATGGACCTTCAAGAATGCTCATGTCAATTTTCAAGTCTTTTACCACAAATTCTGCTCAATCAATTGACCAAGTGACCAAAATCAGCTGTAGTGATGAAAAAGTCAATTGTAGCACTAAAAGTCAAACTTTGACTTTTTGGTCAACATTAAGTCTCAAAGGTCAAAATGCATCAAGACATTCAAGAATATCAAGCTTGATCATCAAGAAATCAAGAAAGTCAAAAGTCAATGTGAAAAGTCAAACTCTTCAAGACTTAGAAATTTTTCTAAGTGTTTTTATACATGATAATTTCATGTCTTCTTGCCAATTTTTCATCATGATGCAAGATGATTCAAGGAAAACTTCCAATATGAAAGTTGTAGATCTCAATGAGATCTAAAACTTTGTAGGGCAGGACTTTTTATAGAAATGCTTGGATTTGAGTTATAAATTTATGAAGTCATGGAATTTTTGAATAAACACTTAGAGAAAATTTCAGCAGTTTTGGTCAGGATTTTATCCCAACTTCTTGGTATTTTTTCACATAGTTCCAAGATGATTTTGTCAAAATGGCCAACATAAAAGTTATAGAGGATGTTTCAAGCTTTCCAAAACACCAAAGAGCGTGAATTTATCATACTTGAGCTAGGATATTCAAGGGCATGGAGTTGGGCTTCCATTCTTGAATTGCAAGTCATTTTAGTGAAGAACACATAACAAAACCCTTATACTATGCTGCATAATCTTGTGTTACAGGCCTTTTTTCTTGCAAATCTCATCATAATTTAATGCTTACACCCACTCTTGAGCTATTACCCAAGTGTTTAAGCCATTGCCCAAAAGATCTTTCCATTTATGGCATAAAGTTACCATTGATATTCTTGAAAAGCAAGCTTGTTCGCACAAAACTTGTCTTGAGCCCATACTTTGTTTGTTTTTGATTTTAATCCACCATAAATCATGGAAATCAGCCCCTCTAAACCAACAAATTTGATACTTCTTCATCTCGGGACCATGACATAACTTGATATTTGCAATCCAACCTAGCCATAACTCCATAGTTTGTAAACCAAATCGACTTTTTCATAAACCTCTTGCCTATAAATAGGAGAAGCATTTGCAAGAGAAAGAGGTCAGAAAAAATAGAGAGAAAAGCCAGAAGTTTTGTTGATAAACCCTCAAAATCTCATATTCACAAAAGCCATAACGATCCACAAAGCTTCCACTTCTTGAGCTTTGAAATCCAAATCCTAGAACTCTACATACCTTGCAAGTCCTGTCCAAAATCTAAGCACCTCACATACATCACCTAGAAGTTGTTCAAACTCAAGAACAAGCTTCTGTAACACCTTTGTTTTTTTCAAGTTCAAGAACAATCAAGACAACAACTCAAGCTCAAAGTATAAAATCCAGCTTCAAGGTAAGTCTTCTTGACTTTAACTCTTCATTTCAAGCATCATTAGTGATTCATTTTTGAAAATAAAATATAGTAACCATTGCCCTTGAAGCTAACCCTTTGTTTGTCTTCCATTATTTTCATTTATGTGTTGAGAACTAACCCATGTATGCAGCAAAACAATGTTGAAGTGAAAAAATGCCAGTATGAGTCGACACATACCTATATGAGTCGATGCATCTTAGTGGAAAAATAGGTTATGAGTTGACACATAGCTTTATGAGTCAACACATACTGCTATGCAGGCCCAAAACAGAAGGAAAAAAAGTGTATGAGTCAACACAAAGCACGTATGAGACGACACATGCAGTGTATGAGTCGACACATACCATTATGTATCGACTCATACTGAGTTGATTTGTTAATACAGGGCAAGGGAAGGTTATGTGTCGATGCAAAAGAGCATGTGTCGACACATAATGTTCAAAAATGCATTTTTCTTTCCTTTTCCTATATTTTTACATGTTTCACATATTTTCTTCATGGCTATTTGTTGTACCCAAAATTTGCCCTCTCATTTATCAAGACTTTTCTCACAAGATCTCTTTGATTCAAGACAGGATTAGGGTTTGACCAGCTCAAGACACCTCCTCATGCACTGATGACCAAAATTAGGGTTTGAGTTTGCACAAGGATTCTTGGACTATCAATGCTTCATATGACTTTCAAACATCATTATGAACCCCTAATATTACTCATGACAAGTTTCAAGCCTTGAACCACATTTTTGATCAGTCAATTGGACAGTTGACCTAAAAATCAACTGTATACTGAAAAGTCAAACTTTGACTTTTTGGTCAAAATCAAGTGCCAAGGATCATAATTCATCAAAACATGTCAAAATGTGAAATTTGTTCATCAAGGAATCAAAGATTGAAGATTTGATTTTAAAATTTGAATTTTTCTTAACTTAGAAATTTTTCTAAGTATAGAAAATTTCTTATTTTTTCTCAAATTTAGGCCAATTTTCCACCATGATACAAGATGATTCAAAGAAAGTTCCCAACATGAAAGTTGTAGATCTCCATCTACAACTTTGATTCACACATTTGTCCCTAAATATGCTTGGATATCAAGATATAATTTTATGAATACGTGCTCATGAACTAAATAACTTAGTGAATTTTTGCCCTAATTTAGGCAGGTTTTGGACCTAACTTCATGGAAAATTTTCACCTAGTTCAAAGGGGAATCTTGAAATGCATTTCAAAGATGAGTTATAGAGCACATTTCAAGCTTTCCAAAATGTCCAAGAACTCCTTGAGGTCATTTTTGAGTAGGGAGAATCGAAGAGATGAAGTTGGCAATTTCTCACTTTAAATTCAAGCCATTTCATGAAGAACAAATTTCAAATCAGTACCTATGCTGCCTAATCCATGCTTTACAGGTCCCAAACTTGTTTCTTACTCCATAATTTAATTCTTACTCAGTTGACAAAGTCTTAATTCAAGCCCAAAGGTCTTTGTCTAAGCATTATTTCCATAAATGGCAAAAAGTTGCCATTGCCATTTTGAAAAAGCTTTACTTTTGCAACTTTACAAATCTTGAGCATTGGACCTGTCTTCTCTGCACACACAAATCCTCCAGGCCTAAGGCAACTTGTATATAGCTCATACCAACTCCAAGCAAGCCAGTACAAGCATGTGAAGACTTGTCCCTTCACTTTGCTTCAAAAGCAAGAAAGTGTGCAAAAAGGCTACAACTCAAGGATCTGTTGAAGAGATGACTTAAAACTTTTTCCATACTAATACAAAAACATATTACACTTGAAAACACGATTGCTAAAGTCCTGAAACACTCCAAAACTCCATATCACCAAAAAACTGTCAAAACTTGCAGTTTGTGCATAAGCATAAGAATCCATCATTTGGCTCGTGCGTTTCAAGTTTCAATCATCCAAACACTTTACCTACTTCATATATAAATAATCCAAACCATCATCCCTGCACTGTAACTCCTCCTTCTCCATATGCCATTTTTGTTTTCAAAGCTTGCAGGTTGACTTGGATAGAGAGTTCCAGGCACTTCCAAAGTAAGGCAAGGATTGGAATACACTCAGGGAGGTTCAAGCAAGCTCAAACAATCATCAGGCCTTCATAAATCTCACTCAAACTCCATTCACGATTTCAACTGAAAGAGGTAAAAATCTCAACTTCTATCTCTTCATACATGCATCCATTGGCCATGATTTGTGAATAAACAATGTAGACCTCATTGCTACGAAGCTGTACATATCTATAACTTGCATTTATTTGGCCTGAGTTGAGAAAATTTTGAACTTGAAGTTCCTGGAAAAATTAGGTTTAAATTTAGGGATTTTAAAATTTGTTTTGATCTTTGATTGTTAGCTTACATGATTTACATGGTTGAAATCGTGGGAATGAGTACTACCATTTTCATGTTGGAAGTTTTCATTTTCATGGAGAAATTAGAAAGTTACAGAGCTTCTGGCCAGCTTGAGGAAGAAGATGAAGTACAGAGCAAGGGCATTGTTTGTGTTATGTTTTTGTTGTTTCATATAAATCAACGGATGTATAGCCACCCCAGTGGCAAGGTAGCGCGCTGGTGAGGCCCAGGTCATGGGTTTGAACCTTGGCGCTACCTTTTGTTTTTCATACTTTTCCATTTTTTCATTTTTGCTGTTTTGCAGGTTTGGGCCTCAACACTGGGCCTTATGTTTTTTTCTAACATCCACCTCCTGATTAATCAGGATACCCCTGGCCCATTTATTTTCAATTATTTATTTTATTTTGTTTTACTTCATAAAATATTCTTTTCTTAAATACATAAAAATCATAAAAAATATAAATTTGATAATATTGCATTTTTGTTTTATTTTATTTTATTTTATTTTTCACATAAAAAATATATTTTATCTTCAATATATACTAACTATCTTACTTAAATAAATTTGTAAAAATAAACTTAGATATATTCTTATCTTTTCTTTCATATTTATATATATACTTGTAAATATTTATTTTAACATATAAAAACTAAATATTTTCATAAAATATTATTTATTTTTAATACAAAAAATACATAAAAATAATACATAAGAACTTTATTTTCTTTTTTTAAATTAGAAATTAGGGTTAACTTTGGTTTTCAAGAATTAATTTCTTTTCCTTAAATTTATTAGGTTTAGGTTAAAACTTTTTTTCATATAAAAAACCAAACAAAATATTCTTTGCATATACATATATCATTGCATATTTTATTTAAATATTATATATTATTTATTTCAATATTCGTACGAATTCGATTTGGTTGTAATAAGCTTATTTAGATTTATATTCTTGCAAATCCCTATTCATAATTTGTATTCCCCCTCCCATAAATTGTTGTAATAGCGTAGTAATCTTTACATTACGCAATTTACCGCTTTTACATACCATGTTAGTAATTAGGGTTTGAATGGCAAGATAAAAACAAATCAAATAGAAAACCCTAAATCCAAGACAAAATCAAAGCATGAAAATAACACACTTGCACACAAGCATCCTTAGGGTTTCTCCACTTGGTTGCCTTATACAAGAATGGTCATATTACGCATGCGAAGTATCTTGGCAAAACAAACAAATATAAGATCATAGTCCCTCAATGACGCTATTCAAAGTTGCCTTACAAAATGATCTTGGTCCCACAAAAATGCTAAGATACTTTGCAACATTGCTAATCATGGCTATACGATGACCCATGCCCGTCCCGTTTACATCTAAAGATAGGGTTGCTTACCAAATCAATGGTAAGACAACAATATCAAAGGAATATAAAATTCACAAGAAAGACATTTGAGTAGGTAGATTACTTCTAGTTACTTGCTCTATTTCCAAACAACTATCCTTGCTATTTTCAAAAAAAACACACACATTTCCAAACATTTTACAAACATTGAAAATATTTTCAAAAAGACAAACATCTTTGTATACATTCTTACGAACGAGAATCATTACAAAGATTTCCTAAACGAATGGCCTCTTTTACAAAATACTTTCAAAACCACACCAAGCACAATTTCAAAACAAAAGCAAGTGATCTAGAAAGTAACTAAGAGCCCATCGAAAACCATGGATGAAAAGGGTGCTAATACCTTCCCTTTTCATAATCTACCCCCCGAACTCAAGAAACAATCTCAAAGGTCTTTCCTGTGCTTTTTCACCTTTCCTTTTGGATAAAAGAAAAGTCGGTGGTGACTCTTGATAACCGCAACATTTGCGATAAAACGCAAAACCCTCAAGTCAGTTCTCCCACCGTATCACAGAACTGGCGAATCTGCTGGGAATTTTAATAAAAGTGGGGTTACCTTAGGGCTAGATCACATTTATTTGCTTACATTATTTAACTTGTTTGCTTTACATTATGGTTCTTTGTTTGGGTTTGAATCCTCTACCTGGATTTGGGAAACATTATAGGTAAATAGCAATACATTGTGGAAACTGTGCGGGGTATACCGACATGGTCTAAGCAATAGCTATGTTAGTGTGACATATTTGTGGGTACCGGTAGCCTTTGAGTCAATCAAAGAGAATACGGGACCACTGAGTGATGTCATGAAGCACTAATGAACTTCTAGAACCCTTTACTTGACCAACTTGGCCTTTAAGATGTAGTGACATGACCAACTTTGGTACAGTCCAAAGTTGGTAGATACTCGATACTACACTCATTGAGGGTTGGTGTCTTGGGATATTTTGGTCGCCATTAAAGAGGCTTGAGCTGAAACAATGACCAAGGAAAAAATCCGGTGATATTGAGCTCCTTAGAACCTGATTACTATTACTAGGACAGGTTTAAGCCAACTAAACTTCAACAGGGTATTTACCTATTAAACCCCATGCAAACCTAAACTAAGAACTTGTTTGTTTTGCTTGTATATACATACTTGTGCATAACATCATGGACATCATGAACATCATATACATCACTAACCATTTCAAGGATTTTGGAGATTCATCTTTGTTCTTGTATTGTAGGATATGGGTTCACTTCGCAGGAAAGTTATCCAAGTCAACCTTGTAAGAATTCCTCCACAACTCAAGGAGCTAGCTTCAAGGATCCATGAGAACTCTTCATTCACCGAGAGACATGGTCGTCTACTCAACTTGGTCACCCCTAACACAAATGAAGATATGATGAAGGTGCTCTTCCAGTTCTTTGATCCTTTGAACCATTGCTTCACATTTCCCGACTATCAGCTGGTACCTACTTTGGAAGAATTCTCTCAACTCTTGAGGATTCAAATTCTCAATCAACTACCTTTCAACGGTACGGAAAGAGACCCAAATCCAGAAGAGATTGCTCAAGCTCTGCACTTGCACTCATATGATGTCACAACCCATTGGGAAACTAGAAGTGGTGTCAAAGGCTTCTTAGCAAAGTTCCTGTTTGAGAAAGCACAAATCTGTTGGAATTCCTTAGACTTGAAAGCCTTTGAGGAAATTGTGGCTCTTCTTATCTATGGGATGGTCTTGTTTCCCAATCCGGACCAAATCATAGATATAAGCGCCTTCAAAATCTTCATGTCATGCAATCTGGTGCCTACATTGCTAGGGGATATCCTACACTCTTTTCACACTCGCACAATGAGGAAAAGAGGTGTCCTTATGTGTTGCACTCCTCTCCTGGAAAGATGGTTTATTTCTCATCTTCCCCAATCAATCTTAAAGAATGAGCAAGGATTAAGGTGGTCACAAAGGTTAATAACACTCAAACATTCAAATATTCATTGGTGCTCCCGATCCAAAGAGAATATTATCATTGTTGACCGTTGTGGGGAATTCCCTAATGTCCCTCTACTTGGCATTAGGGGAGGCATCACCTACAACCCATGTTTAGCTTTAAGACTGTTTGGTTATGCCCGAAGGGATGGCCCGCATGATATGCTGATTCAAGGCTTGGTATTCGACTACGACAACAACGATCAAGGTCTTCGCCAGAGATTCATCCGAGCTTGGAGGATGCTAAACAAGGTGGATAGCAAGACTTTGGGACATAATAATTCCATCCCTCTTGAGCCTTACCTCAAGTGGGTACGAACCCGCGCTCAAAGTCTTATAATGCCTTATCCTTCAATTCTCCCGGTGATCATCGAGCCTGTTAAGGAAGGAGAAGTTCCATACACTATCCTACATCCTGACATGCCCACATCTATTGAAGACCTACAAAGGGATTGGATACAGCTCAAGGGAGAGCGAGATACTTTCGAAGCCCAATTCTACGCAAGCGAGAAGAAGGTTTTGGAACTCACTAGGCTACTTTATGAAGAGCAGACTCTAAATTCCTACATTGCACCAAAGAGGATGCACACTACTTTTTTATCTTAGAGTTTTATATTATTTAGCCCAAGGGGCATTGATGTACTCAAACTCTATCTTATTAATATATCTTGTGTTTTCTTTTTGTCTAAAACGAACTTGAATATTTTAAAATCCTTGAAAACATTACATATGCACATATCATTCATCATGACATAAACAGGTCTTTTGCAACGAGTTTCCTCATCTCTCTACTGTTTATTTTAGTAAGATGGATCTCGAACAGACAATCAAATATCTTCAAGTTCAAAACACGCAGTTTCAAAAATTGCTCATGACCCTAGCCAAGGGGCAAGAAGAGTTGAAGACTCTATTAGCTGAAGAAAGAAAAAAGAAAACAAAGAAGGCCACCGGGGTTTTGAACATGGGGAGAAGGTTTCAGGGACAGACTAGAAGAACCTTGAATTTTGTGACCACTTCCAGAGAAGGAGAAGGGAAAGGAAAAGAAACAGCGGTTCTGTCAGAATATGAAGAGGAGGAAGAAGAGGAAGACTACTCCGAGGAACAATATCCTCCAGCAGATGATAAGTACAGACATCTTGAAGAGCGTTTGAGCGCTATGGAAATACAAAAGGTGCCAGGTCTAGACTTTGAAGAATTGGGACTAGTGTCAGGAACTGTGATCCCACCGAAGTTCAAAGTGCCATTGTTTGCAAAATATGATGGGGTGTCATGTCCTAAGATGCACCTCCGATCATATGTGAGAAAGATCCAGCTGCACTCCGCCGATTAAGGCCCGTGGGTCCATTTTTTCCAAGATAGCCTATCTGGAACACAACTCGATTGGTTTTACCAATTGGAAAGGGCCAATGTCCACAACTGGGAAGATCTCGCCGCAACTTTCTATAAGCAATACCAATATAATGCAGATTTGGCGCCTACCCGTACTCAACTTCAGAGTATGGCTATGGCTTCAAATGAGGGTTTCAAAGATTATGCGCAGAAATGGAGAGATCTAGCTGGGAGAGTACAACCCTCTCTATCTGAAAGGGAGTTGGTGGATATGTTCTTAGGCACTCTATCGGGCCCTTTCTTCAACCATCTGATTGGAAGCTCATCCGCAGGATTTACTGAGTTAATACTAACCGGAGAGAGGGTGGAAGCTGGCATAAAAAGTGGAAAGATTCAGAAGGATTCATCTTCCTCTACAGCTGTGAGAAAGCCTTTCACTGGGAAGAAGGAGGTATCTGCTGTTTATCCAAAAAGGAACCAAGGGAGAGCTGAACACCGACCAATGGTAGGAGCTGTTATAATCCCAAAGCCTACATCTGATCAACCAAGAAGTAATCAACCGAGGGTGGAAAGGCAAGTCCGATAATTCACCAGAATTAATATGACTCTATCCTAGGTTCTACCGCACCTTCTGAAATCCAATTTGGTAACTTTAAAAGAAGATCCAAAGAACCCCAACACATCGCCCCCTCATTATCACCCAAATTCCAGATGCGCATATCATTCTGAAAGTCCGGGTCATGACACTAACAATTGTTGGGCCCTGAAAAACAAAATTCAAGATCTTATAGATGCAAAAGAGATTGAGTTTGATGCACCCGAGAAGCCAAACGTCATTTCTGCTCCTATGCCTAGGCATGGTCACAACACCAATGCAATAGAAGAAGATTTGCTTGTTACTACAGTTGATGAACTCTTGACTCCACTCCCAATCATTAAGATAAACTTGTTGAAAGCTGGTGTATTCCCGGGTTGTAATGAAGACTGACATCTTTGCTTATCCTTATCAACTATTTTCCCTTTTTTGAAAGCAGGCATTCAACGCTTGATAGACAACAAAGAGATTATGTTCGAAAGTACTCCTATTTTACCTGTTCCTGTTGAAGACGTTTCAATCATCACCATCTCCTCCAATTCTTCCAGAGTCCCCAAAAGACCCGTTAGGATTACATCTGTTCCAAAAACTACTCCTCTTATAATCACTATGCCTGGGCCAGTCCCGTATGAATCAGATAAAACTGTACCGTGGAATTACGGTGGGGACATCTACTACCATGGCATCAAACAAGATGGGCTGGCCGCCAAAGAAATAAACTCCGAAGAAGAAGACTTCAACATTAGCAATATTTCCGAAACCAGTAAGATTGCCCGAAGCGGTAGAATCTTCTCTCCAGAAATTGCCCCCCAAAGGCAGTTTTTGGACCCGTGGTTGCTCCAAAGGTTACTTCCGTACCATTAATCAGATCTGCAAGTGCTCCTGTTAACAAAGACGACACAACCCCTGCTGTTATCCCTACCAACACTCCTACTGCTGAAATTCGAGGAAAAAGTATTCAAGAAGAGCCTGTCCGTACGAAGGCTCAACCGCTGACTATCCCCGAAACCTCCAAGAAGGAAATGGAGGAGATCCTGAGAATAATAAAGAAGAGTGACTATGACGTAGTTGAACATTTGGGGTAAACTCCCTCCAAAATTTCCATGCGGGCATTGTTACTGTGTTCAGAGGCACATGCGAAAGCTCTGGTGAAGTTTCTGAAGACAGCCCATGTGCCTCAAGAGACGTCTGCTGACCAATTTCAAGATTATGTGGCCAGTTTGACGGTGGATAATGGCCTAGGCTTCTAGGATGTTGACCTGACACCAAGGGGAAGAAAGTACAACGAGGCATTGCATGTCTCTGTGGAATATAGAGGAACTACTCTGGCCTATGTCTTGGTAGACACCGGCTCCTCTTTGAATGTTTTACCGAAGAAAGCTCTCGATAGACTAGATTGCGAAGAAATGACGTTGAAACCTAGTAACATAGTCGTGAGGGCATTTGATGGCTCAAAGAGGATGGTGCACGGGGAGGTAGATATCCCCATAAAGGTTGGGACTCAAACTTTCAACTCAACCTTCTATGTAATGGACATCCGCCCCTCTTACTCCTGTCTGCTAGGACGACCATGGGTCCATAATGCCGGTGTTGTCACCTCCACACTGCACCAGATGCTGAAATATCCGGTCCATGGAAAGATTATCACTGTCCACGGAGAGGAAGAGTATATGATTAGCCACCTCAATTCTTTTCGGTATATGGAATTGGACGGTGAGTTCATTGAAACTCCTTTTCAACATTTCGAAGAAGTCTCTCAAGAGGTAGCAGTAACCAAGACGGTGTCCCAGATCCCCAAGATCACAAGGCCTCCGCTCCGGATGTCATCTCTGAAGGACGCCAAGGCAGTAGTAAAAGAAGGTGGATGCACCATCTGGGGGCAAATTCCGGATATTCCGTATAAATCTGACAAGTTTAGTTTAGGGTTTACTTCAAGTGCTCATAAGGCTGTGCGCCATGCCCGTGCTGGAGGGCCGCCTTTGAAGATTAGCAACCGGGAGGTCAATGAAGTGGAAGATGGTGAAGAGGATTGCAGCTTGGAGGATTGGATCTTTCCTACTGTCAATGGAGGACTTCGCAATTGGGAAGCCAGAGACTTTGTCCCAATAACTTTCATCCCTCAGTAATTTATCTTTAAATTTCTGTTGGACTTGTAATATTCACAAACAATCCGCACATTTAAAACCTTGTGTCTTGCCCGAGGCACAATGGTCCATTTGTAAGGGTTTTTATTTCATCTTCATATGACATTCAATGAATCATGGACGTTTTTCACATACAAACTTTTTGTGCTCATTGTTTTTCTTTTACATTTTATTTTTAAAGATGGCTATACCCTTACACACACCCATACTCACAAATGCAGGTACCCCTCCATTCCGGATCCCATGGGTAACGATACTGCTATGGCCTTTTGTGACTCTGAGGATCTAATCTACCAAGCCGAAGATGAAGGTGAGGAAGATTGTGAAGTACCAGGGGAATTGGCCAGACTACTACAATAAGAGGAAAGAGCTATTAAGCCTCATGAGGAACCGGTGGATACAATCAACTTGGGTACCGAGGAGGATAAAAAAGAAATCAAGGTAGGTGCCAATCTAGAGCCTAGTGTCAAGGAGCATCTGATTCAGCTGTTGCATGATTATGTTGAGATCTTTTCCTTGTCATATGAAGACATGCCATGACTTGATGCAGACATCATGGTACATCGTCTGCCAACAAGAGAAGACTGTCCACCAGTAAAATAAAAAGTCCGCCGCATGAGACCTGACATGTCAGAGAAGATCAAAGCGGAAGTCATGAAACAATTCAATGCCAGATTCTTGGTTGTCACTTCCTATCCCCAATGGGTTGCCAACATTGTTCCTGTGCCTAAAAAGGACAGCAAAGTACGAATGTGCATGGACTATAGAGATTTGAATAGGGCCAGCCCTAAAGATGATTTTCCACTTCCCCACATCGATGTCCTGGTTGATAATACGGCCCAGCACAAAGTGTTTTCCTTCATGGACGAATTCTCAGGTTACAACCAAATCAAAATGGCACCTGAAGACATGGAGAAAACAACATTTGTCACACAGTGGGGCACATTCTGCTACAAAGTGATGCCATTTAGACTGAAGAATGCTGGGGCCACCTATCAGCGCGCCATGGTAGCTTTGTTTCATGACATGATACATCATGAAATAGAGGTCTACGTAGACGATATGAGAGCCCGATCACAAACGGAAGAAGAGCACCTTGATCACTTGCAAAAGTTATTTGAGAGGTTGAAGAAGTATAAACTAAGGTTGAACCCAAACAATTGCACATTCGGAGTACGGTCCGGTAAACTTTTAGGTTTTGTCGTAGTAACAAAGGTATTGAGGTCGATCCAGCCAAGGTTAAAGTGATACAAGAAATGCCTGCTCCTCGTACTGAGAAGGAAGTCAGAGGATTCCTGGGACACTTGAACTATATTGCCAAGTTCATTTCTCACCTAACAGCTATTTATGAGCCAATCTTCAAACTATTGAAGAAAGATCAAGTAGCCATATGGAATGATGAATGCCAGATTGCTTTTGACAAGATCAAAGAGTATTTACAAGATCCTCCTATTTTGATGCCACCAGTCGAGGGAAGACCACTGATCATGTATCTGACTGTTTTAGAAAACTCAATGGGGTGTGTATTGGGGCAACATGGCGAGTCTGGACAAAAAGAGCACACTATTTATTACCTGAGCAAAAAGTTTACCGATTGTGAAACCAGATATTCACTGCTCGAGAAAACTTGCTGCGCTCTGGAATGGGCTGCTCGCAGGCTAAGACAATATATGCTGACTCATACTACTTTGTTGATATCTAAGATGGATCCGATAAAATACATCTTCGAAAAGCCTGCTCTGTCTGGGAGGATAGCTAGATGGCAGATGATCCTAACAGAATATGACATACAATATACTACCCAAAAAGCTATAAAGGGCAGTGTCTTGGCTGATCATCTTGCTCATCAAGCTGTAGAAGATTATCAGTCCATGAAATTCGAATTCCCAGATGAAGACATCATGACATTAGACAACTGTGAAGAAATTAGACCATATGACGAACCTGAACAAGGATCCCGATGGACCATGTTCTTTGATGGGGAATCCAATGCACTTGGTAATGGTATCGACTCTGTACTCATATCTCCATAAGGGTGTCATACTCCATTTACTTCCAGACTTTGCTTCAATTGTACGAACAACATGGCGGAATACGAAGCGTGCATCTTTGGTCTCAGAGCTGCCATAGACTTGGGGATCAAATCTTTGGATTTTTTTGGAGATTCAGCTTTGGTCATCAGTCATATCAAAAGTGAATGGGACACTAAGCACCCAAATCTTATCCCTTACAAAGAACATGTTTTGACATTGCTACCACATTTTGAGAAGATTACCTTCGAGCATTTCCCGCGAGAAGAAAATCAGCTAGCAGATGCTCTAGCCCCAATGTCATCTATGTTTAAACTTAATTGGGATAACGAGGCTCCCCAGATCACCATCGAACGAATGGACGAACCGACACACTGTCACGAGATTAATACTGAAGAGGTAATGGACCGCCCTTGGTTTCATGAAGTCAAGAGGTATCTCGAGGTTCAAGAATATCCAGAAGGAGCTTCGATCAATGATAAGAAGTTCTTAAGGAGATTCTCTACTAAGTTATTCCTTAGTAATAGCATCCCGTACAAACGCAATCATGACTCCATTCTGCTTCAGTGTGTGGATAAGATTGAGGCGGAAAAGATCATGGCTGAATTACATGAAGGTACTTTTGGCACTCACTCCAGTGGGCATACGATGGCGAAGAAAATCCTACGGGCAGGCTATTATTGGTCTACCATGGAAGCAGATTGCTATCAACATTCTCGGACCTATCATAAATGTCAAATTTATGCTGACAAGGTGCACGTACCTCCGGTTCCTCTGAATGTCCTGACGGCTCCTTGGCCCTTCGCTATGTGGGGAATTGATATGATTGGAGAGATCAAGCCGACAACCTCCAATGGACACCACTTCATCCTAGTGGCCATTGATTATTTTACCAAATGGGTCGAAGCAGCTTCCTTCGCTTCCGTTACTAAGAATGTTGTTGCCCGCTTCATCAAGCAAAATCTCATTTACCGGTACGGTATCCCGGAAAGGATCATCACTGACTATGGTACAAATCTTAACAACACTATGATCACCGCTTTGTGCGAGCAATTCAAGATTCAGCATCACAATTCTTCCCCTTATTGGCCAAAGATGAATGGTGCTGTCGAAGCTTCAAAAAAAAACATTAAAAAGATCATACAAAAAATGACAGTCAAGTACAAAGACTGGCATGAGATGCTACCATTCTCTCTCCATGGGTACCGTACCACGACCCGCACGTCAACTGGGGTAACACCCTATTCTTTGGTATATGGCATGGAGGCTATCTTGCCTATTGAGGTTCAAATCCCCTCTCTAAGGATTATGAAGGATACATGTTTGAGTGAAGACGATTGGATCCAGACTCGACTTGATCAACTGAACTTAATTGGTGAAAAGAGACTTACTGTTGTTTTCCATGGTCAAATGTATCAAAAACGGATGATCAAGGCTTTCAACAAGAAAGTCAGATGCCAAGTATATCAAGTTGGGGATCTGGTGATCAAACATATCATCTTGCCACAAAGTGACCCTAGGGGAAAATGGACTCCTACCTATGAAGGACCATTTGTAATCAAGAACATATTCTCCGGTGGGGCAATGATCTTGACCACCATGGATGGCGACGACCTGCCACACCCTGCGAATGCAGACATAGTCAAAAGATACTATGCATAAGAGACCCGTTAGGTTGACATACCTAGGCAAAACAAGGGCATCCCGACGAACCAAAAAGGTTCGGGCAAAAATTAGGGATAAAATAAAAAAATCTGTACACCCGGCAAGTTGAAAACCCGAAAGGGCAACTTGGGAAAAAAAGGGTTTCTCGGTGGACTGAAAACCCGAAAGGGCGGTCCAGGAAAAATTTAGGGAACTAAAGCGTATGAATATGTCCCGTCGGATCACTTTACGGACAACCTTTGATTTCCATGGACAAACTCGGAGGTTCTAATCAATTTAATCATCTTTGGATGAAGCAACAAATAGACAAGATGCTCAGAGATATGAAGGCTATAGAAGAATGGGAACCCCATGGGATTATTACACATATCTATCTTTCTTTGTATAAATTTTTCTTGTTTTTATGGCACCATTCTCTTACTAGAATGATTGCCTCCTTTGTACAAAATACTTATTCAAAGTCAATACAAATATGTCTCTTTGAAAGTGCAAAAACTATTTGTCTTTTCTTTATGATTGTGTTTTGTTTGCAAAAACGTCCAATGATTCATTGATGAACATATGCATTTAAACATAATTACTGTTTACAAATAAACAAAATAAGAAAGACAATTAATGATAGGTTGGAAGGACAGGAAAACGTCTCTAGGCTATTCCATAAGTAATCCCCACAGTACATCATTTAAATCCCCAGCGGAACAAATTTCAATTTATTAATCCCCGGTAGAAATCGTCAAATTTCTCAGGATTCCCAAAGCAGATCTTACAAGCAGTACATGGCATTTCCCCCACAATGGAATTTACTTCCCTCAACAAGAGTTTGTCAGTACTTCAAACTTCAAGACATTAAAATTCAACTTATCCTCAGCAGCATTCAAGGATTTATTTTCCTCAATCAAACAGCAATACAACAAATTAACTTATATACGCATACATTACATCCATATATCATAAACATTGATAAAGCAAATACATCGCATTATACATTTCATGCAATATAACTTTGTTTCAGCTAACATTTTACCTTTTTCAGGATAAGAGTAAAACAACTACCATTAACAATATGCAATCAGGATACAGTTCAGATACGCTCCAGACTCGGATGCCATTCTGTTACTCATTCAGATTTCAACTTTTAGATACAGTACAGATACGCTCCAGACACGGATGCCATTCTGATACTCGTTCAGATTCAGACTTCAGATATAGTACAAATATGCTCCCGATATGGATGCCATTCTGATGTTCATTCAGATTCAGACTTCATGATACAGTTCGGATACGCTCCAGACACGGACGCCATTCTGATACTCATTCAGACTTCATGATATAGTTCAGATACGCTCCAGACTCGAATGCCACTCTGTTACTCATTCAGATTTCAAGTTCAGATACGCTCCAGACACGGATGCCATTCTGTTACTCATTCAGATTTCAACCTTTAGATACAGTACAGATACGCTTCGGACATGGATGCCATTCTGATACTCATTCAGATTTAGACTCCAGATACAAATCAGATACGCTTCAGACACGGATGCCATTCTGATACTCATTTAGATATAACCTTTCAGATACAGTACAAATACGCTCCAGACACGGATGCCATTTAGATATCCATTCAAAGTTCAAATCCAGATACAGTTCATATACGCTCTAGACACAGATGCCATTTTGATACTTATTCTTTCAACTTACAACTTACAATTCAACAAAAATTCTTGGATGGAATCTACAAGCCCATCTCCAACAAGATTCTATCACTTCTCCAAATGGCATCTTTAAGCCCATTCCCTCAACTACACATCGTCGAGTGCAAATTTCTGGGCACTCTAGTATCCAATCATTCTTTCACCTTCAAGTCACGAATGGCAAAACTCACCAATCTAACTCTTCAGGTTTAAGAAGATTGAACAGGGGCAGCTGTTGTACCCCAAAATTTACCCTCTCATTTATCAAGACTTTTCTCACAAGATCTCTTTGATTTAAGACTGGATTAGGGTTTGACAAGCTCAAGACACCTCCTCATGCATTGATGACCAAAATTAAGGTTTGAGTTTGCACAAGGATTCTTGGACTATCAATGCTTCATATGACTTTCAAGCATCATTATGAACCCGTAATATTACTCATGATAAGTTTCAAGCCTTGAACCACATTTTTGATCAGTCAATTGGACAGTTGACCTAAAAATCAACTGTATGCTGAAAAGTCAAACTTTGACTTTTTGGTCAAAATCAATTGCCAAGGATCATAATTCATCAAAACATGTAAAAATGTGAAATTTGTTCATCAAGGAATCAAAGATTGAAGATTTGATTTTAAAATTTGAATTTTTCTTAACTTAGAAATTTTTCTGTATAGAAAATTTCTTATTTTTTCTCAAATTTAGGCCAATTTTCCACCATGATACAAGATGATTCAAAGAAAGTTCCCAACATGAAAGTTGTAGATCTCCATGAAATCTACAACTTTTATTCACAAATTTGTCCCTAAAGATGCTTGGATCTCAAGATATAATTTTATGAATACATGCCCATGAACTAAATAACTTAGTGAAATTTTTCCCTAATTTAGGCAGGTTTTGGACCCAACTTCATGGAAATTTTCCACCTAGTTAAAATGGGAATATTGAAATGCATTTCAAAGATGAGTTATAGAGCACATTTCAAGCTTTCCAAAATATCTAAGAACTCCTTGAGATCATTTTTGAGTAGGGAGAATCGAAGAGATGAAGTTGGCAATTTCTCACTTTGAATTCAAGCCATTTCATGAAGAACAAATTTCAAATCAGTACCTATGCTGCCTAATCCATGCTTTACAGGTCCCAAACTTGTTTCTTACTCCTTAATTTAATGCTTACTCAGTTGACAAAGTCTTAATTCAAGCCCAAAGGTCTTTTTCCAAGCATTATTTCCATAAATGGCATAAAGTTGCCATTGCCATTTTGAAAAAGCTTTACTTTTGCAACTTTACAAATCTTGAGCATTGGACCTGTCTTCTCTGCACACACAAATCCTCCAGGTCTAAGGCAACTTGTATAGAGCTCATACCAACTCCAAGCAATCCAGTACAAGCATGTGAATACTTGTCCCTTCACTTTGCTTCAAAAGCAAGAAAGTGTGCAAAAAGGCTACAACTCAAGGATCTGTTGAAGAGCTGACTTAAAACTTTTTCCATACTAATACACAAACATATTACACTTGAAAACACGATTGCTAAAGTACTGAAACACTCTAAAACTCCATATCACCAAAAAAATGTCAAAACTTGCAGTTTGTGCATAAGCATAACAATCCATCATTTGGCTCGTGCGTTTCAAGTTTCAATCATCCAAACACTTTACCTACTTCATATCTAAGTAATCCAAACCATCATCCCTGCACTGTAACTCCTCCTTCTCCATCTTCCATTTTTTTTTTCAAAGCTTGCAGGTTGACTTGGAAAGAGAGTTCCAGGCACTTCCAAAGCAAGACAAGGATTGGAATACACTCAGGGAGGTTCAAGCAAGCTCAAGCAATCATCAGGCCTTCATAAATCTCACTCAAACTCCATTCATGATTTCAACTGAAAGAGGTAAAAATCTCAAATTCTATCTCTTCATACATGTATCCATTGGCCACGATTTGTGAATAAACAATGTGGACCTCATTGCTACGAAGCTGTACATATCTATAACTTGCATTTATTTGGCCTGAGTTGAGAGAATTTTAAACTTGAAGTTCCTGGAAAAATTAGGTTTAAATTTAGGGCTTTTAAAATTTGTTTTGATCTTTGATTGTTAGCTTACATGATTTACATGGTTGAAATCGTGGGAATGAGTACTACCATTTTCATGTTGGAAGTTTTCATTTTCATGGAGAAATGAGAAAGTTACAGAGCTTATGGCCAACTTGAGGAAGAAGATGAAGTACAGGGCAAGGGCATTGTTTGCGTTATGTTTTTGTTGTTTCATATAAATCAACGGATGTATAGACACCCCAGTGGCAAGGTAGCGCGCTGGTGAGGCCCAGGTCATGGGTTCAAACCTTGGCGCTACCTTCTGTTTTTCATACTTTTCCATTTTTCCATTTTTGCTGTTTTGCAGGTTTGGGCCTCAACACTGGGCCTTATGTTTTTTTCTAACATCCACCTCCTGATTAATCAGGATACCCCTGGCCTATTTATTTTCAATTATTTATTTTATTTTGTTTTACTTCATAAAATATTCTTTTCTTAAATACATAAAAATCATAAAAAATATAAATTTGATAATATTTCATTTTTATTTTATTTTATTTTATTTTATTTTATTTTTCACATAAAAAATAAATTTTATCTTCAATATATACTAACTATCTTACTTAAATAAATTTGTAAAAATAAACTTAGATATATTCTTATCTTTTCTTTTATATTTATATATATATATATACTTGTAAGTATTTATTTTAACATATAAAAACTAAATATTTTCATAAAATATTATTTATTTTTAATACAAAAAATACATAAAAATAATACATAAGAACTTTATTTTCTTTTTTTAATTAGAAATTAGGGTTAACTTTGGTTTTCAAGAATTAATTTCTTTTCCTTAAATTTATTAGGTTTAGGTTAAAACTTTTTTTCATATAAAAAACCAAACAAAATATTCTTTGCATATACATATATCATTGCATATTTTATTTAAATATTATATATTATTTATTTCAATATTCGTACGAATTCGATTTGGTTGTAATAAGCTTATTTAGATTTATATTCTTGCAAATCCCCATTCATAATTTGTATTCCCCCTCCCATAAATTGTTGTAATAGCGTAGTAATCTTTACATTACGCAATTTACCGCTTTTACATACCATGTTAGTAATTAGGGTTTGAATGGCAAGATAAAAACAAATCAAATAGAAAACCCTAAATCCAAGACAAAATCAAAGCATGAAAATAACACACTTGCACACAAGCATCCTTAGGGTTTCTCCACTTGGTTGCCTTATACAAAAATGGTCATATTACGCATGCGAAGTATCTTGGCAAAAGAAACAAATATAAGATCATAGTCCCTCGATGACGCTATTTAAAGTTGCCTTACAAAATGATCTTGGTCCCACAAAAATGCTACGATACTTCGCAACATTGCTAATCATGGCTATACGATGACCCACGCCTGTCCCGTTTATATATAAAGATAGGGTTGCTTACCAAATCAATGGTAAGACAACAATGTCAAAGGAATAGAAAATGCACAAGAAAGACATTTGAGTAGGTAGATTACTTCTAGTTACTTGCTCTATTTCTAAACAACTATCCTTGCTATTTTCAAAACAAACACACACATTTCCAAACATTTTACAAACATTGAAAACATTTTCAAAAAGACAAACATCTTTTTATACATTCTTACAAACGAGAATCATTACAAATATTGCCTAAACGAATGGCCTCTTTTACAAAATACTTTCAAAACCACACCAAGAACAATTTCAAAACAAAAGCAAGTGATCTAGAAAGTAACTAAGAGCCCATGGAAAACCATGGATGAAAAGGATGCTAATACCTTCCCTTTTCATAATCTACCCCCCGAACTCAAGAAACAATCTCAAAGGTATTTCCTGTGCTTTTTCACCTTTCCTTTTGGATAAAAGAAAAGTCGGTGGTGACTCTTGCTAACCGTAACATTTGCGATAAAATGCAAAACCCTCAAGTCAGTTCTCCCACTGTATCACACTATTCAATATGGTTGTAATATTTAAGCTCCTATCCATCCCCATTTATAAATTGTACCCCACCCCATAAACAATGTAATAGCGTATGACTTTATTTTCTGCAATTTACGCTTTCAAATACAAATGCTAGTAACTAGGGTGTGTATGGAAAGATAAAAATCAATCTTAGAAAATCCTAATTCAAGACAAAATAATGCATGAAAAATAAACACTTGCACACTTGCACCTCTAGGGTTAACTCCACTTGTTTCCTTAAAAATGGTCATGATATGCATGTGAGACATCTTAGCAAAAACAATCGAAAATACAAGATCATAGTCCCTCGATGATGCTACGAATGTTTCCTTACAAATGATCTTGGTCCCTTTAGAGAAATGATAAGGTATCTCACAACATTTCTATTCATGACTATACGATGACCCGCGCCCATCCCTTTACATCCAAAGATAGGGCTTCTTATCAATCAATGGTAAGATAACAATATCAAAGGAAGAGAGAAATGAACGAAAGAATTTTGAGTAGGTAGAATGTTCTTATATGCTTGCTCACAATCCATCTTCGAAACAAGACATCTTTCCAAAATACACCAAACACTTTCAAAACATGAAATATTTTCAAAAAGTCCAACACTTTGTATGGATTCTTATAGAGACGAGAATCATTACAAAGTTTTCCTAAACGAAGGCACTTTTCAAAAATACTTTCAAAAACCTATCACAAACACATTTCAAACAAAGCAATTTCAAAATTGGTCTAGCAAGCAAGTAAGATCCCATAGATAACTATGGATGAAAAGGGTGCTAACACCTTCCCTTTTCATAACCTACCCCCCGAACTCAAGAAAATATCTCAAAGGTCTTTCCTGTTCTTTTCACCTTTTCCTTATTGGATAAAAGAAAAGTCGGTGGTGACTCTTGCTATCCGCAACAATTGCGATAAAACACAAAACACCCAAGTCAGTTCTCCTACCGTATTACAGAACTGGCGAGTCTGCTAGGGATTAGCTTAAAAGTGGAGTTACCTCAGAGCTAGATCACATTTTAATTGCTTTCATTGTATGATTTGTTTTCTTTATATTATGGGTCCTTGTTTGGGTTTGTGTTGTACCCCAAAATTTGCCCTCCCATATTTCTCAATACATTTCAAGTGAGGTCCTCAAATTGCTCAAGGAAGTCCAAGGGTTGACCAGACAAACTATCTCCTAAGGTAGTCTACCCCAAATTAGGGTTTCACTTTGCATCAAGATGTTTGAGTCCAAAGGATCCCAAATGATCACCATTGTCCTAATATGTTCTCAAGATCATCCATGTCAAGTTTCAAGCCTTGCAGAGGAAGTTTGCTCAGTCAATTGCTCAAAGGTCTGAAAATCGACTGTGCTAGGGCAAAAGTCAACGGTGGCCAACATACAGTTAAACTTCAAGATTTTTGGTCAACATTATCATTTTGAAGATTATTCATCATTTTATCAAGGGTTGATCATGATTCCTCAAGGATTGCTCACAATTCATCAAAACCCAAAAGTTGCTAAATTAGGGTTTTGTAGGAAAAGTCAACTCAACTTTGACCAAGCATAACTTTCTCACACTTTATCAAAAATGACCCATCCAAAGCTCATTTTGAAGAGGATGTAATTACCTACAATACATATTCAGCTCCAAAGTTCAAAATATGCACTCACAAGAAGATATAAATTTGGACATTATAGGTCATTTTGAAAAGTCAACAAAAACACCTTTTTTTGTCAAAGCTTCATACATGAACATGGAAGACTCAATTAAGATGAGATCAAAAGGTTTGCTTAGAGGACATCTTAAGATTTCTAAAAAGACCCAGAACACATGTCTAGGGTCAAAATTGAAGGAGTTATGCATTGGCAAAGTTGACCTTTTTTGCAAAATTGCCAAAAGTCAAATGTGGCCAAAATTGTAATTTTTGTCAAATGGGCCCAACTTTTTATGCTTGCATTGAGTTTGTAACATGATCCACGACTCATGATCCTTCCCATTTTTCATTATTTTATTTTTGTCATTTATTTTGATTTTATTTTAATTAAATCAAATAAAATCAAAATAAAATCATGAAAATATCAAAACTAATCAAAGCTTGAGATTTTGTGCATGTTTAGGCCTCTTATACAGATGGAAAGAAAATCAAATCATGCAAGCTTCATTTGGACACAAAAAGATTGGATTTCGCTTGATTTGGAAATATTTGCATAAGGATCAAATCTTGAATCAATGATCTTAATTGAGGAAGATTTGAAATAAGTTTGTAACCCTAATTCGTTCTAGGGTACATAAGGAACATGTGTAGACCATAAACAAGAGGATTAGAGGCGTACAAAGGTGAAAGAAACTTTCAAAAAAATCAAGAAGAGTTGCAAACTGATTTCTCAGTTCCAGGCTTCCTCAAGCCATTCCGGTCACATAAATCATTTTCTGGACGTTCCAGGATGTCATTAACAAGCTTCTTAACCCCCAGAAACACGCTGTAAGTGTCCCATGATATCCATGTTTTTTGAAATCGTATATCCTAATTCTGGCACTGTTAGCATGTTGTATTGACACATTCTTAATCCTTATGGTGTTTGCAAGCTAATGGTAATATCCAATTGTATTTTTATTGGCTATACAGCAAGTTGCCATGGCTATGGTTTTTAGTTTCGTTTTTAGGGATTTTGTGTACAGGTACAATTGGCCATGGATAAGGGTACCATGATGCTCGTGAGGTTGCCACGAGTTGATTGGTACCATTATTGTACATTTATCTTGCTTGCATAAGGTTTTGGAGAAACACATGCTTATACCTACGCCCAGGTGACCGTAGGTAAAAGTTCAAAAACTTTTAGCAACGGAGGGAGGAAGGAGATGATAACGTGGCGCCCCATGGATGGTCCATTCAAATCTGCGTGCGTTTTGATAAATATTGTTTTGTTTTTTTCATATAATGATTATTTGTTGTTCTATGTACAAAAGAACAAGCCAGTTCATATGGTCAGCGTGTGTTGTGAAAATGCCAAAGGGCCTGGGTTCGATTCCCAGGTCCCCAACTTTTCTTTCTATATTTTTTCTATGCATAATTAGGTACACAGGTATACAACAAGTCCCCCACGCGTCCTCATTGTCCAACCAATCAGATCATCCACATGCTAGATCCAAGGATTCCCAATGAAGGTCTACCATGGACATCAGTCAAGCGTGTACACGGAATCTGGAAAAGTCAAATGGGCTAGGCGTTATTGGACCCAGATTTGCCATCAACACCTCCTTTTTGCTATGATACCAACAGGCCCATTCTTATTTCTTTTCTAATTTTTTCTTTTATTTAATTTATTTTATTTAATTATTTTCTAACACAAACTAATTTCTTTTTTTTTTTACAAAAAAAAATCATAAAATCAATTTCACCAATTTAGAATTTAGGTTTTATTTTATTTTATCAAATTTAATTTTATATTAGTTTTAATTTAATTTAGGGTAATCATAACTTTTTTTTTATATATAATTAAAATCCATTAGAAAAAATTAGGGTTAACATGTAATTTAAATTTTATTTCTTTTCTCAATAAAATAAAAATACAAAAATAGTTAATTTAATTATTTTTCTTAAATAAAATTAATTAGTAATTAGGTTTGTATTTATTCAATTAAAACCTTATTTTCTCAAAATAATCAAAAACAACAAAAAATGATTTTTTTTTCCAATTAAGTTTAGACGGGGTCAAAACCCTAATTTTCTCGTTCTCGTTTCATCGCGCGCCTTTATTATTTTTGCAAATATTAATGTAACTGCTTAAAGTATGTAATAGTTTAATTAGGATTTTCTTTCATTTCTCATTTTACGGGTTTTTGGCTATGTAATTAATCCCTCTCCCCGAAGCCTTGTAATAGCGTAGTTTAATTTCTCGCATTTTAATTTTCTCAAATATTAACTATTAGATGTATGATAATAGGATTGCATGACAAGACTGTATGTTAATTTAAAATGGTTAGCAAACCCTAATGTGCACAGATAATAACTGAAATCAAATCACTCACACATCCACACTCTTAGGGTATACTCTCACTTCGGTTGCCTTCGGTAAACGATCATTAAGTATAGGGTGTTTTAGTGGTCGCCCTCCTGTCTAAACAAAGATCAAAAGTCCCGTTCGGAAATGTTGCCTCGGAAAGGTTGCCTCGGAAATGTTGCCTCGAATATGATCTTAAGACACTAGGGTTATTACTAAGACGTCCTAACATTGCTTTAGTGATCGTACGTCCCTTACGAATTGACCCTTACAAATCCAACGATGGTGCTACCTACTATTTAATAGTGGGATAGCGTTGTCTAAAGGAAACAAGAACAAAAACATTCTTTTTTTGAGTAGGTAGATGCTAGTAGGTACTTGCTCAAAATCAAACTTTTTCACACTTACACCTTTTTTAAACAAAGTTTTCAAAACGACTTCGTAACACTCTTGAGGACTGATACAAGGGTTAAAATGAAGTAAAAAAAAACTTTTCAAAAACACACAAACACGGAAGCAATTTTTAAAATGATGAGGAAGTACCTAAGAGCCCGTAGAAAACCACAGATAGAAAGGGTGTTAATACCTTCCCTTTCTATAATCTACCCCCGTACTCAAAATCTCAAAAAAGGAATTTTTATGTGCTTTTGTCCTTTCCAGTTGGATAAAATAAAAGTCGATGGCGACTGTTGTACCCCAAAATTTTCCCTCTCATTTATCAAGATTTTTCTCACAAGACTTCTTGGACTCAAGACAAGATTAGGGTTTGGTCAGCTCAAGACATCACCTTGCACTGATAACTTGAAATTAGGGTTTGAGGTTGCACAAGGATTTTTGGACCATCAATGCTTCATGTGACTTTCATACACCATATTGGACCCCTAAGATTGCTCATGCCAAGTTTCAAGCCTTGAACCACATTTTTGACCAGTCAATTGGACAGTTGACCTAAAAATCAGCTGTATTGAGGAAAAAGTCAACCATGGCCAATTTACAGTCAAACTTCATAATTTTTGATCCACAACCACATTTTATAATCATATGTACCATTTGATCAAGTTTGGATCACAACTCCTCAAGAAATTTGATCAAATCATCAAAAGGGCAAAATGGTCAAAATTAGGGTTTTGACTGAGAAAGGGCAATTTCTGATTTTTAACCTAGCCAATGGCCAATTGGGTTCAATCATGATTTCAAGGACTCAATGGCATCATCTTGACCTAATTACATGGTTCAAAAGATCTCAAGTTCATAGGATTGACAGATGAATTTTCCAGTCAACTGATCAAAAATCAACTGTACACTGAAAAGTCAAACTTTGACTTTTTGGTCAAAATCAAGTGCCAAGGGTCATAATTCATCAAGATATGTGAAAATATGAAACTTGTTGACCAAGAAAACCAATTTTGCAAATTAGGGTTTTGAATTTGAAATTTTTCATAACTTAGAATTTTTCTAAGTATGGAAATTTTCTTATTTTTTCCCAACTTTCCACCACTTTTTCACCATGATAAAATTGGATTAAAAGGAAACTTCCAATATGAAAGTTGTATTCCTCCATGATATCTACAACTTTGCTTCACAAAGTTTTCCCAAAAGATGCTTGGATCTCAAGTTATGAATTTGTGAATAGGGGTCCATGAACTAAATAACTTAGTGAAAATTTGACCTAATTTAGGCAGTTTTTTGACCTAACTTCATGGACATTTTTCACCTAGTTCCAAGAGGTAGTTCAAAATTAATTTCAAATATGGATTGTAGAGCATGTTGCAATCTTTACAAAATATCCAAGAACTCTCCAAGATCATTTGTGGTTAGGGAGAATCGAAGAAGAGAAATTTGCATTTTGTCACTTTTGTTCAAGCCATTTTCACAATGCATCAAGTTGCAAATCTGATCAAGCATGCTTGTACCTTGCATTAAATGTCCTAACTCATTCTACACTCTATAATTAAATGCTAACTCAGTGGTTAATGGCTTTATTTTGGCTCTTGGAGCATTGTACAAGAAATAATCCATAAATGGTATAAAGGGCACATTACCATTTTCATAAAGGCAAGCTTTTCCAACTTTACAAACCTTGAGCCTTGGACCTGTTATTTTGTTACAAGCAATGTCCACAGATATCAAGCAATGTTTACCAACCCTTGGCAGCCCTAGAACTAGCCAGTACAAGCATGTTGGCTCAAGTCACTTCACTTTTCTTCAAAAGCAAGAAAAGTTGCAAAAGTCTAAAGAACTTGTACATATGATAAAGGATGGACTTGGCATCATTCTATATACGTTGACAAACTTATCACAAGGCTACACATGAATGCTTGACCTCTAAAACATTCAAAAACTCCAAAACTCCAAATTTCTGCCCAACATTGCAGTTTCTGCAAAATCATAGCAAGCTCAATATTTGCTCGTGCGTTTTGCCTTGTAACACTTCAAACACCTTCCATACATCCCACTAAGGACATCCAAGCAATCATCCTGCAACTGTGTGCTCTGTTTCAACCTTTGCAATTTTAACTTTGGAAGGTTGCAGCTTAACTTCTACAGGGAGTTTCAACCATCCACAAGGCCAGCTAAGCATTGGAATAGCTTGAGGGAACTTCAAGGAAGCTCACACGATCCTCAGGCCTCACTCAAAGTCCCCACATTGCCATATCCAAATCCAGCTGAAGGAGGTATTTTTCAAAACTTTATCTCTCTATTTAGGCATCCTCAAGCCACGATTTGTGAAGCAAAAATGTAGTCTCTAGCATGGTGAAACTGTACATATGCATACTTTACATTTATATTAACTGAGCTAAGAGAATTTGAATGTTGAACATGCTGAAAAAATTAGGTCAGAAATTAGGGCTACTGAAATTCTCCCTGATCTTTGAGAGTTAGATTATGAATTTTATATCATTGGAATCGTGAGATTCCAAGCTACATTTTTTATGTTGCAAGATTTTGTTTTTGTGCAAGCGTTTGAGAGTTGCAGGTTGAACTGCAAACACGCGCGCAAAGTGGACGAAGGACATGGACGATGGCTGGCTTGGGCCTTGGGCGCCTCGGGCCTTCTGTTTTGACTTTCCACACCCCCTGACTTAATATCCACACCCCCTGTCTTTATTTTGTTTATTTTCCATATTTTCTTTTCATTTTTATATTTATCATTTTTATTTATTTTTCTGAACCATAAAAAATCATGAAAAATATTTTCTTTATTTTTTGTATTTTATTTTATTTTTTTATTTTATTTTTTGCATAAAATAATAGTTTATTAGGATAATATGCTTTATTTTCTTAAATAAATTGTAAATATATTTAATAAATACTATACATTTTTATTTTATTATTTTACACATAAAATATTTATTTTCATACACATTTTAATTTTTAATATTACATAATATTATTTATTATTTTCTTGTATAAAAATGGACAAAATATAAATATAGAATATATATTTTCTTTTAAATCAAAAACTAGGGTTTCACCCTTTCAAAAATAATACTATTATTTTTTCCTTTTTCTAGGGCTTAAGTAATTTATTTTCTCATACAAAAAATCAAATACAAAACATTTTTGCATAAATACATTGCATTGCATATTTAAATATTTGTATATTTATTTATTTCACACATAATTCAATTGGGTTGTAATAGTATTTTAGGGTTTATTTTTTAAGCAATATCCCTATTCAAAAACTTGTATCCCCCCTCCCATAATAATTGTTGTAATAGTTTAGTTTACTTTTACGCAATTTATCGCATTTATACCATGTGTAGTAAATTAGGGTTTTGCATGATAAGACAAAAAACAAACAAATAGACAAGACCTAATACAAGACAAATACATGTAAAATGACACACATTGCACACAAGCACCCTTAGGGTTTCATCCACTTGGTTGCTTAACAAAATGACCATGGTATGCATGCAAGGTATCTTGGCAAAGCAAAACAAACAAAATAAGATCATGGTCCCTCGATGACGCTATCAAAAGGTTGCCTAAACGAATGATCTTGGTCCCTCAAAATGCTAAAGATACTTGGCAACATTGCTATCATGGTCATAGGATGACCCACGCCCGTCCCGTTTTACATCCAAAGATAGGATTGTTTACCAAATCAATGGTAAATCAATAATGTCAAAGGAATAAAAATGCACAAGGAAGACTTTTGAGTAGGTAGATAGCTTATAGTTACTTGATTAATTTCAAAACAATCCTTGATATTTTCAAACAAACACATACACATTTCAAAACATTTCCAAACAATCTTTCAAAACATTGAAACATTTTTTTCAAAAGACAAACATCTTTGTATACATTCTTACGAACGAGAATCATTACAAAGATTGCCTAAACAAAGGCCTCTTTTCAAAATACTTTCAAAACCACACAAAGCACCATTTCAAACAATTTCAAAGCAAAAGCAAGTGATCTAAACAAGTAACTAAGAGCCCATGGAAAACCATGGATGAAAAGGGTGCTAGCACCTTCCCTTTTCATAATCTACCCCCGAACCCAAAAACAATCTCAAAGGTCTTTCCTGTGCTTTTTTACCTTTCCTTTTTTTGGATAAAATAAAAGTCGGTGGCGACTCTTGCTAACCGCGACATTTGCAAACACAAACGCAAAACCTCAAGTCAGTTCTCCCACTGCATCACAACGACTCTTGCTTACCGCGACATTTTGCAAACACAAACGCAAAACGCAAACCAGCATTTTCCTAAAACAGTCCGGTTCTGCCACCGTATCACAAAATTGGCGACTCTGCTGGGGATTGATAAGTGGGGTATACCTTAGGATTTAGTTCATCATATTTGCTTCTCTTGTTTGTTTTGGTTGCTTTACTTTTAAGGGTTTTGTATTGGGAGTTACTATAGATCCTAACCCGGATCTAAGAAACACCTTTTAGGTAAGTAGCAATAAACTGTAAGGGAACTGTACAGCATAGACCGATACGTTGAAGCAGTAGCTATGTTGATGTGGCACATTGGTTGGTACCGGTATCCCTTGTGGAGAAATGAGGAGAATACGGGGCTGCTATGTGTGTCGTTAAGCATCAACTGACCTTAGAACCCATAATTAACCAACTTGGCCATTAGAAAGTAGTGAGATAGCCGACCTCGGTGTAAAGCTAAGAACTGGTTGATACTCGATGCTACACTCATTGAGACCATACTCTCGAGATAGTTTCGGCCACAAGAAAAGATTGCGTGAGTTGAAACCATGACCGATGGAGGATGGTCAATGATATTGAGAACCTCTAGAACCCGGTTACTTTTGCTAGGGCAGGTTGAAACCAACTGAACTTCAAGAGGGTAATACCTAGACCCCATGCAAGCCTTAAACTTAAGGGCTTTTATGTGATTTATTTGCCTTTGCCATGTCTGTTATCTGCTATACCCGTGTTGCTTTTATCATGACATAATGCATCATAACATAGCTTGCATACTTCATTATACTGACCATTTCAAAGACCGAGGGGATTTATCTTTATTCTGTTTTGCAGATTATGGATTCCATGCGCAGAAGCACCATCCGAGTTAACTTTATGCAAATACCTGCTCAACTCAAAGAGTTAGCCTCAAGAGTGTCCGAGACTTCTTCCTTCATAAGAGACATGGTCAGCTTCTTAGCCTGGTTACCTCAAAGTTTGATGAGAAGATAATGAGTGTGCTCTTCCAGTTCTTTGATCCTATGCATCATTGCTTCACTTTCCCATATTATCAGCTAGTTCCCACTTTGGAAGATTTCTCACACTTATTAGGCATATCCATCCTTGAGCAGATGCCCTTCATAGGTTTGGAAGAGACTCCTAGACCAGAAGACATTGCCTCAGCTCTGCATCTGAAACGGGCTGATGTAGTATCCAATTGGGAAACACGAAGCGGGGTTGAAGGTTTCCTATCCAAGTTTATGATAGATCAAGCTCAACTATTCTGGGATAGTTTGGACTTTCAGGCTTTCGAATATATCTTAGCTCTCCTGATCTACGGTTTGGTTCTCTTCCCGAATCCAGATTCCTTTATAGATGTGAATGCGGTTAAGATCTTCCTATCTCGCAATCCTGTGCCTACTCTTCTGGGTGATATCTTTCATGCCCTCTACACTCGTACTGTGCGTAGAAGAGGGGCTCTTATGTGTTGTATGCTGCTGCTGTCGAGGTGGTTTATTTCTCACCTCCCTAAGTCCGTGTTGAAGAATGAAGAAGGTTTAGGATGGTCTTACAGGATAATGTCACTTTCCCATACAGACATTCTTTGGAGTTCTAAGGTTATGGAAATCACTGTTGTCATTGATCGTTGCAGGGAATACCCTAATGTCCCACTGCTTGGAATCAGAGGGGGAATAACCTACAGTCCTTGTTTAGCTTTGCGACAATTTGGTCGTGCTCGGAGAGACGATCCTCATGAACTACTTCTTACAGATATTGCATTTGACTACAAGGAAGACGTAGACGAGCATCGCCGGAGGTTTATACGAGCTTGGGGCATGGTGAACAGATCTGACCCTCAAGATCTAGGACCAAGGACTTCCCTCCCTATGCAGCCTTACCTCCAGTGGGTCTGAGCTCGTGCTCAGAAGCTTGGGATGCCCTATGAAGTTGTTTTGCCAGTGATAGTGGAGCCCACTAATGAAGAAGGCATTCCTTATACAGTCCTTTATCCCTACATGCCCACTGACCTTGGGGCATTGAAGAGATCATGGATTCAGCTGAAAGAGGAGAGGGATACCTATCGAGAAAAGTACTATGAGCTAGAAAGGAAAATCTTGAAGCTCACCAGGAAACTCGAGAATGAAAGAACGATCAATGACTATGTCAGCACCAAGGGGAAGCGACCATGGGATTTCTGACTTTGCTTTTTCTAATTTAGATTTGTTTTTCATTTACTTCTTTGTAAATGCCTTAAATGCATTGTTGAACCTTTTTACAAGTTTAATCTAATAAAGTTTATTCATTTTTTTGGTTTGCAAATTTAAATCTCCCAAAGTCTTTGAAATCATTACATATGCATCCCATTATCATGCACGCCATTACAGGCACCATTACAGGTTTCTCATCTTCTTCGCTGTTTATTTCAGCAGAAATGTCTTCCGATCAAGCTATCAAAGATCTTCAGGCACAAAATTCCCAGTTCCAAGAGATGTTCTTGAGCTTGGCCAAAGGGCAAGAGGATTTGAAAGCTCTCATTCTGAAAGAGAAAGAGAAGAAGAAGAAGAAGAAGAAGGTCGTTCTCCTGAGTATGGGAAAAAGGTTCAGGGATAGGTTGAAACAACAAGTTGATCTGTCCTTTTCATCCAAGGAAGGGGAGGACCAAGAAGAAGAAAAGGGCCCCAGTCCTGCAATCCCTGATAATGATACTGATTTTGATGAGGAGCAATATCCTCCTGCCGAGGATAGGTACAAGCAGTTAGAAGACCGTCTGAGTGCTATGGAGATTCAGAAGATCTCTGGTTTGGATTTCGGAGAATTGGGATTGGTATCTGGAGTGGTGATCCCTCATAAGTTCAAACTCCGGTTTTTGCCAAGTACGATGGAGTATCCTGTCCAAAACTCCATCTCCGCTCGTACGTCAGAAAAATCCAACCCCACATTGCTGATAGAAATTTGTGGGTACACTTCTTTCAAGATAGTCTGTCAGGGACTCATCTTGAATGGTTTTATCAATTGGAAGGAGCTAATGTCCAAAATTGGGAAGACCTTGCTGCTGCTTTTTACAGGCAGTACCAATATAACGCCGACCTTGCTCCCACTCGTACTCAGCTTCAGGGTATGTCTATGGGTGCAAGCGAAGGCTTTAAGGACTATGCTCAGAAGTGGAGATACTTGGCTGGAAGAGTCCAACCCCCTTTGTCTGACAGGGAGTTGGTTGACATGTTTCTGGGGACGCTATCTGGTCCATTTTTCAATCATCTGATCGGCAGTTCGTCATCTGGGTTTACTGAATTGATTTTGACTAGAGAGAGTAGAAGTTTGTATCCGAAGTGGTAAGATACAGAAGGATACTTCATCAAGTGCAGTAAGGAAGCCTTTCACCGGTAAGAAAGAAGCTAGTGCAGTATATGGCTCGAGGAGCCAAAACAGACCTGAACACCGTCAAGCAGTAAATGCGGTAGTGATATCAAGACCCACGGTTGCTCCACAATGCAACAATTAGCAAAGGGTGGAAAGACAATAGAGACAGTACACTCGGCTCAATATGACCTTGTCCCAAATTCTACCACAACTATTGAAGACCAACCTGGTAACTCTGAGGGAAGCCCTGAAGAACCCCAACACCACTTCTCCTCAATATAACCCGAATGCCCGCTGCACCTATCACTCCAAAAGTCCAGGTCATGATACAAACAACTGTTGGGCCTTGAAGAATAAGGTGCAAGACTTGATCGAAGCCAAAGAGATTGAGTTTGACGCTCCGGAGAAGCCCAACGTCATAAATGCACCCATGCCCAAGCATGGCTCGGGAATCAATGCTATTGAGTCTGTCTCCGCCACGGAAAATGATGACGAAGAAGATTTAGATATTGACAGCTGGATCTATCCTACAACCAATGGTGGACTAAACAACTGGACGGTGAAAGAATTCGTACCTGTTTCTTTTATTACACAGTAATTGACTTTTGTTTTGAGATTTGTAATAAATAGTTTGAAACTTTACGGCCCAGTGCCTTGCCCGAGGCACCTTGGATTTGCTTGTGAGGGCTTATTATTTGTCATTTTCATATATCATCAATAAAGCATTGGACGTTTTCTTACATCACAAATTTTGTGCTCCTTGTTTCTCTTTTTCATATCTCACTTTATCAAAAACATTTATTCTCTTACACACACTCACGTATCATAATGCAGATCCACATCCACTCTGGATCCCATTGATAACAACTCTGCTACTTCCAGTTATGACTTTGAAAATCTGATCAACCAAGACGAGGATGAAGGTGAGGATGATTATGAGGTACCTGGAGAACTTGCTAGATTGTTACTGCAGGAAGAGAGGGCCATACAGCCTCATGAGGAGCCAGTTGAATCAGTGAATTTGGGTACAGAGGAAGACAAGAAAGAGGTCAAGATAGGTGTGAATCTAGAGCCTAGTGTCAAACAACGGTTGATAAAGATGTTACGCGACTATGTTGAAATATTCGTCTGGTCCTATGAAGATATGCCCGGTTTGGACACCGATATTGTGGTTCACCGCTTGCCAACTAAAGAAGACTGCCCTCCGATAAAGAAGAAAGTTTGCCGTATGCGCCCTGAGATGTCTGAGAAAATAAAAGCTGAGGTCATGAAACAGTTTGACGCCGGATTTCTAGCTGTCACTTCTTACCCGCAATGGGTTGCCAACGTTGTTCCGGTGCCTAAGAAAGATGGTAAGGTACGGATGTGTGTGGACTATAGAGATCTGAACATGGCGAGCCCCAAAGATGACTTCCCACTTCCTCACATCGATGTTCTGGTCGACAACACCGTGCAACATAAGATCTTCTCCTTCATGGATGGTTTTTATGGTTACAATCAGATCAAGATGGCTCCCGAGGACATGGAGAAGACAACCTTCGTTACACAGTGGGGCACCTTCTGTTACAAGGTAATGCCTTTCGGGTTGAATAATGCTGGGGAAACTTATCAGCGCGCCATGGTCGCTTTGTTCCACGACATAATTCACCATGAGATCGAGGTTTATGTTGATGATATGATCGCAAGGTCCTAGGATGAGGAATAACACCTTGACCATCTCCAGAAACTGTTCGACAGGTTGAAGACGTACAAGCTAAGGTTAAACCCGAACAAGTGCACCTTCGGGGTAAGGTCTGGTAATCTGCTAGGTTTCGTCGTCAGTGATAAGGGTATTCAGGTAGACCCTGCCAAGGTGAAGGCCATACAGGAAATGCCGGTTCCCCGCACAGAAAAGGAAGTTAGAGGCTTTTTGGGACGTCTAAATTACATTGCCAGATTCATTTCACATCTGACTGCTACTTGTGAGCCAATCTTCAAGCTGCTGAAGAAAGATCAAGTGGTAATATGGAATGATGAATGTCAGACCGCTTTTGAAAGGATCAAAGAATATCTTCAAGAACCGCCAATTCTGATGCCTCCAGTTGAAGGAAGATGTGATCGGTGGATCTGGAACTGACTGTTTAACGCTGGTTCGCGAAATGTCGCGGTAAGCAAGAGTCGCCACCGTCTTTTATTTTCTCCAATATGGAAAGGACAAAAGCACAGAAAAATTCCTTATTGAGATTAGTTCTCGGTTCGGGAGGTAGATTTATAGAAATGGAAGGTGTTAGCACCCTTTTTATCCATGGTTATCCATGGGCTCTTAGATACTTGCTCATTTGTGTTTTCAAAAATGTTTGTTTGCTTTTCAAGGTGAGTGGGTTTGAAAAAGTTTCGTTTAAAATTTCAGTTCGACTCTTGTATCAGTCCTCAAGAGTGTTTGAAAAGTTGTTTTTGAAAGCTTTTTGCAAAGTGTCGGTGTGAAAAGAAGTTTTTGATTTGTTTTGAATTAGAGCAAGTATCTACGAGTCATCTACCTACCCTAAGGAATTAGTCTGTGTAAATGTCCTTAAGGTAGTGCCATCCCACCATTGAGAGGTAGGTAGCACCACCGTTGGAGGGGTTCGGGTCAATTCGAGTTTAGGGACAGTGTGGTCACCAGAGCAATAGTAGGACATCTTAGAAGCTATCCCCATGCCATGTTCATGGACATGAGGACTTACTAAAACGTCCTCTACTCGACGACCACGTTTCGAGGGCAAGGCAACAGTTAGGCGTACCCTACGAGTGGTGTGTGATTTGTGTGTCATTTTCAGTTATTATTTGTCTTGTCATGCATTGGGTGAGCTACGCTTGATTTTATTTTTGTCCATTCATTCTTTCATGTGATAGTTAGCAATTAAAAGATACGGAAATTAAAATGTGGAAAAATAAAGGTCCTACGCTATTACAAGGTGCGGGTCTACATCGCCAAATTAAACCAAGACCCGATTTGAATAAAAGTACGGAAAGTAAATGTCCTAATTAATATTACAAAGCTTTGGGGCAAATACATTATATCCATAAAAGAAATAAATGCGAAAAGAAATTAGAACCGAGTGCGAGGGCGTTGGACCCTTTAAAGAAATTAAATTGGAATTGAAAATTGATTTAATTATTAAATGAGAAAAAGAACTTATTTTTTATGTTTTTGGATTTATGAAATTAAAGAGAATTAATTGGAATTAAAAAGTTAAATAAAAACCTAGTTCTAAATTGTTTTTAATTTATTAAAGAAAAATGTTTAAGTTTGACCTAATTTAACCTAATTATTTAATGACAATTTTATTTACAAAATTAATTAATAATTAATAGTAATAAGAAATAAAAAAAAGATTATTTATTAAGAGAAAAGAATAACAATGCTAATACCTAATTTTTATATTTTTTAGTTATTAAGAAAATATTAAAATTAAAAGCCTAAATTAAACTAATTGGATTATTAAAATTTATATACAAGAATATTGATGAATTAAAAATTAAATGAAACACATTTTTATTTTTATGATTTTTTTGTTTTTTACATTTTTATATTATGAAAATTAGTTTTATGGAATTAAATAAACAATTAACATAATTAAAATAAATAAAAGAAAAGGAAAAAAGAGAGAAAGAAAGTACAAACATGGGGGGTTTTCTGACCCAATTAGGAGGTATATGCAAGCAATTTGGCCCAATCAGAATGAGGCCTTCCTTGACTTTCCCAGCGTGTTTGCCCATGGTTGACTGAGGGTGTATGGTGGAGCTGTACGTCTTGGCCATTGGATGGAGCCTCTGGGCGCGTGGCAAACCATATGGTGAGGACACATGATGGTCCTTGGAGAGAAGGCTGCATAGGAGCACGTTAAAACAAAATATATTGAATAAGTGGGGGACCTGGGAGTGGAACCCAGGTCCCAATGCTTGCAATTATCCCTGTCCACCAACTGAGCTATGCACGCGTGTTTGTTAGTATAATAAGATAGAAATAATATATGTGATAAGCAAGCACTATACTGAAGCCAAGTAAAAACGCGCTAACTTTCAAATCTGCCAATCACATGCCTACAGCTCAGCGTCTTCCTCATGGATTCTTCGTTTTGCCTGAAAATATAAGCTAGATAGCGGGGGTTTTAAACCCCCACAAACTGAAACAACGAATAATAGCGAATAGGATTTGAGCAATCATAAAAAAGGCGCGATGAGTGATTTGGCTTCATGGGAATGTCACGAATTCATTGGTCCCAGTTTCATGGCCTAATTTTTCCAGATACATAAACCCCTCTTTTGAGGTTTCTGAAACCCTAGCAAGCATCAATGGCGTATTCTTGTACAGGCAGCCATTCTTTAATTGAATGGTACCATTAGCTTTGGAATGATCATATTAGTACAAATGAAACATTAAAATGCATTGATATGGCCTGAAAACACAAACACGAATATGCAAAATGTTATGAACAGGGTGACTTGGTTATACCAGTTCTTTGCGTGTGGAGGTCTGATTTTGATTGGGAAAGCTTCCTGGTAGTCTTGGCAAGCTTATGGAATGGTTCTTTTGCTTTGAAACACACTCTAGCTATGAAATCAGTTTTGAAGTTTTTTGTGAAAAATGCAAATTTGTTCTATCAGTTTGGGCGCAGCTTGCTTGTTCTTTTGATTAGGGTTGTCTTTGTATATGTATGAGGAATGATTTAGGTTAACAAAACAAGTCCAAAATCCATGTTTTAATGCTTTTCAAATTTGTGATTTTCCATGATCTTTTTTCAATCTTTTTTCCATCAAAACATTGCCAATCATGGGAGATTCTTGCCTTTTTGAGTATGCACGAAATCTTGAGTGAATAAAGAGTGCAAATGCTGCACAAAAAGATTCCAAAACATTTGTTTAGTATTTTTTTCATATTTAATTTTAATTAAATGAATTAATAGGTTTAAAAATTCAATTAATAAATTAAAAATAAGAAAATAACTCCCCTTTGGGTCAATGGGTCGTGCATAGCTTTTGGGTGATGATTCTTGGAAGAAATTGAGGCCCATTAGCAATTTTGAGGCATTTGAAGCAAAGTTGACTTTTCAAAATTCCCAAAAATTTCCCAACTTCCACAAGGCATATCTTGCTCAATTTTTAAGCTTTGATCATGTTCTTGGACATTATGGAAAGGTATTGAAGTCCTCTAACCAATGTCTTTGGTCCCATGTCATTTTGATTTACCAATTTCAAGTTATGGTCTTTGACTTAAAGTGCCTTTTTGTTGACTTTTGAAAATGACCTATAATGTTGAGATTGATAACTTTTTGTGAGAGCATTTCTTGGACTTGGAATGTGAAGAGGAGTTGTAGGAAATGTCATTCTCTTCAAAATGAGCTTTGGATGGAATTTTTATGATAAACCATGTGGAAGTTATGGCTTGGTCAATTTGCAGTTGACTTTTTCAACTGTCCAAAAATAGAAACTTTTGCATCTTGAGACTTTTTGAGCCATGCCTTGAGAATCATGATCAAGAATTGATCAAATGATGTTTGTGGCTTCAAAATAAGATGTTGACCAAAAATTTGGACTTTTGACTGTCAAATGACCATTTTACCCCTGCAGTTGACTGTGATGCAATTAGGGTTTTTGACTGTGCAATTTTGTGCTGTGAGTCTTGAAACTTGGTATGAGGATGCTTGATAATGTTTATAGGCATGTGGGACTTGTTTGGACCCTTGGAAACTTCAATTTCTTTGCCAGAACCAAAACCCTAATTTTTGACTGTTAGGAGGCAATTGGACTGTGCAACCCTTGGGAGATTTTTGACGCATGCTCTTTGCAAATCTTGAAGAATATGGGAGGGCAAATTTTGGGGTACAACAGTTGCCCTTGTTCAATCTTCTTAGACCTGAGGATGTAGATTGGCAGGCGTGCCTTTCGTAATCCGAAGGTGGAAGATGATTGAACACTAGAGTGCCTAGAAATTTGCGCTCACATGTTAGCAGTGTGATGATGGGAATGGGCTTACAGATGCCATTTGGAGATTGATGGATAGGAAGATGGGCTTACAGATGCCATGTTGAGAGGTGATGGATAGGTGGATGGGCTTATAGATGCCATCTAGGTGTCGATCGCGTAAGGGATTCCTTAGCGAGAACTTGCGTACCTAAAAAAGAAAGATGATTACCTGACCTGTTACAGGAGCTGGTCTTCAGAATCTTTGTGTAGATGTGCCCTGACTGGTTACAGGAATTGAATTTTAAACTCTTCAGACGTGCCCTGGCGAGATACAGGAATCGAGTCTGGAGCTTCAAAAGGTGATGAATGAATCAGGGATGGTTACTAACTCAACGGGACGATGAGAGAACCTTGGGCGATTACTACCTCAACAGTAACGATGAGAGAACCTGGGGCGATTACTACCTCAACAGTAACGATGAGAGAATCTGGGGCGATTACTACCTCAACAGTAACGATGAGAGAATCTGGGGCGATTACTACCTCAACAGTAACGATGAGAGAATCTGGGGCGATTACTACCTCAACAATAACGATGAGAGAATCTTGGATGTCTTCTACTGAGTCTTCATCAGGAAAATCTTTAGGAATCGATTTAACTGGACCCGAGAAGGCCTTTGACTGGATCGGCATCAGAAAAATCTTTAGGAGTCGATTTAACTGAACCAGGCAAGGTCTTGGAACTTTCAACTGGAATAAGAATCAGGGAGATCTTAGGGTCGATCTGACTGAACCAGAGAAGGCCTTTGATTGGATATGAATCAGAAAAATCTTTAGGAGTCGATTTAACTGAACCAGGCAAGGTCTTGGAATCTTCAACTGGATAAGAATCAGGGAGATCTTAGGGTCGATCTGACTGAACCAGAGAAGGCCTTTGAATGGATAAGAATCAGAAAAATCTTTAGGAGTCGATTTAACTGAACCAGGCAAGGTCTTGGAATCTTCAGCTGGATAAGAATCAGGGAGATCTTAGGGTCGATCTGACTGAACCAGAGAAGGCCTTTGAATGGATAAGAATCATAAAAATCTTTAGGAGTCGATTTAACTGAACCAGGCAAGGTCTTGGAATCTTCAACGGGATAAGAATCAGGGAGATCTTAGGGTCGATCTGACTGAACCAGAGAAGGCCTTTGACTGGATAAGAATCAGAAAAATCTTAGGGTCGATTTTAACTGAACCAGACGAAAGTCTTGAAATAACTTCAACTGGATAAGAATCAAAAAAATCTTTAGGAATCGATTTAACTGAACCAGAGGAGGTCTTGGACATAGCTGAGAACTTAATTGGATCTTTCCTGAAAGGTAAAGGTCAGTCATATGCAATGCATGATATGGATCAAGCAATGATGTTCTCAACATAAATGAGATTGTAAGATATGATGCATTCATGCATGTATCATGATGTATGTGATGTTTTTGAATGTATGTTTTCGTCTTAGGAAAATAAATCATTGACGGGTGCCAGGAAGTCACATCCTGGGCTGATGTTAGGGAATAGACTTGATGAAGAGATTACTCTGCGGGGAATAATTACTCTAGCGATCTTGCTGGGGAACAGTACTCTGTGGGGAGAGAGGTACTTTGCTGGGATGTTGATGGTAACTTCGCTGGGGATACCGCGATATTGGAAGTGTTAATAGACTTTGCTGGGGATAAGAAGACTTCGCCGAGGACGATCTTCTCGTGGTTTTTGGCTGAGGATAACCCAGTTATATCCTGGTAGGGAAATAACCTTTGAATAAAGCCGGGGACGCGTTCGTGCTCTGTAGGTGGCAAGCTTCCAGAATCTATTGGGGATAAGCTTCCTGCTGGGGAGATGATTCAACCTTTCCTGGGGAAATCTTGATTGGACTCTCCTGGGGAACTTTTTTGAGATATATTGGGGAAGTGGCTCTGCTGAATATCTGGTATACCGCCGGGGAACAGTCTTAGACCAAGACTGCCGGGGATGCTTGTTAAGAATATTCGTGTACCCTGCTGAGGAATGTTGAGATTTGCTGGAGGATGCTCAACTTCCTTAAGGCTGAAAGTATAGCTTTGCTTGGGGAGAGTGTATTGACTGGCTGACTCACTCTCTGGGGAATTAAGATATACTGGTTATGTTCTTCAGCCGAACTTACCTTGGTACCTTAATGGACAGAACAATTAGATCGCTTAGACCACTCATTATTGCCCCTGTTTCTAATATTACCTGTAATTAATCCTTTGTTTCGTATGCAAATATTTATGAGTTAGCAATTATTGTCAAATGCATATATCACAAATTGAACCTTGGACATTCTTCGCAAAACAAAACAGAAAAAGGAAAAACAATTGGCAATTTGTCTGAAAAGAATATTTATATCGATCTTGAATTTGCCTGTAAATAGGCGTTTATATACAAGAGGCTGACGTCCTAGTAAGAGAACGCCGCCGAATAAGAGTTTATACAAATTTGTACAAAGGGAAAACAAAACAGCTGTGTGAAAAGAATAATCCCACTGGGTTCCAACTCTACTATCGCCTTTATATCTTCGAGCGTCTCATCACTTGATGACCTAGCTGAAGATGAAGTTGATTGATTGATGCCGTCTGAACTTGGTGTTGACACCGGATTCTGGATGCAAAGTGATCCAATGCAACATAGTATTACGCTTTATCCCTAACTTTTGCCTGGACCGCCCTTTCGGGTTTTCAGTCCACCGGGATACCCATTTTTGCCCAAGCCGCCTTTTCAGGTTTTCGACTTGCCGGGTGTACAGATTTTTTATTTCATCCCTTCATTTTGCCCGAACCCTTTTGGTTCGCCGGGAAGCCCTAATTTTTGCCTAGGTATGTCAACCTAGCGGGTCTTTTTCATGCGTAATATCTTTTTACTATGTCTGCATTGGCGGGGTGGGGAAGGTCGTCACCATCTATGGTGGTTAGGATCATGGCTCCTCCTGAGAACACATGTTTAACCACAAATGGCCCTTCGTACGTAGGGGTCCATTTGCCCCTTGGATCACTCTGAGGAAGGATGATACGCTTGATTACCAGATCCCCAACTTGATACTCTTGTGGTATGACCTTTTTGTTAAATGCCCTGATCATCCGTTTTTGGTATGTCTGACCATGACAAATAGCAGTGAGTCTCTTTTCGTCAATCAGGTTTAATTGATCAAGTCGTGTCTGGATCCAATCATCTTCGCTCAGATCTGCATCCTTCATTATCCGGAGAGAGGGTATCTGCACTTCAATTGGTAAGACTGCCTCCATGCCGTAGACCAAGGAGAAGGGAGTTTCCCCGGTTGACGTCCTTGCTGAGGTACGGTACCCATGTAGAGCGAACGGTAACATCTCGTGCCAATCTTTATAAGTCACTGTCATCTTCTGCACAATTTTCTTGATATTCTTATTCGCTGCTTCTACAGCCCCATTCATCTTCGGCCGATAAGGGGAAGAGTTGTGGTGCTGTATCTTAAACTGCTCGCAGAGCTCAGTGATCATCTTGTTATTAAGATTGGTACCGTTGTCTGTAATGATTCTTTCTGGGACGCCGTATCGACAGATCAAGTTATGCCGAATGAACCGTGCCACGACATTCTTGGTTACAGTGGCATAGGAAGCTGCCTCAACCCACTTCGTGAAGTAATTAATCGCCACCAGGATGAAGCGATGCCCATTGGACGCTGTAGGTTTAATCTCACCGATCATATCTATGCCCCACATTGCAAAAGGCCAAGGTGCTGTCAAGACATTCAGGGGAACCGGAGGAACATGCACCTTATCTGCATAAATCTGGCATTTATGGCATGTCCGAGAGTGTTGGTAACAGTCGGGTTCCATGGTGGACCAGAAATATCCTGCCCGAAGGATCTTCGTTGCCATGGTATGTCCACTGGAATACGTTCCGAAGGTACCTTCATGTAGCTCCGCCATGATCCTTTTTGCTTCAGTCTTATCCACACAACACAGTAAGGTCGAATCGTGGTTTCGCTTGTACAGGATGCCGTTGCTAAGGAAGAACTTCGCTACGAACCTTCTCAGAAACTTTTTATCATTGACAGATGCACCTTCAGGATACTCTTGAGCTTCCAAGTATCTCTTCACCTCATGGTACTAGGGTTTTTCAGTCACTAACTCTGCCTCAAGATCACAACAGTATGCCGGTTCGTCCAGTTTCCAGATGATGACCCGGGGAGCCTCATTATCCCATTTGACTTTGAACATGGAAGACATCGTAGCCAACACGTCCGCCAACTGATTCTCCTCTCTTGGGAAATGTTCAAAGGTTATCTCTGTGAAATGGGGGATCAATGTCAACACACATTCTTTGTAAGGAATAAGATTCGGATGTTTCGTATCCCACTCTCCTTTGATCTAATTGATCACGAGAGCGGAATCTCCGAAGACACTCAGAAACTTGATCCTTAAGTCAATCGCAGCTTGAAGACCCATGATGCATGCCTCATACTCTGCCATGTTGTTGGTGCAGTTGAAACATAGCCGGGAAGTGAGTGGAGTATGAGTGCCTTAGGGGGATATGATCACAGCGCCGATACCGTTACCCAAAGCGTTGGAGGCTCCATCAAAATGCATAGACCATCGGGATCCTTCCTCAGGTCCTTCATCCGGTCCAGGTACTTCACAATCAGTCACAATCATGATACTCTCGTCTGGAAACTCGAAGTTCATTGACTGATAATCGTCTACTGCCTGATGTGCCAAGTGGTCTGCCAATACACTTCCTTTGATGGCTTTCTGAGTCGTGTATTGTATGTCGTATTCCGTCAAGATCATTTGCCATCTTGCTATTCTCCCAGACAGAGCAGGCTTTTCAAATATGTACTTTATTGGATCCATCTTTGAGATCAACAAGGTAGTGTGAGTCAGCATATACTGTCTCAGCCGGCGAGCAGCCCATACCAAAGCGCAACAAGTTTTCTCGAGCAGTGAGTATCGGGTCTCACAGTCGGTAAACTTTTTGCTAAGGTAATAAAGGCGTGCTCTTTTCGGCCAGACTCGTCATGCTGCCCCAGCACACACCCCATTGAGTTGTCAAGTACCGTCAGGTATAGTATCAGAGGTCTCCCTTCAACCGATGGCATAAGAATGGGTGGTTCTTGGAGATACTCCTTGATTCTGTCAAAAGCGGCCTGACATTCATCATTCCAACGTACTACCTGATCTTTCTTCAGCAGCTTGAAGATTGGCTCACAAGTAGCGGTTAGGTGCGAGATAAATTGAGCAATGTAATTCAGGCGTCCTAAGAAGCCTCTGACCTCTTTCTCTGTCATAGGAACTGGCATCTCTTGAATGGCTTTAACCTTGGCAGGGTCCACTTGAATACCCTTATCACTTACAACGAAGCCTAACAACTTTCCAGATCTAACCCCGAAGGTGCACTTGTTCGGGTTCAACCTCAGCTTGTACAACTTCAGACGGTCAAACAATTTCTGCAGATGATCAAGGTGTTCTTCCTCAGTTTGGGACCTTGCAATCATATCATCGACATATACTTCAATCTCATGATGGATCATGTCATGAAATAAAGCAACCATGGCACGTTGGTAGGTTGCCCCAACATTTTTCAGTCCAAAAGGCATGACCTTGTAGCAGAAGGTGCCCCACTGAGTAACAAAGGTAGTCTTTTCCATGTCTTCCGGATCCATCTTGATCTGATTATACCCTGAGAAACCGTCCATGAAAGAGAACACCTTGTGCTGAGCAGTATTATCAACCAGAACGTCAATGTGAGGTAGGGGGAAGTCATCCTTGGGGCTTGCCCTGTTCAGATCCCTGTAATCGACGCACATTCTGACTTTACCATCTTTCTTTGGTACCGGCACTACATTGGCAACCCACTGAGGGTAAGAGGTCACTGCGAGAAACCCGACATCGAATTGCTTCATAACCTCAGCCTTGATCTTCTCAGACATCTCTGAACGCATACGGCGGACCTTTTGCTTAACCGGAGGGCAGTCTTCCTTGGTAGGCAAATGATGGACCACGATGTCGATATCCAACCCGGGCATGTCTTCGTAGGAGCAGGCAAAGATCTCCACATAATCATGTAACATCTGAGTCAACCGTTGCTTCACGCTAAGCTCCAGATTGGCACCAATCTTAACCTCCTTTCTATCTGCCTCAGTACCCAGATTTATCGTTTCCACTGGCTCTTCATTTGGTTGAATTGCCCTCTCTTCCTGGAGTAACAGTCTTGCAAGCTCACCAGGCACTTCGCAATCATCTTCACCTTCGTCTTCGGCTAAGTTGATCGGATTTTCGAAGTCATAACTGGCAGTAGCAGAGTCGTTACCAGTGAGATCCAGAGTGGATTGAAACCTGTATGAGTGAGTGTGTGTAAATACAGCTGTTTTGCAATATATAGAGAAAGGAAAGAAAGGAAAGGAGCATAAGATTTGAAATGCGAGAAAACGTCCAAGGTCTTTATTCATGATATATGAAATGACAATTAATATTCCCTCACAAATGAAGCCACGGTGCCCCGGGTAAGACACCGGGCCATAGAGTTTTAATTCATTGTTTATTACAAATAACAAAAACAAAGGAATTCATTACTGCGTAACAAAAGTAACAGGAGTATGATCTTTAGCAGTCCAATTGGTCAATCCACCATCAGTCGTCGGGTAAATCCAGCTATCGAACTCTGACTCTTCCACTTCGTCTTCATCCCCAATAGCATTCACCCTTGGATTGGTGATGAGCACAGGAGGTCTTCCGGTCTTAGCTTTGCGTACAACCCTCTGAGCCTCTGCAGTAAAACCCAATCCAAACTTGTCAGTTTTAAGAGTGAAATCAGGGAGCCTGCCCCAGTTAGCACATTCACCTTTCTCGATTACAGCCCGGGCGTCCTTCAAGGAAGCCATCTTCAAAGGAAAATCCTCTTCAACCACTGTTTCTGCTGCTGCCAATGTTGGAGGTACCTCTTCAAAATGCTGAAAGGGGGTTTCAATAAACTCCCCGTCCATCTCAATATACCGGAAGGAATTCAAGTGACTAACCATATACTCCTCCTCTCCCTGCACAGTGACAATCTTCCCTCTGACGGGGTACTTGAGCTTCTGGTGTAGGGTAGAGGTCACTGCCCCAGCTTTGTGAATCCAAGGTCGACCCAGTAAACAGGAATAAGATGGACGGATATCCATCACATAGAAAGTTGAGTCGAATACTTGAGAACCCACGCGAATAGGAATGTCTACCTCTCCATGAACCATCCTCTTAGAACCGTCAAAGGCTCGAACAATGATGTTGCTAGGTTTCAACTCCAGGCCCTCACAGTCCAACCAGTCTAAAGCCTTCTTGGGTAACACATTCAGGGAAGAACCAGTGTCCACCAACACGTGCGCAAGAGTAGTGCCCCTGCATTCAATAGAGACATGCAGGGCATCATTGTGGTTCTTTCCCTTAGCAGTAAGGTCAGCATCCGAGAAACCCAAACCTTTGTCGGCTGTCAAATTGGCTACGCAATCAGTAAACTAGTCTGCAGAGGTTTCTTGTGGCACATGGGCCGTCTTTAGAAATGAAATAAGGGCCTTAGCATGGGCCTCTGAGCACAGTAGTAATGAGAGTATAGAGATCTTGGAGGGTGTATGCCCCAGCTGTTCAACAACATTAAAGTCACTCTTTTTGATTATTTTAAGAATTTCCTCCATCTCTTGCTGGGAGGCTTCAACATTCACAGACTTTGGCGCCTCCATCCGGGCAGGCTCATCTTCAATCCCTTTGCCCCGAGCATTAGATGACTCGGCAGCAGGGGAAACAACTTGATCAGAAGTGGAAACAGGTGCACTTGCAGGTGTTATAATGAGAGGTCTTCGAATAGTTGGTGGTGCAATGTCAGGCGAGAAGAGCCTGCCACTGCGGGTAACTTTGGCTGGACCAGTGATATTGCTGATGCTGGTACCAGTGTTGAACTCTTGCTTTATTCCATGTACATATACATCTTCCCCATAGTGACATGGGACATCCTTATCAGATTCATAGGGGAGAGGCCCCGGAACAGTGATAACAATGGGTGCGACAGTCATGATTTTAACTGGCTTCCTCGGAGGAGCCTTGATTGGATTGTTGAAAATTGTAACGAAGGATACTTCTTCCACAGGAACAAACGGAACATCGGTCTTCTTGAACAGAATTTCCTTGCTATCCATCAGGCCTTGGATGCCTAACTTCAGCAACGGACAACCAGTAAGGGAAACAACACACAAAAGGCAACCCTCGCTACAACCCGGAAATAAACCGGCCAACAGTAGGTTCCTCTTAACAGTCATCAGAGGAGTAGCTACATCATTCACAGAAACGGCATACACATCTTCATCAACGACATTCACTCCATGCTGGGGCATAGGAGCAGTCACCACATTTGGCCTCTCGGGAGCCTCAAATTGTATCTCCTTCGCATCAATAAGGTCTTGCACCTTATTTCTCAGGGCCCAGCAATCATCAGTAGAATGCCCCGGGCTATCGGAGTGATAAGCACAGCGGGCATTTGGATTATACTTTGGAGAGGCAGTATTCACAACCTTCGGGGCCTCCCTGACAGTCACTAAGTTGGTGGATAACAGCTGCGGCAAGATTTGTGACAAGGTCATACTCAGTCGAGTAAACTCTCTTCTGGGTCTTTCAGCCCTTTGTTGATTAGTTTGCCGAGGAGCGGCAGCAGGTTTAGCAATCACCACCGCGTTGACAGACTGGCGGCGCTCTGGTTTATCTTGCCTTCTAGGCCCATAGACAGCACTGTCCTCCTTCTTAAAAGGTTTCTTTTCAGAATTTGCAGATGTACCTTTTTGAATTTTACCGGACTTCATACCAGCCTCTATCCTCTCTCCAGTCAGAATAAGGTCAGTGAACCCTGCAGATGAATTGCCAATAAGATGATTGAAAAATGGCCCGGAGAGGGTCCCTAAGAACATATCTACCAACTTCCGGTCTGTTAACGGAGGCTGCACCCTGCCAGCCAGATCCCTCCACTTCTGCGCATACTCTTTAAAACCTTCGCCTGATCCTAGTGACATACCCTGGAGTTGGGTACGTGTAGGAGCAAGGTCGGCATTATATTGATACTGCTTGTAAAAAGCAGTAGCCAACTCCTCCCAGTTACGAACCTTGGTTCCATCCAGCTGATAGAACCATTCGAGATGAGTCCCTGAAAGACTCTCCTGGAAGAAGTGGATCCACAAGTTCTTGTCCACTGTGTACGGTTGAATCTTCCGCACATAAGATCTGAGGTGTAGCTTAGGGCAGGATGCCCCGTCATACTTGGTGAAAGATGGTGCCTTAAACTTGTGAGGAATGATCACACCAGTAGATAAGCCCAAGTCTCCGAAATCCAGCCCAGGCACTTGTTGGATCTCCATGGCATTCAGTCTGTCTTCCAACTGCTTGTACCGGTCTTCAGCAGGAGGATACTGTTCCTCATTAAAATCAGTCTCGTTGTCAGAGACTACTGGACTTGGAGCCTTTCCCCCCTGGGGACTGTCTTTGCCTACAGAAGAACCAGCTTCCTCATTCTGTAGAGTATTACCAAACCTCCGGCCCGAGTTGAAAAGAACAGTCCTCTTCTTCTTCTTCTCCTTCTTCAGGAGCAAAGCCTTCAGCTCCTCTTGGCCTTGAGCCAAACCCATGATCAACTCTTGAAATTGTGCGTTCTGCGCCTGAAGGGCCTTGATAGACATCTCGGTAGAGGACTCGGGGTTCATGACGCTGAAATAAACAGCGAAGAACAGTAAGCAACCTGAAAAGAAGAGTACCTGTTATGCACATGATGAATGATATGTGTTTATGCAATGCATTCAAGGGTTCGAAAGTTCAAATTTGTTGTAAACAAAAAGGAACACACATTATCATTAAGGAAATAATTGTTCAGTACATCAAAGCCTCATGGGCACATATTACAAAGCAAATCAATCCCAAAAGACACTACACATCCTCTTTGGAGCTATGTAGGTGTTGAGATTCCTCTCCTCGTGCAATAGGCGAGTGAGCTCCAAGACCTTCTTTTCATTAGCATGTAGACTGGTCTCAAGAGAATTCCGTTCTTCCTTAAGCTGGATCCAGCTCTTCTGCATCTCTTCCCAAGACGTGGGCATGTCAGGATGTTGGATGGTGTAGGACACCTCTCCCTCCAAGACTGGCTCTTTGATCACGGGGAGCGCATGAGGATAAGGCATTACTAACTTCTGGGAGCGGGCTCGTACCCACTTGAGATAAGGTTCCAATGGGATGGAATTCTTGTGCCCCAGGGTCTTGCTGTCTATCCTACTTGGTATCCTCCAAGCTCTGATAAATCTCTGGCAAAGTCCTTGTGCATCGTTGTCGAAATCAAAGACTATGTCAGGAATTAACATGTCATGAGGGCCATCCCTCCGAGCATAACCAAACTGTCTCCAAGCCAGGCACGAGTTGTAAGTAATACCTCCTCTGATTGCAAGTAAAGGAACATTAGGGTACTCCCCGCAACGATCAATGATAGTGACATCCTCTCTGGACCGAGAACACCAATGTATGTCAGCATGTGTGAGAGTCATCAATCGTTGTGACCATCTCAAACCCCGCTCGTTCTTCAAAACTGATTGTGGAAGGTGCGAAATAAACCACCTTCCCAGGAGAGGAGTACAGCACATAAGAACACCTCTTTTTCTCATGGTTCGAGTGTAACATGAGTGAAGGATGTCCCCCAGCAATGTAGGTATAGGATTCCTGGACATAAAGATCTGGTCAACACTGATATCTATAAGCTGATCTGGGTTAGGGAACAACACCAAACCATAGACAAGGAGGGCCACAACTTCTTCAAAAGCTTGTAAGTTAAGGGAGTTCCAACATTCCTGGGCCTTTTCAAACAGAAACCTGGCTAAGAACCCTTTGATGCCACTTCTAACTTCCCAATGTCCCTTGAGGTCAGATGATTGTAGGTGTAAGGCTTTAGCAATCTCTTCGAGCTTGGGTTCTTTTTCCGTACCGTTGTAGGGTAGTTGATCAAGGATAGGGATCTTCAGAAGCCGGGAGAACTCTTCTAATGTAGGTACCAGTTGATAATCCAGGAAATTGAAACAGTGATGCAGAGGGTCAAAGAACTGGAATAGGACCTTTATCATATCTTCCTCAATGTTGGTGTTGACCAAGCTGATGAGTCTTCCATATCTTTCACTGAATGAAGAGCTCTCGGGAATCCGGGATATAAGCTTCTTAAGCTGAGGAGGGATCCTTACAAGGCTAATCTGAATTGTCTTCCTGCGAACAGTTTCCATGTCCTACAAAACAAGAACAAAGATGAAGATTCGAACCCCTGAAATGGTTAGTCAATGCATATGATGCTGTATGATGTTATGATGCTATGATTAAGCACACCACAAATATTTACAAAAGGCAAACATGATAAGGCACACAAGTCACACAAGACAAGCTCTTAGAGTTTAGGCCTGCATGGGGTCTGGGTATTACCCTCTTGAAGTTGGTGGGCTCAACCTGTCCTATCAGAAGTAACCGGGTTCTAAGGGTCCCAATATCACTGGATTGCTTTCATTGTTCATCGTTTCGATTTAGCCACTGAACTGGCGACCGAAATATTCCAGGAAAGCAACCCTCAATTGAGTGTAGTATCGAGTATCAACCAACCTCGGACTGCACCAAAGTCAGTTATCTCACTACCCTAAAGAGGCCAAGATAGTTCAATTAAGGTTCCTAAGGTCAGTTGATGCTTCACGACACCACGCGGAGGCCCCGTACTCTCCTTGACTGAACTCAAGGGTTACCGGTACACACCAAAGTGCCACATCAACATAGAAGACTGCTTCAACCATGTCGGTATACCCCGCACAGTTCCCTCACAGCCTTGTTGCTACTTTCTAAGAAGGTATCCCCAGATCCGGGTTAGGATCTATAGAACTCCCAAGACAGTCCCACAATTTAAAGCAAACAAGTCAAAGCAATTGAAAACACAGTTTATGAACTATCCTAAGGTACACCTCACTTTATAAGTGTCCCCAGCAGAGTCGCCAGTTCTGTGATCGGTGGATCTGGAACTGACTGTTTAACGCAGGTTCGCGAAATGTCGCGGTAAGCAAGAGTCGCCACCGTCTTTTATTTTCTCCAATATGGAAAGGACAAAAGCACAGAAAATTCCTTATTGAGATTAGTTCTCGGTTCGGGAGGTAGATTTATAGAAAGGGAAGGTGTTAGCACCCTTTCTATCCATGGTTATCCATGGGCTCTTAGATACTTGCTCATTTGTGTTTTCAAAAATGTTTGTTGGCTTTTCAAGGTGAGTGGGTTTGAAAAAGTTTCGTTTAAAATTTCAGTTCGACTCTTGTATCAGTCCTCAAGAGTGTTTGAAAAGTTGTTTTTGAAAGCTTTTTACAAAGTGTCAGTGTGAAAAGAAGTTTTTGATTTGTTTTGAATTAGAGCAAGTATCTACGAGTCATCTACCTACCCTAAGGAATTAGTCTGTGTAAATGTCCTTAAGGTAGTGCCATCCCACCATTGAGAGGTAGGTAGCACCACCGTTGGAGGGGTTCAGGTCAATTCGAGTTTAGGGACAGTGTGGTCACCAGAGCAATAGTAGGACACCTTAGAAGCTACCCCCATGCCATGTTCATGGACATGAGGACTTACTAAAACGTCATCTACTCGACGACCACGTTTCGAGGGCAAGGCAACAGTGAGGCGTACCCTAAGAGTGGTGTGTGATTTGTGTGTCATTTTCAGTTATTATTTGTCTTGTCATGCATTGGGTGAGCTACGCTTGATTTTATTTTTGTCCATTCATTCTTTCATGTGATAGTTAGCAATTAAAAGATACGGAAATTAAAATGCGGAAAAATAAAGGTCCTACGCTATTACAAGGCGCGGGTCTACATCACCAAATTAAACCAAGACCCGATTTGAATAAAAGTACGGAAAGTAAATGTCCTAATTAATATTACAAAGCTTTGGGGCAAATACATTATATCCATAAAAGAAATAAATGCGAAAAGAAATTAGAACCGAGTGCGAGGGCGTTGGACCCTTTAAAGAAATTAAATTGGAATTGAAAATTGATTTAATTATTAAATGAGAAAAAGAACTTATTTTTTATGTTTTTGGATTTATGAAATTAAAGAGAATTAATTGGAATTAAAAAGTTAAATAAAAACCTAGTTCTAAATTGTTTTTAATTTATTAAAGAAAAATGTTTAAGTTTGACCTAATTTAACCTAATTATTTAATGACAATTTTATTTACAAAATTAATTAATAATTAATAGTAATAAGAAATAAAAAAAAGATTATTTATTAAGAGAAAAGAATAACAATGCTAAGACCTAATTTTTATATTTTTTAATTATTAAGAAAATATTAAAATTAAAAGCCTAAATTAAACTAATTGGATTATTAAAATTTATTTACAAGAATATTGATGAATTAAAAATTAAATGAAACACATTTTTATTTTAATGATTTTTTTGTTTTTTACATTTTTATATTATGAAAATTAGTTTTATGGAATTAAATAAACAATTAACATAATTAAAATAAATAAAAGAAAAGGAAAAAAGAGAGAAAGAAAGTACAAACATGGGGGGTTTTCTGACCCAATTAGGAGGTATATGCAAGCAATTTGGCCCAATCAGAATGAGGCCTTCCTTGACTTTCCCAGCGTGTTTGCCCATGGTTGACTGAGGGTGTATGGTGGAGCTGCACGTCTTGGCTATTGGATGGAGCCTATGGGCGCGTGGCAAACAAGATGGTGAGGACACATGATGGTCCTTGGAGAGAAGGCTGCATAGGAGCACGTTAAAACAAAATATATTGAATAAGTGGGGGACCTGGGAATGGAACCCAGGTCCCAATGCTTGCAATTATCCCTGTCCACCAACTGAGCTATGCACGCGTGTTTGTTAGTATAATAAGATAGAAATAATATATGTGATAAGCAAGCACTATACTGAAGCCAAGTAAAAACGCGCTAACTTTCAAATCTGCCAATCACATGCCTACAGCTCAGCGTCTTCCTCATGGATTCTTCGTTTTTCCTGAAAATATAAGCTAGATAGCGGGGGTTTTAAACCCCCACAAACTGAAACAACGAATAATAGCGAATAGGATTTTGGCAATCATAAAAAAGGCGCGATGAGTGATTTGGCTTCATGGGAATGTCACGAATTCATTGGTCCCAGTTTCATGGCCTAATTTTTCCAGATACATAAACCCCTCTTTTGAGGTTTCTGAAACCCTAGCAAGCATCAATGGCGTATTCTTGTACAGGCAGCCATTCTTTAATTGAATGGTACCATCAGCTTTGGAATGATCATATTAGTACAAATGAAACATTAAAGTGCACTGATATGGCCTGAAAACACAAACACGAATATGCAAAATGTTATGAACAGGGTGACTTGGTTATACCAGTTCTTTGCGTGTGGAGGTCTGATTTTGATTGGGAAAGCTTCCTGGTAGTCTTGGCAAGCTTATGGAATGGTTCTTTTGCTTTGAAACACACTCTAGCTATGAAATCAGTTTTGAAGTTTTTTGTGAAAAATGCAAATTTGTTCTATCAGTTTGGGCGCAGCTTGCTTGTTCTTTTGATTAGGGTTGTCTTTGTATATGTATGAGGAATGATTTAGGTTAACAAAACAAGTCCAAAATCCATGTTTTAATGCTTTTCAAATTTGTGATTTTCCATGATCTTTTTTCAATCTTTTTTCCATCAAAACATTGCCAATCATGGGAGATTCTTGCCTTTTTGAGTATGCACGAAATCTTGAGTGAATAAAGAGTGCAAATGCTGCACAAAAAGATTCCAAAACATTTGTTTAGTATTTTTCTCATATTTAATTTTAATTAAATGAATTAATAGGTTTAAAAATTCAATTAATAAATTAAAAATAAGAAAATAACTCTCCTTTGGGTCAATGGGTCGTGCATAGCTTTTGGGTGATGATTATTGGAAGAAATTGAGGCCCATTAGCAATTTTGAGGCATTTGAAGCAAAGTTGACTTTTCAAAATTCCCAAAAATTTCCCAACTTCCACAAGGCATATCTTGCTCAATTTTTAAGCTTTGATCATCTTCTTGGACATTTTGGAAAGGTCTTGAAGTCCTATAACCAATGTCTTTGGTCCCATGTCATTTTGATTTACCAATCTCAAGTTATGGTCTTTGACTTAAAGTGCCTTTTTGTTGACTTTTGAAAATGACCTATAATGTTGAGATTGATAACTTTTTGTGAGAGCATTTCTTGGACTTGGAATGTGAAGAGGAGTTGTAGGAAATGTCATTCTCTTCAAAATGAGCTTTGGATGGAATTTTTCTGATAAACCATGTGGAAGTTATGCCTTGGTCAATTTGCAGTTGACTTTTTCAACTGTCCAAAAATAGAAACTTTTGCATCTTGAGACTTTTTGAGCCATGCCTTGAGAATCATGATCAAGAATTGATCAAATGATGTTTGTGGCTTCAAAATAAGATGTTGACCAAAAATTTGGACTTTTGACTGTCAAATGACCATTTTACCCCTGCAGTTGACTGTGATGCAATTAGGGTTTTTGACTGTGCAATTTTGTGCTGTGAGTCTTGAAACTTGGTATGAGGATGCTTGACAATGTTTATAGGCATGTGGGACTTGTTTGGACCCTTGGAAACTTCAATTTCTTTGCCAGAACCAAAACCCTAATTTTTGACTGTTAGGAGGCAATTGGACTGTGCAACCCTTGGGAGATTTTTGAAGCATGCTCTTTGCAAATCTTGAAGAATATGGGAGGGCAAATTTTGGGGTACAATAGAATACCTTTGATCTTATACTTGACAGTACTGGACAATTCAATGGGGTGCGTGCTGGGGCAGCATGACGAGTCCGGCCGAAAAGAGCATGCTATTTACTACCTTAGCAAAAAGTTTACCGACTGTAAGACTCGATACTCACTACTCGAGAAAACTTGCTGCGATTTGGCATGGGCTGATCGCCGGCTGAGACAGTATATGTTGACTCACACTACCCTATTGATATCAAAGATGGATCCAATCAAGTATATCTTCGAAAAGCCTGCCTTGTCCGGAAGAATAGCAAGATGGCAAATGATCTTAACTGAGTATGACATCCAATACACGACCCAAAAAGCAATTAAGGGGAGTGTATTGGCAGATCATTTGGCGCATCAGGCCGTGGATGACTACCAGTCTATGAATTTCGAGTTCCCGGATGAGAACATCATGTTGGTGACCGTCTGTGAAAAACCTGGACTGGATGAAGGACCTGAGGAGCGATCCCGATGGTCTATGTATTTTGACGGAGCCTCAAACGCGTTGGGTAATGGCATTGGTGCTGTGATCATATCTCCTGAGGGCTGTCATACTCCGTTCACCGCCCGATTATGCTTTAACTGCACCAATAATATGGCGGAGTATGAAGCATGCATCCTGGGTCTTCGAGCAACTATTGAGCTGAGGATTAAGTTCTTGAGTGTATTCGGAGATTCCGCTCTGGTGATCAGTCAAATCAAAGGCGAGTGGGATATGAAGCACCCAAATCTTATTCCTTACAAAGAGTATGTACTAACATTGCTCCCGCACTTCGAGGAGATAACCTTTGAACATTTCCCAAGAGAGGAGAATCACTTAGCGGATGCGCTAGCTACCATGTCTTCTATGTTCAAAGTCAAGTGGGACAATGAAGCTCCCCAGATTACCATTGAGAGGTTGGACGAACCCGCACATTGCTGTGACATCGAGATTGAAGAGGTAGCAGATAAACCCTGGTTTCATGAGGTAAAGAGGTATCTTGAGGCTCAAGAACACCCCGAGGGTGCATCTGTTAATGATAAGAAGTTCTTGAGAAGGTTTGCTGCGAAGTTCTTCATCAGTAATGGTGTCCTTTATAAGTGTAACCATGATTCGACCTTATTACGATGTGTGGACAAGAGCGAGGCAGAAAGGATCATGGCGGAGTTACATGAAGGTACCTTCGGAAGTCATTCCAGTGGACATACCATGGCAAAGAAGATCCTATGGGCAGGATTTTATTAGTCCACTATGGAAGCCGATTGTTATCAGCACTCTCGGATATGTCATAAGTGCCAAGTCTATGCTGATAAAGTGCATGTATCTCCGGTTCCGCTGAATGTTTTGACAGCTCCTTGGCCTTTCGCAATGTGGGGCATCGATATGATCGGCGAGATCAGACCTACTGCGTCTAACGGGCATCGTTTCATTCTGGTAGCTATTGACTATTTTACGAAGTGGGTTGAGGCAGCTTCCTTTGCTACAGTAACCAAGAACATCGTGGCGCGGTTTATCTGACACAATCTGATCTGTCGATACGGTGTACCAGAGAGGATCATTATGGACAAAGGTACAAATATCAACAATACAATGATCACCGAGATCTGCAAACAGTTTAAAATACATCATCATAACTCTTCTCCCTACCGGCCGAAGATGAATGGGGCTGTTGAAGCGGCTAACAAGAACATCAAAAAGATTGTAAAGAAGATGACAGTGACATACAAAGACTGGCACGAGATGTTACCATTCGCTCTTCATGGGTACCGTACCTCAGCACGGACTTCAATAGGGGCAACACCCTACTCTCTGGTGTATGGCATGGAGGCAGTCCTACCCATCGAGGTCCATATACCCTCTCTCCGGATCATGAAGGATGCAGGTCTGAGCGAAGACGATTGGAGCCAAACCCGGCTTGATCAGCTGAACTTAATCGATGAAAAGAGACTTACTGCTATTTGTCATGGTCAGACGTATCAAAAGAGAATGATCAAGGCTTTTAACAAGAAAGTCAGACGACAAGAGTATCAAGTCAGGGATCTGGTGATCAAACGCATCATACTGCCGCAAGGTGATCCCAGGGGCAAATGGACCCCCAAATACGAAGGGCCATTTGTGGTTAAGAACATTTTCTCGGGAGGAGATGTGATTCTAACCACCATGGATGGTGATGACCTTCCTCACCCCGTCAATGCAGACATAGTGAAAAGATACTACGCATAATCAAAGACCCGCTAGGTTGATTGGCCTAGGAAAAAGTATGGGCTTCCCGGCGAACCAAAAGGGTTAGGGCAAAAGTAAGGGATGAAAATGAAAAAAACTATACACCCGGCAAGTCGAAAACCTGAAAAGGCGGCTTAGGCAAAAAAGGGTATCCCGGTGAACCGAAAACCCGAAAGGGCGGTCCAGGAAAAAATTAGGGATTGAAGCGTAACACTATGTCTCATTGTATCATCTTGCGACCAGACTTCATTATCGACTATCAAGATCAGACGGCGCCAATCGATCTGATCTACCTTCGACCTGGTAGCAAAGTGATGAGACGCTCGAAGATATAAAGGCAATAGAAGAATTGGAACCCGATGGGATTATTTCACATAACTGTTTCTTCTTTCTTTTACAAAAATTGTATAAACTCTGTTCTTTCCGCGACACTCTCTTGCTAAGACGTCAGCCTCTTTGTACAAAACGCCTATTACAGGCTAACTTCAAAATCAATACAATACATTTTCACAAGAAATTTCAACTTGTTTTTCTTTTTCTGTTTTGTTTTGAAAGAACGTCCAATGATTCATTTTTGATATATGCATTTGAAAATAATTGTTGCTCATAAATATTTACATAAGAAACAAAAGACAATTACTCGTAATTCCAGGAATAGGGGCAAATAAGAAATGTCCAAACCTTACAGTTACTCTACCTACCAGGTACAGGGATAAAACCAGCTTGAGAATATGACTAAAGGTACGCACATTCCCCACAGAGTAGGAAGTATCTAAAAACAGTGGTGTTAGCTCTCCCCAACTGAGGTTCATAATCACGAATAAGTCGGCAACATTCTGCCCAAGCAGAGTTTATCTATCACCAACAATAGAAGTTCACCATCAGTGGAGTTTATTTCTTCCACAAGCAGAAATTCAATCCCCGGCAGATTTCATCATCACCAGCAACGGTAATTCATCCCCAACTGAGTTTATTTCTCCAAATCGGCAGATCTTCTAGCAGAGTATCTCTCTTCCCAATAGAGTCATTCTCTTGCAAATTTATTCTCCAGCAGAGTCTCTCCCGGCGGAATATTCTCAAATAGAATGGACGCAAGTCTCTGGCTAATCATCTTCGGTCGTTATCCCCAGTGAGCACGAAGAACTCAACTCCTTGAACTCTTCAACAGCAGTCCGGGATTTATTATCCCCAGCTAGAGAACATCACAAAAAACATTGCATATCCATACATCATGGCATGCACATACGCATCATACATCACAATCTCATTTATTTTGAGAGCATCATTACTCGATACATGTCATACATCATGACATTACATGCGACTAACTCTTTACCTTTCAGGGAAAGATACAATCAAGTTCTCACAAGTTTTCTCTGGTTCAGTCAAATCGATGCTAAGATTTCTATTCCAGTTCAAGCTATGAAGCCCGGATCCGACCGAATAATATCTTGATTTCTCCATCATACTGTGAAGCCCGTAGAACGACCGGATAACAGTACCAAGATACTATGAAGCCTGGAATCGACCAGATAGTGGTATATCCCAAATTCAGAGCTATGAAGCCCGAAAATCGACCGGAAAATAGTTAAATTCCCAGCAAGTTACTGTAAAGCCTGGAATCGACCAGATAGCAGTACAAAACACCATGAAGCCTGGAATTAACCAGATAGTGGTATATCTTAAATTAAAGCTATGAAGCCCGGATTCAACCGGATAATATCTTGATTTCTCCAAAACACCTTGAAGCCTGGAATCGACCAGATAGTGGTATATCATAAACATAAGCTATGAAGCCTGGATATCGACCAGAAAACTGCTTAACCCCTCAATAAGGTAATGTGAAGCCTGGAAACCGACCAGATAGCAATACAAGATACCATGAAGCCTGGACTCGACCAGATAATAGTATAAGATACCGTGAAGCCTGGATCACAACCAGATAGTGGCAAAGGATACTGAAGCCTGGGACACAACCAGATAACAGTATAAGACACTGCGAAGCTTGGATTTCGACCAAATAGCAGTTTACTCAACCAATTACTATGAAGCCCGAAATCGACCGGATATTAGTCGGCCTTAAATTCAGGTGGAAGCCCGGATGCGACCGGATAACCACCTAATTCATTCTGAAGCCTGGAGTACGACCAGATAAGAATTGAGAAATTGCGAAGCCTGGAGAACGACCAGATAGCAAGTTTAATCTCATCCCCCCAGTAAGTCACTGTGAAGCCTGGAGCACGACCAGATAGCAGTTCATTTTCACCTCTTCGACTAAGAGATGATTCCCCAGTAGAATAAAGGACGACTGAAGCTCCTAAAATTATATTTCTCCCAAGACAGAGACCAACATTCCTCAGCATAGTCCTCCTCGACAACAGGTATATGGACTCACGCAAAGGAATCTCTTATGTGATCGACACTTCTTCTGATGGAATCTTTAGGCCCATTCTCCGTCATCAATCTCCAAATGGAATCTATAAGCCCATTCCCGATATTCAAGACAAGTACCACTTCATGCGAGTGCAAATTTCTGGGCACTCTAGTGTTCAATCATCTTCAACCTTCAGATCACGAAAGGCAGACAAGCCAATCTACATCCTCAGGTTTAAGAAGATTGAACAAGGGCAGCTATTGTACCCTGAAATTTTCCCTCCCATATTTCTCAATACATTTCAAGTGAGGTCCTCAAATTGCTCAAGGAAGTCCAAGGCTTGACCAGACAAATTCTCTCCTAAGGCAGTCTACCCCAAATTAGGGTTTCACTTTGCATCAAGATGTTTGAGGCCAAAGGATCCCAAATGACCACCATGGTCCTAATATGTTCTCAATATCATCCATGTCAAGTTTCAAGCCTTGCAGAGGAAGTTTGCTCAGTCAATTGCTCAAAGGCCTGAAAATCGACTATGCTAGGGCAAAAGTTAACTGTGGCCTACACATACAGTCAAACTTCAAGATTTTTGGTCAAAATTACCATTTTGAAGATTATTCATTATTTGATCAAGGGTTGATCATGATTCCTCAAGGATTTCTCATAATTCATCAAAACCCAAAAGTTGCTAAATTAGGGTTTTGTAGGAAAAGTCAACTCAACTTTGACCAAGCATAACTTTCTCATACTTTATAAAAAATGACCCATCCAAAGCTAATTTTTAAGAGGATGTAATTCCCTACAGTCCATCTTCAGCTCCCAAGTTCAAAATATGCACTCACAAGAAGATATAAATTTGGACATTATAGGTCATTTTGAAAAGTCAACAAAAACACCTTTTTTGTCAAAGCTTCATACATGAACATGGAAGACTCAATTGAGATGAGATCAAAAGGGTTGCTTAGAGGACACCTTAATATTTATAAAAAGACCAAGAACACATGTCTAGGGTAAAAATTGAAGGAGTTATGCATTGGCAAAGTTGACCTTTTTTGCAAAATTGCCAAAAGTCAAATGTGGCCAAAATTGTAATTTTTGTCAAATGGGCCCAACTTTTTATGCTTGCATTGAGTTTGTAACATGATCCACGACTCATGATCCTTCCCATTTGTCATTATTTTATTTTTGTCATTTATTTTGATTTTATTTCAATTAAATCAAATAAAATCAAAATAAAATCATGAAAATATCAAAACTAATCAAAGCTTGAGATTTTGTGCATGTTTAGGCCTCTTATACAGCTGGAAAGAAAATAAAATCGTGCAAGCTTCATTTGGACACAAAAAGATTGGATTTGGCTTGATTTGGAAATATTTGCATAAGGATCAAATCTTGAATCAATGATCTTAATTGAGGAAGATTTGAAACAAGTTTGTAACCCTAATTCGTTCTAGGGTACATAAGGAACATGTGCAAACCATAAACAAGAGGATTAGAGGCGTACAAAGGTGAAAGCAACTTTCAAAAAAATCAAGAAATGTTGCACACTGATTTCTCAGTTCCAGGCTTCCTCAAGCCATTCCAGTCACATAAATCATTTCCTGGACGTTCTAGGACCCTATTCCAGTCATTAGCAAGCTTCTTAACCCCCAGAAACGCGCTGTAAGTGTCCCACGATATCCATGTTTTTTTGAAATCGTATATCCTAATTCTGGCATTATTAGCATGTTTTATTGACACATTCTTAATCCTTATGGTGTTTGCAAGCTAATGGTAATATCCAATTGCATTTTTATTGGCTATACAACAAGTTTCCATGGCTAGGGTTTTAGTTTCGTTTTTAGGGATTTTGTGTACAAGTACAATTAGCCATGGATAAGGGTACCATGATGCTCGTGAGGATGCCACGAGTTGATTGGTACCATTGTTGTGCATTTATCTTGCTTGCATAAGGTTTTGGAGAAACACGGGCTTATTCCTACGTCGAGGTGACCGTAGGTAAAAGTCCAAAAAATTTTAGCAACGGAGGGAGGAAGGAGATGATAATGTGGCGCCCCATGGATGGTCCATTCAAATCTGCGCGCGTTTTGATAAATATTGTTTTGTTTTTTTTTCATATAATGATTATTTGTTGTTCTATGTACAAAATAACAAGCTAGCTCAGATGGTCAGCGTGTGTTGTGAAAATGCCAAAGGGCCTGGGTTCGATTCCCAGGTCCCTAACTTTGCTTTCTATATTTTTTCTATGCATAATTAGGTACACAGGTATACAACAAGTCCACCATGTGTCCTCATTGTCAAACCAATCAAATCATCCGCATGCTAGATCCAAGGATTCCCAATGAAGGTCTACCATGGACATCAGTCAAGCGTGTACACGAAATCTGGAAAAGTCAAATGGGCTAGGCGCTATTGGGCCTAGATTTGCCATCAACACCTCCTTTTTTCTATGATACCACCAGACCCATTCTTATTTCTTTTCTAATTTTTTCTTTTATTTAATTTATTTTATTTAATTATTTTCTAACACAAACTAATTTCTTTTTTTTTTTTTTACAAAAAAAAAATCATAAAATCAATTTCACCAATTTAGAATTTAGGTTTTATTTTATTTTATCAAATTTAATTTTATATTAGTTTTAATTTAATTTAGGGTAATCATAACTTTTTTTTATATATAATTAAAATCCATTAGAAAAAATTAGGGTTAACATGTAATTTAAATTTTATTTCTTTTCTCAATAAAATAAAAATACAAAAATAGTTAATTTAATTATTTTTCTTAAATAAAATTAATTAGTAATTAGCTTTGTATTTATTCAATTAAAACCTTATTTTCTCAAAATAATCAAAAACAACAAAAAATGATTTTTTTTCTTTCAATTAAGTTTAGACGGGGTCAAAACCCTAATTTTCTCGTTCTCGTTTCATCGCACGCCTTTATTATTTTTGCAAATATTAATGTAACTGCTTACAGTATGTAATAGTTTAATTAGGATTTTCTTTTATTTCTCGTTTTACGGGTTTTTGGCTATGTAATTAATCCCTCTCCCCGAAGCCTTGTAATAGCGTAATTTTATTTCTCGCATTTTAATTTTCTCAAGTATTAACTGTTAGATGTATGATAATAAGATTGCATGACAAGACTGTATGTTAATTTAAAATAGTTAGCAAACTCTAATGTGCAAAGGTAATAACTGAAATCAAATCACTCGCACATGCGCACTCTTAGGGTATACTCTCACTTCGGTTGCCTTCGGTAAACGAGCATTAAGTATAGGGTGTTTTAGTGGTCTCCCTCCTGTCTAAACAAAGATCAAAAGTCCCGTTCGGAAATGTTGCCTCGAAAAGGTTGCCTCAGAAATGTTGCTTCGAATATGATCTTAAGACACTAGGGTTATTACTAAGACGTCCTAACATTGCTTTAGTGATCGTACGTCCCTTATGAATTGACCCTTACAAATCCAACGACGGTGCTACCTACTCTTTAATAGTGGGATAGCGTTGTCTAAAGGAAATAAGAACATAAACATTATTTTTTCGAGTAGGTAGATGCTAGTAGGTACTTTCTCAAAATCAAACTTTTTCACACTTACACCTTTTTTAAACAAAGTTTTCAAAACGACTTCGTAACACTCTTGAGGACTGATACAAGGGTTAAAACGAATTAAAACAAAAACTTTTCAAAAACACACAAACACGTAAGCAATTTTTAAAATGATGAGCAAGTACCTAAGAGCCCGTAGAAAACTATGAATAGAAAGGATGCTAATACCTTCCCTTTCTATAATCTACCCCCCGTACTTAAAATCTCAAAAAAGGAATTTTTCTGTGCTTTTGTCCTTTCCAGTTGGATAAAATAAAAGTCGGTGGCGACTCTTGCTTCCCGCAACATTTTGCAAACACAAACGCAAAACGCAAATCAGCATTTTCCTAAAATAGCCCGATTCTGCCACCGTATCACAGTTTGTATTGATCCTCTACCCGACCGGGGAACATTATTAGGTAAGTAGCAGTAGATCGTGGAAACTGTGCGGGGTATACTAACATGGTTGAAGCGATGGCTACGTTAGTGTGACACATTTATTGGTACCAGTAGCCCTTGAGTCTAGTTAAGGAGAATACAAGGCTGCTGTGTGGTGTCATGAAGCACTAACTGAGCTTAGAACACTTAATTGAACAACTTGGCCATTAGGAAGTAGTGAGATAGCCGAATTTGGTGCATTCCGAAGTTGGTTGATACTCGATACTATGCTTATTGAGATCGGAATTTCGGGATATTTCGGTCGCCAATAAAGAGGCTTGCACTGAAATAATGCCCGATGAAGAAAGATCAGTGATATTGAGATTCCCTAGAACCCGATTACTTTCTAGGACAAGTTGAACCAACTAAACTTCAAGAGGGTACTTACCTATGAACCTCATGCAAGCCTAAACCTAAGGACTTGTTTGCTTTGTGTGTATATGTTTGTTTGCATATAACATCATGACATCATACCATGGAATTCGGCACTAACCATTTCAAGGACCTAGAGATTTATCTTTGTCTTATTTTGTAGGACATGGCTCCCACTCGCAGGAATACTGTCCAAATTAACCTCGTCAAAATGCCTCCCCAACTTAAAGAATTGGCATCAAGGGTCCCCAATGATCTCCCTTCACCAAGAAATACGATCCTCTCATCAACTTGGTTACAACAAGCTTTGAAGAGGATATGGTGAAAGTGCTATTCCAATTCTTTGACCCTAAAAACCATTGCTCTGCCTTTCTCGATTACCAACTTGTGCCTACTATAGAAGAATTATCTCAACTCTTGGGAATTCCTATTCTTTATCAACTACCCTTCAACGGTATTGAAAGAGACCCGAGACGTGAAGAGATTGCTCGAGCTCTACATTTACCTTGGTCCGACATTATGGCCAATTGGGAAATAAGAAGTGGTGTCAAAGGGTTTCTAGCCAAGTTTTTGTTTGATATGGCTCAATATTTTTGGGATGCTCTGGATTTACAAGCCTTTGAAGAAGTGTTGGCTCTCCTCATTTATGGGATGGTGCTGTTTCCCAATCCTGACCAACTCATATATGTGAACGCATTAAAAAATTTTCTATCTCGTAACCCGATGCCTACCTTGCTTGGAGATATCCTGCATTCTCTTTACACTCGCACCATGAAGAGAAGATGACTTCTTATGTGTTGCACTCCCCTGTTGGCTAGGTGGTTTATTTTGCACCTACTCCGATCTTTTGTGAAGAACGAGCAAGGCTTAAGATGGTATAGTAGGTTGATGTCACTCACACATTATGATATTTATTGGTGGGCTCGATCTATGGAGGACATTAATATTATTGACCGTTGTGGGGAATTCCATAATGTCCATCTACTTGGCTAGGGGAGGTATTACCTACAATCCTTGTTTGGTCTTACAACATTTTGGGTATTCTAGGAGGGATGGCCCTCATGATGCACTTGTCCAAGGAATTTCATTCGACTACGAGAATGATGTCCAAGGCTATAGTTAGAGATTCATACGAGCTTGGGGCATGGTTAACAAGGTTGATAGAAAGACGTTGGGGCATAAGAACTCCATTCCTTTGGAGCCTTATCTCAAGTGGGTGCGAACTTGCACCAAAAACCTCATGATGCCTTACAAAGCCATCTTACCTATCATCATGGAGCCTGTTGCCGAAGGAGATGTTCCGTATACTGTTCTTTATCCTGATATGCCTACTTCTCTTTGAAGCCTAGTTTTATGCAAGCGAGAAAAAGAAATTGGAGCTCACGAGACAACTTCATGAGGAGAGGAGCCGGAATGCCTATATTGCTCCAAAGAGGAAGCATACATAGGAAACTTGAGCCATTTTTATTGTATTTTAGTTCATTTTGTTTCTTTTGTTTCAATGTAAGCCCAAGAGGCATGTTATAATCAATTTTAACTTATTAATACAATTAATGTTTGTTCCCTTTTGTCTAAACAAATTTAAATCTTCTAAGTCCTTGAAACCATTTGCATACGCATTTTCATGCATCATAACATAAACAGGTTTTCCACAACAAGTTTCCTTATATTTATACTATTTATTTCAGTAAAATGGATATCGAACAAACAGTGAAGGACTTGCAAGCACATAATTCCCAGTTCCAAGAAACCTTGCTGACCCTAGTCAAGGGACAACAAGAGCTGCTGACGCTGTTGGCGGCCAAAAAGAAGACTAAGAAGAAGGACCTCATCAACATGGGGAAAAGGTTTAAAGGCCCAGTCCGTTAGGTGCAGATAGTTGAAGAGTCATCCGAGGAAGACGAGAACCAGGTGGAAGAAGCAAAGAGAACCCGTGCTGGGGGTGCTAATGATCAAGCTTCCAAGGACGAAGACTACTTTGATGAACAGTACCCATATGTCGAGGATAAATACAAGCAGTTAAAGGATAGACTAAAGGCTGTTGAAATTCAAGCCGTACCTGGCTTAGATTTTGGTGATTTAGGCTTAGTACCCAGGTTCGTCATTACCCATAAGTTCAAGATATCGGTCTTCGCCAAGTATGACAAGGTTTCCTACCTGAAACTTCATCTAAGGTCTTATGGGCGCAAGATACAGCCGCACACTACCGACAAAAAGCTCTGGATTCATTTCTTCCAAGAGAGTATAGCTAGGACTCAACTAGAATGGTTCTATCAATTGGAGGGTTCCCTCATCCACACATGGGAAGATCTAGCCACTGCTTTTTATCATTAGTATCAATACAATTCCGATCTGGAACCAACCAGAGTCCAACTTCAAGGTATGACAATGGGTACTAATGAGGGGTTTAAAGAGTACGCACAAAAATGGAGGGATCTTGCTAGTAGGGTCCAACCACCATTAACTAACAGAGAACTAGTTATATGTTCATGGGTACATTAACTCGCCATATTTCAACTTGCTAATTGGTAGCTCATCTTCCGGTTTCACTGAGTTAATTCTAACTGGTGAAAGGGTAGAAAGTGGCATTAAGAGTGGGAAAATTACCATGACATCTACTTCTACCTCAATCACTATAAATAAACCCTTTACTGGAAAGAAAGAAGCCAATGTTGTTTATGGGTGTTGTACCCCAATTTTTGCCACTAAGATCCCTTCATCATACCATGTTGAATCACTTATAACAAGATCACACTAGGATTCTTGGTTCCCCTCCCTACTTTGAGTTTTGCTCCTTTTGAGGGATTACCAAGCACCTGGACTTATGTTCCTTTTGTGATCATTAATATTGTTTTTTTTTCTTCATTTAACTAATAAAATGCAATGTTGGGTTGTCTTGCTTGTTATACATGTAGGTGAAGGGCAATGAGATTTAACAAATTACTCTATGGGTTCATGAGTTTATTTCCATGCCCTATCCAACAAAAGCTTGAGAAGTTCAAACCTTATCATTGAAGTTGTTTTGAAAGAAATGGTATGGCAAGGTTTATTTTGGTTTACCACATTTAAAAGTTATCAAGATTTATTCAAAAGTACAAGGGGTTGATTGGATAAGCTGTTATGTTTGGACAAGGCCTTGTTCATATTGGTCACAAGGGCATAGTTCTCTCAAATTTCAAGATATGGAAGTGGTTTTGGTGGCTAAGAGTTCTCATTATCATCCTCAACAACTTCTATTCACAGAGCAAGAATATTGGTACAAGAAGTTTGTTCAAACTTGTCAAAGTTTCTCAAGGCATTTTCTTGATCTAGAAGCTAGGGTTTCAAACTTCAAAGGAGTATATCTTGCTCATCTTTTGGTATTTTTGAATGATTCCAAATACATCCTTCTCTTCAAATGGTTATCAACAAATCACTTCAAAAGCTCCAAAGATTTTTCATGTGGAAGAAACTTGATGAAGAAGAAAGATTACAAGTCATTCAGATGAATCCCCAATTTTCCATGTGTAACTTCAAATGATCATAACTTGGTCAATTTTTATCACCTTGAGCCCATTCGTTTTCCATAATGATCTTGAAGATGTGAAATTTATGCTTCTTTTATGTGCAAAGTGGGAAAATGGATGGAGGTTGCCTTAAATATGTAAAAGATTATAGGTCATTTCATGATTTTTGGCCAACTTCAACAAGTCATAACTTTCTCAATTTTTGGAGATTTTGGGTCTACTTCATTCCATCTTTTTTGGTCAAGAGCAAATTTCAAGTGGAAGGCCTTGTTTGGATGCAAAAGTTATAGGTCATTTTTAAAGAAGAACTTGAAATATTTCTAAGTATGGAAAGTCAACCCTTTTTCTTCAACTTTGACTCAATGCAACTTCCAACTCAAGCATCCATTTGATTCCATTCTTCTTCCATTGCAAAGCTTGTAACCTCATCTTTCTAAAGCATCAAGAATCATGCCCTAAGACCCCTTGAGTTGGAAATGCCATGGATTTGAATTTGGTAACTTGAAACTGAATTTTCCACAAAGTCAGAATTTTGAAATCCACAATGTGACTTCTAAACACAAGATTTATGCGCGTTTTTGATTTAAACATGATTAACAAACTTGCCAAAAGTGATTAGCACCCCAAAATGAAAGATTTGGTTGAGTTTTGATGGAAATGAAGTCACACTTCACTCGTGCTCGAACTTCATTCAATTTCCCTCCAAACTTCCTTGTTTCTTCTAGTTTTCATTCTCATTCACTTCCCTATAAATGGAGGGCCATCCCCCATTCATTTCTTCAAGCTTTGAGAGCCAAAAACACCCTTCCAAAACCTCACACGAACCCATCTTTTTTGAATTCAGTTTCCGAGATTTAAGCTCCCTTTTCCAAAATTCTTGGCGCATTCATCATCCTTAAGCATCATACAAACTCTCCAGCACTTAAACCAATCAAAACGAGCCATAATTCAAGCTACAGAAGTCTAGTTTCAGAGCTTCTTCCTTGAACTTAGAAAAGGTATAATTCTCCATCATTTGGATCCAAATCAAGCACTAATCTATTCTACTCCTTCTCCTGATTCTAATGTTGCTTACAATTTTTAAATCCATTGAGAATTGAGAGAGAAATCTCAAATTGAAGGTGCTCGCTATTTTCTGGGTTTTTGATTCATATCTCTCTCCATACCTTATATAAATTTGGCGCGATGGTGGTGTTAGAATCATCTTGAAGAGACGAGTTCAATTATACTAGCTTGGGATTCTAATTTTTCCATTTGAAGGATATCACAAAATCCCCATTGCAGGGTGTCTGGAGGTTGAAGAAGATGACATGTCTCGTCTCAGCCAATGATAGCGTGCCAAACGTTTTAATTTCATTGGTTTCCCATTTTCTGATCCTATGCGTATCTCACTAAGGTCCATATCAAGCACAGCGCGTCTGAACCACTGGATCAGCTTACTAACGCGTTTTGACTATGATCTGATGGTCCACATCTTTTTGATTTTATTTTATTTTCTAATTTTATATTTTTATTGATTAAATTTTCAAAAATTTATACCTCTTTTATTTTTATCCATAAATTATGAAAAAATTCACAAAAATACTTTGCATTATTTCTGATCTCATGAATATTTTTTCACATTTTTATTTTGATATTCGATATTTTTTTTTGAATCATTTTCTTTCTTTTAAATACTTAAAAAAAATACTTTCTGACATTTTTTAATTCTGAAAAAAAATTCATAAATATTATTTTGCATATTTTTGACTTTTTGAAAATTTTATGGAATTTTATATTGAGGTTTACTATTTTTGACCTATTTTCTCTTTGTTTGAGAAATTTTAAATAGTTTAAAAATAGTTTCTGACTTTTAAAAATTACCAAAAATTTTATAAAAATATTTGGATCCATTTATGATTTTTCTATGGTCTTACTTTTTATTTTTTGATTAATTTGAACATAATTGATATTTTTATCTTTATTTTCTATTTTTAAATATTATTTTTTACCCTTTTGTATATATTAAAATGTGATAATATTTTGTGACTATTTTCTGGTTGATCTTGGGCTAGATTTTGGATCATGAACTTTATTAACATCATTGGATCCATGGTGTTGAGTTTAACTCCACGAAAATGGATGAATGGCTTTAATAATAGTTTGATTAAAATTTAATTCAAATGTGGTTTGTATATTTTTTTCCTATCCCTTTTCATCTCATCCCCTTCTTATTGCACTAGGTGTTATTGGAGCATGATCTCTATATCATGTCTCAAAACAAATGGTTCATAAATTGCTATTGACCGGCTTCAAAATAGGTGTGACTTCTATATAAGTCAACTTACAATTTCTTAACATAGACCTAAATTTTGTCCCGATTCGAATAAATGATCATTCGTGGCCCAAACTTATGATTGCAAGCCCAAGTATGTTAATTTTATCTCTTTGATCCAATAACCTTGAGATTCATTGTGTGGAGGCTTTGGTTCTACCAATCCTCTAATGGATCTACAACAACTTTGGTCAACGCGAATCACTTAAACATCATTGATCATTAAATGATACTTATGAGAATTACAAATGGATGATATACTTGACAAAAAGAAAATGCAACTTGTTGTGTGAAGGCTTTGGTTCTACCAATCCTCTAATGAGTTCCAAATGCAAGTTCAAGATGGTCATCCAACTAACCACTAATTATTGACTTGTTTTGCCTTATGCTTTTATTCTTTTTTATGCGTTATGTACTATTTACTTTTAGCATTTACATTTCATGTCATTTTTCATCTTTGCTCATTTGAGCATTTATTTTCTTGCCATTTTGTACTTTGCTCACTTGAGCTTTTCTTTTCCTTCCTTAAGATACTTAATAATCAACCTAAACCCTAAAAATCTTTAATGGTACTTGGACTATTTGGCTACTATCCTTGGCATTATGGAGCATGGGATTTTTCTTGGACTTAGGATTAGAAACCTTGGCCTATCTTGGAAACCTTATGATCTTATCTGATTATTTTTGTCTGGAGCTCTTGAGGTTTACCTCAAGACATTGGGTTATTTGTTTGTTTTGTGTGCAGGTTATTGTGATTACACCCTTTATTTGTAATCTGGAATCCACCCGTATACAGCCGTTACTCTGCTCAAGTTTTATGAAGACTTAATACACTTGAAGTTTGGTTCTCTCAAGAGGTCTAGTATTTTTGCTTGCTTGGTTTCAATTCAAAGAATGAGAATTCTATCTTGGCTCATAATTCCAAGTATTGGCTTCTTGTTGGTTAGATGGTTCTTATCCCTAGCTTTTACCTTATGCTTTAGGATAGTCTCTTCTTCTCCTCCCATCTTCTTTAATTTAAAAAATCTTCTCCCTCCTTTTGAAAACTCTTCTTGTTTTAAATTTGAACCATTTTCATAATAAACTTGGACTTATGTCCATGTATTTTAAAAACATTTTCATAAATAAACTCCAATCAACTTAATAATACCTTGACATTTTTTTTGTGATAAGATTAAAAGTCAATCAATCTCATTTCAAACCATTTTTCCACTTTGGATTTTTACCTTTAAAACTTTTCTGAAAAAAGATTAAACTCTTGTCACTCCTTGTAGTGATGCAAACAACTATACTTCTACAATATGTAGTGAAGAGAGATATTTTCCACTTGGGTGTTGAGTGAGGCATTGTTGATTTTGAAATCCAAGCCATATCCTCCACTTTGAGATGATGCAAATTCTCCTTTCTCATGATTGTGGGTAGTAGGTATGTTTTCCACACATACAATGACGTTGATGTTTTATCTCATAAAATTGACCAACACACTTGTGTTTTAATTTTTAAAAAAATGGAACTACGTGTACCCTGATCTCCTATTGCAAGAAAGGTGGTATGTAGGCACTAAAAGTTCGCAACCGCGGCGGGTGCAAAAATCATAAAATATATATTTCTTTTCTCACCTCCACCATCCATTTTATATAATAGTTTTTATAGCCAAAATATACAGATTTTTACAAAGAGGCTCCCGCGGAATACCGTAGATGTTTAGGGTGCTAATACCTTCCCTTTGCATATCCAACCCCCTTACCTTGAATCTTTCCCCCTCTTTTTGGGTTATTCACTCTTTTCCCTTTCCTTTGGAAATAATAAAGTGCGGTGGCGATTCTTATTTTGATTTGTATAAAGTCTAGTCAATCCAATGGCTTAGTCTTGAACATTTCTAACGCTACAGAAAAATGGCGACTTCACTGGGGAAAGATTGACCTCTTACTGGTCCATCCCTAAGTGGGTTAAGCCTATCTTTGTTTATACCTGTATATGTGTTATTACTGTTTTTTGTGTTATATGTTATATGTATGTTTGTCTGGATTTTCCTGGTTTTTAGGGTGCTTGGTGATTACTCATAAGTCCTATACCTGGACTTGGGCAAACTTTAAGATAGGACGGGTGGTATAGTCATGTTAACTTTGAGGGAGTAATCCCAAAAAAGGAGGCATGAGATCCCCCACTCAGTGGAGGCCCCTTTGACTGTAGTATCATTTACCAAGTAATCGGGAAGACGTACTGCTTTCGACCTGGGAGCCTGCTAAAACTGAGGACCGTAGAATACCAAACCCATATTGGCCTTTTAGGTGTAGTGCGGAAGCTATGACGGAGTAATTCAGAAATAGTTGTCACGCGATACTACGCTCAGACGAGTCTTTCTTGAGAATATTACTAATTATGGAGTTAATCGGGAAGTTGGTAATATCCGAAGGAAGGATATAGACTCTGGGAACCTCTAGAACCTTGTTCGGCAGGTGATAACTTTAGACCAACACCTTATGGGTAGTACCTTCGACCTCATGCTCGTGACGTTGAACCTATGAACCCTATATGTGTGATCTTGTGTGTGATTGTTGCATCATGCATCCATGCACTCATAAGAATCTTTTGAAGAAACCATATTTCAAGGGATTTAAAGGTTGACTATTTGTGAATATCTCAGGTACTTTTTAACCATGGATTCTGGAAAGAGAAAGACCGGGAAATACAGTTTCAAGGATCCCAATATATATGAGTTGATCAGTGTAATTCCCGAGATCGAGTGTTCTGCAAACTTTCGGAAGAAGTATGGATCCATTATCCCTCTCATGAAGCTGAAGATGAAGGAGGGTTTTCTCTCGACAATGTTCCAGTTCTATGATCCGATGTATCATTGCTTTACTTTTCCCGACTATCAGTTGATGCCTACACTGGAGGAGTATTCTTATCTATTGGATTTATCTGTTACTGATCATGTTCCTTTTATTGGTTTGAAGGGTGAGCCAAAACCACATGAGATTGCTGCTTTGATTCATTTGGGGAAGTCTGAGGTGGAAGCCCATATGACTACTAAAGGAGGGATTAGAGGATTACCAACTCAGTTCTTATTGGAGAAAGCTCATTACTTTTCCGGAATGAAGAGTACAATTGCTTTTGAGGCCATATTTGCTCTACTTGCTTACAAGTTGTTCTTATTTCCTAATGTGGACAAGTTTGTCGACATTAACGCTATCATGATCTTCATGATTAGAAACCCAGTTCATACACTGTTGGGTGATGCTTATTACTCTATTCATATTCAGAATTCTTATCATGGGGGGATGATTATCTGTTGCACGCCTCTGTTGTATCGATGATTTATCTCTCATATGCCTCAGTCTAATGCTTTTTGGGATGTCAAGAAGGAACCCCGTTGGGCTCCTAAAATCATGGCACTTACTCACTCGGATATTGATTGGTATCATTGAGCCTATCAGGATATAGAGATTATTAACAGTTATGGTAGTTTCCCCCATGTACCTCTTCTTGGTACAAAGGGAGGAATTAACTATAACCCTGTTCTTGCACGGCGACAGCTTGGTTATCCGATGAGGGATAAACCAAATAGTATTCATTTGAGTAGTTTCTTTCTGAAGGAAGGGGAAGACCATAGGGAAGCTAGGGAGCAGATTGCGAAGGCCTGGCGTCACATCCATAAGAAGGGTAGGAAGGATTTGAGACCTAGGGGTGTTGTTTCTTTGGATCCATATCTTCAGCGGATCCGATCGAGATCCATTCAGTTAAAGATGCCATATACCCGGGAGACACCTATGCCTGACCTGTTTGTGAAGACCACTCCTCCCTTGTTAGATGATTTAGAAGAGATGCAACTTGCTTTGGTTAGGATGCAACAGGAAAGGGATGCTTGGAAGAACAAGTTCCGGACAGTAGAGAGTGCCTACAGAACAGATCTGAAGGAGAAAGACGACTTGATTGAGATCCTTGACAGTCGGGCGATAGAGTCTATGGAGAGGAAAGGGGATTTATTTTCTCCTAAGCCTCAATCAGGTGCTGATCACTTACTTCCTGATTCAGATGATTGGAAAGAGGTTGCCATCAGGCATGTGGAAGAAAACCAGAGATTGAAGGATCAGATTTCCAGGCTCACGGGGAAGCGCAAGCGTATAGAGTGATCTCAATCAGATTTTTTCTCAAGATTTTAGATTGTATTTTCCTCTTGTACTTGAGATCATTGAGACTTGTAATCCATTTTGGAATTATTATAATAAAATTTTTCAGTATTTCAAAAGCTGTATTACTCTGATGTTTGCAACATGTCTATAAACTTTAAATCCCTTGAAATATTAAATAATGAAGTAAAAATAATCATATGCATTGCATATAATGCATCATATTGCACATATTTCTTGCATTTCTTGTGCATATCCAGGTGTCTTACCAAGCTTCCTTACTTCATTCAGCAAGCTGACTCATCACTACAACACTCGGGCTAATTTCAAAAAGAAGATGGAAAACTTAGAATAGGAGAATCGCGAGCTGCGCGAAGAAGTTTCTGCTTTGAAGGTCGGCATGGCCAATCTGACTACTCTGATGGAAGCTTTGGTGCCTGCTCAGAGTCAGCCACCGAGTGTTCAACCTCAACCAACAAGGGCAACTATTGAAGCTCCGACTGTTCTTGTATCTGCTACTCCGACTGTTGTTCAGAATCACATGCCTCAAGGTTATCCGTGGGGAATGCCAGAGAATTTTGCACCTGAAGGTTTCAATCTTGATACTCCAGTGGTTCAGACTATTGTTACTCCGACACCTCATGTGGTGCATACTGTTCCTGCTGCACCTCCTTCGGTGAATATGGTTTCGTTTGTTAATGATGATGTGTGTCATCCTTTCCATCCACCAAGTGAAGACTTGGGTCTTTATGACACAATGGATGATTTTCACGAGCATTTTGACAAGATGCAAAGAGAAATGAAGGCCCTCATGGGAAAAGAGCTATTTGGGCAGAATGTGAATGAGCTACGTTTGGTCCCGAATGTTAAGATACCTGCTAAGTTTAAGGTCCCGGAATTTGAGAAGTATAAGGGCAACACTTTCCCTCGTGCTCACCTGGTGATGTATGTGAGAAGAATGTCTACCCATACTGACGATCAACGTCTACTGATTCACTTTTTTCAGGATAGTTTGACTGGTGTTGCATTGAAGTGGTATATGAGTTTGGACAATGCTAATATTCATACTTTTAATGATTTGGGAGTGTGATACGTTGGGAGAACTGACTTGAGGTTTTGCGTTTGTGTTCGTAAATGTTTCGGTTTAGCAAGAGTCGCCACCGACTTTTTATTTTATCCTAAGGAAAGGTCAAAAAGCACAGGAAAGACCTTTGAGATGTTTTCTTGGGTTTGGGGAGTAGATTATAGAAAGGGAAGGTATTATCACCCTTTCTATCCATGGTTATCCATGGGCTCTTAGTTACTTGTTTAGATCACTTGCTTTGCTTTTCAATTGTTTGAAATGGTGCTCTTCAATTGTTTGAAATGGTGCTTTGTGTGTGATTTTGGAAAGATGTTTTGAAAAGAGGCCATCATTGTGGCAACCTTTGTAATGATTTTTATTTAAATGTATACAAAGGTGTTTTTGTCTTTTGAAAAGTTTTTAGTGTTTGAAAGTAGGGTTTTGAAATTGTGTTGTGAAGTGGGTTTGAAAATAACAAGGATGTTTTTGCAAGCTTTTTGATCAAGTAACTAAGAGTTGTCTACCCTATTTTACTCAAAGATCTTTCTTATGTTTTTAACCCTTTTAACAGTGTTGCTTCACCATTGTATTTGGTGAACAACCTTGTGTTAGGATGTTAAACGGGACAGGCGCGGGTCATCATATAGACCATGATAGCAACGGTGTCAAGTATTTTTGGCAATTTTCTTAAGGGACTTGATCATTTTTGTTTAGGCAACTCAGATAGTGTCATCGAGGGACTATGATCTTTTGTTTGTTTTTGTTTTACCAAAGTACTTAACATGCATACGCCCATTTTTGAAGGCAACAAGTGAATTGTAACCCTAGGGGTGCAAGTGTGCATTGTGTTTGTTTTTTCATGCATTTTTGTCTTTGATTAGGTCAAACTATTTGTTGGTTTTGATTTTGCATACAAACCCTAATTCTCTAATCATGGCATAATTGAAAGCATTAAGTGCGTGAAAATAAATCTAAGCTATTACAACTTTGATATAGGGAGGGGGAGGTACAATTTTGAATAGGGGATTATTTTGCAAGAAATTAAAAACCCTAAATTATTACAACCAAATTGAATTTACAATGCATAATATTTAAAGGTACAATATTTAAATGGCAAAAATAAACAAATATTAAATAAAGATGTATTATGTAAAAAAGAAGTTTTTATTTTTTTTATGTATGTAAAGCATTTTTTAATGTGAAAAAAGGTGTAAATAATAAAATAAAAAAAGGATTGATTTTATTTAATTAAGGGGTAAACCCTAATTTTCTTTAAAGAAAATAATATTATATTATTTATATACACAAATATATTAATATGTACAAATATAAAAATATATTGAGAAAAAGTGTTTTTTTAGTATAAAATAACAATAAAATAAAAATGTACTATTTTTATATTTTTATTCTATGTTTTTTAATAAAATAAAGTATATATATATATATATATATATATATATATATATATATATATATATATATATATATTAAGGATGCATAAAATAAAATAAAATATTTACAAAAATAAAATATATTCAAGAAAATATATTCAATGTGAATAAAAATAAGAAATGAAAATAAAAATGTTATTTACATTATTTTCAAGTTTTAACAAATAATTATAGAGTATTTTAATATGTTTCCTATATTAGAAAAATATGAAATAAAATGCCAAATAAATATAAAAAATTATAAAAATATTTTTGGAGCATTTTTTATGTTTGAAAATAAAATATTAAAGTCAGAAAAGAAAATAAAAATGCAAAAATGTCAAAGTACAAGAAAATGGGCCAGGGGGTGTGAAAAGCAAGCAAAGGGGTGCAAAAAGCATTACAAGGCCAGGCCCAGCCCATTTCCACATCATCCCTGACCTTGTGACAAAGGATGCGCGCGCCCTGTGTTCAAATTCGTATCTTTTGCGTTTGTGATCTTTTGCCAAAACTCAAAACATGAAACTTGTAGAGCATTAAACAACGATTTCAACCATATAAAACATTAAATCTAACTCTCAAAGACCAGAGAGAATTTCTCTGGCCCTAAAATCTAACCTAACTTTTTCAGCATGTTCCTGGATGAAATTCTCTTAGCACGTTTAACATAAATGAGAACTAAGCATATGTATGGTTTCGGGGTAATGAGTACTACATCTTTCATTCACAAACTTAAGGCTAAATGTTCCTAAATAGAGAGATAGAAGTTCATAAAAAACCTGTTTCAGTTGGATTCGAGTTGGACAATGCAGCAACTTTCAGTGAGGCCTGAGGTTCTTTTGAGCTTGCTTGATGTTCCCTAAACCTTCCCCAATGCTTAGTTTGTTTTGAAATGGCCTAAATCAACCTCTAGAAGTCAACTTGCATAAACTTGAAATAGAAATGGTGAACACTGTAAATGGTGTTACATTTGGCAATGGAGGTTTGGGATAGCTTGAGTGAGTTGAATGGAAGGTGTTTGAAGTGGAAAGGAGTAAAACGCACGAGCAAAATGAGCTATGGCACTCAAGTTGCAGCAACTGCCCTATTTTGCAAGTTTTTGGTGTTTTGGTGTTTTGGTGTTCAAGGGTGTTTAAGGGATGATTGGCTCGTGTTTCTGGCTTACAAGGATGTGTAAAACTTGTTTCAAATGTTGGCTTGAGTTGATTTTATCAGATGCACAAGATATGGACTTTTGGCACAATGACTTGTTTTGAAAGAAAAGTGTGAAATGAAATGAGATAGGCCTGTACAGGCTATCTCCAAGCATGCACAAGTTCCTTGTATCTTTGCCTGAGTTTGTGGAACTTGTTTGCTGCAAAGAAAGAAGTCCAAGGCTCAAGAAAAGCAATTTGACATAAAGTTGCCTTTATGAAAATGGAAGTGCCATCTTTATGCCCAAAATGGAATTATTCATTGTGCCAAGCTCTAATGATAAGAATAACACCAATGTCCAATGTATTTGCATTCAATTTTTGAGTGTTGAAGGGTTTAGAGACCTGTAATTATGTACTAAGCTAGTTTGGTCAGATTTTGCAACTTGTATGAACATGTATTGGCCATGGTTACAAAGTAAGTTTTTTCCAACTTCAAGCATTCGATTCTCCCTAACCACAAATGTGTTTGAGGAGTTCTTGGACAATTTGGAAAGCTTGCAACATTTACTATAATACATCTTTGAAATGAAACTTGAAACTCCAAGTGTAACTATGTGAAAAATGGCCAAGAAAATGGGTCAAAATCCTGCCTAAACTAGGGCAAAATTTCTCAAAGTTAAAAGTTTTAGGTACCCTTGTTCCAAAAATCATAACTTGAGATCCAAGCTTCTTTTGAGAAAACTTTGTGAATCAAATTTGTAGACTTTGTGATGGACTACAAATTTCATGTTTTAAGTTTTGTTTGAATCCACTTGCATCTTGGTGAAAATGTGGGACAAAGTTAGGAAAAATTAAGAAAATTTCTAAGTTATGAAAATTTTCAATTTCAAACCCTAATTTGCAATCTTGGGTTTCTTGATGAACAAGTTTCATAATTTGGCACATCTTGATGAAAAATGACCCTTGGCACTTGATTTTGACCAAAAAGTCAAAGTTTGACTTTTCTGTGTACAGTCAAATTTTAATCAGTTGACTGAAAAATTCATCTATCAATCCTATGCATTTGAGACCTTTTGAACTTGTTGAATAGGTCAAGATAATGTCATTGAGTCCTTGAGTCCATGGTTGAGCTTAATTTGCCATTGGCTAGGTCAAACAGTCAAAAATTGCCTTTGTACAATCAAAACCCTAAAAATGACCATTTTGCCCTTTTGGTGATCTGATCAAATTTCTTGTGGAATTGTGGTCCAAAGTTGATCAAATGGTTCATATGAGTTCACAATGTTGATGTGGGTCAAAATTCATGAGGTTTGACTGTAAATTGGTCACAGTTGACTTTTTCCCCAATACAGTTGATTTCTAGGTCAACTGTCCAATTGACTGGGCAAAAATTTGATTCAAGGCTTGAAACTTGGTATGGACAAACTTATGAGTCCAATATGAAGTATGAAAGTCAATTTGAGCATTAAAGGTCCAAAAATCCCTGTGCAAACTCAAACCCTAATTTCAGGTCAACAGTGCAAGGAGGTGTCTTGAGTAGAGCAAACCCTAGCTTGGTCTTGAGTTCCAAGAGCCTTGTGATGAGAAATGTTGATAAAATGAGAGGGAAAATTTTGGGGTACAACAGTTTCCCCTGTTCAATCTTCTTGAACCTGAAGAGTTAGATTGGCAAGTTTGCCTTTCATGACTCGAAGGTAAAAGAGGATTGGACACTAGAGTGCCCGTAAATTTGAACTCGTCAAAATATTATTGAGGGAATGGGCTTAAAGATATCATTTAGAGATGGTAGAATCTTGCTGGAGATGGGCTTAAAGATGCCATCCAAGAATGATTGTTGAACTGCAATGTTGTAGGTCAGAAGAATAAGCATCAAAATGGTATCCGTGTCTGGAATGCATTTGAACTGTATCTGGAGACTGAGTCTGTCTGAGCAAAGGAATGACGTCTGTGTCTGGAGCGTATCCGAGTTGTAACTATATTTGATCTTTGACTGAATATCAGAATGACTGCCGTGTCTGGAGTGTATCTGTATTCTGAATGGGTAGCAAAGAAACATCTGTGTATGAAGCAACTGTGTGCTGGGGATAAGTTCTGAATGAGTGGAAGAATGGCAACCGTGTCTGGAGCGTATCTGGACTGTATCTGAAGTTGAGATCTGTATGATTAGCAGAATGACTTCCGTGTCTGGAGTGTATCTGAAACTGTAACTGGAATCTGAATAAGTGACATAATGACTTTCGTGGCGACTGCACTGGGGAGAATCAAACCTCTGGTGTAAGGGCCAGCATGGCATCCGTGTTTGGAGTGTATCTGAAGCGTATCTAGTCTGTATCTGATTGCTGAAGTCTGAATGAGTAGTAGAATGACCGCCATGTCTGGGGTGCATCCATACTGTATCTGACTCGAAATTCTGAATGAGTAACAGAATGACATTCGTGTCTGGGGTGTATCCATACTATATCTGAATAATCGTTAACGATAGCCTTTTAATCTTATCCTGAAAAGGGTAAAATGTTAGCTAAAACACAAAGTTATGTTGCATGATATGTATGATGCAATGAACTGTGTTTCATCAATGTTTATGATATATGAATGTAATGGATGTGCATGTGAGCTGAGTAGTTGTCTTGCCGAGGAAGATAAATCCTTGATAACTGGAGATAATGAAATCCTTGACTGCTGCCGGAGGAAGTAAATTCCTGACCGATGCTGAGAATTCAAAAATCTTTGATTGCTGAAGATGAGAAATCCTTGGTGACTGCTTGGGGATTAAAGATCTTTGATTGTTGAGAATGAGAAATCCTGAGACCACTGCTGGGGATTGAAAATCCTTGGTGACTAGTTGGGATTTACAAGAGCTCTGACAATTTCTGCGGGGAATGAGAATCCTAGGAAATAATGAAAACTCTGAAGAACTCTACTGGGGAATTAGAACCTGGAAGGCTTCTGCTTGGAGAAATGAGACCTAGAATCTTCGATCTGCCGGGAAATAACTCTGTGGGGAGAATGTTTACTCGGCCGGTGAAATCAGGAGCTTGGGTTGTACGCCAATCTACTGGGGAAGTTGGGGAACACTGAATGGTTCTTACTGGGGATTGATAGTTGGAAATTTGACTTCGCTGGGGAAGAAGGTTTAGAACATTCTGGCTCTGCTAGGGATAGGTATTTCAGGGTTTTAGGGCTCCACCGAGGATCTGGAATTTGAACTCTGATGGGAGCTCTGAAACTTAACTCCACTGGGGGATAAAGTTTAGAACACACTGGCTCCTTTGGGGATCTTGAGATTTAACTCCGCTTGGGATGTATACTTCAAGGTTTGAGGTTCTGAATGACATACCGAAGGGGATTTCTTCTGGAATAGCACAAGGATATCTTCCTACATCTTCAACCTATCAGTAATTATCCTTTCTCAATTTCGTTTTATTTGTAAGTAGTGATTATATTCAAATGCATATGCCTATTTAACAAAACATTGGACGTTTTCAAATAAAACATAAGTGTAAAAAAGAATGAAAGGCAAACAAATTTCTGCACTTTGAAGTATCTTTGTATTAACTTTTGTAAGTATCTTTGTACAAAGGAGACAAACATCCTAGTAAGAGAATGTTGTCATAAAATTGAGAAAAATTTATACAAAAAGAAAGATGGCTATGTGTAACAATTCCATGGGATTCCCATTCTGCTATAGCCTTCACAACTCTGAGTATCTCGTTAATTCGCTGCTTCATCCGCCGATGATTGGATTAATCAGAATCCTGGAGCTTATTGGTGAAGAGATTGTTCTTAAAGTGATCCGACGAGACATAGTCATACGCTTTAATTCCCTAATTTTTGCCTGGACCGCCCTTTCGGGTTTTCGATCCACCGGAAAACCCTTTTTTGCCCAAGTCGCCCTTTCGGGTTTTCAATTTGCCGCGTGTACATATTTTTTTGTTTATCCCTAATTTTTTCCTGAACCACCCTTTCGGGTTTTCGATTCACCGGGATGCCCATTTTTGCCCAAGCCGCCCTTTCGGGTTTTCGACTTGTTGGGTCGTTTCATGCGTAGTATCTTTTGACTATGTCTGTGTTCGCAGGGTGCGGCAAGTCGTCGCCGTCCATGGTGGTCAGAATCATTGCCCCACCAGAAAAAATGCTCTTTATCACAAATGGCCCTTCGTAAGTAGGAGTCTGCTTGCCCCTGGGATCACTTTGCGGCAAGATGATCCGCTTGATTACAAGATCTCCGACTCGATATACCTGACGCCTGACTTTCTTGTTGAAAGCCTTGATCATCCGTTTTTGATACGTCTGACCATGACAAACAACAGTAAGTCGCTTCTCGTCGATCAAATTAAGTTGATCAAACTGAGTCTGAATCCAATCGTCTTCACTCAAATCGACATCCTTCATAATCCTTAAGGAGGGAATCTGAACTTCCATTGGTAGAACAGCTTCCATACCATATACCAAAGAAAAGGGGGTTGCCCCTATTGAAGTACGTGCCGTGGTACGATACCCGTGCAGAGAAAACGGTAACATCTCATGCCAGTCCTTGTAGGTAACTGTCATCTTTTGAATGATCTTCTTGATATTTTTGTTCGCGACTTCAACAACACCGTTCATCTTCGGCCGATAGGGAGATGAATTGTGATGATAAATCTTGAACTGCTCGCATAGAGCGGTGATCATAGTGTTGTTCAAATTTGTACCGTTGTCCGTGATAATCCTGTCGGGGATACCATACCGGCAAATAAGATTCTGCTTTATGAAACAGGCAACCACATTCTTTGTAACGGAGACAAAGGAACCTGCTTCGACCCATTTGGTGAAGTAATCAATAGCGACCAAGATGAAGCGATGTCCATTGGATGCCGTAGGCTTGATCTCTCCAATCATGTCGATGCCTCACATTGCGAATGGCCAAGGAGCTGTCAGAATGTTGAGAGGAACAGGAGGAATATGTACTTTGTCGATGTAGACTTGACATTTGTGGCACGTACGGGCATGTTGATGACAATCAGCTTCCATGGTAGACCAGTAGTAGCCTGCCCTTAGAATCTTCTTAGCCATCGTATGTCCGCTTATGTGTGTGCCAAACGTGCCACTATGTATTTCGATCATGATCAACTCTGCTTCAACCTTGTCCACACAACGAAGTAGAATACAATCATGTCTGCGCTTATAAAGAATGTCGTTGCTTAGGAAGAACTTGGCAGCAAACCTCCTTAAGAACTTTTTGTCATTGACGGAAGCTCCTTCAGGGTATTCTCGAGTCTGGAGATACCTTTTGATTTCATGAAACCAAGGTTTTTCCACTACTTCTTCGGTATTAATCTCATGACAGTGCACCGGTTCGTCCATTCGCTCGATGGTGATTTGGGGAGCCTCGTTATCCCAATTGAGTTTAAACATGAAAGACATTGTAGCCAGGGCATCTGCTAGCTGATTTTCTTCTCGTGGGAAGTGCTCAAAGGTAATCTGCTCGAAATGAGGCAGCAATGTCAAGACATGTTCTTCATATGGGATAAGATTAGGATGTTTAGTGTCCCACTCTCCTTTGACTTGACTGATAACCAAAGCCGAGTCCCCAAATACGACCAAATATTTGATTCCCAAGTCTATAGCAGCCTTGAGACCAAAGATGCAAGCTTCATATTCAGCCATGTTGTTGGTACAACTGAAGCAAAGTCGGGCAGTGGAGGGTCTATGGCAACCTTCCGGAGAAATGAGTACCGCACCGATACCGTTGCCAAGTGAATTTGAAGCACCATCAAAGTATAAGGTCCATCGAGATCCTTGTTCAGGTCCGTCATACAGTCCGTTACCTTCAATGTTGTCCAATGTCATGATGTCCTCGTCAGGGAAGTCGAATCTCATAGATTGGTAATCTTCGACGGCTTGATGAGCTAGATGGTCATCTAGTACACTCCCCTTTATAGCTTTTTGGGTAGTATACTGGATATCATACTCAGTTAGGATCATTTGCCATCTAGCGATCCTTCCAGATAAAGCAGGCTTCTCGAAGATATATTTAATCGGATCCATCTTGGAAATCAGCAAAGTGGTATGAGTCAACATATATTGCCTTAGCCGGCGAGCAGCCCATACCAAAGTGCAACAAGTTTTCTCGAGCAGTGAGTAGCGAGTGCCACAGTCGGTAAACTTTTTGCTAAGGTAATAAATGGCATGCTCTTTTCGGCCAGACTTGTCATGTTAGCCCAATACGCACCCCATTGAGTTATCTAAAACAGTCAAATACATGATTAACGGCCTTCCTTCGAAGGGTGGCATCAAAATAGGAGGTTCCAACAAATACTCTTTGATCTTATCAAAAGCAACTTGACAATCATTGTTCCATTCAACTACCTGATCTTTCTTCAACAACTTGAAGATTGGCTCACAGGTAGATGTCAGATGAGATATGAACCTCGCAATATAGTTTAAGCGTCCCAAGAAACCTCTAACCTCCTTTTCAGTGCGGGGGGTAGGCATTTCTTGTATAGCCTTTGCTTTAGCTGGATCAACCTCAATGCCTTTGTTGCTGACGATAAATCCAAAAAGTTTGCCAGACCTAACTCCAAAAGTGCACTTGCTTGGGTTCAGTCTGAGCTTAAACTCCTTCAACTTGACAAACAGCTTTTGCAGATGATCAAGGTGTTCTTCTTCTGTTTGTGATCGGGCTATCATGTCGTCTATGTAGACTTCAATCTCATGATGTATCATATCATGAAACAAAGATACCATGGCGCGTTGATAGGTTTCCCCGGCATTCTTCAGTCCGAATGGCATCACCTTGTAGCAGAAGGTACCTCATTGCGTGACAAAAGTAGTTTTCTCCATGTCCTCAAGGGCCATTTTGATCTGGTTGTATCCCGAGAATCCATCCATGAAGGAAAATACCTTGTGTTGAGCTGTGTTGTCAACTAAGATGTCGATGTGCGGTAGTGGAAAATCATCTTCAGGGCTAGCCCTGTTTAAATCCCGATAGTCCACACACATTCTGACTTTGCCGTCCTTTTTAGGTACGGGCACAATGTTAGCAACCCATTGTGGATAGGAAGTAACAGCCAGAAAGCCAATGTTGAATTGCTTCATTACCTCAGCTTTGATCTTCTCAGACATGTCGGGCCTCATTCGGCGGACCTTTTGTTTGATCGGTGGACAGTCTTCTCTTGTAGGGAGACGATGAACCATGATATTTGTGTCTAATCCCGGCATGTCTTCATAGGACCAGGAAAAGATCTCAACATATTCGTTCAACAACTGCACTAAGCGCTCCTTGACACCTGGTTCCAGGTTGGCACCCACCTTAACCTCTTTCTTGTCTTCCTCTGTTCCCAAGTTGATGGTTTCTAGCAACTCTCCGTGAGGAAGAATAGCCCTCTCTTCTTGTTGCAAAAGTCTGGCTAACTCTCCCGGCACTTCACAGTCTTCGTCAACTTCGTACTCAGCATGATTGACCAAATCTTCAGAGTCACCGAAAGCTAAAGCAGAATAGTCACCCATGGAATCCAGAGTGGATGGGTACCTGCATTTTGTGAGTGTGGGTGTGGGTAAGGGATAGCCATCCTTAAACAAAACAAAAATGAAAAAGGAAAGAAAATGAACACAACAGTTTATAGATGAAAACGTCCAATGATTCATTAAAACATGGCATATGATAATGAAGAAAATCAAGCCCTTACAAATGGACCTATATGCCCCAGGCGATGCATAAGGTGAAAATAGTGTACGAATTATTTAGTTATTACAGAATAAAATAGGAAATTGTTCAAAGATAAATTACTGGTTGATGAAAGTGATGGGAATAAAGTCCTTTGCTTCCCAGTTGCTTAATCCTCCTTCGACAGTTGGAAATATCCAATCTTCAAAGTTGTCTTCTTCATCATCATCTTCTAAGGCATTAATTCCATGGTGAGTGATCCTTACGGGTGGTCCTCCAGACTTGGAGCGACGCATAGCTTTCTGGCCAGTAGCAGTAAAACCTAGTCCGAACTTGTCCGTCTTATGGGGAAAATCAGGCAGTTGCCCCCACACTGTACTCTTTCCTTCTTTGATTACAGCCTCTGTGTCCTTGAGAGAAGCCATCCTAGATGCATGCTTGGGAACGATAGGCATATCAACCATTGTCTTTGCAACTGCGACCTCAGGAGAAACTTCCTCAAAATGTTGGAAATGCGTTTCTATGAATTCGCCATCCAACTCCACATAGCGGAAGGAGTTAAGGTGACTTATCATGTACTCTTCCTCACCGTGCACCTTTATAATCTTACCCTGAACATGATACTTTAGCATTTGGTGTAAAGAGGAGGTAACTGCCCCAGCATAGTGAACCCACGACCTTCCCAACAAACACGAATATGAAGGACGGATGTCCATCACATAAAAGGTGGAGTTGAAAACTTCTGTGCCCACTTTGATAGGAATGTCAACCTCTCCGTGAACCATTCTTTTGGATCCATCAAAGGCCCTAATCACAATATTACTTGGCTTCAGCACTAACCCTTCACAGTCTAAACGATCTAACGCTTTCTTCGGTAGCACATTCAAGGATGAACCAGTATCCACGAGGACATGGGCAAGGGTGGTTCCCCTGCATTCTACTGAGACATGCAGCGCGTCGTTGTGTTTCCTTCCATTGGGAGTCAAATCAGCATCGGAAAAACCAATACCATTATCAGCAGTAAGGCTGGCCACGCACTCTTGAAACTGGTCAACCGAAGTTTCTTGAGGCACGTGTGCCGTCTTTAAAAATTTGATTAAAGCCTTAGCATGGGCCTCACAGCAGAGTAGAAGAGCCAACATGGAGATTTTGGAAGGGGTCTGCCCTAGATGTTCCACGACGTCGTAGTCGCTCTTTTTGATTATCTTTAAGATTTCTTCCATTTCTTTCTGGGTGGTCTCGGGGATTACCACAGTCTGAGCCTTCATCCTGACAGGCGCTTCTAGTATCCCCTTACCTTTGGTAGTAGCATCAGAGGGTCTAACTTCAGGTACATCAATTTCTTCAATTATCGGGCCTTGCACATATGGCTTAACAGGCACAAAAGCTTTCGAGGGTCCGAAGACTGCTCTGGGGGGAGCAATCTCTGGAGAGAAAATACGTCCGCTGCGAGTTATCTTGCTTGTTCCCGCGATATTCCCTATATCAGGGGTTTCATCATCAGAATTCTCTTGAACTGATTCAATCTATTTGATACCATGATAGAAGATTTCTCCTCCGTAGTTCCATGGTATCGTCTTGTTAGATTCATACGGGACAGGCCCCGGCATGGTGATTTTCAATGGTACAAATTTAGGATCAGGCGTAATCTTGACATGCCTTTTGCAAGCCTTGGGAAGATTGTCGGAGATGGTTATTATTGCAATGTCATTGGTTGAAGTAGCAAAAGTAGCAGGAGTAACAAGAGTGAAGGTATCAACAGGAGTCTTTTAGAAGAGTATCTCTTGGGTATCCATCAGGCGTTGGATGCCTGATTTCAACATTGGGCAGTCAGCTCGTATGTTTAAACAAAAGTAATAGTCTTTTCCATAGCCTGGGAATATCCCGACTCTCATCAAATTCACTTTAATCACTGGTAAGGGAATCAAAAGGTCAGCAATATTGGTAACATGAAGGTCTTCCATTACGGCATGAACATTATGACCGTGCTTGGGGCAGAAATCACATTCGGCTTTTCGGGAGCATCAAATTCTACCTCCTTGGCGTTGACCAGGTCTTGGATTTTGTTCTTAAGAGCCCAACAATTGTTGGTATCATGCCCTACACTGTCAGAGTGGTAAGCACATTTTGCATTGGAGTGGTAATACGGAGAAGAGGTGTTAGGGTTCTTTGGCGCTTCCTTCAAATTGGTGAGATTCAGCTTTAGCAAATGAGGGAGTACTTGAGCTGGTGTCATGTTGATTCGGGTGAACTACCGTTGTGGCCTTTCTACCCGTTGCTGATTAGATCTTGGCTGATTGCTGCGAGGTTGATCATTTGAAGAGTTTTGGATCATCACAGCCCCTATAGTTGGCCGACGCTCGTTTCTTCCTTGACTTTTCTGAGAATAAACAGCAGAAGCTTCCTTCTTAGCTGGGAAGGTCTTCTTAATAGCAGTGGACGCGAAGGCATATTTCTGAATGTTACCACTTTTAATGCCGGCCTCGACCCTTTCGCCGGTTAAAATTAATTCGATAAATCCCGCGGAGGAACTCCCAATTAAATGATTGAAGAAAGGGCTAGACGGGGTCCCTAAAAACATATCAACCAGCTCTCTATCCGACAATGGTGGCTGCACCCTTCCAGCCAGATCACGCCACTTCTGGGCATACTCTTTAAATCCCTCATTAGAAGCCATACCCATACTCTGTAGTTGAGTACGAGTAGGTGCTAAATCAGCGTTGTATTGGTATTGCCGGTAGAAAGAAGCAGCTAAGTCTTCCCAGTTATGGACCTCAAACCTCTCAAGTTGATAGAACCAGTCTAATTGTGTGCCTGACAAACTGTCTTTGAAAAAATGGACCCAAAGATCTTTATCAGATGAGTGGGGTGTGATCTTCCTGACGTAGGATCTCAGGTGAATCTTTGGGCTGGACAAACCGTCATACTTAGCAAAAGTAGGAACTTTGAACTTGGGAGGAATGACGATCCCAGCGACCAACCCTAGTTCTTCGAAATCTAAACCAGGTACCCTTTGCAACTCCATGGCTGCCAACCGATCCTCAAGATTATTAAATTTAATATCCGCCAGGGGATATTGCTATTCGGAGTAATCTTCGTCTTCTTCCTCTTCCTCTTCTTCAACTTCAACTTCAGATTCAGAAGGCATTGCAGTTCCTTTTCCTTTACCAGCCCCTTCATCAGACATTGAGGGGAACTCGAGAACTTTTCTAGCGTTGCTTTCAAACCTTCTTCCCATGATGACTACCCCAAGTCTTTTCTTCTTTTTCTCTTTATCTTTCTCCAACAGTGCTTTAAGGTGCTCTTGACCCTTTGCTAAGGTCATGAGGAGTTGCTGGAATTGAGAATTCTGTGCTTGCAGATCCTTAACCGTCTGCTCCAAATCCATCTTGCTGTTATAAACAGCAGAAAGATAAGGAAACCTGGCGTGAAGACCTGTTTATGCATATGATGAATGGTATGTTATTCATGTAATGCATTCAACGATTCAGAAATTCAAATTTGTTGCAAACAAAAAGAACACACGTCATATTAAGAAGAAATTTGTTAGTACATAAGTGCCCCATGGGCAAAATATTACAAAATTTTTAATGTAAAAAGACATTGCGCATCCTCTTTGGTGCGATGTAAGTGTTGAGAGTTTCCTCCTCATGAAGTCGGCGGGTAAGCTCCAAAACCTTCTTCTCACTGGCATAGAAGCTGGCTTCAAAAGTATTCCGTTCCTCCTTGAGTTAGATCCAACTCTTTTGTAATTCTTCCAATGATGTTGGCATGTCAGGATGTAGGAGGGTGTATGGAACCTCTCCTTCCATAACAGGCTCTTTGATCACGGGGAGAATGTGAGGATATGGCATCATAAGATTCTGGGCGCGGGTTCGTACCCACTTGAGGTAAGGCTCAAGGTGGATGGAATTCTTGTGCCGCAGTGTCTTACTGTCCACCTTGTTGGGCATCCTCCAAGCTCTGATGAACCTTTGTCGAAGTCCTTGCGCATCGTTGTCGAAGTCAAAAACTAGGTCAGGAATCAGCATATCATGAGGGCCATCCCTCCGAGCATATCCAAACTGTCTTAGAACTAAACAGGGGTTGTAGGTAATGCCTCCCCTAATGCCAAATAGTGGGACATTAGGGAATTCCCCACAACGATCAATGATGATGACATTATCTCTGGACCGAGAACACCAATGAACATCAGAATGTGTGAGGGTCATCAATCGTTGTGACCACCTTAAACCCTGCTCATTCTTCAAAATTGATCATGGAAGGTGAGAAATAAACCACCTTTCTAGGAGAGGAGTACAACACATGAGAACACCTCTTTTCCTCATTGTTCGTGTGTAAAATGAGTGTAGGATGTCCCCAAGCAATGTAGGCACAGGATTCCGAGATATGAAAATCTTGACAGCATTCACATCTATAAGTTGATCAGGGTTTGGGAACAAGACCAACCCATAGATGATAAGTGCTACAATATCCTCAAAAGCTTGTAGATCTAGAGAGTTCCAACAGTCTTGTGCCTTCTCAAACAGAAACTTTTCCAAGAAACCCTTGACACCACTTCTGGTTTCCCAATGTCCTTTGATATCAGATGGTTGCAAGTGTAATGCTTGAGCAACATCTTCAGGCTTTGGTTCTTTTTCCGTATCGTTGTAGGGTAGTTGATGAAGAATAGAAATTCTCAGGAGTTGAGAAATTCCTCCAAAGTAGGTACTAGTTGGTAGTCAGGGAATGTGAAACAATGGTGTAGGGGGTTAAAGAACTGGAAGAGAACTTTCACCATGTCTTCTTCAATGTTGGAGTTGACCAAGTTGAGAAGTCTACCATGTATTTCACTGAAGAGAGAATTCTCTGGAATCCGGGAAGTAAGCTCCTTGAGTTGAGGAGGGATTCTCACAAGGTTGACTTGAATTGTTTTCCTGCGAAGAGATTCCATGACCTACAAAACAAGAACAAAGATGAAGATCCAAACCCTTGAAATGGTTAGTGGATGCATATGATGCTTTATGATGTTCATGATGTATGCACAAGCACATGTACAAGCAAGTCACACAAAACCCTAGTTTCAGGCTTGCATGAGGTTTCATAGGTAAATACCCTCTTGAGTTTAGTTGGCTCAAACCTATCCTATAGATAGTAACCGGGTTCTAAGGAGCTCAATATCACTGGATTATTTTCTATGTTCATTGTTTTGGTTTAGCCACTTAACTGGCAACCAAAATATTCCAAGAAAACAACCCTCAATGAGTGTAGTATCGAGTATCTACCAACTTCGGACTGCACCAAAGCCGGTCATCTCACTACCCCTAATAAAAGGCCAAGATGGTCAAGTAAGGTTCTAAGAGTTCATTAGTGCTTCATGACATCACTCAGCGGCCCCGTATTCTCTTTGATTGACTCAAAGGCTACCGGTACTCACAAATATGTCGCACTAACATAGCTATTGCTTCAACCATGTTGGTATACCCCGCACAGTTTCTACAACGTATTGCTATTTACCTATGAATGTTTCCCAAATCCGGGTAGAGGATTTCAAGCCCAAACAAGAGAACCAAATGTAAAGCAATCAAAGAAATCAAGATAAGCATGCAAAGGTGATCTAAACCCTGAGGTTACTCCACTTTTAGATTCTCTCCCCAGCAGATTCTCCAGTTCTGTGATACGGTGGGAGAACTGACTTGAGGTTTTGCGTTTGTGTTCGCAAATGTTTCGGTTTAGCAAGAGTCGCCACCGACTTTTTATTTTATCCTAAGAAAAGGTCAAAAAGCACAGGAAAGACCTTTGAGATGTTTTCTTGGGTTCGGGGAGTAGATTATAGAAAGGGAAGGTATTAGCACCCTTTCTATCCATGGTTATCCATGGGCTCTTAGTTACTTGTTTAGATCACTTGCTTTGCTTTTCAATTGTTTGAAATGGTGCTCTTCAATTGTTTGAAATGGTGCTTTGTGTGTGATTTTGGAAAGATGTTTTGAAAAGAGGCCATCGTTGTGGCAACCTTTGTAATGATTTTTGTTTGAATGTATACAAAGGTGTTTTTGTCTTTTGAAAAGTTTTTAGTGTTTGAAAGTAGGGTTTTGAAATTGTGTTGTGAAGTGGGTTTGAAAATAGAAAGGATGTTTTTGCAAGCTTTTTGATCAAGTAACTTAGAGTTGTCTACCCTATTTTACTCAAAGATCTTTCTTATATTTTTAACCCTTTTAACAGTGTTGCTTCACCATTGTATTTGGTGAACAACCTTGTGTTAGGATGTTAAATGGGACAGGCGCGGGTCATCATATAGACCATGATCGCAACGGTGTCAAGTATTTTTGGCAATTTTCTTAAGGGACTTGATCATTTTTGTTTAGGCAACTCAGATAGCGTCATCGAGGGACTATGATCTTTTGTTTGTTTTTGTTTTGCCAAAGTACTTAACATGCATACCATGGCCCATTTTTGAAGGCAACAAGTGGATTGTAACTCTAGGGGTGCAAGTGTGCATTGTGTTTGTTTTTTCATGCATTTTTGTCTTTGATTAGGTCAAACTATTTGTTGGTTTTGATTTTGCATACAAACCCTAATTCTCTAATCATGGCATAATTGAAAGCATTAAGTGCGTGAAAATAAATCTAAGCTATTACAACTTTGATATAGGGAGGGGTGTACAATTTTGAATAGGGGATTATTTTGTAAGAAATTAAAAACCCTAAATTATTACAACCAAATTGAATTTATAATGCATAATATTTAAAGGTACAATATTTAAATGGCAAAAATAAACAAATATTAAATAAAGATGTATTATGTAAAAAAGAAGTTTTTATTTGTTTATGTATGTAAAGCATTTTTTAATGTGAAGAAAGGTGTAAATAATAAAATAAAATAAAGGATTGATTTTATTTAATTAAGGGGTAAACCATAATTTTCTTTAAAGAAAAGAATATTATATTATTTATATACAAAAATATATTAATATGTACAAAAATAAAAATATATTGAGAAAAAGTGTTTTTTTAGTATAGAATAACAATAAAAATAAAAATGTATTGTTTTTATATTTTTATTCTATGTTTTTTAATACAATAAAGTATATATATATATATATATATATATATATATATATATATATATATATATATATATATATATATATATATATATATATATATATATATATATATATATATATATATATATATATATATATATATATATATATATATATATATATATATATATATATATATATATATATATATATATATTAAGGATGCATAAAATAAAATAAAATATTTACAAAAATAAAATATATTCAAGAAAATATATTCAATGTGAATAAAAATAAGAAATGAAAATAAAAATGTTATTTACATTATTTTCAAGTTTTAACAAATAATTATAGAGTATTTTAATATGTTTCCTATATTAGAAAAATATGAAATAAAATGCCAAATAAATGTAAAAAAAATATAAAAATATTTTTGGAGCATTTTTTATGTTTGAAAATAAAATATTAAAGTCAGAAAAGAAAATAAAAATGCAAAAATGTCAAAGTACAAGAAAATGGGCCAGGGGGTGTGAAAAGCAAGCAAAGGGGTGCAAAAAGCAGGACAAGGCCAGGCCCAACCCATTTCCACTTCATCCCTGACCTTGTGACAAAGGATGCACGCGCCCTATGTTCAAATCCATATCTCCCGCGTTTGTGATCTTTTGCCAAAACTCAAAACATGAAACTTGTAGAGCATTAAACAACGATTTCAACCATATAAAACATTAAATCTAACTCTCAAAGACCATAGAGAATTTCTCTGGCCCTAAAATCTAACCTAACTTTTTCAGCATGTTCCTGGATGAAATTATCTTAGCACGTTTAACATAAATGAGAACTAAGCATATGTATGGTTTCAGGGCAATGAGTACTACATCTTTCATTCACAAACCTAAGGCTAAATGTTCCTAAATAGAGAGATAAAAGTTCATAAAAAACCTGTTTCAGTTAGATTCGAGTTGGACAATGCAACAACTTTCAGTGAGGCCTGGGGTTCTTTTGAGCTTGCTTGATGTTCCCTGAACCTTCCCCAATGCTTAGTTTGTTTTGAAATGGCCTGAATCAACCTCTAGAAGTCAACCTGCATAAGCTTGAAACAGAAATGGTGAACACTGTAAATGGAGTTACAGTTGGCAATGGAGGTTTGGGATAGCTTGAGTGAGTTGAATGGAAGGTGTTTGAAGTGGAAAGGAGCAAAACGCACGAGAAAAATGAGCTATGGCACTCAAGTTGCAGCAACTGCCCTATTTTGCAAGTTTTTGGTGTTTTGGTGTTCAAGGGTGTTTGAGGGATGATTGGCTCGTGTTTCTGGCTTACAAGGATGTGTAAAACTTGTTTCAAATGTTGGCTTGAGTTGATTTTATCAGATGCACAAGATATGGACTTTTGGCATAATGACTTGTTTTGAAAGAAAAGTGTGAAATGAAATGAGATAGGCCTGTACAGGCTATCTCCAAGAATGCACAAGTTCCTTGTACCTTTGCCTGAGTTTGTGGAACTTGTTTGCTGCAAAGAAAGAAGTCCAAGGCTCAAGAAAAGCAATTTGACATAAAGTTGCCTTTATGAAAATGGAAGTGTCATCTTTATGCCCAAAATGGAATTATTCATTATGCCAAGCTCTAATGATCAGAATAACACCAATGTCCAATGTATTTGCATTCAATTTTTGAGTGTTGAAGGGTTTAGAGACCTGTAATTATGTACTAAGCTAGTTTGGTCAGATTTTGCAACTTGTATGAACATGTATTGGCCATGGTTACAAATTGAGTTTTTGCCAACTTCAAGCATTCGATTCTCCCTAACCACAAATGTGTTTGAGGATTTCTTGGAGAATTTGGAAAGCTTGCAACATGTACTATAATCAATATTTGAAATGAAACTTGAAAATCCAAGTGGAACTATGTGAAAAATGGCCAAGAAGATGGGTCAAAATCCTGCCTAAACTAGGGCAAAATTTCTCTAAGTTAAAAGTTTTAGGTACCCTTGTTCCAAAAATCATAAATTGAGATCCAAGCTTCTTTTGAGAAAACTTTATGAATCAAAGTTGTAGACTTTGTTATGGACTACAACTTTCATGTTGTAAGTTGTGTTTGAATCCACTTTCATCTTGGTGAAAATGTGGGACAAAGTTAGGAAAAATTAAGGAAATTTCATAACTTAGAAAATTTCTAAGTTATGAAATTTTTCAATTTCAAACCCTAATTTGAAATCTTGGGTTTCTTGATGAACAAGTTTCATAATTTGGCACATCTTGATGAAAAATGACCCTTGGCACTTGATTTTGACCAAAAAGTCAAAGTTTGACTTTTCAGTGTACAGTCAAATTTTAATCAGTTGACTGAAAAATTCATCTATCAATCCTATGCATTTGAGACCTTTTGAACTTGTTAAATAGGTCAAGATAATGTCATCGAGTCCTTGAGTCCATGGTTGAGCTTAATTTGCCATTGGCTAGGTCAAACAGTCAAAAATTGCCTTTGTAAAGTCAAAACCCTAAAAATGACCATTTTGCCCTTTTGGTGATCTGATCAAATTTCTTGTGGAATTATGGTCCAAACTTGATCAAATGGTTCATATGAGTTCACAATGTTGACGTGGGTCAAAATTCACGAGGTTTGACTGTAAATTGGTCACAGTTGACTTTTTCCCCAATACAGCTGATTTCTAGGTCAACTGTCCAATTGACTGGGCAAAAATTTGATTCAAGGCTTGAAACTTGGTATGGACAAACTTATGAGTCCAATATGAAGTATGAAAGTCAATTCGAGCATTAAAGGTCTAAAAATCCCTGTGCAAACTCAAACCCTAATTTCAGGTCAACAGTGCAAGGAGGTGTCTTGAGCAGAGCAAACCCTAGCTTGGTCTTGAGTTCCAAGAGCCTTGTGATGAGAAATGTTGATAAAATGAGAGGGCAAATTTTGGGGTACAACAGGGAGAAGCATTCATCAAACAATACAAGTACAATGTGGACATGGCGCCTGATTGTGAATAACTAAGGGCCATGGTTCAGAAAGATAGGGAATCGTTCAAAGAGTATGCACAGAGATGGCGTGAGGTAGCCGCCAAAGTGATTCCTCCCATGGAAGAGAAGGAGATGACTAAGATTTTCTTGAAGACGCTGGGTGCTTTCTACTATGAGAGGATGGTAGCAAGCACGCCAAGTGACTTTACTGAAATGGTAGGAATGGGTATCTGCTTAGAAGAGGCTGTCAGAGAAGGCCGTTTGACGAAGAGTGAAGGATCTGGAGGTGCGAAGAAGCCATCTTATGGGTTTTCCAAGAAGAAAGAGGGGGATGAAAATGTTGTTATACAAGAGAGGAGGGTAAACCCTCCTAGAAGGAATTATCAGCGTCATCAGCAAGTCGCCTCAGTTACTCCTGTTATGAATGCCGCTCCAACTACCGTTGCTTATCAGAGACCGTCCCAGCAGGGGAATCAAGGGTATAATTAGAGAAGGGAGAGTTATGACCATATTCCCATGACCTATACAGAGTTGCTATCGGCCTTGATTCATAAAAAGTTGGTCCAGACACGACCACCTCCCGCCATACCATCACCATTGCCTTGGTATTACAAGGCAAATTAAACATGTGCTTTTCATCAGGGAGCACCAGGGCATAGTGTTGAGAATTGTTATCCTTTGAAGAATGAGGTGCAGAAATCGGTAAAATCTGGTGTTCTATCTTTCAAAGACATGGGGCCTAATGTGAAAGATAATCCTCTACCCAAGCATGGGGGAGTAAATGCTGTAAATATGGTGGTCGGTTGTCCAGGCGACTTCCGGATTTTTGACATTAATCTGGTTAGAGGAGATTTGGTGAAGATGCATGTAGACCTCTGAATTTATCTACTACACGCATGACCATTCCAGTTGTGCTATTTGCAGTACAAATATACAAGGTTGTGATAAGATAAAGGCTGATTTACAGGAGATGATGGATGAGGGCCTCATCCACATAATCAGGCCTAGGGAAGTGTGTGAAAAGGAAGTGAATATGGATTCTGGATGTCCTGGTGAATTCAGAATTTTTGATGTGGAGCATTTGAATGAGGACCTCGTGCAGTTGCACGCTACCTTCTGCCATGCGGCAGGTCAGGTGGAGCACCAATATGGATCTTGCCTAGTTTGCTGTCGAGATCCCCGAGGATGTTCAATCGTGAAGGAGGGTGTTCAATTGCTGTTAGACAATGGAAATATCAAGATCACAGGTCAGAGGGATGATTATCATGAGGTTGGTATGGTTGAAGTTTGTTTAATGGAAGAAGAGTCAGAGGAAGAGTATGCCTCTATGGATGAGTATTTTTTTTCAGACGAAGATTTGTTTTCCAAAAATGACTTATTGACGACTGGTTGTATTGAAGAAGGGGTAAATGTCATTGTGCCTTGTTTTGGTGCACCCGCTCATTTTAAAGTAGAGTACCATAGCAAGCCAGCTGTTACCCCATTGGTAATTAGTTTGCCAGGTCCTACCCCCTACCAGTCAGATAAGGCTGTGCCTTACAAATATAACCCTACAATGCCCGGTGTTGGGAATATAGCTGAAAATAGCAGGGTGACCCGTAGCAGTCGTGTGTTTGCGCCGGTTGTTCGGAGAGATGTTAGTGCTGGAAAGAAAATTGCTGAGAATGTTGAACCCAAGAAGGCTACGGGAGAGACCAGTGGAGCTACGCTAGAGAAAGAAGTGGATGATATTTTGAAGATAATTAAGATGAGCGACTACAGAATTGTAGATCAACTACTGCAGACTCCTTTGAAGATATATATCTTAGCTTTATTAATGAACTCCTTTGCTCATAGAGAATCCCCGATGAGAGTACTGGACCAAGCTTTTGTGGAGAGTGACATGCCAATAGATCAATTCAGCAGCGTAATTGGAAACATTACGTCATGTAATAACTTGAGCTTCTGCGATGATGAATTACTAGATGAAGGGAGGAATCACAACATGGCCCTCCACATATCTATGAACTGCAAGAATGATTCGCTATCCAATGTGCTAATTGATAATGGATCCGCGCTGAATGTTATACCGAGGAGTACTCTCATGAAGTTGAAATACCAAGGAACACCTATGCGCCCGAGTGTCATCATTGTGAAAGCATTTGATGGGTCGAGGAAATCTGTCATCGGTGAAGTGGACTTACCCATCCATATGGGACCACATTTGTTCCAGATAACCTTCCAGATCATGGACATTACTCCCGCGTATAGTTGTTTGCTAGGACGGCCATGGATACATGAAGCAGGGGCTGTCACTTCAACCTTACATCATAAGCTAAAGTTTATGCGTGAAGGGAAGGTGGTGATTATAAGTGGGGAGCAGGAATTGTTGATATCTCATTTTTCCTCCTTCAGTATTATAGAAGCGGATGTGGCTGCTGTTGGAACCCAGTTCCAAGCCCTATCCGTTGACAATATAAGGAGAAATGAGAATTCCATGGTTTCTCAGAAGGATGCGCAGCAGGTTGTGAGTAATGGTCATAGTGAAGTTTGGGGATGAGTTGTGGATCCACCTGTAAACAAGAATATAACTAGCTTAGGGTTCTCTTCGAAGAATGACAAAGGTAAGGGCATGATGCCGAAGTCTACTTCACGCAGGTATCAAGACATTTTCCATAGTGGAGGCTATCTTCATCCGACTATTTCCAGGATTAACTCCATTGTGGAGGATGAAGCAGAGCAGGAAATTCCAAATTATGTGACGCATGGAGTCAGGGTTCAAAACTGGGTCACCATTGATATTCCCTCTTGCACACATATTTCAAAGTAATTTGATTTGATTAATCTTTTTTCTCTTGAAAAGCTTTCACTCTGCCCAAGGTGGAAGTATTAATGTTGTATGGCTTATCTGTTTGCTGTGACTGTTAAGATCATTAATAAAAGTTGACTTTGTTTCCTAAATTGTGTTTTTTATTTTTTTCTTTTTCTTGGAAATGGTAATCAGGAAAAAAAACCTTTCAAAATAAATAATAACTGAAATTCAATCTGCATGATCACTTTTTATATGTATCAGTTTCTAAAAGCAGTCATAAATCATATGTGCAGATTAATTAAAAAACCCGTTGAATACAATGACCCTGCACCCTCTCCCAACTTTGAATGTCCTGTGTTTAGGGCTGAAGAAGAAGATTATGATGAGATTCTAGAAGAGGTCTCACGGTTTCTTGAGCACGAGGAAAATACCATTCAACCATATAAAGAGCCTTTGGAAGTGATCAATTTGGGTTCAGAAGAAGACCCGAAGGAAGTCAAGATTGGAGCATCGTTGCATCCCGATGTGAAGAGAAGTTTAATTGAGTTGTTGAAAGAGCATGTGGATATTTTCTCTTGGTCTTACCAAGATATGCCTGGTCTAGATACAGATATTTTCGAGCATCGTTTTCTGTTGAAGCCAGAGTGTCCGCCAGTTAAACAAAAGTTGAGAAGAACTCACCCATATATGGTAGTAAAGATCAAAGAGGAGGTTCTAAAGCAGATTAATGCTGGTTTTCTTATGGCGTTAGTGTATCCTCAATGGATTTCCAATATTGTCCGAGTACCGAAAAAAGACGGAAAAGTCCACATGTGCGTAGATTACAGAGATCTAAATAAAGCTAGTCCAAAAGATGATTTTCCATTGCCTCACATCGACATGTTAGTGGATAGCACATTAAAATTCAAAGTATTCTCGTTCATGGACGGATTTTCCGGGTATAATCAAATAATAATGGCTCCAGAGGACATGGAAAAAACAACGTTTATCACACCCTGGGGAACATTCTGTTACAGAGTGATACCCTTTGGGTTGAAGAACGCCGGTGCAACGTACCAGAGGGCTATGACAACCTTATTCCATGATCTGATGCACAAGGAAATCGAAGTATACGTTGATGATATGATTTCCAAATCCCATAATGAAGAAGGGCATATAGAAGGTTTATTGAAGTTGTTTCAGCGTTTGAGGAAGTATGGTCTCCGCCTGAATCCAAATAAATGCACCTTCAGTGTTCGATCAGGGAAGTTATTGGGTTTCATTGTTACCCAGAAAGGAATTGAAGTTGACCCTGATAAAGTCAAAGCAATTCAAGAAATGCCAGCACCAAGAACTGAAAAGCAAGTCAGAGGTTTCCTCAGGCGTTTGAATTATATTTCCAGATTCATTTCCCACATGACTGCAACATGCGAACTGATCTTTAAGTTGTTAAAGAAAGATCAAGGTTGTGTGTGGACATAGGACTGGCAAAAGGAATTTGAAAGTATTAAAGAATATCTTCTTGAACCTCCTATCTTACTCCCCCCGTAGAAGGAAGACCGTTGATTATGTATTTTACAGTGTTAGATAAATCCATGGGTTGTATTCTGGGACAATGGGATGAAACAGGGAAGAAGGAGTTTGCCATCTATTATCTTAGTAAAAAATTCACTGATTGTGAGTCGCGGTATTCCATGCTGGAAAAAACATGTTGTGCTTTGGCCTGGGCGGCAAAGCGTTTGCGGCAGTATATGTTGAATCACACCACTTGGTTGATCTCCAAAATGGATCCAATCAAGTATATTTTTGAAAAGCATGCTCTTACTGGGAGAATTGCTCGCTGGCAGATGTTGTTATCTGAATATGATATCGAATACCGCACTCAAAAGGATATTAAAATTAGTGTGTTGGCAGATTATCTTGCTCACCAACCAGTGGAAGATCACCAGTCTGCAGAATATGAATTCCCCGATGAGGATGTGATGTTCCTGAAAATGAAGGATTGTGATGAACCATTACCTGAGGAAGTTCCTGACCCTGAATCTCGTTGGAGTATGATATTTGATGGAGCTGTGAATGCTTATGGTAAAGGAATTGGTGTTGTGATTGTCACTCCTCATGGATCACACATTCCTTTTACTGCAAGGTTAACATTCGATTGTACTAATAATATTGCAGAATATGAGGCTTGCATCATGGGTATCGAAGAAGCTATTGATCTCAGAATTAAAATTCTCGATGCGTATGGTGATTCAGCTTTGGTAATAAATCAGATTAAAGGAGAATGGGATACTCGTCACTCTGGCTTGATCCCTTACAAAGATTATGCTAGAAGATTATTACCATTCTTCAATAAAGTTGAATTCCATCATATCCATAGAGATGAAAACCAAATGGCGGATGCTCTGGCAACTCTGGCTTCTATGTACCAAGTGAATACTTGGAATAATATACCCCGAATTACAGTTCGACGGCTGTATAGGCCCACTCATGTGTTTACAGAAGAGGAGGTAGCATATGAAAAACCCTAGTATTATGATATCAAGCATTTTCTTCAGACTCAAGAATACCTGATTGGTGCGTCGAAGAAAGATAGAAATACATTGAGAAGATTGACTAACAATTTCTTCCTCAGTGAAAATGTTTTATACAAGAGAAATTATGACATGGTCTTGCTCAGATGCATGGATAGACACGAAGCAAACATGTTGATGCGTGAGATTCATGAAGGTTCATTTGGCACTCATGCCAATGGACACTCAATGGCTAAAAAGATGCTAAGGGCAGGTTATTATTGGCTGACAATGGAATTTGACTGTTACAAATTTGCATAGAAGTTCCATAAATTCCAGATTTATGCAGACAAGGTCCATGTGCCTCCAACACTTCTCAATATGATCTCTTCCCCATGGCCTTTCTCTATGTGGGGTACTGACATGATTGGAATGATAGAACCCAAAGCTTCAAATGGGCACCGTTTTATCTTGGTATAAATTGATTACTTCACCAAGTGGGTGGAGGCTACTTCATATGCCAATGTTACTAAGAAGGTGGTTATGCGCTTCATTAAGAATAATCTTATATGCCGGTATGGTGTGCCGAGCATAATCATCACTGACAATGGCTCGAATTTGAACAACAAGATGATGACAAAACTGTGTGAAGAATTCAAGATTGTCCATCATAATTCATCTCCATACAGGCCAAAGATGAATGAGACTGTTGAAGCTGCTAATAAGAATATCAAGAGAATTACCCAGAAGATGGTCGTTACTTATAAGGATTGGCATGAAATGCTTCCTTTTGCTCTGCATGGATATCGAACATCTGTCCGCACTTCAACAGGAGCAACCCCGTTCTCCTTAGTATATGGAATGGAAGTTATACTCCCAGTCGAGGTAGAGATTCCCTCGTTGCGTGTGATAATGGAAACCAAGTTGACGGAGGCTGAATGGGCAAGAACAGGTTTGACCAATTGAATTTGATTGAGGAAAAGAGAATGATAGCTTTGTGTCATGGCCAGTTATATCAGAGAAGAATGAAGAAAGCTTTTGATAAAAAGGTCAAACCTCGTGAATTCAGAGAAGGCGACCTCGTTCTCAGGAAGATCATGTCTTTCAAAACTGATTATAGGGGCAAGTGGACTCCCAATTTTGAAGGCCCATATGTTGTCAAGAAAGCCTTCTCTGGTGGTGCATTAATTATTGAAACTATGGATGGCGAGGAGTACCCACGTCCCATGAATGCTGACGCAGTGAAGAAATACTTCGCCTAAAGAAATAAAAGAACAATTTGCTAAGTTGAAAACCCGAAAGGGAGGCTTAGGCAAAAAGGAGCGTCTTGGTAGGCCGAAAACCCGAAAGGGAGGTCTAGGCAAAAATTAGAGACATAAAGAGAATAAATTTCCCGCTAAGTTGAAAACCCGCAAGGGCAGCTTAGGCAAAAGTTAGGGATTTTCTTGGCAAGTAACTATGTCAGACAAGACTTGATCGTTGAAGCAACAATCTTCTCGGATCCTCACCATACTTCAACAAAAGCTGCTGCTCAGGATTTCAAAAGTTGTTAGGGGGGATAGTGGTCATTGTATCTCAATGTATCTTTTCCATTAAGTATTACCATTTCCTAAACTTTGTAATCATCTATGGAGTCTCTCCATTTATAGACTACCATTCTATTAATGAAATTCGAGCTTTTACCCAATTCTTTGTGTTTCTTATTTTATTTAGCTTGCAAAGACTCCATTTATTACTGATAATAACTTTCAAAGCAAAGAGATTAAAATAAAAAAATTGATTTTTCAAAAAAAAAAGATTGTTACAATTTACTTTTACTTTGAGATTTGTGATGAAACAATGACAACAAAAATGGTGATCCCAGGAATGGACAAACTCCAGTTGATTTGAGAAGTTTTTGTTCCCCTCGGGAAGGTCTACTCGGGTTGTTTTCGCCGTATTGGGTTTATGGTTCCGGTATCCTCGGTCAAGTTTGGATTCATTTATCCTTTTTTGAGTTTTCCTAATGTGAAGTTTCAATCTGTGTTTTTGTCCAGCGAAGTGGGTCTGAATTCCCCAGTGAAGTTTGATTGTTTCGGTGTCAGTCTGCTTTATTTTGAGACTGGTCTTGCAATCTCTAGTAGGCATGTTACTTTTAAAAAAAACAATGGTTTTCCCAATAAAGCCTGAAGAAGGATGTTCTACCCTGGTATCTGTTGATTTGTCCACCTTCGGATTATGTTTCTCCTTGGTAAAGTTAAAAGCAGGCAGTAGGTTTGGTTTTTGCAGTTGGCCTTTACCTTTCTTCGATTGATCATCTTGGTTGAAGCTTAGCCGAGTGTTGTTAGTGCCCGAGGCAGTTTAGCCTGGTTGTTCCCCATGTTGTGTGTCTGTTTTGTCAGCATGCACACGAAAACACTCATACATTCATACATGCATCATGCATAGTTAAAATTGACAAATCATTGTTCATTGACATTTGTTAATATTTTTGTTGACATATTACCCTGTTTTGAAGAGATCAGTTACCCTCTTTTCATTAGAGCGTCGGTCTTAAGTAGAAAATGCACACTCTTTCAAATTCTATACCGAGTTGTCCCTCATAGAAGATTTTTGCTTTAAACCTTCCGATACAGTTCCTTGTTTGGACGAATCTTGTTTTCCCTCTTGAGTTTATTTCTCAAAGGATGCATTCTGGTTGACTGTTTTATTCCAGTTTATTTCTGGTTTGGGTCTGTGGCCCCCCGGTAATATTATTTACTTTGGAATTCTGAAAAAACTCAAAGCTTTGGTTGGTGCATTTATTTTGCATAAGAAGACTTTATCCCCTTAGTGAGAATATCATGGCATCTCCCCAGGAAGTCATACCTCTCGCCCCAAAAAGTCATTTCTTTTTACAATCCTCCGTGACTGCAAATAGCAAGTTCTCTTTATTTGAGACAACTCATATATTATCCTTTCCAGGTGGAGTGCCTCAGTTAAAGAAAAAGTTGAGACCCGTTCTAGGCGAAACACCAGAATCTTAAGGAAACTTGTTATCTTTTTTCTATCTTTAGAGAACGTTGATAGTTCATCGTTAGTGAACGGAGGTGATATGATATATTCTCTTTCTATCTTTCATGAAAGTTGGTAGACCATCGGCAGTGAACGTTGATGTTTGTTATTCTCTTTCTACCTTCAGTGAAAGTTGGTAGACCATCGGCAATGAACGTCGGTGTTTGTTATCTTTTTCTATCTTCAGTGAACATTGATAGTTCATTGTCAGTGAACGGAGGTGCTGTGATATATTCTCTTTCTACCTTCAGTTAAAGTTGTTAGGACATCGGCAAGGAACTTCAGTGTTTGTTATATTTTTGCTATCTTCAGTGAACGTTGATAGTTCATCGCCAGTGAACGGCGGTGCTATGATATATTCTCTTTCTACCTTCAGTGAAAGTTAGTAGACCATCGGCAATGAACATCGATGTTTGTTATCTTTGTTGCTATCTTCAGTGAACGTTGATAGTTCATCATCACTGAACGGCGGTGGTATGATATTCTCTTTCTACCTTCAGTGAAAGTTGGTAGACCATCGGCAGTGAACGTCGATGTCTGTTATCTTTTTGCTACCCTCAATGAATGTTGGTAGTTCATCATCAGTGAACGGCGGTGCCATGATATTCTCTTTCTACCTTCAATGAAAGTTGGTAGACCATCGGCAATGAACATCGATGTTTGTTATTCTCTTTCTACCTTTAGTGAAAGTTGGTAGACCATCGGCAGTGAACGTCGGTGTTTGTTATCTTTTTGCTACCCTTAGTGAACATTGGTAGTTCATCGTCAGTGAACAGCGGTGCCCTAATATATTCTCCTTCTACCTTCAGTGAAAGTTGGTAGGCCATCGGCAGTGAACATCAATGTTTGTTATCTTTCTCTCTGCCTTTAGTAAACGTCGTTAGCTTCACCTTCGGTAGAAGTTGTTGTGTCATTTGACCATCCTACCATCCTCTCTGATTCAGTTCTTTTGGTCCACCAGTGATTTATTTTCCTGGAGGGGTTGCTCCCTTGTTTCTTTATTATTTTTACACCCCCAGTGTTATCTTTGAGTCTCTTTGGTCCTGTTCATATGCATTCATATGCATAAGCATTTGCATGGCATCTTAGGGCCAAAAATAAGGTTTGTTTTATATTTAAGTATCTTCGATCGCAACGACACGGAATTTTTTTAACCTTCGTATCTCCGGATAGAAGAAACTTAAATAAGGGCAGCTGTTTTACCCCAATTTTTGCCCCTAAGATCCCTTCATCATACCATGTTGATTCACTCACAACAAGATCACACTAGGATTCTTGGTTCCCCTCCCTACTTTGAGTTTTGCTCCTTTTGAGGGATTACCAAGCACCTGGACTTATGTTCCTTTTGTGATCATTAATATTGTTTTGTTTTCTTCATTTAACTAATAAAATGCAATGTTGGTTTGTCTTGCTTGTTATACATGTAGGTGAAGGGCAATGAGATTTAACAAATTACTTCATGGGTTCATGAGTTTATTTCCATGCCCTAGCCAATAAAAGCTTGAGAAGTTCAAACCTTATCATTGAAGTTGTTTTGGAAGAAATGGTATGGCAAGGTTTATTTTGGTTCACCACATTTCAAAGTTATCAAGATTTATTCAAAAGTACAAGGGGTTGATTGGAGAAGCTGTTATGTTTGGACAAGGCCTTGTTCATATTGGTCACAAGGGCATAGTTCTATAAAATTTCAAGATATGGAAGTGGTTTTGGTGGCTAAGATTTCTCATTATCATCATCAACAACTTCTATTCACATAACAAGAATATTGGTACAAGAAGTTTGTTCAAACTTGTCAAAGTTGCTAAAGGCATTTTCTTGATCTAGAAGCTAGGGTTTTGAACTTCAAAGGAGTATATCTTGCTCATATTTTGGTATTTTTGAATGATTCCAAAGACATCCTTCTCGTCAAATGGTTATCAACAAATCACTTCAAAAGTTCCAAATATTTTTCATGTGGAAGAAACTTAATGAAGAAGAAAGATTACAAGTCCTTCAGATGAATCCCCAATTTTCCATGTGTAACTTCAAATGGTCATAACTTGGTCAATTTTTATCACCTTGAGCCCATTATTTTTCCATAATTATTTTGAAGATGTGAACTTTATGCCTTCTTTTATGTGAAAAGTAGGAAAATGGATGGAGGTTACCTTAAATTTGCAAAAGATTATAGGTCATTTCATGATTTTTGGCCAACTTCACCAAGTCATAACTTGCTCAATTTTTGAATATTTTGGGTGGTTCAAGTTTCAAAATGACATTAAAGATATCTAGTTCATTACATATTTTTTGGTCAAGAGCAAATTTCAAGTGGAAGGCCATGTTTGGATGCAAAAGATTATAGGTCATTTTTAAAGAAGAACTTGAAATATTTCTAAGTATGGAAAGTCAACCCTTTTTCTTCAACTTTGACTCAATGCAACTTTCAGCTCAAGCATACATTTTATTCCATTATTCTTCCATTTCAAAGCTTGTAACCTCATCTTTATAAAGCATCAAGAATCATGCCCTAAGACCCCCTTGAGTTGGAAATGCCATAGATTTGAATTTGGTAACTTGAAACTGAATTTTCCACAAAGTCAGAATTTTGAAATCCATAATATGACTTCTAAACACAACATTTATGTGCGTTTTTGATTTAAACTTGATTAGCAAACTTGCCAGAAGTTATTAGCACCCCAAAACGCAAGATTTGGTTGAGTTTTGATGGAAATGAAGTCACATTTCACTCGTGCTCGACCTTCATTCAATTTACCTCCAAACATCCTTGTTTCTTCCAATTTTCATTCCCATTCACTTCCCTATAAATAGAGGGTTATCCCCCATTCATTTATTCAAGCTTTGAGAGCCAAAAACACCCTGCCAAAACCTCACACGCACCCATCTTTTTTGAATTCAGTTTCCGAGATTTAAGCTCCCTTTTCCAAAATTCTTGGCGCATTCATCATCCTTAAGCATCATACAAACTCTCCAGCACTTAAACCAATCAAAATGAGCCATAATTCAAGCTACAGAAGTCCAGTTTCAGAGCTTCTTCCTTGAACTTTGAAAAGGTAGAATTCTCCACCATTTGGATCCAAATCAAGTACTAATCTATTCTACTCATTATCCTGATTCTAATGTTGCTTACAATTTTTAAATCCATTGAGAATTGAGAGAGAAATCTCAAATTGAAGGTGCTCGCTATTTTCTGGGTTTTTGATTCATATCTCTCTCCATACCTTATATAAATTTGGCGCGATGGTGGTGTTAGAATTTTCTTGAAGAGACGAGTTCAATGATACTAGCCTGGGATTCTAATTTTTTCCATTTGAAGGATCTCAAAAAATCCCCATTGCAGGGTGTCTAGAGGTTGAAGACGATGACATATCTCGTCTCAGCCAATGATAGCGTGCCAAATGTTTTAATTTAATTGGTTGCCCTTTTTCTGATCCTATGCGTATCTCACTAAGGTCCATATCAAGCACAACGCGTCTGGTCCACTGGATCAACTTACTAAAGCGTTTTGACTATGATCTGATGGTCCACATATTTTTGGTTTTATTTTATTTTCTGATTTTATATTTTTATTGATTAAATTTTTAAAAATTCATAACTCTTTATTTTTTATCCAAAAATTATGAAAAAATTCAAAAAAATACTTTGAATTATTTCTTATCTCATGACTATTTTTTCAAATTTTTATTTTGATATTTGATATTTTTTATTTTTTTGAATCATTTCCTTTCTTTTAAATACTTAAAAAATACTTTCTGACATTTTTTAATTCTAAAAAAAATTTCATAAATATTATTTTGCATATTTTTGACTTTCTAAAATTTTTATGGAATTTTATATTGAGGTTTATTATTTTTGACCTATTTTCTATTTGATTGAGAAATTTTAAATAGTTTAAAAATAGTTTATGACTTTTAAAAGTTACCAAAAAGTTTATAAAAGTATTTGGATCCATTTCTGATTTATTATGGTCTTACTTTTTATTTTTTGATTAATTTGAACATAGTTGATATTTTTCTCTTTATTTTCTATTTTTAAACATTATTTTTTACTCTTTTGTATATATTAAAATGTGATATTATTTTGTGACTATTTTCTGGTTGATCTTGGGTTAGATTTTGGATCATGAACTTTATTAACATCATTGGATCCATGGTGTTGAGTTTAACTCCACGAAAATGAATGAATGATTTTAATAATAGTTTGATTAAAATTTAATTCAAATGTGGTTTGTATATTTTTTCCTATCCCTTTTCATCTCATCCCCTTCTTATTGCACTAGGTGTTATTGGAGCATGATCTCTATATCATGTCTCAAAATAAATGGTGCATAAATTGCTATTGACCGGCCTCAAAATAGATGCGACTTCTATATAAGTCCATTTATGATTGCTTAACATAGCGCTAAATTTTATCCCGATTTGAATAAATGATCATTCGTGGCCCAAACTTATGATTGCAAGCCCAAGTATGTTAATTTGATCTCTTTGATCCAATAACCTTGAGATTCATTGTGTGGAGGCTTTGGTTCTACCAATCCTCTAATGGATCTACATTATCTTTGGTCAACGTGGATCACTTAAACATCGTTGATCATTAAATGGTACTTGTGAGAATTCCAAATGGATGATATACTTGACAAAAAGAAAATGCAACTTGTTGTGTGGAGGATTTGGTTCTACCAATCCTCTGATGAGTTCCAAATGTAAGTTTCAAGATGGTCATCCAACTAACCACTAATTATTGACTTATTTTACCTTATGCTTTTATTCTTTTTTATGCTTTATGTACTATTTACTTTTAGCATTTACATTTCATGTCATTTTTCATCTTTGCTCATTTGAGCATTTATTTTCTTGCCATTTTGTACTTTGCTCACTTGAGCTTTTCTTTTCCTTCCTTAAGATACTTAATAATCAACCTAAACCCTAAAAATCTTTAATGGTACTTGGACTATTTGGCTACTATCCTTGGCATTTTGGAGCATGGGATTTTTCTTGGACTTAGGATTAGAAACCTTGGCCCGTCTTGGAAACCTTATGATCTTATCTGATTATTTTTGTCTGGAGCTCTTGAGGTTTACCTCAAGACATTAGGTTGTTTGTTTGTTTTGTGTGCAGGTTATTGTGATTACACCCTTTGTTTGTAATCTGGAATACACCCGTATACAGCCGTTACTCTGCTCAATTTTTATGAAGACTTAATACACTTGAATTTGGTTCTTTCAAGAGGTCTAGTATTTTTGCTTGCTTGGTTTCAATCCAAAGAATGAGAATTCTATCTTGGCACATAATGCCAAGTATTGGCTTCTTGTTGGTTAGATGGTTCTTATCCCTAGATTTTACCTTATGCTTTAGGATAGTCTCTTCTTCTCCTCCCATCTTCTTTAATTTCAAAAATCTTCTCCCTCCTTTTGAAAACTCTTCTTGTTTTAAATTTGAACCATTTTCATAATAAACTTGGACTTATGCCCATGTATTTTAAAAACATTTTCATAAATAAACTCCAATCAACTTAATAATACTTTGACATTTTTTTTCTGAGAAGATTAAAAGTCAATCAATCTCATTTCAAACCATTTTTCCACTTTGGCTTTTTACCTTTAAAACTTTTCTGAAAAAAGATTAAACTCTTGTCAATCCTTGTAGTGATGCAAACAACTATACTTCTACAATATGTAGTGAAGAGAGATATTTTCCACTTGGGTGTTGAGTGAGGCATTGTTGATTTTGAAATCTAAGCCATATCCTCCACTTTGAGATGATGCAAATTCTCCTTTCTCATGATTGTGAGTAGTAGGTATGTTTTCCACACGGACAATGACGATGATGTTTTATCTCATAAAATTGACCAACACACTTGTGTTTTAATTTTTTTAAAAAAGGAACTACGTGTACCCTGATCCCCTATTGCACGAAAGGTCGTATGTAGGCACTAAAGGTTCACAACCGCAACGGGTGCAAAAATCATAAAATATATATTTCTTTTCTCACCTCCACCATCCATTTTATATAACAGTTTGTATAGCCAAAATATACAGATTTTTACAAAGAAGCTCCTACGGAGTACCGTAGATGTTTAGGGTGCTAATATCTTCCCTTTGCATAACCAACCCCCTTACCTTGAATCTTTCCCCCTCTTTTTGGGTTATTCGCTCTTTTCCCATTCTTTGGAAATAATAAAGCGCGGTGGCGATTCTTATTTTGATTTGTATAAAGTCTAGTCAATCCAATGACTTAGTCTTGAACATTTCTACCGCTACAATGGGTAAAGGGCCCATACCAAGAAGGATCACCGTCCATCTGTTAATGCTATTTTGATCTCTAATCCTCCATCTACTCAAAGACAATCACCCAACAATCAATGATCCGAAGTTCCTCGAAGACAGTTCATGAGAATAAGCATGTCACTGTCCCAAGCCTTACAACATCTATTGAAGGCCAACTTAGTGATATCGTGCAATCCACCATCCATTCTTGACATTTCATCGCCTAAGTACAATCCAAATGCCAAGTGCGCGTATCATTCCAACAGCCATGGGCATGAAACTGATCAATGTTGGACTCTGAAGAATAAGATTCAAGATCTGATAGACACTAAAACAATTGAATTTGATCCACCTGCTACTCCAAATGTGATAACCACACCAATGCCAAACCATGGCAAAGGTGTTAATGTAATTGATGATACTAATTTTGTTTCCTCCATTGAGGATTTAACAACTCCATTAACTACTGTGAAGGGTAATTTGCTGAGAGCCGGGGTGTTCCCTGGCTGTTCTAAAGATTGTGTTTGTTGTGATCAACAAGTGAATGGGTTCAAGCGGCTGAAGGAAGGTGTGCAACTCTTGATAAATAGCTGCGAGATTCTGTTTGAGAAGATTCCTACCACCAAAAGTATAACCAATAAAGCTAAAGACCTGTCTATAATAACAATTTCCAACAAGCCGCTTAGGATCCCCTAAAAGGGTCCTATTAGAATTTCAAATGAACCAACCATTGCTCCTTTAATAATCACTGTCACTGGGCATATTCCCTACTCCTCTGACAAAGAGGTTCCATGGAACTATGATGCCGAGGTTTATTATCATGGGGTAAAACAAGATTCTTGGATCAACAAAAACGAAGTTGATGTTACTAATATTGCAGGTTCTAGTAAAGTAACAAGAACATGGAGGATCTTTTCCCATGATATTTCACCGCCCATTACTACAATAACTCCCGTCCGCATAACCAATGACAAGTCTAGTGCCATCACTAGAGGCAAAAAAAAAGAAGGTGAGCCTGCTGGGATAGAGGCACCTACCAAAGATAATGATGCTGAAGAGCCCTCCACTCGAGAGATAGAGGAAATCCTGAAAATCATAAATAAGAGTGACTTCAAAATAGTGGAGCAACTGGGGCAAACCCCCTCCAATATCTCGATGTTGTCATTGTTACTCTGTTCGGACGCTCATGCCTAAGCTCTAATCAAGTTCTTGAAGAAAGCCCATGTACCCTAAGAAACCACAACTGACCAATTTGAGAACTGCGTAACAAGTTTAATGGCTAACAATGGATTAGGGTTCTTCGACGCTGATTTGACTCCTATGGGAAGGAACCATAACAAAGCCTTGCATGTCTCTATTGAATGCAAGGGAACCACCCTGGCACATGTCTTAATTGATACTGGCTCATCTCTAAATGTGTTACCCAAAGGTGCTTTGGACCACCTAGATTGCGAAGGCCTGGTGTTGAAGCCAAGCAATATTATTGTAAGGGCTTTTGATGGGTCTAAAAGGATGGTTCATGGAGAGGTGGATCTCCCAATTAAAGTTGGCTCGTAGATTTTCAACTCTACCTTTTATATAATGGACATCCTCCCCGCTTACTCATGTTTACTTGGGTGCCCTTGGACACATGGGGAAGGGGCAACAACATCCACCCTTCATCAAAAGTTAAAATACCCAGTCAAGGGGAAGATTGTCACTGTTTGTGCTGAAGAGGAATTCATGGTGAGCCACCTCAATTCCTTCAAGTATGTGGAAATGGATGGTGAATTCATAGAAACTTCGTGCCAAGCTTTCGAAGTTGTTCCTCCTATGGTTGCCGCCACCAAAATCTACTCCAACATATCAAAATTTGATGAAGTTATACCAAGAATGGTTTCACTTAAGGATGCCCGTGCCGTGGTCGAAGATGGAAATTGTACTATCTGGGGACAACTTCCCGATATTCCACTTAAAGCAGACAAATTTAGGTTGGGTTTGACCATCAAACTCAGAAAGAAGTCAGGCGCGCTTGCATGGGAAAGCCACCTCTCCGCACCGGAAATCATGAAGTGAACACTTTGGAAGACTCTGATGATGAATGCATTTTTGAAGAATGGGTCTACCCTACTGCTGGAGAAAAGATCAACAACTGGCATGCAAAGGATTTCACTCCCATCTCCTTCATTGAGGAGTAATTACTGTTTATCATTTTCTATCAATTCAAGAAATTTTGTCTGTAATTTTAAATTCTAAACAATGACTTTTAAGCCATGTGCCTTGCCCGGGACACTATGGTCCATTTGTTAAGGGTTTTGTTCATGTTCATTTATCATATGATCATTTAATATAAACCATTGGACCTTTTTAATTTAAATTTTGTGTTCATTGTCTTTCTTCTTCTTTATTGCATTTTTTCAATAGCCATGTATCTTACATGCACACACACACACACATACACACACACATACACACACACACACACACACACACACACACACACACACACACACACACACACACACACACACACACACACACACACACACACACACACACTTGCAGATCCTCATCCACTCCGGATCTCATTGCCAACGACTCTACTATTTCCAATTATGACTTCGAACATCCAATCGACCAAGCCGAAGACGAAGGCGAGGAAGATTGTGAAATACAAGGAGACTTAGCCAGGCTGCTGATGTAAGGAGAAATATATTCAAGCTCATGAAGAGCCAGTCGAAGTTATCAACCTAGGTACTGAGACAGACAGGAAATAAGTCAAGATCAGAACCAACCTAGAAGACAGTATCAAGAGCATATTGGTTCAGATGCTGCATGACTATGTTGAAGTGTTTTCTTGGTCGTATGAATATATGACAGGGTTGGATACCGATATTGTGGTTCATCGTCTACCAACAAAGGAAGATTTCCCTCCTATTAATCAAAAGGTTCGTCACATGCGGCCTGACATGTATGAAAAGATAAAAGCTGAAGTGATGAAACAATTCAATGCAGGTTTCCTAGCTGTGACATCTTATCCTCAATGGGTTGCGAACGTGGTTCCCGTGCCAAAGAAATATGTGAAGGTTTGTATGCGTGTAGATTATAGGGATCTGAATAGGGCAGACCCAAAAGATGATTTCCCTCTACCTCATTTTGATGTCTTGGTTGACAACACCGCTCAACATAAAGTCTTCTCCTTCATGAATGGATTTTTTGGCTACAACCAAATCAAGATGGCTCCCGAAGACATGGAAAAGACCACCTTTGTTACACAATGGGGCACCTTTTGTTAAAAGGCCATGCCGTTCAGATTAAAGAATGTAGGGGAAACATATCAAAGAGCTATGGTAGCTTTATTTCATGATATGATCCATCATGAAATAGAGGTATATGTGGATAATATGATTGCAAGGTTGCAAACTGAAGAAGAGCATCTTGATCACCTACACATGTTGTTCGAAAGACCGAAAAAGTACAAATTAAGGCTGAATCCTAACAAGTGTACCTTTGGGGTAAGATCTGGAAAGCTTCTGGGTTTTGTCGTCAGTGGCAAAGGTATTGAAGTGGATCCTGCAAAGGTCAAAGCCATTCAAGAAATGCCAGTTCCCTGTTCTAAAAAGGAGGTTAGAGGATTCTTGGGTCGTCTTAATTACGTTTCCTGTTTCATATATCATCTAACTGCTACTTGTGAGCCAATCTTCAAACTCTTGAAGAAAGATCAAGTAGTCAGATGGAAAGATGATCGCCAAGCTTCCTTCGATAAAATCAAGGAATATTTGTAAGAACCTCCCATCCTTATGCCTCTAGTGGAAGGAGGACCATTGATCATGTACTTGACTGTGCTAGAGAATTCTATGGGGTGTGTGTTGGGCCAACATGACGAGTCTGGCCGAAAAGAGCATGCAATATACTACCTGAGAAAACAGTTTACCGACTGTGAAACCAGATATTCACTTCTCGAGAAAACTTGATGTGCTCTAGCATGGGCTGCTCTCCGGCTAAGACAATATATGTTGACTCACACCACTTTATTGATTTCTAATATGGACCCTATCAAGTACATCTTTGAGAAACCCGCTCTCTCCAGACGGATAGCTAGATGGAAAATGATTATGACTGAATACGATATTCAATATATAACATAAAAGGCCATCAAAGAAAGTGTATTGGCAGATCATTTGGCCCATCAAGCTGTTGATGATTATCAATCTATGAACTTTGACTTCCCGAATGAGAATATCATGTTAGTTACTGACTATGCAAAACCCATACTGTATGACAGACCTGAACAAAGATCCCGATGGACTATGGTTTTCGATGGGGCTTCCAACGCTTTGGGAAATGGAATTGGTGCTGTGATTATTTCTCCTAAGGGTTTCCATACTCCTTTCACTGCTAGATTGTGCTTCGATTGTACGAACAACATGGCAGAGTATGAGGCGTGTATATTGGGTTTGAAGGCTGCCGTTGACTTAAGGATCAAGCATTTAGATGTATTCGAAGACTCTGCTCTAGTGATCAGTCAAGTCAAAGGAGAATGTGACACTAAGCATCCTAACATTATTCCTTACAAGGAGCGTGTGTTAACCCTGATACCATACTTCGAGGAGATCACCTTTGAACATTTCCATAGAGAAGAAAATCAGTTAACTGACGCCTTGGCAATAATGTCTTCCATGTTCAAAGTCAAATGGGACAACAAAGCTCCCATGATTACAATCGAAAGATTCGACGAACCTGCGCACTGCTATGAGCTTGACATTGACGAAGAGAAACCATGGTACCATGAGGTGAGGAGATATATTGAAGCACAAGAGTATCTTGAAGGAGCTTCCATCAATGATAAGAAGTTCTTGCGAAGATTTTCAGCCAAATTATTTCTAAGCAATGGAATCCTATACAAGCGCAACCATGATTCTACTCTACTCCGGTGTGTTGACAAGGAGGCAGAGAAAATTTTGGAAGACATGCATGATGGCCTCTTTGGGACCCACTCTAGTGGACACACTATGGCCAAGAAAATCCTGAGGGCTGGTTACTATTGGTCCATAATGGAAATTGATTGTCATCATCACTCAAGGACTTGCCATAAGTGTCAGATCTATGCTGACAAGGTCCATGTACCTCTTATTCCTCTAAATGTCATGACTGCTCCGTGGCTGTTGCAATGTGGGGCATTGATATGATTGGAGAGATCAAACCTACTGCTTCCAATGGACACCATTTCATCCTTGTTGTTATTGATTAATTTACCAAGTGGGTTGAAGCTGCCTCATATGCCTCAATCACCAAGAACATTGTAGCCAGGTTTATCAAGTATAACCTCATCTACCATTACAGTATCTACGAAAGGATCATTACTGATAATGGAACCAACCTCAACAATGCTATGATTACAAAACTTTGTACTCAATTCAAAATCAAGCATCATAACTCTTCTCCATACATACCCAAGATGAATGGCGCAGTGGAAGCTGCCAACAAAAATATCAAGAAGATTGTGCAAAAGATGGTGGTGACATATAAAGACTAGCATGAGATGTTACCGTTTTCCCTCCATGGCTACCGTACTTCAGCTCAAACATCAACCGGGGCAACCCCGTTCTCCTTGGTCTATGGCATGGAAGTTGTCCTACCTGTCGAAGTTTAGATTCCTTCTCTAAGGATAATGAAAGAAGAAGATTTAGGTGAAGACGAATGGATTCAGACTAGGTTGGATCAGTTGAACTTGATTGATGAGAAGTGACTGGCTGTTATTTGTCATGGTCAGATGTACCAAAAACGTATGATCAAGGCTTTCAACAAAAAGATCAAGCCTCGAGTATATCAGACTGGTGACTTGGTAATAAAGCGCATCATTCTTCCCCAAGGCGACCCCAAGGGCAAATGGACTCCCACTTACAAACGACCATTTGTTGTAAAGAAAGTTTTCTCTGGAGGTGCCATGATGCTGCCTACTATGGATGGCAAAGACTTCCCACATCCTGTGAACGTGAACATAGTTAAAAAATACTACGCATAAAATAACCCGCTAGGTTGACATACCTAGGAAAAAATAAGGGCATCCCGGCGAACTAAAGAGGTTCTGGCAAAAGTTAGGAATATATGTAAAAATTGTACACCCAGCGAGTCGAAAACCCGAAAGGGCGATTTGGGCAAAAAAAAGGGTATTCTGGTGGACTGAAAACCCGAAAGAGACGTCCAGGCAAAAGTTAAGGAATAAAGCGTATAACTATGTCCCATAAAACCTTTACAGCCAATTTTATTATCAAGGTCCAAGTTCAATGGTCCAAGATCAATCCAATCAATTTCTTTCAACGACAAGGGATGTTGTTCGAAGACATAGGGGCAATAGCAGAATTGGAACACAATGAGATCACTTCCACATGGATATTTATTTTTGTTTCCCCTTTGTATTCCTTTCGATGATTTCCTCTTACTAGGATCTCCGTCTCTTTGTAAAAAAGTGCCTATTCATTGGCAAAACATCAATATAAATATACTTTGAAGTGTAAAACTTTTTGTTTTTTCTGTTTTGAGTGCAAAAAACATCCAATGACTAAAATTGAATGAACATATGCTTATGAACATGATTAAACTATTTAGCAAGTGTGTGCTTGAAAACAGTAACAAGCATCTCTTTAATTCAGTTGAGATATCCCTAGAGTTATCTCATTAACATCATCCCCACAAAGTCGGATTCATGCAATCCCCCAACCAGAGTTTCAATATTCGGAAAACCCTCTTCCCAACTGAGTTGGTCGTAAGAAGAAGCCTTGAAGAGTTCTGCCAAAAGAAAACACCTCCCCAACAGATCCTCTTCAACAAGGTTTATTTCCCCAACAAACTACAGATTCCCCAGTTTGAGTTTACCTCTCAGACTATTACAAATCAAGGGACCGTAACCCCTAATCCCCAGTTAGGTTGCCAACAGATTCGTTACTATCCCCAAAAGTGACTGTGAAGCCTGGAACCCAACCAGATAACAGTTAATTCCATTCCTCCAAATAAAGTTACTGTGAAGCCTGAGATCCGACCAGATACAGTTTAACTTCATACATTCAAGAAAATTACTGGAAGACTGGACCCGACCAGATAACAGTTAATCTCATTTTCAAGTTACTAAAGCCTGAACCCGACCAGATAACAATTGATCTCATTTGCAAGTTACTAAAGCCTGGACCAGACCAGATAATAGTTCAACTTCTCAAATCATTACTGAATCATGGATCCGACCAAATAATAGTTCAACTTCTCAAATCATTACCGGATCCTTCATCTAGTTTGTCAGATCCATTATTTAGCATCTTGAGAGATTTGACCATTCTATCAAGGTTTGAATTCAAGGAAGTCACTACACTTTCCAGATTAGAAATAGTTTATAAATGTTCTTCCCTTTCTGCCTTCAGCTGACTTATGATGACTTTCTGTTTCTCCCTTCAAGGCACACTGTGATACGATGGGAAAGAACTGACTGTTTTTTGGAATGCTGGTTTGCGTTTTGCGTTTGTTTTTGCAAAATGTCGCGGTAAGCAAGAGTCGCCACCGACTTTTATTTTATCCAACCAGGAAAGGAAAAAAGCACAGAAAAATTCCTTTTTCGAGATTTTTCTCGGGTTCGGGGGGTAGATTATAGAAAGGGAAGGTGTTAGCACCCTTTCTATCCGTGGTTATCCACGGGCTCTTAGGTACTTGCTCAATTGTTTTCAAAATTATTTGCTTTCTTTGTGCTTGTGGGTTTGAAGAAGTTTTTGTTTGAAAAGGAGTGTAAGTGTGAAGAGTTTTTGTTTTGAAAGAGAAAGTACTTAAGAACCATCTACCTACTCGAAAAAATAATCGTTCTATGCTATCTTCCTTTAGACAATGCTATCCCACTATTGAGGAGTAGGTAGCATCGTCGTTGGAGTTTTAGGGTCAATTCGAATTTAGGGACTTACGGTCACCAAAGCAATGTTAGGACGCTTTAGCGGTAACCCTAATGTCTTAGATCATTTGTTTTGAGGCAACAATATCCGAGGCAACCGTTTCGAGGCAACTATGATCTTTGGACAATAGGACGACCTCTAAAACAACCTATACTCAATGACCGCGTTACGAAGGCAATCAAGTAGGGTGTACCCTAAGAATGCGCATGTGCGAGTGTGTTGTTTTCGGTTATTTTGTCTTTGTACATGTCAATGGTTATCTATGTTGATTTTAGGTTAAACATTCATTCTTGTCATGTATCCCTATTATCAAACATCTAACAGTTTATAAGTTGCGGAAAATAAATTGCGGAAATTAAATTACAAGGCGTCGAGTATTTACATCGCCAAGAGCAACCCTTTGAAATTAAAATGCGGAAAATAAATAAAGCGATAAAAATATTTAAAGTCCTATTACGCTATTACATTCCGGGAACAAATACAATATTGAATAAAATGGATTGCGTGCGGGAAATTAAATCGGGCGCAAATTCTAGGGTTTTGACCCTTTGTTATTTAAAGAAAAGATTTTTTTGTTTTTATTTAAGAGAGAAATAAACTATCCTAAATTAATTATTAAATTAAATTAATTAAACTAATTAATAAAAATAAACATTTTTTGGGTTTTTGTGTTATTTAAAGAAAGAAAATAAAATTGATCAATGTTAATAAAAACCTAATTATGTCTAAGTTAATTTGATTATTTACAAAATATATTAAAGTTATCCTAATTAAAACTAAATTAATATAATTAGTATTTATTAATAAAAATTAAAATTTGGTTTTAATGAAGAAAAATATTTTTTTGGTTTTATTTTTATAAAGAAAAAATTTGATTGGTTAATTGATTAAATAAAAATAATAAAACAAATAAAATTAAATAAAAGAGATATAAAGAGATAGGAGGTTTGGGCCTGATTTGGAGGTCTGAATATCAATTCCAAGGCCCAATAACACGCTGGCCTGGTGGACTTTTTGGATTCCATGTGCACCTTTTGACTTGGTCCCATGGTGGACCATTATCCTGGATCACCAGATCTGGCCTTGGGCCATCTGGCGCTTGATTGAGTGAGGACACATGATGAGCTCCACGCCTAGATTTGCACTGGATTACCTGAAGGAAAAATATAACAAATAACATGGGGGACCTGAGATTCGAACCCAGGTCCTGAAGGCGTTTGGATGCACACGTTTACCACTCAGCCAATGCGTTTCAATTGTTAATATATTAAGCAAGAATAATAATAAGAGATAATGCGCTAATATGCCAGAAAATAAAAAAAGTGCGCGAATATTTGAATGGTCCACTGGGGAATTGCCACGTCTCCGTCCCTAACCTCCAAACCCTGTAACTTTACCTGCGGATTTAGATCCGCAGCTAAATGCGTAGGTCGATCCCAAAATTAATTCCAGGCCATATAAACTCCTCCCAAGACCATGGTTGTGTTCGTCCTTCTCTTCCGGTCATGTCCATGGCCATTATTGGGGCTAATTTTACCTGTAAAAGAAACGCCCAAAAACAAACCACGAAACCCTAGATATGGAACTTGGCTTCACATACCAGATAAATGAAATTGGATAATACAGAAAGCTTGGAAATTTGATGAGGATCATGAATATGCAAATGGTTTATACAAAAGGTGCATGAATAAAGATTCACGAATTCAAATGCACAGCGGTTTTTCGTGACACTTACAGTGAGTTTGAGTGTGTATGAAGGCTTGCTAGGGATTGGTTCTGACTCAGTGGACCTCCAGCAATCGATTGGTGTCAAGCTTTGCTTCTGAAATTGCCTCTAGGCACGATTTTGGTTTCACACTTTTTACCACTTTTTTAAAGTTTTCTTTGGTTTGTTCTTGCAGCCTCTAGCCCTCAATTTCGTGCCTTTGCCTTCTATATGTATCATGGAATGTATTAGGTCAAGAATCATGAATCAAATCTCTCTAAATCAATGCCTTATGATTTGATTTGATTCATCCTTTAAAGCTTGCCAAATTTATCAAATCTCCATCTTTTTGTTCATGATATGCTTGATACGAATTTTGATAATGATTATGATGACAATTAAAACCTGAAACAATCAAAAGATATCATGTAATCAAAGCTTTGTATTTTTTTATGATTTAATTTGATTAAAATGAAATAATTTAATAAAAAATTAAATAAAATAATAAAAATAAGATATGGGCTCATGGCTGAAGCTAGGACACGTATGTAATGTGGCAAGATCAAATCAAGTGGAAAAGAATGGGCCCATTTGACAAAATTTGATGTTTTGGGGATAGTTGACTTTTGGCAATTTTGCAAAAATGCCCAACTTCAACAATGCACAACGTCTTCAAATTTGAACTTTTGGAGGTGTTCTTAGATTTTATAGAAATCTTGAGATATCCTCTAACCAACCCTTTTGGTCTCATCTCATTTTGATATTCCATGCTCAAGTTATAAGCTTTGGTAAAAAAGGTGTTTTTGTTGTCTTTCAAAAATGACCTATGATGTCCAAATTTATAACTTCTTGTGAGTGCATTTTATGATCTTGGGGTATGAAGATGGATTGTAGTAAATTTCATCCTATTCAAAATGAGCTTTGGATGGGTCATTTCTCAAAAAGTATGAGAAGGTTATGCTTGGTCAAAATTGAGTTGACTTTTCCTACAAAACCCTAATTTAACAACTTTTGAGTCTTGATGAATTTTGAGCAATCCTTGATGAATCATGATAAACACTTGATAAAATGATGAAATATCCTTCAAAATGAGAATGTTGACAAAAAATCTTGAGGTTTGACTGTATTTGGGCCACAGTTGACTTTTGCCCTAGCACAGTCGATTTTTGGACCCTTTGAGCAATTGACTGAGCAAACTTCCTCTGCAAGGCCTGAAACTTGACATGGATGACCTTGAGAACATGTTAGGACATTAGGGAGCATTTGAGGTCATTTGTATTCAAGGATCTTGATGCAACACAAAACCCTAACTTGGGGTTGACTGCCTTAGGAGATGATTTGTCTGACCCACTCTTGAGCAAACTTGAGCAACTTGGAGATTTTCCTTGCAATGTTTTGAGAAATATGAAAGGGAAAATTTTGGGGTACAACAGCTGCCCCTGTTCAATCTTCTTAAGCCTGAGGATATAGATTGGATTTCGTGCCTTTCGTGATCCGAAGGTAGAAGATGATTGAACACTAGAGTGCCCAGAAATTTGCACTCGCATGAAGTGGTATCAGCCTTGTGATGTCGGGAATGGGCTTACAGATTCCATTTAGAGATTGTTGATAGGAGGTCTTCGACTAGAATAAGAATCAGGGAGATCTTAGCGTCGATCTGATTGAACCAGAGAAGGTCTTGGATTAACTTTGACTGGATAAGAATCAGAAAAATCTTAGAATCGATTTAACTGAACCAGACGAAAGTCTTGGAATATCTTCAACTGGAATAAGAATCAGGGAGATCTTAGCGTCGATCTGACTGAACCAGAGAAGGTCTTGGATTAACTTTGATTGGATAAGAATCATAAAAATCTTAGAATCGATTTAACTGAACCAGACGAAAGTCTTGGATTATCTTCAACTGGAATAAGAATCAGGGAGATCTTAGCGTCGATCTGACTGAACCAGAGAAGGTCTTGGATTAAATTTGACTGGATAAGAATCATAAAAATCTTAGAATCGATTTAACTGAACCAGACGAAAGACTTGGAATATCTTCAACTGGAAAAGGAATCAGGGAGATCTTAGCATCGATATGACTGAACCAGAGAAGGTCTTGGATTAACTTTGACTGGATAAGAATCAGAGAAATCTTAGAATCGATTTACTGAACCAGACGAAAGCCTTGGAATATCTTCAACTGGAATAAGAATCAGGGAGATCTTAGCGTCGATCTGAATGAAACAAAGAAGGTCTTGGATTAACTTTGACTGGATAAGAATCAGAGAAATCTTAGAATCGATTTAACTGAACCAGACGAAAGTCTTGGAATATCTTCAACTGGAATAAGAATCAGGGAGATCTTAGCATCGATCTGACTGAACCAGAGAAGGTCTAGGATTAACTTTGACTGGATAAGAATCAGAGAAATCTTAGAATCGATTTAACTGAACAAGACGAAAGTCTTGGAATATCTTCAACTAGAATAAGAATAAGGGAGATCTTAGCATCGATCTGACTGAACCAGAGAAGGTCTTGGATTAACTTTGACTGGATAAGAATCAGAGAAATCTTGGAATCAATTTACTGAACCAGACGAAAGTCTTGGAATATCTTTCTGAGGAATCTGCTGAAACAGCCCTCAATAGATGTAGTTTTTGAGGGGACTACCAGGTCATATAAGTAGTCAACGGTGTTTATTGATTCGTCTTTCCCTGAAAAGGTAAAGAGTTAGTCATATGCAATGTCATGATGTATGAAATGCATGATATATATCAAGTAATGATGCTCTCAAAATAAATGAGATTGTGTGGTATGATGCGTATATGGCTGTATCATGATGTATGGAAATGTAATGTTTCTAGATGGGGAAAATAAATCTCGGATAGCTGCCGAAGAATAGAGTTGGATTCTTCATTTCCGCTGGGGGTGGCGAACGAAGATGATTGTGAGAATAGACCTGCAGGAGAGTATAAATTCGTTGGGGGATAAACTGATGAGGAGATTACTCTGTGGGGAAGAGATGTTCTGCGGAGGATTCCACTGATAAATTCCGTTGGGGACGAATTATCGTTGCTGGTGATATTGAATCCTATTGGGGATTGAATTCCTGTTTATGAAAGGAAAGAAATCCGCTGGGGATGATCTTCGGTCGCGACTTCTCTGGGAATAACCTTTTAGACTCTTATGGGGATAATCCTTTGAGTTCTACTGGGAATGATCCTTTGAACTTAGCTGGGGAGATTTATTTTTTGTACTCCGCTGGGGATAAAATTCCAGAGTCTACTGAGGATGACTCTTCAACTCCACTGGGGAAGTTTTTTCAGACTGTGTTGGGAAAATTTTAACTCCACTAGGGATATCTTGTACTCTGCTGGGGAGAATTCTTATATTCCGTTGGGGAACATTAAGACTGCCGGGGATATCAAGCCTTTTTAGCGCTGATGGTAGATAAACTCTGCTTGGGGAGAATATTACCGATTCATTCACAGTTACAAGTCTCAGCTGGGGGAGCTATCATTATTGTCTTACTCTGCGGGGAGTGAATGTTTCTTAGCCAGGTTCTTCAGCTGAATTTACCGTCATACCTGGTGGATAGGGCAACTGTACAGTTTGGACACTTCTTATTGCCCTTGTTTCTGATATTACCAGTAATCATATTTTTGTTTCGCATGCAAATATTCAGGAGCAGCAATTAATGTCAAATGCATATATCAAAAATGAACATTGGACGTTCTTTGCAAATCAAAATAGATAAAGAAAAAAAAAGTTTGAAATTTCTTTGAAAATGAATTATATTGATTTTGAAGTTGGCCTGTAAATGGGCGCTTTTGTACAAGAGGCTGACGTCCTAGTAATAGAACAGCGCCGAACAATAGAATTTACACAATTTGTGAAAAACTAAACAAAACAGCTATGTGAATAATCCCACTGGGTTTCAACTCTGCTATTGCCTTTATGTCCTCGAGTATCTCATCACTTTGTTGCTTGGTTGAAGGTAGATCAGATTGATTAGTGTCGTCCGAGCTTGACAGTTGATATTGAAGTCTGGTTGCAAAGTGATCCAATGAGACATAGTGTTACACTTTAATCCCTAACTTTTGCAGGGACCGCCCTTTCGGGTTTTCAGTCCACCGGGATACCCTTTTTTGCCCAAGCCACCTTTTCAGGTTTTCGACTTGCCGGGTGTACATATTTTTTCATTTCCATCCCTTATTTTTTCCCGAACCCTTTTGGTTCGCCGGGAAGCCCTTATTTTTTCCTAGGCAAGTCAACCTAGCGGGTCTTTGTTATGCGTAGTATTTTTTCACTATGTCTGCATTGACGGGGTGAGGAAGGTCGTAACCATCCATGGTGGTTAGAATCATAGCTCCTCCTGAGAAGATATTCTTAACCACAAATGGCCCTTCGTAAGTAGGGGTCCATTTTCTCCTGGGATCACCTTGAGGTAAAATTATGCGCTTGATCACCAGATCCCCAACTTGATACTCTTGTCGTCTGACTTTCTTATTAAACGCCTTGATCATCCGCTTTTGATACGTCTGACCATGACAAATAGCAGTGAGTCTCTTTTCATCGATTAAGTTCAGCTGATCAAGCCGGGTCTAGATCCAGTCATCTTCGCTCAAACCTGCATCTTTCATGATCCGAAGAGAGGGTATCTGAACTTCAATGGGCAGGACTGCTTCCATGCCATATACCAAGGAATAGGGTGTCGCCCCTGTTGACGTCCGTGCTGAGGTACGGTACCCATGAAGAGCAAATGGTAACATCTCATGCCAGTCTTTGTATGTTACTGTCATCTTCTGCACAATCTTCTTAATGTTCTTATTAGCCGCTTCAACAGCCCCATTCATCTTCGGCCGATAAGGAGAAGAGTTGTGATGCTGTATCTTGAATTGCTCGCAGAGCTCAGTGATCATCTTGTTGTTGAGATTGGTACCATTGTCCGTAATGATCCTCTCTGGTACACTGTATCGACAGATCAGATTATGCCGAATGAACCGTGCCACGACGTTCTTGGTTACGGTAGCAAAGGAAGCTGCTTCAACCCACTTTGTAAAGTAATCGATTGCTACCAGGATGAGCCGATGCCCGTTGGACGCGGTAGGTCTGATCTCTCCGATCATATCAATGCCCCATATTGCAAAAGGCCAAGGTGCCGTCAAGACGTTCAGAGGGACTGGAGGTATGTGCACCTTATCAGCATAGACATGGCACTTGTGACATGTCCGAGAATGCTGATAACAGTCGGCTTCTATAGTGGACCAAAAATATCCTGCCCGAAGGATTTTCTTTGCCATGGTATGTCCACTGGAATAAGTTCCGAAAGTACCTTCATGTAAATATGCCATGATCCTTTCTGCTTCATTCTTATCCATACATCGTAGTAAGGTTGAATCATGGTTACGCTTGTAAAGGATGTCATTGCTGATGAAGAACTTCGCCGCGAACCTCCTCAGAAACTTCTTGTCATTACAGATGCACCCTAGGGGTACTCCTGAGCCTCAAGATACCTCTTTAGCTCATGAAACCAGGGTTTATCTGCTACCTTTTCAGTCTCAATGTCACAGCAATGTGCAGGTTCGTCCAATCTTTCAATGATAATCCGGGGAGCTTCGTTGTCCCAATTGACTTTGAACATAGAAGACATCGTAGCCAGTGCTTCCGCCAACTGATTCTCCTCTCTTGGGAAGTGTTCAAAGGTTATCTCTTCGAAATGGGGAAGTAACGTCAACACATACTCCTTGTAAGGAATAAGATTTGGGTGCTTCGTATCCCACTCGCCTTTGATATGACTGATCACGAGAGCAGAATCTCCGAAGACACTTAGAAACTTAATCCTTAAGTCAATTGCTGCTCGAAGACCCATGATGCACGCTTCATACTCCGCCATATTGTTGGTGCAGTTGAAACATAGTCGGGCGGTGAACGGAGTATGAGAGCCTTTAGGAGATATGATCACATCGCCAATTCCGTTACCCAAAGCGTTCGAAGCTCCATCAAAGTACATAGACCATCGGGATCCTTCCTCAGGTCCTTCATTCGGTCCAGGTGTCTCACAGTCAGTTATTAGCATGATATTCTCATCCGGAAATTCAAAGTTCATAGACTGGTAATCATCCACTGCTTGATGTGCCAAATGGTCTGCCAACACACTTCCCTTGATTGCCTTTTGGGTCGTATATTGGATGTCAAACTCAGTCAAGATCATCTGCCATCTCACTATTCTTCCAGACAAAGTAGGCTTCTCGAAGATATACTTGATTGGATCCATCTTTGATATCAATAGAGTAGTGTGATTCAGCATATACTGTCTCAGCCGGCGAGCAGCCCATGCCAAAGCGCAGCAAGTCTTCTCGAGCAGTGAGTATCGGGTCTCACAGTCGGTAAACTTTTTTCTAAGGTAAAAAATAGCATGCTCTTTTCGGCCAGACTCGTCATGCTGACCCAGAACACACCCCATTGAGTTATCGAGTACTGTCAAGTATAAGATCAGAGGTCTCCCTTCAACTGGAGGCATCAGAATAAGAGGTTCTTGGAGATACTCTTTGATCCTTTCGAAAGCGGCCTGACATTCATCATTCCATCGTACCACTTGATCTTTCTTCAGTAGCTTGAAGATTGGCTCACAAGTAGCAATCAGGTGCAAGATGAATTGGGCAATATAGTTCAAGCGTCCCAGAAAACCTCTGACTTCTTTTTCTATTTGGGGAGCTGGCATTTCCTGTATAGCCTTTACCTTTGCAGGATCCACCTGAATACCTTTATTGCTTACGATGAAACCCAACAGCTTACCAGATCTCACCCCGAAGGTGCACTTGTTCGGGTTTAACCTCAGCTTGTACAACTTCAACCTGTCAAATAACTTTTGAAGATGGTCAAGGTGTTCTTCCTCAGTCTGGGACCTTGCAATCATATCGTCAATATATACTTCAATCTCATGATGGATCATGTCATGAAACAAAGCGACCATGGCACGCTGATACGTTGCCCCAACATTTTTCAATCCAAAAGGCATGACCTTGTAGAAAAAGGTACCCCATTGAGTAACAAAGGTTGTCTTCTCCATGTCTTCGGGAGCCATTTTAATCTGATTATAACCGAAGAAACCATCCATAAAGGAGAATACCTTGTGCTGAGCGGTGTTGTCAACCAGAACGTCGATATGAGGTAGAGGAAAATCATCCTTGGGACTCGCCCTGTTCAGATCCCTATAGTCAACACATATTCGAACCTTACCATCCTTCTTCGGCACTGGAACAACGTTGGCAACCCACTGCGGGTAAGAAGTAACTTCTAGAAAACCGGTGTCAAACTGTTTCATAACTTCAGCCTTGATTTTCTCAGACATATTCGGGCGCATTCAGCGAACCTTCTATTTCACTAGATGACAGTCTTCCTTGGTAGGCAATCGGTGAACCACAATATCGGTATCCAACCCGGGCATATCTTCATAAGACCAGGAAAAAATCTCAACGTAGTCACGCAGCATTTGAATCAACCGTTGCTTCACACTAAGCTTCAATTTTGCCCCGATCTTGACCTCTTTCTTGTCCTCTTCTGTACCCAGATTTACTGATTCCATTGGCTCTTCGTGCGGCTGAATAGCCCTCTCTTCCTGAAGTAACAGTCTTGCAAGTTCACCAGGAACTTCGCAATCATCTTCACCTTCGTCTTCGGCTAAGTTGATCGGACTTTTGAAGTCATAACTGGCGGTAGCAGAGTCGTTACTAGTGAGATCCAAGTGGATGTAGACCTGTATATGTGAGTGTGTGTAAAATAGCTGTTTTGCAATATGTAATAAAAGAAAAACAAGGAGCGAAAAATTTGAAATGCAAGAAACTTCCAATGCTTTTATTAATGGTATATGAAAATGACACACATAAAGCCCTCACAAATGAAGCCATGGTGCCCCGGGTGAGACACCGGGCCATAGAGTTTAAAACATTGTCTGTTACAAATTCAAAACAAAAAGTTTCATTACTGGGTAACAAAAGAAATTGGGATGAAGTCCTTTGCTGTCCAATTGCTTAGTCCTCCATCAGTAGTAGGATAGATCCAATTGTCGAACTCATACTCTTCGACGTCGTCTTCAATGGCATTTACTTCTGAATTGCTGATGAACAGGGGAGGTCTTTCGATCAGTGCATTCTGAACAACCTTTTGAGCTTCTGCAGTGAAACCCAAACCAAACTTGTTAGTCTTCTGTGCAAAATCAGGGAGTTGGCCCCAATTCGTACACCCACCTTTCTCAACAACAGCCCGGGCATCCTTGAAGGAAGCCATCTTCATAGGAGGATCTTCAACAACAGTCTGAGTTGATGCCAGTGTCTGGGGAACCTCTTCAAAATGCTGAAATGGGGTCTCAATGAACCCCCCATCCATTTCTATATATCGGAAAGAGTTGAGGTGGCTCACCATGTACTCCTCCTCTCCTTGTACTGTCACAATTTTCCCTTTCACTGGGTACTTCAGCTTCTGGTGGAGCGTTGAGGTCACTGCCCCAGTTTGTGGATCCATGGACGACCCAACAAACAAGAATAAGATGGTCGAATGTCCATCACATAGAATGTAGAGGCGAAAACCTGAGAACCAACCTTAATCGGAATATCCACTTCCCCATGCACCATCCTTTTAGACCCATCAAAGGCCCTGACGACAATGTTGCTTGGTTTCAGCTCCAACCCTTCACAGTCTAACCGGTCTAGAGCTTTCTTAGGCAAAACGTTCAATGAGGAACCAATATCCACTAATACATGAGCAAGAGTGGTGCCCCTGCATTCAATGGAGACATGCAGGGCATCATTGTGATTATTCCCTTTAGCAGTCAAGTCGGTGTCAAAGAAACCCAACCCATTATCAGCAGTCAGACTAGCCACACAATCTTTAAACTGATCAACCGATGTTTCTTGCGGTACGTGCGCAGTCTTTAGGAAGGCAATCAGAGCCTTGGCATGGGCTTCTGAGCATAGAAACAGAGATAACATAGAAATCTTAGACGGGGTTTACCCCAGCTATTCAACTACATTGTAGTCAAACTTTTTGATGATCTTTAAAATCTCTTCCATCTCTTGTCTAGAAGCTTCAATAGTAATCGTCTTTGGTGCCTCCGTCTGGGCAGGCTCATCAGTGGTCCCTTTTCCCCGAGTGTCAGACGACTCGGCAACAGGGGTAAGAATTGGAACTTGAACAGGAATAGTAGTAGGTACACTGGTAGGTGTAATATTAACAGGTCTCCGGGCAGTTGGTGGAGAGATATCAGGGGAGAAAAGTCTTCTGTTACGGGTGACTTTGGTAGGTCCAACAATGTTGCTGACGTCAGTACCAGCATCCAACTCTTGTTTAACTCCATGAAAATAAACATCAGCCCCGTAGTGCCAAGGGACAGCTTTATCAGATGTGTAGGGGATATGCCCAGGAACAATGATGATCAATGGTGCAATTCTTGGAACAGATGTAATTCTAACAGGCTTTCTCGAGGATGCCTTGGAAGAATTGTCGAAAATGGTGATAATGGCAACTTCTTCAGTAAGGATCAAAGGAACAAGAGTCTTCTCAAACAGAATTTCCTTATTATCCATCAGCCGTTGGACACCTGACTTCAAAATATGGCAACCGGTTGGTAGGGAAGAACACATATGGAAACCTTCGTCACAACCCAGAAATAAACCAGCTGACAAAAGGTTCTTCTTCACAGTCATCAAGGGAGTAGCAATACCTTTCACAGAAACCACAAACGAGTCCTCCTCTACAGCATTCACTCCATGCTTGGGCATAGGAGCAGTCACAACATTAGGTCTTTCGGGCGCCTCGAAATCAATCTCCTTAGCATCAATTAAGTCCTGTATTTTGTTCTTCAAAGCCCAACAATCATCTGTATCATGTCCCAGGCTATCAGAGTGCAAAGCACAACGGGCATTAGGGTTGTACTTAGGTGATGCAGTGTTGGGATTCTGCGGAGCCTCCCTTGGAGTTACTAGATTGGTTTTCAATAACTGCGGTAGAATATGAGACAAAGTCATGTTGAGATGGGTGAATTGCGTTCGAGGTCTCTCGTCCTTTTGTTGATTTTTACACTGAGGAGCCCCAGCAGGTCTTGAAATAACAACCGCATTAATAGCTTGGCAACGTTCAGGTCTATTCTGGATTTTCGAACTGTAAACAGCACTGGACTCCTTCTTAAAAGGATTTTTATCGGTGCTCGATGAAGCACCCTTTTGTATCTTACCAGACTTAATACCAGCCTCAATCCTTTCACCGATCATGATTAGCTATGTAAACCCAGACGAAGAGCTTCCAATCAGATGGTTGAAAAACGGACCAGACAAGGTCCCCAGAAACATATCTACTAGCTCCCTATCAGCCAAGGGTGGTTGCACTCTTCCAGCGAGATCCCTCCACTTCTGAGAATAATCTTTGAAACCTTCACCTGTTCCCATAGACATACCCTGGAGTTGGGTACGCGTGGAAGTGAGGTCAGCATTGTATTGGTACTGCTTGTAGAAAGCAGCAGCCAAATCTTCCCAACTGCAGATACTGGCTCCTTCTAACTGGTAAAACCATTCAAGCTGAGTCCCTGAGAGACTGTCTTGAAAGAAGTGAATCCATAGGTTCTTATCAGCGGTGTACGGCTGAATCTTCCTTACATACGACCGGAGGTACAGTTTCGGGCAAGAAGTTCCGTTGTATTTAGCAAAGGCTGGTGCTTTGAATTTGTGGGGAATCACCACCCCAGATGACAGACCCAGATCTCCAAAGTCCAGACCAGGCACTTTCTGAACTTCCATCGCATTCAAACGATCTTCCAGTTGCTTGTATCTATCCTCAGCCGGAGGATACTGGTCTTCGTCGAAGTCTGTCTCATTGTCTGAAACCACAGGGCTAGGAGCCCTCCTTTCTTCTTGACTATCTTTCCCTCCAGATGAGGTGGTCAAATCAACTTCATCTCGTAGCCTGTTTCCAAACCTGTGACCTGTGTTAAACAGGACTGTTCTCTTCTTCTTCTTCTTCTTCTTCTTCTTCTTCTTCTTCTCTTTCAGAATAAGGGTCTTCAGATCTTGCTGACCCTTAGCTGGATTCATGAACAACTCTTGGAATTGGGAATTTTGAGCCTGTAGAGCCTTGATTGCTTGTTCAGTTGATGGTTCAGGAGACATGATGCTGAAATAAACAGCGAAGAAGATGAGAAAACCTGTAAGGGTACCTGTTATGAGGTGCATGGAATGAAATGCGTATGATATGATTTCAAAGACATCGAGAGATTCAAATTCGTAAACAAGAAATGAAACACACTTTTATTAGATAAACTTTGAAATTAATTGTTCAACAAATTGCCCTTAAGGCGTTACAAGAAAGGAAATACCGAAAAGTAAATAAAAACTAGAAGTAATCAAAGGAAATCAACGCTCCCACGGTCGTTTGCCTTTAGTGCTGACATAGTCATTGATGATCTGCTCTTTCTCCAACTTCCTAGTCAACTTCTGGATCTTTTGCTCTTGCTCGTGATACTTTTCTCTATAAGTATCCCATTCTTCCCTTAGCTGCATCCAGGACCTCTTCAATGCCCCAATGTCAGTAGGAATGTAAGGGTGGAGGATGGTAGGAAGAACCCCTTCTTCATTAGAAACTTCAACAATGATAAGCAAGACGGCTTCATACGGCATTCCCAGATTTTGGGCACGAATGCGAACCAATCTGAGATATGGCTCCATCGGAAGAGAAGTCTTTGGACCCAGCTCGTGTGGATCAGATCTGTGAACTCTATCCCAAGCCCTTATGAATCTGCGGCGTTGCTCGTCGCCATCCCCTTAAAAATCAAAGATTATGCTAGGCATTAGCAGCTCATGAGGTCCTTCCCTTCTGGCTCGCCCAAATTGACGTAGGGCCAAGCACGGATTATAAGTAATTCCTCCATGGGTTCCTATCAGTGGAACATTGGGGTATTCCCCACAGCGATCAATAATAGCCACCTCGTCCATAGCCTTAATAGTCCAAATGATGTCATTGTGAGAGAGAGACATAACCCTATAAGCCCAACCCATGCCTTATTTGTTCTTCAAAACTTACTTGGGAAGGTGAGAAATAAACCACCTTGCCAACAATGGAGCACAACACATCAAGGTTCTCTGCTTCTGAGCAGTACAAGCATAGAGCTGATGAAGAATGTCACACAAGAGAGTGGGTACAGGATTACCAGAGATGAAGATTTTTACCGCATTCACATCAACAAAGGAGTCAGAGTTAGGAAACAATACCAAGCCATATATTAGAAGAGCCAGAATATCTTCGAATGCCTTGAAGTCTAGACTATCCCAGAAATGATTAGCCTTACCAACCAAGAAATTAGTCAGAAAGCCCTTTGCTCCACTTCTAGTTTCCCAATTATCCATTACCTCATCCTTTGTCATATGAAGGGCTGAAGCAATCTCTTCCGGCCTAAGGATCTTCTCCCAACCTGTGAACAGGGTCTGCTCCAGAATAGAGATACCAAGCAGATCAGAGAATTCTTCTAAGGTGGGGACCAGCTGGTAGTCCTGAAAAGTAAAGAAATGGTATAGTGGATCATAGAACTGGACTAGGACACTCATCATCTGCTCGTCCAATTTGGAGGTGACCAAACTAAGAAGATGCCCATGTCTTCTGATAAAGGAAGTAGTATCATACATCTTTGCAACCAATTCTTTAAGCATAGTGGGAACCTGGACAAAGTTGATCTGGATGGTGTTCCTACGCATGGGTGCCATGACCTACAAAACAGAACAAAGATGAATCCCTCCTGTCTTTGAAATAGGTTAGTCCAATGCAAGATGTATGCAATGTTATGATGTCATGATGTCATGATGTCATGATAGAAAGCACACCACAAGTATCCATAAATAGCGAACATGGTAAAGGCACACAAGTCACACAGAGAGCCCTTAGATTTCAGGATGGCAAGGAGTCTAGGTACTACCCTCTTTCAGTTCAGTTGGTTTAAACCTGTCCTAAAAATAGTAACTGGGTTCTAGAGGATCTCAATATCACTGACTACCCTCAATCGGTCATAATTTCAATTTAGCAACCTTTTCTTGCAGCCGAAATCATCGCGAGAGTTTAGTCTCAATGAGTGTAGCATACTGCTACTGTTTTATGGCCAAGTTGGTCAATTTAAAGGTTCTAAGGTCAGTTGGTGCTTAATGACCCCTTAGAAGACCCATATTCTCCTCGTTCCAACATAAGGGATATCGGTACATACTAAAGTGCCACACCAACGTAGCTACTGTTTCAACTGTATCGGTCTATGCCATACAGTTCCCTCACAGTTTATTGCTACTTACCTAAAGGGTATCCCCTAGACCCGGGTTAGGATCTATAGTAACTCCGATTCAAGCCCACAAAGATAAATCATACAAAGCAAACAATTGAAAACACAATGATCTAATCCTAAGGTACACCCCACTTATTAAGATATCCCCAGCAGAGTCGCCAGTTCTGTGATACGGTGGGAAGGAACTGACTGTTTTTTGGAATGCTGGTTTGCGTTTTGCGTTTTTTTTCACAAAATGTCGCGGTAAGCAAGAGTCGCCACCGACTTTTATTTTATCCAACCAGAAAAGGAAAAAAAGCATAGAAAAATTCCTTTTTCGAGATTTTTCTCGAGTTCGGGGGGTACATTATAGAAAGGGAAGGTGTTAGCACCCTTTCTATCCGTGGTTATCCACGGGCTCTTAAGTACTTGCTCAATTGTTTTCAAATTTATTTGCTTTCTTTGTGCTTGTGGGTTTGAAGAAGTTTTTGTTTGAAAAGGAGTGTAAGTGTGAAGAGTTTTTGTTTTGAAAGAGCAAGTACTTAAGAACCATCTACCTACTCGAAAAAGGAATTGTTCTATGCTATCTTCCTTTAGACAATGCCATCCCACTATTAAAGAGTAGGTAGCATCGTCGTTGGAGTTTTAGGGTCAATTCGAATTTAGGGACTTACGGTCACCAAAGCAATGTTAGGACGCTTTAGCGGTACCCTAATGTCTTAGATCATTTGTTTTGAGGCAACAATATCCGAGGCAACCATTTCGAGGCAACTATGATCTTTGGACAAGAGGATGACCTCTAAAACAACCTATAATCAATGACCGCGTTACAAAGGCAACCAAGTGGGGTGTACCCTAAGAATGCGCATGTGCGAGTGTGTTGTTTTCAGTTATTTTTTCTTTGTACATGTCAATGGTTATCTATGTTGATTTTAGGTTAAACATTCATTCTTGTCATGTATCCCTATTATCAAACATCTAACAGTTTATAAGTTGCGGAAATTAAATTACAAGGCGTCGGGTATTTACATCGCCAAAAGCAACCCTTTGAAATTAAAATGCGGAAAATAAATAAAGCGATAAAAATATTTAAAGTCCTATTACGCTATTACATTCCGGGAACAAATACAATATTGAATAAAATGGATCGCGTGCGGGAAATTAAATCGGGCGCAAATTCTAGGGTTTTGACCCTTTGTTATTTAAAGAAAAGATTTTTTTGTTTTTATTTAAGAGAGAAATAAACTATCCTAAATTAATTATTAAATTAAATTAATTAAACTAATTAATAAAAATAAATATTTTTTGGGTTTTTGTGTTATTTAAAGAAAGAAAATAAAATTGATCAATGTTAATAAAAACCTAATTATGTCTAAGTTAATTTGATTATTTACAAAATATATTAAAGTTATCCTAATTAAAACTAAATTAATATAATTAGTATTTATTAATAAAAATTAAAATTTGGTTTTAATGAAGAAAAATATTTTTTTGGTTTTATTTTTATAAAGAAAAAATTTGATTGGTTAATTGATTAAATAAAAATAATAAAACAAATAAAATTAAATAAAAGAGATAGAAAGAGATAGGAGGTTTGGGCCTGATTTGGAGGTCTGAATATCAATTCCAAGGCCCAATAACATGCTGGCCTGGTGGACTTTTTGGATTCCATGTGCGCCTTTTGACTTGGTCCCATGGTGGACCATCATCCTGGATCACCAGATCTGGCCTTGGGCCATCTGGCGCTTGATTGAGTGAGGACACATGATGAGCTCCACGCCTAGATTTGCACTGGATTACCTGAAGGAAAAATATAACAAATAACATGGGGGACCTGGGATTCGAACCCAGGTCCTGAAGGCGTTTGGATGCACACGTTTACCACTCAGCCAATGCATTTCAATTGTTAATATATTAAGCAAGAATAATAATAATAAGAGATAATGCGCTAATATGCCAGAAAATAAAAAAAGTGCGCGAATATTTGAATGGTCCACTGGGGAATTTCCACGTCTCCGTCCCCAACCTCCAAACCCTGTAACTTTACATGCGGATTTAGATCCGCAGCTAAATGCGCAGGTCGATCCGAAAATTAATTCCAGGCCATATAAACTCCTCCCAAGACCATGGTTGTGTTCGTCCTTCTCTTCCGGTCATGTCCATGGCAATTATTGGGGCTAATTTTACCTGTAAAAGAAACGCCCAAAAACAAACCACGAAACCCTAGATATGGAACTTGGCTTCACAGACCAGATAAATGAAATTGGATAATACAAAAAGCTTGGAAATTTGATGAGGATCATGAATATGCAAATGGTTTGTACAAAAGGTGCAGGAATAAAGATTCACGAATTCAAATGCAGAGCGGTTTTTCGTGACACTTACAGTGAGTTTGAGTGTGTATGAAGGCTTGCTAGGGATTGGTTCTGACTCAGTGGACCTCCAGCAATCGATTGGTGTCAAGCTTTGCTTCTGAAATTGCCTCTAGGCACGATTTTGGTTTCACACTTTTTACCACTTTTTTCAAGTTTTGTTTGGTTTGTTCTTGCAGCCTCTATCCCTCAATTTCGTGCCTTTGCCTTCTATATGTATCATGGAATGTATTAGGTCAAGAATCATGAATCAAATCTCTCTAAATCAATGCCTTATGATTTGATTTGATTCATCCTTTAAAGCTTGCCAAATTTATCAAATCTCCATCTTTTTGTTCATGATATGCTTGATACGAATTTTGATGATGATTATGATGATAATTAAAACCTGAAACAATCAAAAGATATCATGTAATCAAAGCTTTGTATTTTTTTATGATATAATTTTATTAAAATGAAATAATTCAATTAAAAATCAAATAAAATAATAAAAATAAGATATGGGCTCATGGCTGAAGCTAGGACACGTGTGTAATGTGGCAAGATCAAATCAAGTGGAAAAGAATGGGCCCATTTGACAAAATTTGAAGTTTTGGGGATAGTTGACTTTTGGCAATTTTGCAAAAATGCCCAACTTCAACAATGCACAACGTCTTAAAATTTGAACTTTTGGAGGTGTTCTTGGACTTTATAGAAAGCTTGATATGTACTATAACTAACCCTTTTGGTCTCATATCAATTTGATATTCCATGATCAAGTTATAATCTTTGGCAAAAAAAGTGTTTTTGTTGTCTTTCAAAAATGACCTATAATATCCAAATTTATAACTTCTTGTGAGTGAATTTTCTGATCTTGGGGTATGAAGATGGATTGTAGTAAATTTCATACTCTTCAAAATGAACTTTGGATGGGTCATTTCTAATAAAGTATGAGAAAGTTATGCTTGGTCAAAGTTGAGTTGACTTTTCCTAGAAAACCCTAATTTAGCAACTTTTGAGTCTTGATGAATTTTGAGCAATCCTTGATGAATCATGATCAACCCTTGATCAAATGATGAAATATCCTTCAAAATGAGAATGTTGACAAAAAAGCTTGAGGTTTGACTGTATTTGGGTCACAGTTGACTTTTGCCCTAGCACAGTCGATTTTTGGACCCTTTGAGCAATTGACTGAGCAAACTTCCTCTGGAAGGCTTGAAACTTGACATGGATGACCTTGAGAACATGTTAGGACATTAGGGAGAATTTGAGGTCATTTGGATTCAAGGATCTTGATGCAACACAAAACCCTAACTTGGGGTTGACTGCCTTAGGAGATGATTTGTCTGACCCACTCTTGAGCAAACTTGAGCAACTTGGAGATTTTCCTTACAATCTTTTGAGAAATATGAAAGGGCAAATTTTGGGGTACAACACACACTTCTTCACTTCTGAGACATAATTCTTTGTATGAAGCAGCTAACTCATCAAAGGTTAGTTCCCTATCACCAGACTCTCCATCAGATACATATTTTCCTGTCAATGCTTTAACATATTTGGCAGATTCTTCAAGATCACTCTTTGAGTCTTCTTCAGACCAAGTAACAGATAGATTCTTCTTCTATTTCTTAAGATATGTAGTACATTCAGCTCTAATGTGACCAAAGCCTTCACATTCATGAAATTGTACTCCCTTCCCTTGAGTGAATTTTTCTTCATCCCTTTTTCTTCCAAACTCATTTGACTTATGGATGTCAGATGAGATGTTCTTGACATTTGATCTTTGGTTCCTATCCATTATTTTTATCACTTTGTTAAACTGTCTTCCAAGCATAGCTAGGGCATTTGATATTCCTCCATCTGTATCCAGATCACATTCTTCCTCTTCATCTTCAATATTTGATACAAAGGCTATGCTTTTGTTCTTCTTTTCAAATCTTTCATTGATGCTTAATTCAAATGTCATAAGGGATCCAACAAGTTCATCCACTTTCATTTTTTCAATGTCTTGAGATTCTTCTATAGCAATCACTTTCATATCAAATCTCTTAGGAAGAGACCTGAGCATCTTTCTCAGCAATTTGTCTTCAAGTATTTTCTCTCCTAAAGCACTGGATGCATTATCAATATCAAGAATGTTCATATGGAAGTCATTAATACTTTCATCATCCTTCATTCTCAAATTCTCAAATTTTGTGGTGAGCAACTGAAGTCTTGACATCTTAACTTTGGATGTGCCTTCATGAGTAGATTGAAGATTTCCCCATGCATCCTTATCTACTTCACATGTGTTCACTAATCTGAAAATGTTCTTGTCAATTCCATTGAATATAGCATTCAAGGCTTTAGAATTTCCAAGAGCAATTTCATATTCTTCTTTATACCAATCTTTTTCTGGTTTTAACTCATAAGTAGGTTCTCCATTTTCTCCCAATTTGACAGGGTGTTTCCATCATTTTAAAATAACTTTCCAAGCCCTGCTGTCCAAATACTTTAAAAAGGCAACCATACGTGGTTTACAGTAGTCATAATTACTTCCATCCAGAATGGGTGGTCTGTTCACAAATCCTCCTTCCTTGTCCATAGTACCAGAAAGTATCTTCCCTGGATCTCACCCAGATAAAGAGCAGGATGCCTGCTCTGATACCAATTAAAATTCTGGTATCAGATATGTAATGTCGAATGAGATGTCACGACACAAATATCTGAGGAACAAAGTAAAGTACATCAATAATGAATGCAGTAAAAAACACAAGGAATTGTTAACCTAGTTCAGTGTACAACAACACCTACTTCGGGAGCTACCAAGCCAGGGACAAGTCCACTAAATAATATCAATTCATAGACCCTCAGTAAACAACCAGTTTACGATCTAATCACTTAATCACTACCCGTGCTATACTTCTACCTAAGACTCACGTAGGTATGAGGCCCTCCTCAAATCCCTTCAATCACTTACAGTGAAGAAACAACATAAATAATAAGTTTAAAAACTTCAATCATTCAATGCTTAAAAGCTTATGAATGATACACAATTAACAATCCAAATAACAACACAAGTATTAAATCAATACTAGAGTGTTTGACAATTAAAAGACTTAGACTTCTAAGACAGAAAGAAAATATTCTTCTTCAAAAGTTGCAGTTCTGAATAAGGAAGCAGGTCCTTAATATGCGCAACAATGGGCTTGGGATGAAAAACAAATATTCAAATCTTTTGAATATTTCCATGAAAATAAGCCAAGATATAATCCATAAAGATAGTTCAAATAGACAAATATTCCTCCATTTTTTCCGTAGCCTATGAGTCACAAATCCTGAATTATGGTGCGCAGGAAATCAAGAAACAGAAAATATGAACTGATATTGGGTTGAGTTCAATTCAGGAGGTAGATGTCAAGACATATGCTTTGACATCATTTAAAACAGTTTTGCTTCAAATGTTAAGACATTTAGCAAAAAATTATCAAGTCATTGTTTTACCAAAATTGCTTCCAGCAAACACTTACACCACGGAAACCAAAGATTAGAGCATATATTCAAGATTCTAATCATGGCCAGTCATGATGACGAAAATGCTCATAAACCCATCATCTCCCCTGTCCGCAAGACAAATGATTGTGGTAGGATGCCCTTTCTTGAAGATTCCATCCCATTAAGGGACGGCTGCACCGCCTCCCCATCCTTTGACGAGGCTGAAGACGTCAACGTCGAAGCTCTTAAGATCAAGAAGGCTTAAGAAAAAGCACCGGAGAACACATAGGAAATCCTTGCTCTACCCAATGTTGAACCTGCTATGGTTGCACTTCTCGTAGCTTTCAACCAGACCAATTCCCTAATCCGCCAACAAAATGAGAAGATTGGGGTGTTGGAAAATGCTCACCGATGAAAGTCTCCCCGGCGGAGGCACCAACGACAAAGATCACACAGTTTGTCTCCCCGATGACATGATCACTGTCAGGAGCAAGAAAGAGCATGTATCTTGGCCATAAAGAAACGTGATCACACCCATCCTAGGAGAGACTAACTCTCCCCGGTGGCTAAGAAACCGAAGGGTAGATTGAGAATCCCATCTCCTCGACGAGACAAATGTCCCTAACAAGGGAAGCACAACTATTCTACACCACCATCATTGGGCTAGAGCAGCGAGGAAGACCCCCATGGTCCATTGTCTCAGGCTATCATGGATGCTCCCCTCCCCGTGGGGCTTGAGAAGCCAAATATGGGAATGTATGATGGGATATGACCCCGACGAGCACATCAAAAACATTGATTTCCTGCTCGACTACCGAGGAGTTACAGGCGCCATCAAGTGCAGACTGTTTCCAACAACTTTGAGAAAAGGGGAAATGTCTTGGTACAAAAGCCTCCCCAATGAATCCATCACCTCATGGAAGCAGTTGGGAAAGATATTCTCAAGGGACTTCACTTCCTCTCATCGTCATCCGAAGACTGAGGCCTCGCTAGAAGCGATCATACAAGGAACAAAAGAATATCTTTGAGCATACATCAAGAGGTTCAACAAAGAAGTCGTTCAAGTCTCCACGACCGACAATATGAAAAAGTACTTGCTCGAGCGAAGGCTGCACCCCCACAATGATTTTTCCAAAACAGTTGGAATAGAAACACCAGCCACACTAGACGTCATCCTCCTCAAAGCCTAGGCGTGCATCCAGTACGAGGGGAAAATGACCGCCAATAATGCTCGACATCACAGCAAAAATAACCTCACAAGCATCCCCGACGAACAGAGTGCTTAAATGAACCATTTCTACAGATACGACAACTGAGCATGCTTATGTTCCCCACGAACACAATAATCGAGCAAACACATGTTCCCCGCGAACACACCAGCCTAACAGGCATACATTCCCCGCAAACACAATAGTCGAGCAGGCACACATTCCTCGCGAAAACATCAACCTAGCAGGCATACGTTCCCCGCGAACACGCCAACCGAGCATGCATATATTTCCCGTGAACACACCAGCCTAGAAGGCATATGTTCCCCATGAACATACCAGCCTAGCAGGCATATGTTCCCCACAAACACAATACTCGAGCAGACATCCTGTCGAAGCTCAGGAGCCCAAAAAAGAAAGGCAGAACAAGTCCGTCATCCAAAAGATACTATCGCGTCCGAGCAAAAACGGAAATGGGGCATACTATCTCTAAAACCTACACAGGGAAGAACTTTCTCGATCATGAAACACCGAAAAGTTGAAACAATATTACAGATTAGGCCATAAATAGTCAGCATGCTCTGTCAAAATGACGAACACAATATTACCGACCACGTGTGCATGCTCAGGTTCAAGTATAACACCTCAAATCAAATGAAGAGGCAAGTTTTCACTCTTTTGACGAGCAGATTCTTAGCCCGACGAGTAAAACTCAAACGAGCTCCACCATCGTCTTACCATGATGGCAAAACACCCAGCTCAAGATAGGAAGTTCACGCCGCCGAGCTCAGGCCCCAAATGAGACATGAGTTCCGACCCATGCCTGGTAATATACCATGTCCAATCGACCAGTCTCCCCTCACTAGGGAACCTCAATACTAACGAGAAAACCCCCCTAAACTCCTAAGAAAAGCAAACATCCTAAGCGGACGAGCATACAAACATGCATAAACCTAATAAATAACAATATATCACGTACGAGCATGTCCTCATAAAAATCACAAAACGTCTCTATCGCGAGCAACAAGCGTCAACAATTGTTGTACCCTAAAATTTTCCCTCTCTTTTCCACAAGAAATCACAGCTTCGGGCTTTTCCTGATTTTTCAGATTGGCTCAAGAATCAGTCAAACAGACTTTTTCTTATCAGTCTACCCAAATTAGGGTTTTCATGGACTCTGGAACAGTTCAAGCAGATTATTAGGGTTTGGTTGAGTTTGGCTCAGGGTTTGATCAGGCGAACATTTCTTTGACAATAAATCCAACATTAGGGTTTGCACGCGCATTTTCAGAAGAATTTGAATCCACAGTGTCTTAATTGACTGTCACATGGTTTTGACGTTTGTTCAAGATTTCTGTCTAAACATCTGGGATAAAAGTTGAGGCATTTAAATTGAGAATTTGTAGTGTTTGGTTTAATCAGTAAAAGGAAAGACATATGGGCATTTATTGTGATTGACTGTGCAATACTTTTGATTATTCGGAGCACCGGACGTTTATTGATTATTTATCATTTCTAAGTTAAAATTATTGGATATTTTCCAGTTATTATAATTTAAGAAATATAAATAATTAAATAAACAACTGAAGAAGAATTAAAAGAGATTAATTGACAAAAGAGCTTTTATTTATTTTTAATTATTAGTACAAATGTTATTTGAATACATTTACAATATTTACAAATAATGTTATTACAAATAATTGGAAATAAAATAAAGCTATCCTAAAGTTTCCTAAGTCTTCATCTTCTACTGATGCTCCCCATTGCTCAAATAATTTTTATCTGCAAAAACAAAGAAAAAGAAAGAAGTCAAATGCAGATGAAATAAAAAGGCAGACAAATATTTTAAAACCCATCATTAAAAGTGATTGACCGGAATCAGTTGTTCACCCTCTCTGCAAATCACAAGAAATACTCTTGGTTCACAAAGAGGGGTAGAAAATGTATGCAAGCATGAATTAATACAAGGCTGCATAATTTCAAGTTTTCAACCAAAGAGGCAAACCAATTGAAAATGGGCAAACAAGCTGCATAAAATGCATTGTCAACATAAGCAAACAAACTGTCAAAGAAACTAAACCAAGTCCAATGTCAACTAGAACTGTCCAAAAGCTGTCCAAAGAAGATATAGAAAGATATCAAAAGCCAAAAGCTGTCAACAAGTACAAGATGCAGAGGAAAGAAATAATGCAAGCAACATATTCAAAAATCATCATTTCCCAGCCAATCACTTTTTCAGAAATAGTACAGATTTAAGCAATATAATATGCTTTTTATCTATGGAGAGAGAAAGAGAGAGAGAAGTGGAGAGGCTTACAGGCTTAAGCTTAAAGGATATAAAACAAACAGTTCAGAACAGAACAAAGAAGGGGCAGAAACACATAGAAAAGATATAACACAAACAAACAAGTTACAAACTGTAACAGAAGCTTGCCTCTTGCTTGTAACCTTTCAAAACCTGTTACATAACACAAGCACATCAACCTGTAAACAAAAAACCAGAAGCAAGCCTGAAACCTGTTAAAACTTCAAGCCTGTTTAAGCTTGCCTCAAGCCTCAAACTTGTGTTCAAACTGCATAAACCTCCCAAACTGTGTCAAAAAACCACAAAGCCCTGTATAACCATACAAACCTGTTAAGCCTATACCAATACAGCATAAACCACATACAAAAACCAGAAAAACCTTAAGCTTTCAAAAAAGCCAACATAACATAAGTCCTGAAGCCTGTCAAGTTCCAAACTGTGTCAAAAGCTTAAGCAAACAGCCTCAAACCTCAAAATTACCTGCATAGGCTACAAACTGTCAAACACAAACTAAAAGCCTCAAGCCTGTAACCTGCTTCAAACATCAAACCAGTTCACAAAACTGTAACATCCCAACCACCAAGCATACAAACATCAAATCAAAACATTCAAGCCAAAAAAACCCTCAGAATGACTTCATCATAGGGCTAGCGCATCAAAGAACTCAGAATCAACAGAGGCAAGCATATCAGGCATCTCAGAATCAAACAAATTCCAATGCCTCGGAATCAAATTCATCATAGGCCAAAATACAAACTCTCAGAACTAAAAGTTCATCATTGAGTAACACAAATCAAGTATCTCAGAGCAAGTAAGCAGTCAGAAGAGGAAAAGAAGCGATTGAACTAGGGTTTTCAGAGAAGCTCATCACAAAACCATCAAAAAGCTAAAAGATACAAGTACCAGATTTCCAGCAAGCTCAGCTTCATACTCCCTCCGCCTGGCCGCCTGAGGACACCTCCTATCCACCTCTCCTCCTCCGTCTCCAAAGGCCAGCAACGGTATAAATTTCCTTTTCCCTTTTCTTTTAACATCTCACAAGACACAAATAATAACACAATAAAGATCAGGACATAAAAAAAGCTAAAAACATGCATAGTATTCAAAACCTAAAACGAAAAAATCGTTAACCTCTTTGAAGTACCGCCTTGAGCAAGCCGTGAAGAGAGGATAAGCTGGAGGTTGCGTCCAGTGGCCAGGCAGGGAAGGATTAAGTCAGAAGCTTGGCTCAAGGAGACGAAGAAGACAATGAATGGAAGTGGCGCCTCTGTAACGCTGTAACCCTTATTTCTGAGCAAACCAAAACAAACCCTAAAACAAATTGTAACAAGCGTTGGGCCCGTCCCTCATGGCACATGCCTAAGCCCATTTCCATTTCTAGTGCCTGACCCCTCCTTTCAGCGTGCATACCCCCCCCCCCCCCCCTTGTTTCTCTTTCAAATTGTGTTTTGGGCCAAGAACAAACTCTAAGGCCCATTCAACTTTTTTTTTCTTATCTTTTTCTTATACTCATAAATCAATCTTTTTTATTTATTTTATTTTATCACTTTATTTCTTTTGTAAATAAAATAATACATTAACTCTTTTTTATATAAAACTTTCTTAATTACTTTTTATTTTAGTTAGTATAATTAAAAATACATAAGAATAAAATTTGGAGTTAAATATTTTCTTGTATATAAAACATTAAAAGATACATAAATAATTAGCTCGTTTTAAGTTAAATACTTTTTTCTTTAAAACCCTTTTTATATAACATTAACTAAAATGTATAAACATTAATTTTCTTAAACTTAAAACATTTTTCCTTTCTTTTCACTAAAACCTTTGTTTATACTTAATTAACAAAAATACAAAAAGAATAAAATACTTAATAAATATATTAGGTTAATATTTGCATCAACTGTAAACAATCACATTCACATATACTTTTGATACCTTGCTTTTATTCTTATACATTAATACATGTTACATTGAGAATACGATTCGATTTGGTTGTAAATATTATTTGGACAATACTATCCTGATATGACTCATCCCCATTTATAAATATTTGTACCCCCATCCCCGGATACTTATTTGTAATAGCTTAGACTTTAAATTCCCGCAATTTATCGCTTTCCATATACTGTATAGTAATTAGGGTTTGGATGCGAAGATTCAAAATCAACCGCTAGATAACCTAATACAAAGATAAATGCATGAAAATCAATACACCAATCACACTTGCACCCCTAGGGTAATCCCGCTTATTGCCTTAAAAAATGGGCCATGCTTGCATGTTGATTTTATTTGGCAAAACAAAACAAATCAAATGATCATAGTCCCTCGATGACGCTTTCTCAAGTTGCCTGAAAATGATCAAGTCCCTTAAAGGAAAAATTGCCAAAGACACTTGGCACCATTGCATTCATGGTCTAAACGATGACCCGCGCCCGTCCCATTAACATCCTAACACAAGATTGTCCACCAAATACAATGGTGGAACGATTTGTTAAAAGGGTTAAAACGTGAGAAAAATCTTTGAGTAAATTTAGGGGTAGACAACTCTTAGTTACTTGATCAAAATTGCAAAACACGCTTGCCTACTTTTCCAAAACACACTCCACAACACAACTTTCAAAAACAACTTTCAAAACATTGAAACATCTTTTCGAAAAGACACACACCTTTGTAAAACATTCGAGTCAAGAATTGTTACAACGGTTGCCTAGACAAGGCATCTTTTTCAAAACATTTTCAAAACCCACACACACAAAGCACCATTTCAAACAATTGAAAATCAAGGCAAGTGATCTAAAACAAGTAACTAAGAGCCCATGGATAACCATGGATATAAAGGGTGCTAATACCTTCCCTTTCTATAATCTACCCCCCGAACCCAAGAAAACATCTCAAAGGTTTTTCCTGTGCTTTTTAACCTTTCCTTTAGGATAAAATAAAAAGTCGATGGCGACTCTTGCTAAACCGAACAAGTGCGAAAACAAACGCAAAACCTCAAGTCAGTTCTCCCACCGTACCACAGAACTGGCGACTCTGCTGGGGATAAATTTAAAAGTGGGGTTACCTTAGGGTTTTAGATCACCTTTACATACTTGCTTTGATTGCTTTGATTGCTTTACTTTTTGGGTCCTTGTTTGAGTTTGTTGTAAATCCTACACCCGGATTTGGGGGCACCTTTTTTCGGTAAATAGCAATAAAACTGTGAGGGAACTGTGCGGGGTATACCGACATGGTTGAAGCAGTAAGCTATGTTAGTGTGACATATTTGTGAGTATCGGTAACCCTTGAGTTCAATCAAGGAGAGTACGGGGCCGCTGAGTGATGTCATGAAGCACTAACGAACTCTTAGAACCTTAATTGACCATCTTAGCCTTTTTAGGGGTAGTGAGATGACCGACTTTGGTGCAGTCCGAAGTTGGTAGATACTCGATACTACACTCATTGAGGGTTGTTTTCTTGGAATATTTTGGTCGCCAGTTAAGTGGCTAAACCAAAACAATGAACACAGAAAATAATCCAATGATATTGAGCTCCTTAGAACTCGGTTTCTATTTTAGGACAGGATGAGCCAACTAACTTCAAGAGGGTACTTACCTACAAATCCCATGCAAGCCTAAACCTAAGGACTTGTTTTCTTTGTGTGAATATGATTACCTGTATATACACTTACTTGCTTCTGCATACATGTACATAACATCATGACATCATACCATAGCATTTTCAATAACCATTTCAAGGATCTCGAGGGTTCTTTTGATGCAAGGTTACGTTGAACCAGACGTCTACCAAGGGGCAAGAGGTTTTCTCCTCTAAACAAATGCCATCAAAGATCAAGTGCAACAACTTGAATCAGGGGCTATGACCCACTTGACATGGTGAGCTTGATTCTCGTGGAAAGACATCCACCAGTGCAAAGTTCTCCAATCAAAGATCAAAGTTCAACCTCTAACATTTTCTTGTGTTTACCCCAAGAGATCCTTGAAAACATGAATCCACATATCATGCATTGCATCATGACAGTTTTTCCTTTTCAGGTTTCCTTACTCTCCTACTGTTTATTTCAGTAAGAGATGGCTCTAGAGAGGACTGTCAAGGATATCCAGGACCAAAATGCTCAGCTTCAAGAAATGTTCTTGAACCTGTCTCTGGGGCAAGAAGAAGTGAAAGCTCTCCTCACAAGGGGCATGGTCCAAGGGATTTCAAGAAATGCCAGGAGTGATCAGTTGGAAGAGCTTCAGTCTGAGCTGACTGCAATGAGGATCCAAATGATGGGGCAACTGGTGGGCCAGATGGCTCTCATCCAGGACTTGGCTCAAAGACAAGAGGAACTCAGAGTTCTCGTCAACCAACTGCTTCGGGACAACCAAGTTGGACAAACATCTGAGGTTGAAGAGCAAGTCACCATTCAACCCCCCTTCCAGCCAAGAAGACAAGGGAAAGGCTCCTCTACTTGATTCAGGGTCACAAGCCCAACAACAACCTCGCCAGCGTCAACGGGGTAATCGGCGTAAGAAAAATACGTTGGGAAGACAGTTCACTGAGACTGACATACCGTCATCTCTGATACTGGAGCGCTTGTTGGAGGTCAATCTGACTTCTTTAAGGGATCCTATTCGGAAGCCCAATACCTCCGCTCCTAACTATCATCCCGACGCATTTTGTGTATACCACTCCTATAGCCCGGGACATGACACCGACGACTGTTGGGCCTTAAAGAACAAGATTCAAGATCTGATTGACATTGGAGTGATGAGGTTCATGCCAGATGGCGAGATGAAAATCTTCCGTTAAGGGTTTCTCCACCTGAAGTGACAAAGCTCAAACTGAGAGACTTTTGTTCCATTTGAATTTTCAAAGTTGTAATTTCTTTTGTTATTCAAACAATTATCTGTTAATGTCAAACTCTGTTTCATTAATGCATTGCATATGCTTGTCTTGAATTCATCCATTCGTTTTCACTACTCTTATGTTTTCTTTATGATATTTAACTCTTGATAAAAAGCTGCAAGCCTATAGAGGGAGGATGACGAAACAATACCATAATCTCATACAGTATGCTTTTGAACAGACTTTGCTGATGATGTACATGCATTTCTTTCAATTCCCAAACACTGGAGTTATAAGGAAGATAATCCCTAGTCAACCCCTTCGAGCCAAGGAAGTAGGAGTTTTCTGTTCTAAACAAATTGAAACCTTTGATATAAACCTGGGGCAGGGTAGTCTCTCAGTTAATCCAAAAAAGGTGTGCATTGAAGTGGCAAACTCTCAGTTCGTAATACAACAAACGACATCAAAGACATTCCTTTGGAATCAAAAGGCAGTGATGGTTCCCTATCACATCGGCAGTCAATCTCTCAAAAGAGAAAAATCCATTAAGTCAAAACCTATAAAGGAGGCTTAAGAAACCTGGGGCATCCCGCTGACTGTAATCTCGAAAACAGGAACGGTCAGGAAAAAGTTAGGGATAACAAATCAAGAAAGAGGTCATTACAAATCCTCAACAACATGAAAAAATGTTGCAAAAGAAAAAGGCGATAATGTCTGCCTTCCCAATAAATTCAATTGGTGAACCATCACCCAAAAGTCATTCCAAATTCGAAAAGAGTTCGACGCACAATTAACTGAGCTTAGGATTGAAGGACATCACGAAGAGCGGGTGGGTACAAATATACTTTGAGCCTTTATCCTTTGTTTCTTAAACCGTGAACCAAGCCACGTTACAACCCTTCAAAAGTCCTAATTGAAGCATGGGTTAGTTCAAAAGCATACTGTTACAAAAGGTATCCTGACTCCTGTAAGGCTTTGCTCTAAATCTTGTGTTGATTTTGTCTTATGAAAAGTTTTCTGCTAAAAAATGAATTTTTTAAAACTTTGAGACAAACGTAAACTTTGCATTACTTGAATATCACTGTTTGCATTTAGCTATTTATTTGACAGCGGAGAAATTCACACAATGAATATCCGATGAACGAAAGTTCTCTCAGTGAGCAAAATCAATTCAAAAAGGATGACACTTCCATTGACAAATCTCCTATCAACAAGGGGGCATGACATGTCATTATCCAGCACACCTGGGGCAGTCCAGTCAAGGTTTCAATAAATCTTTCAAAGTTCAGTTAACCTGGGGCAGTCCAGTCAAGATTTCAACAAATCTCTCAAAAGTTCAGTGAACTTGGGGCAAATCTCCTTCATCATCACTTGGGGCATTCGAATGTCAAAAGTGTTCAACATTTCCTTCATCACCTGTTGGAAGATACAGTTTCAGATACGCTCCAAACACGGTAGCCATTTTGTCACTCATTCAGATCCAGTTACAGTTCAGATACACTCCAAACAAGGAAGTCATTCTGCTACTCATACAGATCTCAAGTCCAAGATACAGTTTCAGATACGCTCCAAACACGGTAGCCATTCTGTCACTCATTCAGATCTAGTTACAGTTCAGATACACTCCAAACAAGGAAGTCATTCTGCTACTCATACAGATCTCAAGTCCAAGATACAATTTCAGATACGCTCCAAACACGATAGCCATTCTGTCACTCATTCAGATCCAGTTACAGTTCAGATACACTCCAAACAAGGAAGTCATTCTGCTACTCATACAGATCTCAAGTCCAAGATACAGTTTCAGATACGCTCCAAACACGGTAGCCATTCTGTCACTCATTCAGATCCTAGTTACAGTTTCAGATACACTCCAGACAAGGAAGTCATTATGTTACTCATACATATCTCAACTCCAAGATACAATTTCAGATACGCTCCAGACACGGTAGCCATTCTGTCACTCATTCACAATATCAGACTACCGCGAAGCCTGGATTACGACCAGACAGTGGTATCTCCTAAGAGCAAGCTATGAAGCCCGGATTCGACCGAATATTAGTTTTATCCCCAACAAGTTATTGCGAAGCCTGGATTACGACCAGATAGCATTTAACGGTTAACAGAATGAAGATTCTCATCCTTAAAACCTCAGAAGATTGGTATTCTCCCGATTTCTGACTATTAACAGAATGAAGACTCTCATCCTTAAAACCCCAGAAGATTGGTATACTCCCAATTTCTGACCCCCAACAGAATGAAGATTCTCATTCTCAAAGTGGCGTATAACCCAAGTTCCAGATTAATACCTGTAACAAGCCAGGAAAATATCTGTGGGCGACTGATTGTGGATTAATACCTGAAACCAGCCAGGAAAACTATCTACATGAAGAGATTGAAGATCAACACCTGTAACAAGCCAGGAAAACTATCTTTCTTTCTCAGGTCAGAGATCAATACCTGAAACCAGCCAGGACAGTATCTCCTTGACCAACTTTTTCAAGATCCCAAATCAATACCTGCACCAATCAAAAGATTCTTGCAATCCCCAGCGGAGCTAAAACTTCCAACTATCAATCCCCAAGCAGAATGAAGACTCTCCTTCCCAGTTCCTCACAGGATATTCAGATATTCCCCAGTGAAGATCTCCTCAAGACAGGAATCCCCAGTAGATTGGCATACAACCCAAGCTCCTGATTCCCCAACAGCGGTCCCAGGACTTCTCATTTTCAACGATCAAAGGAATTACTTTCCTCGGCAGCAGTCAAGATTCTTTTATCTCCAGCCATCCAGGATTCATCTATCCTCAGCAAGACAACTCATCAGCTTACATGCACGTTCATCACATTCATATCATAAACATTGATATAACATACATTCCATCATGCATCATGACATTGCATACAACTAACTCTTTACCTTTTCAGGAAAGATCAGTCAACAGACAAAGATCTTCATCTTCCGAGATTCTTTCTAGAAATAGTTCAGATGTGACCCAGACATGGCGACATTCTGATACTTATTCCAGATTAACCCAGAGATAGTTCAGATGTGACCCAGACATGGCGACATTCTAATACTTATTCCAGATTCATTCAGATGCAGTTTTACACGGACTCATCATCAGGAAACCCTACACCGGTTCCTTCTCCACTTCTCAACTTTTGAAAACAGTTTACGGACGCTTCCCAACAACGGATGCTGCTCTATTGCTTATTCAACTTCAAGACTTTTGAAAATAGTTTACGGGTTCTCCAGACACGGATGTTAACCTATCGCTTGTTCAGATTCTTCAACTTCTGAAAACAGTTTACGGATTCTCCAAACACGGATGTTAATCTATCGCTTGTTCAGACTCAACTTTTGAAAACAGTTTATAGACGCTTCCCAACAACGGATGCTGCTCTATTGCTTATTCAACTTCAAGACTTTTGAAAACAGTTTACGGACACTTCCCAACAACGGATGCTGCTCTATTGCTTATTCAACTTCAAGACTTCTGAAAACAGTTTACGGGTTCTCCAGAAACGGATGTTAACCTATCGCTTGTTCAGATTCTTCAACTTCTGAAAACAGTTTACGGATTCTCCAAACACGGATGTTAATCTATCGCTTGTTCAGACTCAACTTTTGAAAACAGTTTACGGACGCTTCCCAACAACGGATGCTGCTCTATTGCTTATTCAACTTCAAGACTTCTGAAAACAGTTTACGGGTTCTCCAGACACGGATGTTAACCTATCACTTGTTCAAGATTCTTCAACTTCTGAAGACAGTTTACGGATTCTCCAAACACGGATGTTAATCTATCGCTTGTTCAGACTCAACTTTTGAAAACAGTTTACGGATGCTTCCCAACAACGGATGCTGCTCTATTGCTTATTCAACTTCAAGACTTCTGAAAATAGTTTACGGGTTCTCTAGACACGGATGTTAACCTATCGCTTGTTCAGATTCTTCAACTTCTGAAAACAGTTTACGGATTCTCCAAACACGGATGTTAATCTATCGCTTGTTCAGACTCAACTTTTGAAAACAGTTTATGGACGCTTCCCAACAACGGATGCTTCTCTATTGTTTATTCAACTTCAAGACTTCTGAAAATAGTTTACGGATGCTTCCAGATACGGATGTCAATCTATTGCTTATTCAGACCCCCAGTTCAGAGATGTTCCAAAACATGGACACTTTTCTAATACTCACCCACTCACCAATGACATACAGTTCAACAAACATTTCCAGATGGCATATTTAAGCCTATCCTCCTACCAGCAACTTCCAGATGGCATCTCTAAGCCCATCCCTCGACAAGATTCGGTCACATCCCTAGATGGCATCTCTAAGCCCATCACCAAATGGCATCTTTAAGCCCATTCCCTCTACCATCACATCACCGAGTGCAAATTTTTTTGGGCACTCTAGTGTCCAATCTCCTTTTACCCTCGAGTCGCGAAAGGCAAACCTGCCAATCTAACTCTTCAGGTTCAAGAAGATTGAACAGGGGCAACTGTTGTACCCCAAAATTTGCACTCTCTTTTCCACAAGAAATCACAGCTTCGGGCTTTTCCTGATTTTTCAGATTGGCTCAAGAATCAGTCAAACAGACTTTTTCTTATCAGTCTACCCAAATTAGGGTTTTCATGGACTCTGGAACAGTTCAAGCAGATTATTAGGGTTTGGTTGAGTTTGGCTCAGGGTTTGATCAGGCGAACGTTTCTTTGACAATAAATCCAACGTTAGGGTTTGCACGCACATTTTCAGAAGAATTTGAATCCACAGTGTCTTAATTGACTGTCATATGGTTTTGACGTTTGTTCAAGATTTCTGTCTAAACATCTGGGATAAAAGCTGAGGCATTTAAATTGAGAATTTGCAGTGTTTGGTTTAATCAGTAAAAGGAAAGACATATGGGCATTTATTGTGATTGACTGTGCAATACTTTTGATTATTCGGAGCGCCGAACGTTTATTGATTATTTATCATTTCTAAGTTAAAATTATTGGATATTTTCAAGTTATTATAATTTAAGAAATATAAATAATTAAATAAACAACTGAAGAAGAATTAAAAGAGATTAATTGACAAAAGAGCTTTTATTTATTTTTAATTATTAGTACAAAATGTTATTTGAATACATTTACAGTATTTATAAATAATGTTATTACAAATAATTGGAAATAAAATAAAGCTATCCTAAAGTTTCCTAAGTCTTCATCTTCTACTGATGCTCCCCATTGCTCAAATAATTTTTATCTGCAAAAACAAAGAAAAAGAAAGAAGTCAAATGCAGATGAAATAAAAAGGCAGACAAATATTTTAAAACTCATCATTAAAAGTGATTGGCCGGAATCAGTTGTTCACCCTCTCTGCAAATCACAAGAAATAATATTGGTTCACAAAGAGGGATAGAAAATGTATGCAAGCATGAATTAATACAAGGCTGCATAATTTCAAGTTTTCAACCAAAGAGGCAAACCAATTGAAAATGGGCAAACAAGCTGCATAAAATGCATTGTCAACATGAGCAAACAAACTGTCAAAGAAACTAAACCAAGTCCAATGTCAACTAAAACTGTCCAAAAGCTGTCCAAAGAAGATATAGAAAGATATCAAAAGCCAAAAGCTGTCAACAAGTACAAGATGCGGAGGAAAGAAATAATGCAAGCAACATATTCAAAAATCATCATTTCCCAGCCAATCACTTTTTCAGAAATAGTACAGATTTAAGCAATATAATATGCTTTTTATCTATGGAGAGAGAAAGAGAGAGAGAAGTGGAGAGGCTTACAGGCTTAGGCTTAAAGGATATAAAACAAACAGTTCAGAACATAACAAAGAAGGGGCAGAAACACATAGAAAAGATATAACACAAACAAACAAGTTACAAACTGTAACAGAAGCTTGCCTCTTGCTTGTAACCTTTCAAAACCTGTTACATAACACAAGCACATCAACCTGTAAACAAAAAACCAGAAGCAAGCCCGAAACCTGTTAAAACTTCAAGCCTGTTTAAGCTTGCCTCAAGCCTCAAACTTGTGTTCAAACTGCATAAACCTCCCAAACTGTGTCAAAAAACCTCAAAGCCCTGTATAACCATACAAACCTGTTAAGCCTATACCAATACAGCATAAACCACATACAAAAACCAGAAAAAACCTTAAGCTTTCAAAAAAGCAAACATAACATAAGTCCTGAAGCCTGTCAAGTTCCAAACTGTGTCAAAAGCTTAAGCAAACAGCCTCAAACCTCAAAATTACCTGCATAGGCTACAAACTGTCAAACACAAACTAACAGCCTCAAGCCTGTAACCTGCTTCAAACATCAAACCAGTTCACAAAACTGTAACATCCCAACCACCAAGCATACAACCATCAAATCAAAACATTCAAGCCAACAAAACCCTCAGAATGACTTCATCATAGGGTTAGCGCATCAAAGAACTCAGAATCAACAGAGGCAAGCATATCAGGCATCTCAGAATCAAACAAATTCCAATGCCTCATAATCAAATTCATCATAGGCCAAAATCCGAACTCTCAGAACTAAAAGTTCATCATTGAGTAACACAAATCAAGTATCTTAGAGCAAGTAAGCAGTCAGAAGAGGAAAAGAAGCGATTGAACTAGGGTTTTCAGAGAAGCTCATCACAAAACCATCAAAAAGCTAAAAGATACAAGTACCAGATTTCCAGCAAGCTCAGCTTCATACTCCCTTCGCCTGGCCGCCTGAGGACACCTCCTATCCACCTCTCCTCCTCCGTCTCCAAAGGCCAGCAACGGTATAAATTTCCTTTTCCCTTTTCTTTTTACATCTCACAAGACACAGATAATAATACAATAAAGATCAGGACATAAAAAAAGCTAAAAACATGCATAGTATTCAAAACCTAAAACGAAAAAATCATTACCCTCTTTGAAGTACCGCCTTGAGCAAGCCGTGAAGAGAGGATAAGCTGGAGGTTGCGTCCGGTGGCCAGGCAGGGAAGGATTAAGTCAGAAGCTTGGCTCAAGGAGACGAAGAAGACGATGAATGGAAGCGGCGCCTCTGTAACGCTGTAACCCTTGTTTCTGAGCAAACCAAAACAAACCCTAAAACAAATTGTAACAAGCGTTGGGCCCGTCCCTCATGACACATGCCTAAGCCCATTTCCATTTCTAGCGCTTGACCCCTCCTTTCAGCGTGCATACCCCCCCTTTGTTTCTCGTTCAAATTGTGTTTTGGGCCAAGAACAAACTCTAAGGCCCATTCAACTTTTTTTTTCTTATCTTTTTCTTATACTCATAAATCAATCTTTTTTATTTATTTTATTTTATCACTTTATTTCTTTTGTAAATAAAATAATACATTAACTCTTTTTTATATAAAACTTTCTTAATTACTTTTTATTTTAGTTAGTATAATTAAAAATACATAAGAATAAAATTTGGAGTTAAATATTTTCTTGTATATAAAACATTAAAAGATACATAAATAATTAGCTCGTTTTAAGTTAAATACTTTTTTCTTTAAAACCCTTTTTATATAACATTAACTAAAATGTATAAACATTAATTTTCTTAAACTTAAAACATTTTTCCTTTCTTTTCACTAAAACCTTTGTTTATACTTAATTAACAAAAATACAAAAAGAATAAAATACTTAATAAATATATTAGGTTAATAATTGCATCAACTGTAAACAATCACATTCACATATACTTTTGATACCTTGCTTTTATTCTTATACATTGATACATGTTACATTGAGAATACGATTCGATTTGGTTGTAAATATTATTTGGACAATACTATCCTGATATGACTCATCCCCATTTGTAAATATTTGTACCCCCATCCCCGGATACTTATTTGTAATAGCTTAGACTTTAAATTCCCGCAATTTATCGCTTTCTATATACTGTATAGTAATTAGGGTTTGTATGCAAAGATTCAAAATCAACCGCTAGATAACCTAATACAAAGATAAATGCATGAAAATCAATACACCAATCACACTTGCACCCCTAGGGTAATCCCGCTTATTGCCTTCAAAAATGGGCCATGCTTGCATGTTGAGTTTCTTTGGCAAAACAAAACAAATCAAATGATCATAGTCCCTCGATGACGCTTTCTCAAGTTGCCTGAAAATGATCAAGTCCCTTAAAGGAAAAATTGCCAAAGACACTTGGCACCATTGCATTCATGGTCTAAACGATGACCTGCGCCCGTCCCGTTAACATCCTAACACAAGATTGTCCACCAAATACAATGGTGGAACGATTTGTTAAAAGGGTTAAAACATGAGAAAAATCTTTGAGTAAATTTAGGGGTAGACAACTCTTAGTTACTTGATCAAACTTGCAAAACACGCTTGCCTACTTTTCAAAAACACACTCCACAACACAACTTTAAAAAACAACTTTCAAAACATTGAAACATCTTTTTGAAAAGACACACACCTTTGTAAAACATTCGAGTAAAGAATTGTTACAACGGTTACCTAGACAAGGCATCTTTTTCAAAACATTTTCAAAACCCACACACACAAAGCACCATTTCAAACAATTGAAAATCAAGGCAAGTGATCTAAAACAAGTAACTAAGAGCCCATGGATAACCATGGATATAAAGGGTGCTAATACCTTCCCTTTCTATAATCTACCCCCCGAACCCAAGAAAACATCTCAAAGGTTTTTCCTGTGCTTTTTAACCTTTCCTTTAGGATAAAATAAAAAGTCGGTGGCGAATCTTGCTAAACCGAACAAGTGCGAAAACAAACGCAAAACCTCAAGTCAGTTCTCCCACCGTACCACAGAACTGGCGACTCTGTTGGGGATAAATTTAAAAGTGGGGTTACCTTAGGGTTTTAGATCACCTTTACATACTTGCTTTGATTGCTTTGATTGCTTTACTTTTTGGGTCCTTGTTTGGGTTTGTTGTAAATCCTACACCCGGATTTGGGGGCACCTTTTTTAGGTAAATAGCAATAAAACTGTGAGGGAACTGTGCGGGGTATACCGACATGGTTGAAGCAGTAAGCTATGTTAGTGTGACATATTTGTAAGTACCGGTAACCCTTGAGTTCAATCAAGGAGAGTACGGGGCCGCTGAGTGATGTCATGAAGCACTAACGAACTCTTAGAACCTTAATTGACCATCTTAGCCTTTTTAGGGGTAGTGAGATGACCGACTTTGGTGCAGTCCGAAGTTGGTAGATACTCGATACTACACTCATTGAGGGTTGTTTTCTTGGAATATTTTGGTCGCCAGTTAAGTGGATAAACCAAAACAATGAACACAGAAAATAATCCAATGATATTGAGCTCCTTAGAACCCGGTTTCTATTTTAGGACAAGATGAGCCAACTAACTTCAAGAGGGTACTTACCTACAAACCCCATGCAAGCCTAAACCTAAGGACTTGTTTGCTTTGTGTGAATATGATTACCTGTATATACACTTACTTGCTTCTGCATACATGTACATAACATCATGACATCATACCATAGCATTTTCAATAACCATTTCAAGGATCTCGAGGGTTCTTTTGATGCAGGGTTACGTTGAACCAGACGTCTACCAAGGGGCAAGAGGTTTTCTCCTCTAAACAAATGCCATCAAAGATCAAGGTCAACAACTTGAATCAGGGGCTATGACCCACTTGACATGGTGAGCTTGATTCTCGTGGAAAGACATCCACCTGTGCAAAGTTCTCCAATCAAAGATCAAAGTTCAACCTCTAACATTTTCTTGTGTTTACCCCAAGAGATCCTTGAAAACATGCATCCACATATCATGCATTGCATCATGACAGTTTTTGCTTTTCAGGTTTCCTTACTCTCCTACTGTTTATTTCAGTAAGAGATGGCTCTAGAGAGGACTGTCAAGGATATCCATGACCAAAATGCTCAGCTTCAAGAAATGTTCTTGAACCTATCTCTGGGGCAAGAAGAAGTGAAAGCTCTCCTCACAAGGGGCATGGTCCAAGGGATTTCTAGCAATGCCAGGAGTGATCATTTGGAAGAGCTTCAGTCTGAGCTGACTGCAATGAGGATCCAAATGAAGGGGAAACTGGTGGGCCAGATGGCTCTCATCCAGGACTTGGCTCAAACACAAGAGGAACTCAGAGTTCTCATCAACCAACTGCTTTGGGACAACCAAGTTGGACAAACATCTGAGGTTGAAGAGCAAGTCACCATTCAACCCCCTTCCAGCCAAGAAGACAAGGGAAAGGCTCCTCTACTTGCTTCAGGGTCACAAGCCCAACAACAACCTCGCCAGCGTCAACGGGGTAATCGGCGTAAGCAAAATACGTTGGGAAGACAGTTCACTGAGACTGACATACCGTCATCTCTAATACTGGAGCGCTTGTTGAAGGTCAATCTGACTTCTTTGAGGGATCCTATTCGGAAGCCCAATACCTCCGCTCCTAACTATCATCCCGACGCATTTTGTGTATACCACTCCTATAGCCCGGGACATGACACCGACGACTGTTGGGCCTTAAAGAACAAGATTCAAGATCTGATTGACATTGGAGTGCTGAGGTTCATGCCAGATGGCGAGATGAAAATCTTCCGTTAAGGGTTTCTCCACCTGAAGTGACAAAGCTCAAACTGAGAGACTTTTGTTCCATTTGAATTTTCAAAGTTGTAATTTCTTTTGTTATTCAAACAATTATCTGTTAATGTCAAACTCTGTTTCATTAATGCATTGCATATGCTTGTCTTGAATTCATCCATTCGTTTTCACTACTCTTATGTTTTCTTTATGATATTTAACTCTTGATAAAAAGCTGCAAGCCTATAGAGGGAGGATGACGAAACAATACCATAATCTCATACAGTATGCTTTTGAACAGACTTTGCTGATGATGTACAGGCATTTCTTTCAATTCCCAAACACTGGAGTTATAAGGAAGATAATCCCTAGTCAACCCCTTCGAGCCAAAGAAGTAGGAGTTTTCTGTTCTAAACAAATTGAAACCTTTGATATAAACTTGTGGCAGGATAGTCTCTCAGTTAATCCAAAAAAGGTGCACATTGAAGTGGCAAACTCTCAGTTCGTAATACAACGAACGACATCAAAGACATTCCTTTGGAATCAAAAGGCAGTGATGGTTCCCTATCACATCAGCAGTCAATCTCTCAAAATAGAAAAACCCATTAAGTCAAAACCTATAAAGGAGGCTTGAGAAACATGGGGCATCCCGCTGACTGTAATCTCGAAAACAGGAACGACCAGGCAAAAGTTAGGGATAACAAATCAAGAAAGAGGTCATTACAAATCCTCAACAACATGAAAAAATGTTGCAAAAGAAAAAGGCGATAATGATTGCCTTCCCAATAAATTCAATTGGTGAACCATCACCCAAAAGTCGTTCCAAATTCGAAAAGAGTTCGACGCACAATTAACTGAGCTTAGGATTGAAGGACATCACGAAGAGCGGGTGGGTACAAATATACTTTGAGCCTTTATCCTTTGTTTCTTAAACCGTGAACCAAGCCACGTTACAACCCTTCAAAAGTCCTAATTGAAGCATGGGTTAGTTCGAAAGCATACTGTTACAAAAGGTATCCTGACTCCTGTAAGGCTTTGCTCTAAATCTTGTGTTGATTTTGTCTTATGAAAATTTTTCTGCTGAAAAACACATTTTTTAAAACTTCGAAACAAACGTAAACTTTGCATTACTTGAATATCACTGTTTGCATTTAGCTATTTGTTTGACAGCGGAGAAATTCACACAATGAATATCCGATGAACGAAAGTTCTCTCAGTGAGCAAAATCAATTCAAAAAGGATGACACTTCCATTGACAAATCTCCTATCAACAAAGGGGCATGACATGTCATTATCCAGCACACCTGGGGCAGTCCAGTCAAGGTTTCAACAGATCTTTCAAAGTTAAGTTAACCTGGGGCAGTCCAGTCAAGATTTCAACAAATCTCTCAAAAGTTCAGTGAACTTGGGGCAAATCTCCTTCATCATCAATTGGGGCATTCGAATGTCAAAAGTGTTCAACATTTCCTTCATCACCTGTTGGAAGATACAGTTTCAGATACGCTCCAAACACGGTAGCCATTTTGTCACTCATTCAGATCCAGTTACAGTTCAGATACACTCCAAACAAGGAAGTCATTCTGCTACTCATACAGATCTCAAGTCCAAGATACAGTTTCAGATACGCTCCAAACACGGTAGCCATTCTGTCACTCATTCAGATCCAGTTACAGTTCAGATACACTCCAAACAAGGAAGTCATTCTGCTACTCATACAGATCTCAAGTCCAAGATACAGTTTCAGATACGCTCCAAACACGGTAGCCATTCTGTCACTCATTCAGATCCAGTTACAGTTCAGATACACTCCAAACAAGGAAGTCATTCTGCTACTCATACAGATCTCAAGTCCAAGATACAATTTCAGATACGCTCCAAACACGATAGCCATTCTGTCACTCATTCAGATCCTAGTTACAGTTTCAGATACACTCCAGACAAGGAAGTCATTCTGTTACTCATACATATCTCAACTCCAAGATACAGTTTCAGATACGCTCCAGACACGGTAGACATTCTGTCACTCATTCACAATATCAGACTACCGCGAAGCCTGGATTACGACCAGACAGTGGTATCTCCTAAGAGCAAGCTATGAAGCCCGGATTCGACCGAATATTAGTTTTATCCCCAACAAGTTATTGCGAAGCCTGGATTACGACCAGATAGCATTTAACGGTTAACAGAATGAAGATTCTCATCCTTAAAACCTCAGAAGATTGGTATACTCCCGATTTCTGACTATTAACAGAATGAAGACTCTCATCCTTAAAACCCCAGAAGATTGGTATACTCCCAATTTCTGACCCCCAACAGAATGAAGATTCTCATTCTCAAAGTGGCGTATAACCCAAGTTCCAGATTAATACCTGTAACAAGCCAGGAAAATATCTGTGGGCGACTGATTGTGGATTAATACCTGAAACCAGCCAGGAAAACCATCTACATGAAGAGATTGAAGATCAACACCTGTAACAAGCCAGGAAAACTATCTTTCTTTCTCAGGTCAGAGATCAATACCTGAAACCAGCCAGGACAGTATCTCCTTGACCAACATTTTCAAGATCCAAGATCAATACCTGCACTAATCAAAAGATTCTTGCAATCCCTAACGGAGCTAAAACTTCCAACTATCAATCCCCAAGCAAAATGAAGACTCTCCTTCCCAGTTCCTCACAGGATATTCAGATATTCCCCAGTGAAGATCTCCTCAAGACAGGAATCCCCAGTAGATTGGCATACAACCCTAGCTCCTGATTCCCCAACAGCGGTCCCAGGACTTCTCATTTTTAAAAATCAAAGGAATTAATTTCCCCGGCAGCAGTCAAGATTCTTTTATCTCCAGCAATCCAGGATTCATCTATCCTCAGCAAGACTGCTCATCAGCTTACATACGCGTTCATCACATTCATATCATAAACATTGATATAACATACTTTGCATCATACATCATGACATTGCATACAACTAACTCTTTACCTTTTCAGGAAAGATCAGTCAACAGACAAAAATCTTCATCTTCCGATATTCTTTCTGGAAATAGTTCAGATGTGACCCAGACATGGCGACATTCTAATACTTATTCCAGATTCACCCAGAGATAGTTCAGATGTGACCCAGACATGGCGACATTCTAATACTTATTCCAGATTCATTCACATGCAGTTTTACACGGACTCATCATCAGGAAACCCTACACCGGTTCCTTCTCCACTTCTCAACTTTTGAAAACAGTTTACGGACGCTTCCCAACAACGGATGCTGCTCTATTGCTTATTCAACTTCAAGACTTCTGAAAACAGTTTACGGGTTCTCCAGACACGGATGTTAACCTATCGCTTGTTCAGATTTTTCAACTTCTGAAAACAGTTTACGGATTCTCAAAACACAGATGTTAATCTATCGCTTGTTCAGACTCAACTTTTGAAAACATTTTACGGAAGCTTCCCAACAACGGATGCTGCTCTATTGCTTATTCAACTTCAAGACTTTTGAAAATAGTTTACGGAAGCTTCCCAACAACGGATGATGCTCTATTACTTATTCAACTTCAAGACTTCTGAAAACAGTTTACGGGTTCTCCAGACACGGATGTTAACCTATCGCTTATTCAGATTCTTCAACTTCTGAAAATAGTTTACGGATTCTCCAAACACGGATGTTAATCTATCGCTTGTTCAGACTCAACTTTTGAAAACAGTTTACGGACGCTTCCCAACAACGGATGCTGCTCTATTGCTTATTCAACTTCAAGATTTTTGAAAACAGTTTACGGGTTCTCCAGACACGGATGTTAACCTATCGCTTGTTCAAGATTCTTCAACTTCTGAAAATAGTTTACGGATTCTCCAAACACGAATGTTAATCTATCGCTTGTTCAGACTCAACTTTTGAAAACAGTTTACGGACGCTTCCCAACAACGGATGCTGCTCTATTGCTTATTCAACTTCAAGACTTCTGAAAACAGTTTACGGGTTCTCCAGACACGGATGTTAACCTATTGCTTGTTCAGATTCTTCAACTTCTGAAAACAGTTTACGGATTCTCCAAACACGGATGTTAATCTATCGCTTGTTCAGACTCAACTTTTGAAAACAGTTTACGGATGCTTCCCAACAACGGATGCTGCTCTATTGTTTATTCAACTTCAAGACTTCTGAAAACAGTTTACGGATGCTTCCAGATACGGATGTCAATCTATTGCTTATTCAGACCCCCAATTCAGAGATGTTCCAAAACATGAACACTTTTCTGATACTCACCCACTCACCAATGACATACAGTTCAACAAACATTTCCAGATGGCATCTTTAAGCCTATCCTCCTACCAGCAACTTCCAGATGGCATCTCTAAGCCCATCCCCCGACAAGATTCTGTCACATCCCTAGATGGCATCTCTAAGCCCATCACTAAATGGCATCTTTAAGCCCATTCCCTCTACCATCACATCACCGAGTGCAAATTTTTTTGAGCACTCTAGTGTCCAATCTCCTTTTACCCTCGAGTCGGGAAAGGCAAACCTGCCAATCTAACTCTTCAGGTTCAAGAAGATTGAACAGGGGCAACTGTTGTACCCCAAAATTTGCCCTCTCTTTTCCACAAGAAATCACAGCTTCGGGCTTTTCCTGATTTTTCAGATTGGCTCAAGAATCAGTCAAACAGACTTTTTCTTATCAGTCTACCCAAATTAGGGTTTTCATGTTCTCTGGAACAGTTCAAGCAGATTATTAGGGTTTGGTTGAGTTTGGCTCAGGGTTTGATCAGGCGAACGTTTCTTTGACAATAAATCCAACATTAGGGTTTGCACGCGCATTTTCAGAAGAATTTGAATCCACAGTGTCTTAATTGACTGTCACATGGTTTTGACGTTTGTTCAAGATTTCTGTCTAAACATCTAGGATAAAAGTTGAGGCATTTAAATTGAGAATTTGCAGTGTTTGGTTTAATCAGTAAAAGGAAAGACATATGGGCATTTATTGTGATTGATTGTGCAATACTTTTGATTATTCAGAGCGCCGAACGTTTATTGATTATTTATCATTTATAAGTTAAAATTATTGGATATTTTCCAGTTATTATAATTTAAGAAATATAAATAATTAAATAAACAACTGAAGAAGAATTAAAAGAGATTAATTGACAAAAGAGCTTTTATTTATTTTTAATTATTAGTACAAATGTTATTTGAATACATTTACAGTATTTACGAATAATGTTATTACAAATAATTGGAAATAAAATAAAGCTATCCTAAAGTTTCCTAAGTCTTCATCTTCTACTGATGCTCTCCATTGCTCAAATAATTTTTATCTGCAAAAACAAAGAAAAAGAAAGAAGTCAAATGCAGATGAAATAAAAAGGCAGACAGATATTTTAAAACTCATCATTAAAAGTGATTGGCCGAAATTAGTTGTTCACCCTCTCTGCAAATCACAAGAAATACTCTTGGTTCACAAAGAGGGATAGAAAATGTATGCAAGCATGAATTAATACAAGGCTGCATAATTTCAAGTTTTCAACCAAAGAGGCAAACCAATTGAAAATGGGAAAACAAGCTGCATAAAATGCATTGTCAACATGAGCAAACAAACTGTAAAAGAAACTAAACCAAGTCCAATGTCAACTAAAACTGTCCAAAAGCTGTCCAAAGAAGATATAGAAAGATATCAAAAGCCAAAAGCTGTCAACAAGTACAAGATGCAGAGGAAAGAAATAATGCAAGCAACATATTCAAAAATCATCATTTCCCAGCCAATCACTTTTTCAGAAATAGTACAGATTTAAGCAATATAATATGCTTTTTATCTATGGAGAGAGAAAGAGAGAGAGAGAGAAGTGGAGAGGCTTAAGGGCTTAGGCTTAAAGGATATAAAACAAACAATTCAAAACAGAACAAAGAAGGGGCAGAAACACATAGAAAAGATATAACACAAACAAACAAGTTACAAACTGTAACAGAAGCTTGCCTCTTGCTTGTAACCTTTCAAAACCTGTTACATAACACAAGCACATCAACCTGTAAACAAAAAACAAGAAGCAAGCCTGAAACCTGTTAAAACTTCAAGCCTGTTTAAGCTTGCCTCAAGCCTCAAACTTGTGTTCAAACTGAATAAACCTCCCAAACTGTGTCAAAAAACCTCAAAGCCCTGTATAAGCATACAAACCTGTTAAGCCTATACCAATACATCATAAACCACTTACAAAAACCATAAAAAAACCTTAAGCTTTCAAAAAAGCAAACATAACATAAGTCCCGAAGCCTGTCAAGCTCCAAACTGTGTCAAAAGCTTAAGCAAACAGCTTCAAACCTCAAAATTACCTGCATAGGCTACAAACTGTCAAACACAAACTAACAGCCTCAAGCCTGTAACCTGCTTCAAACATCAAACCAGTTCACAAAACTGTAACATCCCAACCACCAAGCATACATCCATCAAATCAAAACATTCAAGCCAACAAAACCCTCAGAATGACTTCATCATAGGGTTAGCGCATCAAAGAACTCAGAATCAACAGAGGCAAGCATATCAGGCATCTCAGAATCAAACAAATTCCAATGCCTCAGAATCAAATTCATCATAGGCCAAAATCCGAACTCTCAGAACTAAAAGTTCATCATTGAGTAACACAAATCAAGTATCTCAGAGCAAGTAAGCAGTCAGAAGAGGAAAAGAAGCGATTGAACTAGGGTTTTCAGAGAAGCTCATCACAAAACCATCAAAAAGCTAAAAGATACAAGTACCAGATTTCCAGCAAGCTCAGCTTCATACTCCCTCCGCCTGGCCGCCTGAGGACACCTCCTATCCACCTCTCCTCCTCCGTCTCCAAAGGCCAGCAACGGTATAAATTTCCTTTTCCCTTTTCTTTTTACATCTCACAAGACACAGATAATAACACAATAAAGATCAGGACATAAAAAAAGCTAAAAACATGCATAGTATTCAAAACCTAAAACGAAAAAATCGTTACCCTCTTTGAAGTACCGCCTTGAGCAAGCCGTGAAGAGAGGATAAGCTGGAGGTTGCGTCCGGTGGCCAGGCAGGGAAGGATCAAGTCAGAAGCTTGGCTCAAGGAGACGAAGAAGACGATGAATGGAAGTGGCGCCTCTGTAACCCTTGTTTCTGAGCAAACCAAAACAAACCCTAAAACAAATTGTAACAAGCATTGGGCCCGTCCCTCATGACACATGCCTAAGCCCATTTCAATTTCTAGCGCCTGACCCCTCCTTTCAGCGTGCATACCCCCCCCCCCTTTGTTTCTCTTTCAAATTGTGTTTTGGGCCAAGAACAAACTCTAAGGCCCATTCAACTTTTTTTTTCTTATCTTTTTCTTATACTCATAAATCAATCTTTTTTATTTATTTTATTTTATCACTTTATTTCTTTTGTAAATAAAATAATACATTAACTCTTTTTTATATAAAACTTTCTTAATTACTTTTTATTTTAGTTAATATAATTAAAAATACATAAGAATAAAATTTGGAGTTAAATATTTTCTTGTATATAAAACAATAAAAGATACATAAATAATTAGCTCATTTTAAGTTAAATACTTTTTTCTTTAAAACCCTTTTTATATAACATTAACTAAAATGTATAAACATTAATTTTATTAAACTTAAAACATTTTTCCTTTCTTTTCACTAAAACCTTTGTTTATACTTAATTAACAAAAATACAAAAAGAATAAAATACTTAATAAATATATTAGGTGAATATTTGCATCAACTGTAAACAATCACATTCACATATACTTTTGATACCTTGCTTTTATTCTTATACATTGATACATGTTACATTGAGAATACGATTCGATTTGGTTGTAAATATTATTTGGACAATACTATCCTGATATGACTCATCCCCATTTATAAATATTTGTACCCCCATCCCCGGATACTTATTTGTAATAGCTTAGACTTTAAATTCCCGCAATTTATCGCTTTCTATATACTGTATAGTAATTAGGGTTTGTATGCGAATATTCAAAATCAACCGCTAGATAACCTAATACAAAGATAAATGCATCAAAATCAATACACCAATCACACTTGCACCCCTAGGGTAATCCCGCTTGTTGCCTTCAAAAATGGGCCATGCTTGCATGTTGAGTTTCTTTGGCAAAACAAAACATATCAAATGATCATAGTCCCTCGATGACGCTTTCTCAAGTTTCCTGAAAATGATCAAGTCCCTTAAAGGAAAAATTGCCAAAGACACTTGGCACCATTGCATTCATGGTCTAAACGATGACCCGCGCCCGTCCTGTTAACATCCTAACACAAGATTGTCCACCAAATACAATGGTGGAACGATTTGTTAAAAGGGTTAAAACATGAGAAAAATCTTTGAGTAAATTTAGGGGTAGACAACTCTTAGTTACTTGATCAAACTTGCAAAACACGCTTGCCTACTTTTCAAAAACACACTCCACAACACAACTTTAAAAAACAACTTTCAAAACATTGAAACATCTTTTCGAAAAGACACACACCTTTGTAAAACATTCGAGTAAAGAATTTTTACAACGGTTGCCTAGACAAGGCATCTTTTTCAAAACGTTTTCAAAACCCACACACACAAAGCACCATTTCAAACAATTGAAAATCAAGGCAAGTGATCTAAAACAAGTAACTAAGAGCCCATGGATAACCATGGATATAAAGGGTGCTAATACCTTCCCTTTCTATAATCTACCCCCCGAACCCAAGAAAACATCTCAAAGGTTTTTCCTGTGCTTTTTAACCTTTCCTTTAGGATAAAATAAAAAGTCGGTGGCGACTCTTGCTAAACCGAACAAGTGCGAAAACAAACGCAAAACCTCAAGTCAGTTCTCCCACCGTACCACAGAACTGGCGACTCTGCTGGGGATAAATTTAAAAGTGGGGTTACCTTAGGGTTTTAGATCACCTTTACATACAAGTTTTGATTGATTTACTTTTTGGGTCCTTGTTTGGGTTTGTTGTAAATCCTACACCCGGATTTGGGGGCACCTTTTTTAGGTAAATAGCAATAAAACTGTGAGGGAACTGTGCGGGGTATACCGACATGGTTGAAGCAGTAAGCTATGTTAGTGCGACATATTTGTGAGTACCGGTAACCCTTGAGTTCAATCAAGGAGAGTACGGGGCCGCTGAGTGATGTCATGAAGCACTAATGAACTCTTAGAACCTTAATTGACCATCTTAGCCTTTTTAGGGGTAGTGAGATGACCGACTTTGGTGCAGTCCGAAGTTGGTAGATACTCGATACTACACTCATTGATGGTTGTTTTCTTGGAATATTTTGGTCGCCAGTTAAGTGGCTAAACCAAAACAATGAACACAGAAAATAATCCAATGATATTGAGCTCCTTAGAACCCGGTTTCTATTTTAGGACAGGATGAGCCAACTAACTTCAAGAGGGTACTTACCTACAAACCCCATGCAAGCCTAAACCTAAGGACTTGTTTGCTTTGTGTGAATATGATTACCTGTATATACACTTACTTACTTCTGCATACATGTACATAACATCATGACATCATACCATAGCATTTTCAATAACCATTTCAAGGATCTCGAGGATTCTTTTGATGCAGGGTTACGTTGAACCAAACGTCTACCAAGGGGCAAGAGGTTTTCTCCTCTAAACAAATGCCATCAAAGATCAAGTTCAACAACTTGAATTAGGGGCTATGACCCACTTGACATGGTGAGCTTGATTCTCGTGGAAATACATCCACCAGTGCAAAGTTCTCCAATCAAAGATCAAAGTTCAACCTCTAACATTTTCTTGTGTTTACCCCAAGAGATCCTTGAAAACATGCATCCACATATCATGCATTGCATCATGACAGTTTTTCCTTTTCAGGTTTTCTTACTCTCCTACTGTTTATTTCAGTAAGAGATGGCTCTAGAGTGGACTGTCAAGGATATCCAGGACCAAAATGCTCAGCTTCAAGAAATGTTCTAGAACCTGTCTCTGGGGCAAGAAGAAGTGAAAGCTCTCCTCACAAGGGGCATGGTCCAAGGGATTTCAAGCAATGCCAGGAGTGATCAGTTGGAAGAGCTTCAGTCTGAGCTGACTGCAATGTGGATCCAAATGATGGGGCAACTGGTGGGCCAGATGGCTCTCATCCAGGACTTGGCTCAAAGACAAGAGGAACTCAGAGTTCTCGTCAACCAACTGCTTCGGGACAACCAAGTTGGACAAACATATGAGGTTGAAGAGCAAGTCACCATTCAACCCCCTTCCATCCAAGAAGACAAGGGAAAGGCTCCTCTACTTGCTTCAGGGTCACAAGCCCAACAACAACCTCGCCAGCGTCAACGGTGTAATCGGCGTAAGCAAATTACGTCGGGAAGACAGTTCAGTGAGACTGACATATCGTCATCTCTAATACTGGAGCGCTTGTTGGAGGTCAATCTGACTGCTTTGAGGGATCCTATTCGGAATCCCAATACCTCCGCTCCTAACTATCATCCCGATGCATTTTGTGTATACCACTCCTATAGCCCGGGACATGACACCGACGACTGTTGGACCTTAAAGAACAAGATTCAAGATCTGATTGACATTAGAGTGCTGAGGTTCATGCCAGATGGCGAGATGAAAATCTTTCGTTAAGGGTTTCTCCACCCGAAGTGACAAAGCTCAAACTGAGAGACTTTTGTTCCATTTGAATTTTCAAAGTTGTAATTTCTTTTGTTATTCAAACAATTATCTGTTAATGTCAAACTCTGTTTCATTAATGCATTGCATATGCTTGTCTTGAATTCATCCATTCGTTTTCACTACTCTTATGTTTTCTTTATGATATTTAACTCTTGATAAAAAGCTGCAAGCCTGTAGAGGGAGGATGACGAAACAATACCATAATCTCATACAGTATGCTTTTGAACAGACTTTGCTGATGATGTACAAGCATTTCTTTCAATTCCCAAACACTGGAGTTATAAGGAAGATAATCCCTAGTCAACCCCTTCGAGCCAAAGAAGTAGGAGTTTTCTGTTCTAAACAAATTGAAACCTTTGATATAAACCTGGGGCAGGGTAGTCTCTCAGTTAATCCAAAAAAGGTGCGCATTGAAGTCGCAAACTCTCAGTTCGTAATACAACGAACGACATCAAAGACATTCCTTTGGAATCAAAAGGAAGTGATGGTTCCCTATCACATCGGCAGTCAATCTCTCAAAAGAGAAAAACCCATTAAGTCAAAACCTATAAAGGAGGCTTAAGAAACCTGGGGCATCCCGCTGACTATAATCTCGAAAAAATGAACAGTCAGGCAAAAGTTAGGGATAACAAATCAAGAAAGAGGTCATTACAAATCCTTAACAACATGAAAAAATGTTGCAAAAGAAAAAGGCGATAATGACTTCCTTCCCAATAAATTCAATTGGTGAACCATCACCCAAAAGTCGTTCCAAATTCGAAAAGAGTTCGACGCACAATTAACTGAGCTTAGGATTGAAGGACATCACGAAGAGCGGGTGGGTACAAATATACTTTGAGCCTTTATCCTTTGTTTCTTAAACCATGAACCAAGCCACGTTACAACCCTTAAAAAGTCCTAATTGAAGCATAGGTTAGTTCGAAAGCATACTGTTACAAAAGGTATCCAGACTCCTGTAAGGCTTTGCTCTAAATCTTGTGTTGATTTTGTCTTATGAAAAGTTTTCTGCTAAAAAACACATTTTTTAAAACTTTGAGACAAACGTAAACTTTGCATTACTTGAATATCACTGTTTGCATTTAGCTATTTGTTTGACAGCGGAGAAATTCACACAATGAATATCCGATGAACGAAAGTTCTCTCAGTGAGCAAAATCAATTCAAAAAGGATGACACTTCCATTGACAAATCTCCTATCAACAAGGGGGCATGACATGTCATTATCCAGCACACCTGGGGCAGTCCAGTCAAGGTTTCAACAGATCTTTCAAAGTTCAGTTAACCTGGGGCAGTCCAGTTAAGATTTCAACAAATCTCTCAAAAGTTCAGTGAACTTGGGGCAAATCTCCTTCATCATCACTTGGGGCATTCGAATGTCAAAAGTGTTCAACATTTCCTTCATCACCTGTTGGAAGATACAGTTTCAGATACGCTCCAAACACGGTAGCCATTTTGTCACTCATTCAGATCCAGTTACAGTTCAGATACACTCCAAACAAGGAAGTCATTCTGCTACTCATACAGATCTCAAGTCCAAGATACAGTTTCAGATACGCTCCAAACACGGTAGCCATTCTGTCACTCATTCAGATCCAGTTACAGTTCAGATACACTCCAAACAAGGAAGTCATTCTGCTACTCATACAGATCTCAAGTCCAAGATACAGTTTCAAATACACTCCAAACACGGTAGCCATTCTGTCACTCATTCAGATCCAGTTACAGTTCAGATACACTACAAACAAGGAAGTCATTCTGTTACTCATACATATCTCAACTCCAAGATACAGTTTCAGATACGCTCCAGACACGGTAGCCATTCTGTTACTCATTCACAATATCAGACTACCGCGAAGCCTGGATTACGACCAGACAGTGGTATCTCCTAAGAGCAACGTATGAAGCCCAGATTCGACCGGATATTAGTTTTATCCCCAACAAGTTATTGCGAAGCCTGGATTACGACCAGATAGCAGTTAATGGTTAACAGAATGAAGATTCTCATCCTTAAAACCTCAGAAGATTGGTATACTCCCGATTTCTGACTGTTAACAGAATGAAGACTCTCATCCTTAAAACCCCAGAAGATTGGTATACTCCCAATTTCTGACCCCCAAAAGAATGAAGATTCTCATTCTCAAAGTGGCGTATAACCCAAGTTCCAGATTAATACTTGTAACAAGCCAGAAAAATTTCTGTGGGCGATTGATTGTGGATTAATACCTGAAACCAGCCAGGAAAACCATCTACATGAAGAGATTGAAGATCAACACCTGTAACAAGCCAGGAAAACTATCTTTCTTTCTCAGGTCAGAGATCAATACCTGAAACCAGCCGGGACAGTATCTCCTTGACCACATTTTTCAAGATCCCAGATCAATACCTGCACCAATCAAAAGATTCTTGCAATCCCCAGCGGAGCTAAAACTTCCAACTATCAATCCCCAAGCAGAATGAAGACTCTCCTTCCCAGTTCCTCACAGGATATTCAGATATTCCCCAGTGAAGATCTCCTCAAGACAGGAATCCCCAGTAGATTGGCATACAACCCAAGCTCCTGATTCCCCAACAGCGGTCCCAGGACTTCTCATTTTCAACGATCAAAGGAATTACTTTCCCCGGCAGCAGTCAAGATTCTTTTATCTCCAGCCATCCAGGATTCATCTATCCTCAGCAAGACAGCTCATCAACTTACATGCGCGTTCATCACATTCATATCATAAACATTGATATAACATACATTGCATCATGCATCATGACATTACATACAACTAACTCTTTACCTTTTCAGGAAAGATCAGTCAACAGACAAAGATCTTCATCTTCCGAGATTCTTTCTAGAAATGGTTCAGATGTGACCCAGACATGGCGACATTCTGATACTTATTCCAGATTCACCCAAAGATAGTTCAGATGTGACCCAGACATGGCGACATTCTAATACTTATTCCAGATTCATTCAGATGCAGTTTTACACGGACTCATCATCAGGAAACCCTACACTGGTTCCTTCTCCACTTCTCAACTTTTGAAAACAGTTTACGGACGCTTCCCAACAACGGATGATGCTCTATTGATTATTCAACTTCAAGACTTTTGAAAACAGTTTACGGGTTCTCCAGACACGGATGTTAACCTATCGCTAGTTCAGATTCTTCAACTTCTGAAAACAGTTTACGGATTCTCCAAACACGGATGTTAATCTATCGCTTGTTCAGACTCAACTTTTGAAAACAGTTTACGGACGCTTCCAAACAACAGATGCTGCTCTATTGCTTATTCAACTTCAAGACTTTTGAAAATAGTTTACGGATGCTTCCCAACAATGGATGCTGCTCTATTTCTTATTCAACTTCAAGACTTCTGAAAACAGTTTACGGGTTCTCCAGACACGGATGTTAACCTATCGCTTGTTCAGATTCTTCAACTTCTGAAAACAGTTTACGGATTCTCCAAACACGGATGTTAATCTATCGTTTGTTCAGACTCAACTTTTGAAAACAGTTTACAGACGCTTCCCAACAACGGATGTTGCTCTATTGCTTATTCAACTTCAAGACTTCTGAAAACAGTTTACGGGTTCTCCAGACACGGATGTTAACCTATCGCTTGTTCAAGATTCTTCAACTTCTGAAAACAGTTTACGGATTCTCCAAACACGGATGTTAATCTATCGCTTGTTCAGACTCAACTTTTGAAAACAGTTTACGGACGCTTCCCAACAACGGATGCTGCTCTATTGCTTATTCAACTTCAAGACCTTTGAAAACAGTTTATGGGTTCTCCAGACACGGATGTTAACCTATCGCTTGTTCAGATTCTTCAACTTCTGAAAACAGTTTACGGATTCTCCAAACACGGATGTTAATTTATCGCTTGTTCAGACTCAACTTTTGAAAACAGTTTACGGACGCTTCCCAACAACGGATGCCACTCTATTGCTTATTCATCTTCAAGACTTCTGAAAACAGTTTACGGATGCTTCCAGATACAGATGTCAATCTATTGCTTATTCAGACCCCCAGTTCAGAGATGTTCCAAAACATGGACACTTTTCTGATACTCACCCACTCACCAATGACATACAGTTCAACAAACATTTCCAGATGGCATCTTTAAGCCTATCCTCCTACCAGCAACTTCCAGATGGCATCTCTAAGCCCATCCCCCGACAAGATTCTGTCACATCCCTAGATGGCATCTCTAAGCCCATCACCAAATGGCATCTTTAAGCCCATTCCCTCTACCATCACATCACCGAGTGCAAATTTTTTTGGGCACTCTAGTGTCCAATCTCCTTTTACCCTCGAGTGGCGAAAGGCAAACCTGCCAATCTAACTCTTCAGGTTCAAGAAGATTGAACAGGGGCAACTGTTGTACCCCAAAATTTGCCCTATCTTTTCCACAAGAAATCACAGCTTCGGGCTTTTCCTGATTTTTCAGATTGGCTCAAGAATCAGTCAAATAGACTTTTTCTTATCAGTCTACCCAAATTAGGGTTTTCATGGACTCTGGAACAATTCAAGCATATTATTAGGGTTTGGTTGAGTTTGGCTCAGGGTTTGATCAGGCGAACGTTTCTTTGACAATAAATCCAACATTAGGGTTTGCACGCGCATTTTCAGAAGAATTTGAATCCACAGTGTCTTAATTGACTGTCACATGGTTTTGACGTTTGTTCAAGATTTCTGTCTAAACATCTGGGATAAAAGCTGAGGCATTTAAATTGAGAATTTGCAGTGTTTGGTTTAATCAGTAAAAGGAAAGACATATGGGCATTTATTGTGATTGACTGTGCAATACTTTTGATTATTCGGAGCGCCGGACATTTATTGATTATTTATCATTTCTAAGTTAAAATTATTGGATATTTTCCAGTTATTATAATTTAAGAAATATAAATAATTAAATAAACAACTGAAGAACAATTAAAAGAGATTAATTGACAAAAGAGCTTTTATTTATTTTTAATTATTAGTACAAATGTTATTTGAATACATTTACAGTATTTACAAATAATGTTATTACAAAAGCTGTCCAAAGAAGATATAGAAAGATATTAAAAGCCAAAAGCTGTCAACAAGTACAAGATGCAGAGGAAAGAAATAATGCAAGCAACATATTCAAAAATCATCATTTCCCAGCCAATCACTTTTTCAGAAATAGTACAGATTTAAGCAATATAATATGCTTTTTATTTATGGAGAGAGAAAGAGAGAGAGAAGTGGAGAGGCTTACAGGCTTAGGCTTAAAGGATATAAAACAAACAGTTCAGAACAGAACAAAGAAGGGGCAGAAACTCATAGAAAACATATAACACAAACAAACAAGTTACAAATTGTAACAGAAGCTTGCCTCTTGCTTGTAACCTTTCAAAACCTTTTACATAACACAAGCACATCAACCTGTAAATAAAAAACCAGAAGCAAGCCTGAAACCTGTTAAAACTTCAAGCCTATTTAAGCTTGCCTCAAGCCTCAAACTTGTGTTCAAACTGCATAAACCTCCCAAACTGTGTCAAAAAATCCAAAGCCCTGTATAACCATACAAACCTATTAAGCCTATACCAATACAGCATAAACCACATACAAAAACCAGAAAAAACCTTAAGCTTTCAAAAAAGAAAACATAACATAAGTCCTGAAGCCTGTCAAGCTCCAAGCTGTGTCAAAAGCTTAAGCAAACAGCCTCAAACCTCAAAATTACCTGCATAGGCTACAAACTGTCAAACACAAACTAACAGCCTCAAGCCTGTAACCTGCTTCAAACATCAAACCAGTTCACAAAACTGTAACATCCCAACCACCAAGCATACAACAATCAAATCAAAACATTCAAGCCAACAAAACCCTCAGAATGACTTCATCATAGGGTTAGCGTATCAAAGAACTCAGTATCAACAGAGGCAAGCATATCAGGCATCTCTGAATCAAACAAATTCCAATGCCTCAGAATCAAATTCATCATAGGCCAAAATCCGAACTCTCAAAACTAAAAGTTCATCATTGAGTAACACAAATCAAGTATCTCAGAGCAAGTAAGCAGTCAGAAGAGGAAAAGAAGCGATTGAACTAGGGTTTTCAGAGAAGCTCATCACAAAACCATCAAAAAGCTAAAAGATATAAGTACCATATTTCCAGCAAGCTCAGCTTCATACTCCCTCCGCCTGGCCGCCTGAGGACACCTCCTATCCACCTCTCCTCCTCCGTCTCCAAAGGCCAGCAACGGTATAAATTTCCTTTTCCCTTTTCTTTTTACATCTCACAAGACACAGATAATAACACAATAAAGATCAGGACATAAAAAAAGCTAAAAACATGCATAGTATTCAAAACCTAAAACGAAAAAAATCGATACCCTCTTTGAAGTACCGCCTTGTGCAATCCGTGAAGAGAGGATAAGCTGGAGGTTGCATCCGGTGGCCAGGCAGGGAAGGATTAAGTCAGAAGCTTGGCTCAAGGAGACGAAGAAGACGATGAATGGAAGCGGCGCCTCTGTAACGCTGTAACCCTTGTTTCTGAGCAAACCAAAACAAACCCTAAAACAAATTGTAACAAGCGTTGGGCCCGTCCCTCATGACACATGCCTAAGCCCATTTCCATTTCTAGCACCTGACCCCTCCTTTCAGCGTGCATACCCCCCCCCCCCCCCCCTTTGTTTCTCTTTCAAATTGTGTTTTGGGCCAAGAACAAACTCTAAGGCCCATTCAACTTTTTTTTCTTATCTTTTTCTTATACTCATAAATCAATCTTTTTTTATTTATTTTATTTTATCACTTTATTTCTTTTGTAAATAAAATAATACATTAACTCTTTTTTATATAAAACTTTCTTAATTACTTTTTATTTTAGTTAGTATAATTAAAAACACATAAGAATAAAATTTGGAGTTAAATATTTTCTTGTATATAAAACATTAAAAGATACATAAATAATTAGCTCGATATAAGTTAAATACTTTTTTCTTTAAAACCCTTTTTATATAACATTAACTAAAATGTATAAACATTAATTTTCTTAAACTTAAAACATTTTTCCTTTCTTTTCACTAAAACCTTTGTTTATACTTAATTAACAAAAATACAAAAAGAATAAAATACTTAATAAATATATTAGGTTAATATTTGCATCAACTGTAAACAATCACATTCACATATACTTTTGATACCTTGCTTTTATTCTTATACATTGATACATGTTACATTGAGAATACGATTCGATTTGGTTGTAAATATTATTTGGACAATAATATCCTGATATGACTCATCCCCATTTGTAAATATTTGTACCCCCATCCCCGGATACTTATTTGTAATAGCTTAGACTTTAAATTCCCGCAATTTATCGCTTTCTATATACTGTATAGTAATTAGGGTTTGTATGCGAAGATTCAAAATCAACCGCTAGATAACCTAATACAAAGATAAATGCATGAAAATAAATACACCAATCACACTTGCACCCCTAGGATAATCCCGCTTGTTGCCTTAAAAAATGGGCCATGCTTGCATGTTGAGTTTCTTTGGCAAAACAAAACAAATCAAATGATCATAGTCCCTCGATGACGCTTTCTCAAGTTGCCTGAAAATGATCAAGTCCCTTAAAGGAAAAATTGCCAAAGACACTTGGCACCATTGCATTCATGGTCTAAACGATGACCCGCGCCCGTCCCGTTAACATCCTAACACAAGATTGTCCACCAAATACAATGGTGGAACGATTTGTTAAAAGGGTTAAAACATGAGAAAAATCTTTGAGTAAATTTAGGGGTAGACAACTCTTAGTTACTTGATCAAACTTGCAAAACACGCTTGCCTACTTTTCAAAAACACACTCCACAACACAACTTTCAAAAACAACTTTCAAATCATTGAAACGTCTTTTCGAAAAGACACACACCTTTGTAAAACATTCGAGTAAAGAATTGTTACAACGGTTGCCTAGACAAGGCATCTTTTTCAAAACATTTTCAAAACCCACACACACAAAGCACCATTTCAAACAATTGAAAATCAAGGCAAGTGATCTAAAACAAGTAACTAAGAGCCCATGTATAACCATGGATAGAAAGGGTGCTAATACCTTCCCTTTCTATAATCTACCCCCCGAACCCAAGAAAACATCTCAAAGGTTTTTCCTGTGCTTTTTAACCTTTCCTTTAGGATAAAATAAAAAGTCGGTGGCGACTCTTGCTAAACCGAACAAGTGCGAAAACAAATGCAAAACCTCAAGTCAGTTCTCCCACCGTACCACAACAATGCACTTTCCTTATCGACACATAGACTGGCTCTAAGTCATCACTCATATGCCTAGAAGACATGACTCGGGGGGGTTCATATTCTGGTCTGGCCCAATGCCTAGGCATGGCCCAATCAACTCCTACATCTAGGATGGCCCAATCAATTAGGATAGCTAAAGGGAACATTTTCCCTTCTACCCCCCAACAAGGGACACGTGGTCGGTTGTCCCCAAGACCAATAAGACCACTATTTCCCTCAATATTACCTATGTATGCGTCAGTAGCTACTCCTCATTTTGCTCGCCACGCGCGGAGCAATTATCAAGGAACTACCATGACACGCTTTCCCGTAACCATGATTCTGCCCCTCGGTCCAGGAGTTATGGTCGGTTGAGCCTCGGGATCAATGAGACCACATCTGTAAGCTCAAGCAGGCTGGTCCTCGACCTTCCGGTCACACGAGGGTAGCCACCCAGGAATGGCCAAAATCATCTTTTCCCATGAGCACCTCTCTGCTCGTCATAACGGCTAGTTCCAAGCATCTCTGCCCGACATGACCAATTCCTGACGATTACCTATTTTTGAGGAACCTAATATTTAAGCCCGAAAATAGGAACCAATGGCCAAGCATCAGGGGCACTATATAAACCCCCACACTTGTGAGGGCCAGTTTGCAATATTCATTCTAAAAACCCTAATATATTTCTTGTATCTCTTTGCGCTCCTACTAACTTTAGCATCTGAGTGCCTTACAGGTACACCCCCCTCCTTCTCCATTCCAACATTAAAGTCAAAATCTCTGGCCCACTTCAGGTTCTGATCAACCGGTAAGATCATTAATCATGCATGTACCCCCTCTTCTGAACCATCATATTAGAGATTAGTAATTCCTATTCAAGATTGACACCAATTAATAACATTGATTCAAAGATCAATGCTTCCAGTCCAATAAGCATTGTGATCGCAACCTTCGATCCACGATATCGCACTGAAAAATCACCTACGAAGCTTCATTCCATCGTAGCTTCCTCGATCTCCTCCATTTCTGGTTCAACAACGAACACTAATGATCACGAGAGATCTCAAATGCAAGTTCATCCAATGGTTCTTTGTATTTTACTCCTAACAAATGACGAGTTTTTATTATTTTATTCTCTCTCTATCTCTCTCTCTCTCTCTCTCTCTCTCTCTCTATATATATATATATATATATATATATATATATATATATATATATATATATATATATATATATATATATATATATATATATATATATATATATATATATAGAGAGAGAGAGAGAGAGAGAGAGAGAGAGAGAGAGAGAGAGAGAGAGAGAGAGAGAGAGAGAAGGTGCAAAACATAAGTAACAAGTGTCAAATCTAATTTCATTTCACTCTTCTTCATATACTGAATTGAGAGTTGAAGTGCAAACCATGCAGGCCCCCCTATTCCACTGCATAAGAAGCTATGATCCACCACCACTGTCTTTCTTACACTCTTTTCTGGTTCCAAAACAAGATGTGTCGTTATCTTTTTTGTAAGGTAAAATCATTCCTTTTAAAAACTTTTTTGGATATTTTTGGAGACATAATATTCATATGCATGAGTATTTAAATTGATCATAAAATATTTGTTGTCTATCGTACTAGGAAGCAAAAAGTGTCATATACAAATTGTATGAAAGTATTGGTTAAGAAAAAAAAAAATATATAGATATATTTTAAGGTTGCATAAAACAAAAAGTTGCAAAAGCAACCAGGACATCGCGAGATGTCGTTAGATATGCAGGTATGTTGTTCAACGGAGGTGCTCAGAGGAATCATGAAATGATGCACAAAAAATGGAAATCAACACCAGTTGCAGAGCCATTGGACGGAGGACAACGATCAATGGGTGAGGTGGCAGCAGCGCCAGAGCTGCACGACATTGTAATAGGGTGAGAAGCAAAAGTGGTGGCACTCAACACACAAAGGCTTCAGACTAACACGAAGGCGGTCTGACAATAAGAAATTAGCCTCGACGGTGCACAGTGCAGATCAAGGCGACCAGTCAGTGACGATTTAGATTGGTCTGTAGTGGTTGAGTTTTCTGATCATATTGTCCTGGTTTTTCTCGATCTAACTATTTTGGGTTCTTCATTTTGGTTTGTGGATTCGTTCAATTAATGGTTGAAATTGGGATTGTTATGGATTCTTGAGTTTCAGAAGTTATAAATATGTACTTTTTGCATTCTTGTCATCACAACCTTCAAAATTTTACAGCTAAAGACAAAGAAAAGAGGTGGTAATCCTATTAAGGGAAAACTTAGAGATGCAAGGGTTGAGAGAAACCTTTGGGGAATCTAAGGAAATTGGTAAAAAAATTTAAACACATTAGGCTTGTAGATTCATATATATACAGTTGGAGATATTGGGAAACACTTGGGGTAGAATATACAGTTTGTTTTTGGAAACTTGGGCGACTATTTTTTTGTAATTTATTTATAATATTTTTTAATCACTCTTGAAAGTATAGTGAATCAGAGAGTTGTTCTCTCAACCTGTGCAACGCCCTGTATATTAGATATCATGAATAATACCATACAAGCGTTAATGTTTTGTACTAACACAACATAAGTGCCTAACTGGATCATTTACATACATGTCCTATATACAAAATACAACATATGGCACATGATGGTAAAATGTCTAAATAAAAATTCTAAGATCTAGGTGCAATATCCACAATGCACATAATCCACAACGAAAGGTCAACATAATGAAGGTCTTTGAAACATGATCAACAAGCTTACTCTCGCCTTTCACTTGTAAGAAACCACCTAAAAAACAATAATAATAGTGGGGTGAAATGATAATCTCAGTGAGTTCTCATATCATATGGGTCCACTCGGCAATAAAAGGGATCTCTTATTGATTCTTAACTTGAGTCTTTAACTTTCATTACTTTTGTGTCCCTCACACAATGTAACTAAGACTTAAACATCTAAGGGATATTCACATTGTATAGAATATGTAACTTGAGTTCATATAACTCAATAAATCACTATTCGAAAGCACAAAACATTGATCCCTGGCCAGACCTACGTCTAAGGCAAGGCTCAATTCCAGAATATTCACATGATTCAAATTTCTTATAGATTTAGGTTCTCCATGGGACTCAAACCCACTTTAAGAGCCGTCACTCGTATGGGACTCGAACCAACTTAGATTATCTTTCGCCGCATAGGACTCAAACCCACTTAGGCGTCCACGTCTCTATGTGACTTGAACCCACTTATGAGACATATCCTCTATGAGACTCAAACCCATTCATGTGACTCAAACCCGTTCATATGAATGATCATCGGCACCACATCCCAATTATACTTTACATAAGTATCTCAATTGGGATGTGCACGGTCAAGGGTAAATTTTTGAGTACGTGATTAGGTTCCATCATTCACTATGATTGCACTCACCAATCACTAGGTGATCACATTAACCAATTATCATATTATCACAACATGTTCTATACAAAGCCTATTGATTCATAACTCAAGCGACTACTCGTCCACAATACACACCGAGGTACCCTTGCATCTAAGCATCACTGTAACACCTTATACCCAAAAACTTATTGTTGTACCCCAATTTTTTCCCCTAAGATCCATTCATCATACCATATTGGTTCAATCACAACAAGATCAAATTAGGGCTTTTGGTCCTCCTCCCCACCTTTAGCTTTGCTCTTTGAGGAATCACCAAGCACCTTGACTTGTTTTCTTTTGTGGTCATGGATATTTTGTCTTGATTTTTCCTTTTAATTAATAAAATGAAATGTTGGTTTGTCTTGCTTGTTACTAATGTAGGTAAAGACAATGAGATTTATCAAGTTGCTCCATGGGTTCATGAGTTTATTTCCATGCCCTAGTCAATAAAGCTTAGAAAGTTCAAACCTCGCCATTGGATTTGTTTTGGAAGAAATGGCATGGCAAGGTTATTTTGGTTCACCACATTTCAAGGTTATCAAATTTGATTCAAAATTACAAGGGGTTGGCTGAAGAAGTTGTCATGCTTGGACAAGGTTTTGTTCCCATTGGTCACAAGTGCATATTTCTCTCAATTCTCAAGATATGGAAGTGGTTTTGGTGGATATTAGTTCTCATTTTCATCCTCAACAACTTCTATTTACAAATCATTTATGTTGGTACAAGAAGTTTGTTCAAAATTGTCAAGGTTCCTCAAAGCATTTTCTTGATCTAGGAGCAAGGGTTTTGAACTTCAAAGAAGCATATCTTGCTCATCTTTTGGTATTATTGAGTGATTCCAAAAACATCCTTCTCTTCAAATGGTTATCAACAAATCACTTCAAAAGTTTCAAGGAGTTTTCATGTGGAAGAAACTTGATGATGAAGAAAGATTACAAGTCCTCCAGATGAGCCCCCATTTTCTCATGTGTGACTTCAAATGATCATAACTTGGTCAATTTTTATCACCTTGAGCCCATTCTTTTCCATAATGATCTTGAGGATGTGAAATTTTAGTCATTATTTTATGTTCAAAGTAAGAAAATGGATGGAAGATTCCCTAAGGATACAAAAGATTATAGGTTATTTCATGATTTTTTTTCAACTTCAACAACACATAAATCTCTCAATTTTTGGAGATTTTGAATGGTTCAAGTTTCAAAATGTCATTCAAGAGGTCTATTTCATGCCATCTGTTTTTGATCAAGATCAAATTCCAAGTGGAAGGCCATGTTTGGATGCAAAATATTATAGGTCACTTTTGAAGAAAGATTTGAAATATTTCTAAGTATGGAAAGTCAACAATTTCCCCCCAACTTTGACTCAATGCAACTTTCATCTCAAGCATCCATTTGATTCCATTCTTTTTCCATTTCAAAGCTTGTAACATCATCTTTCTAAAGAATCAAGAATTATGGCCTAAGACCCCTTAAGCTGAGAATGCCATTGATTTGAACTTGGTAACTTGGAACTGAAATTTCTTCAAAAGTCAGAATTTGAAATCATTGGTTTAGCTTCTAAACACTTTGTTTCTGTGTGTTTTTGCCTCTTAACATGTTTAGTGAACTTCCAGAAGTGATTAGCATAACAAAACGCGTGTTTTGGATGAGTTTCGATCAATTTGGAAGTCACACTTTTCTTGTTTGCAACTTCACATGATTTCCCTCCAAACTTCATCATTTCACACGCTTGGACATTACATTTGATTCCCTATAATTAGAGGGTCATCCCCCATTTATTTCCTCAAGCTTGGATAGCCAAAATCACCCTGCCAAACTTGTTACATAACTCAGAATTCTGCAACTTCGAAATCTATTTTCAAGCCTTTTTCAATCCAATTTTTCCATCAATTTACCTTCCTTGATCTTCCCTGAAACTAACAATATAATTACATTCAAGAATCGTGCCCTATATTGCTCCATAGAAGTCCAGTTTCAGAGCTCTGCAACTCAACTTCAATAGGTAGATTCCTTCATCAATTCTTCAAAACTTTGATATCATTGTGATGCTCTCATTGCCCTGGTTCTAGTTGCAACACTTACTTTTGTCTAGAAACACGTTTTGACCATGAAATTCCAAATCCCTTTTCAAAACTTTCTTTCCAAATTGCTAGAGTTACAATTTATATAAATTTATCGCGAAGGTGTGGTTGTCTTTGTCTTGAAGAGACGAAGCGAATGGCATAGGTCTCGTGCTCTAATTTTACAGATTGAGCAACCTGGTTTTGGGACTGGCTGGAGGTTGAAGATGACCAACGTGTCATCATTCAACCAAAGAAACAACGCCATTTGGATTTTTTGAATTTCTGATGTATATTTGATTCAGTGCTTTATTCACTAATGACCATGATATGCACAGCACGCCAGATCCCTTAGATTTGATTACTAACACATTTTGACTCTCATCCAATGGTCCACATATTTTTGACTTTATTTTTCTTTTTTGATTTTTATATTTAATTGTTCTAAATTTCAAAAAATCATAGAAAATTCATTTTTAGTCAAAAAAATCTGAAAAAATTATGAAAAGTATTTTTGATTTTACTCTTTTTGATTTTTATATTTTCACAATTTTATTTTGTGTTTTGATATTTTTTATAAATTTCCACTTTATTGGATTTATTTTAAATGTTTAAAAATTCTTTTATGCATTTTTAAATTCCGAGAAAATTATGGAATGATCCAATGATATTGTGACAAATATTGGTGACCTCATTTATTTTTTATTTCTGACTTTGTTTTTTTTATCGTTTTTGGTTTATTTTACTCATTTCTTTTAATTTTAAAAATAGTTTCTGACTTTTAAAAAATTGCCAAAATTTTTATAAAATCATTTTAGTTCATTTCTGATTTTTCTATGGTCTTGTATTTTCTTGATTAATTTGAATATAGTTGATATTTTTTCTCTTTTATTTCTATTTTAAAACATTTTTAAAACCCTTTTTATGTATATATTAAATGCAATATTAGTTTGTGATTATTTTCTGGGTGATCTTGGATTAAATTTTTGGTCATGAACTTTGTTAACATCGTTGGATCCATGGTGTTAAGTCTAACTCCACAAAAATGGATGAATGATTTTAATAATAGTTTGATTTAAATTCAATTCAAATGTGGTTTGTATATTCTCTCCCACCCCTCTTCATCTTGTCCCTTTCTCATTGCACTAAGTGTTATTGGAGTATGATCTCTATATCTTTTCTCAAAACAAATGGTGCATAGATTGATATTGACCTTCCTCAAAATAGGTGCGACTTCTATATAAGTCCACTTATGATTGCTTAACATAACGCTAAATTTTGTCCCGATTCGAATAAATGATCATTCGTGGCCCAAACCTATGTTTGCAATCATAAGTATGTTAATTTGATCTCTTTGATACAATAACCTTGAGATTCATTATATGGAGGCTTTGGTTCTACTAATCCTCTAATGGATCTACAACAATTTTGGTCAACGCGGATCACTTAAACATTGTTGATCATTAAATGGTACTTTTGAGGATTCCAAATGGATGATATACTTGACATAAAGCAAATGCAACTTGTTGTGTGGAGGCTTTGGTTCTACCAATCCTCTAATGAGTTCCAAATGCAAGTTTCAAGATGGTCATCCAACTAACCACTAATTATTAAATTGTTTTTACTTTATGCCCTTTTATTTTTTATGCTTTATGTACCATTTACTTTAAGCATTACATTTCATGTCATTTTTATTTTTCTCACTTGAGCCTTTTCTTTTCTCTTCTAAGACACCTAATAATCAACATGAACCATAAAAAACTTTAATGATACTTGGAATATTTGGTTACTGTCCTTGGTATTATGGAGTATTGGACTTCTTTGACTTAGGATTAGAAACCTTGGCCTATGTTGGAGACCTTGTGACCTTAATTGATATTTTGTCTGGAGTTCTTGAGGTTTACCTCAAGATATTGGGTTGCTTGTTCGTTTTGTATGCAGGTTATTGTGATTACATTCCTTGTTTGTAATATGGAATTCACCCGTACACAGCCGTTACTCTGCCCAATTTTCTATGAAGACTTAATACACTTGAATTTTGGTTCTCATAAGAGGTCTAGTATTTTGCTTGCTTGATTTCAATCTAAAGAATGGAAATTCTATCTTGGCTCATAATGTCAAGTATTGACTTCTTATTGGTTAGATGGTTCTTATCCCTAGATTTTACCTTATGCTTTAGTATAGCCTCTTCTTCTCCTCCCTCCTTTTGAAAACTCTTCTTATTTTTAAAATTGAACTACTTTCATAATAAACTTGGACTTAGTTCCATGCATTTTCAAAACATCTTTCACAATTAAACTGCCATCAACATTAATAAAACCTTGACATTTTTTGTGAGAAGATTAAAAGTCAATCAATCTCATTTCAAACCATTTTTACCACTTTGGCTTTTTACTTTAAAAACTTTTCTCAAAAGAGTGGGCTCTTGTCAATCCTTGTAGTGACGCAAACAACTATACTTCTACAATATGTAGTAAAGAGAGATATTTTCCACTTGGGTGTTGAGTGAGGCATTGTTAATTTTTTAAAAATCCAACCCATATCCTCCACTTTGAGATGATGCAAATTCTCCTTTCTCATGATTGTGGGTAGTAAGTATGTTTTTTCCACACAGACAATGACGATGATGTCTTATCTCATAAAATTAACCAACACACTTGTGTTTTAAAATTTTTCAAAGGTGAACTACGTGTACCCTGATCCCCTATTGCACGAAAGGTGGTACGTAGGCACTAAAGGTTTGCAATCGCGGCGGGTGCAAAAAAAATCATAAAAAAATTTCTTTTCTCACCTCCACCATTTATTTTTATACAACATTTTTATAGCCAAAATATACAGATTTTACAAAGAGGTTCCTGCGGAGTACCGTAGATGTTTAGGGTGCTAATACCTTCCCTTTGCATAACCAACCCCCTTACCTAGAATCTTTCCCCCTCTTTTTGGGTTATTCTCTCTTTTCCCATTCCTTTGGAAACAATAAAGCACGGTGGCGATTTTTATTTTGATCTGTACAAGTCTAGTCAATCCAGTGGCTTAGTCTTAAACATTTCTACCGCTACAGAAAAAATGATAACTTCACTGGGGACAAATTGACCTCTTGCTGGTCCATCCCTAAGTGGGTTGAGCCTATCTTTATTTTTATCTGTATATGTGCTATTGTTGTTTATGTGTTATATGTTGTATATATGTTTGTCTGGATTTTCCTGGTTTTCAGGGTGCTTGGTGATTACTTATAAGTCTTATACCCGGACTTGGGAAAACTTTAAGATAGGACGGGCGGTATAGTCATGTTAACTTTGAGAGAGTAATCCCAAAAAAGGAGGCATGAGATACCCCACTCAGTGGAGGCCCCTTTGACTGTAGTGTAGTTTACCAAGTAATCAGGAAGACGTACTACTTTCGACCTGGGAGCCTACTGAAGCTGAGGATCATAGAATAACAAATCCATCTTGGCCTCTTAGGAGTAGTGCAGAAGCTATGACGGAGTAATCCGGAAATAGTTGTCACGCGGTACTACGCTCAGACGAGTTTTTCTTGAGAATACTACTAATTACCGAGTTAATTGGGAAGTTGGTAATATCCGAAGGAAGGATGTAGACTCTGGGAACCTCTAGAACCTTGTTCAACAGGTGATAACTTTTAGAAAAACACCTTATGGGTAGTACCTTTGACCTCATGCTCGTGACGTTGAACCTATGAACCCTGTATGTGTTATCTTGTGTGTGATTGTTGCATCATGCATCCATGCACTCATAAGAATATTTTGAAGAAATTTTATTTCAAGGGACTTAAAAGTTGACCATTTGTAAATATCTCAGGTACTTTTTAACCATGGATTCTGGAAAAATATAGATCGGGAAGTACAATTTCAAGGATCCCAAGATAGATGAGTTGGTCAGTCTAATTCCCGAGATCGAGTGTTCTGCAGATTTTCGGAAGAAGTATGGATCCATCATTCCTCTTATGAAGCTTAGGATGAAGGAAGGTATTCTCTCGACCTTGGTCCAGTTCTATGATCCGATGTATCATTGCTTTACTTTTACCGACTATCAATTGATGCCTACACTGAAGGAGTATTCTTATCTGTTGGATTTACCCGTTACCGATCGTGTTCCTTTTACTGGTTTGGAGGGTGAGCCAAAACCACATGAGATTGCTGCTTTGATCCATCTGGAGAAGTCTGAGGTGGAAACCCACATGACTACTAAAGTAGGGATTAGAGGATTATCGTCCCAGTTCTTATTGGAGAAATCTCGTTACTTTTCCAGGATGAAGAGTACAGTCGCTTTTGAGGCCATCTTTGCTCTACTTGCTTACGGGTTGTTCTTATTTCCTAATGTGGACAAGTTTGTTGACATTAATGCTATTAGGATCTTCATGATTGGAAAACCAGTTCCTACATTATTGGGTGATGCTTATTACTATATTCATCTTCGGAATTCTTATCATTGAGGGATGATTATCTGTTGCACACGTTTATTGTACATGTGGTTTATCTCACATATGCCTCAGTCTGATGCTTTCTGGGATGTTAGGAAGGAACCCCGTTGGGCTCCTAAGATCATGGCACTTACTCACTCGGGTATTGATTGGTATCATCGAGCTTACCAGGATATAGAGATTGTTGACAGTTGTGGTAGTTTCCCAAATGTACCTCTTCTAGGTACAAAGGGAGGAATTAGCTATAACCCTTGCACGATGACAGCTTGGTTATCCAATGAGGGATAAACCAAACAGTATTCATTTGAGTAGTTTCTTTCTGAAGGAGGGAGGAGACCATAAGGAAGCTAGGGAGCAGATTGCGAAGGCCTAGTGTCACATCCACAAGAAGAGTAGGAAAGACTTGGGACCTAGGGGTGTTGTTTCTTTGGAGTCATATCTTCAGTGGGTTCAAGCGAGGGCTATTCAGTTGAAAATGTCGTATTCCTAGAAAACACCTATGCCTGATTTATTTGTGAAAACAACTCCTCCTTTATTGGATGAGCTAGAAGAGCTGCAACTTGCTTTGGTCAGGATGCAACAGGAAAAGGATGCTTAGAAGAACAAGTGCCAAACTTTAGAGATTTCCTATAGAGCAGACTTGGAGGAGAAAGACGACTTGATTGAGATCCTTGAGAGTCGAGCGGTAGAGACTATGGAGAGGCAAGGGGATTTATTTTTTCCTAAGTCTTACTCGGATGCTAGTTGCTCACTTCTTGATTCAGGTGATTGGAAGGAGGTAGCCACCAGGTATGCGGAAGAAAATAAGAGGTTGAAGGCTCAGATTGCCAGGCTTACGGGGAAGCGTCCGCGTATAGAGTGATCTCTGATAGCTTTACTTCTCAGGGTTCTAGACTTTATTTTCATCTTGTACTTGGGATTGTTGAGACTTGTAACCTATTTTGAAGTTATTATAATAAAAAATTTCAGCATTTCAAATGCATCATTACTTTGATATTTGCAATGTGTCTATAAAATGTTAAATCCCTTGAAATATTAAATAACAAAATAAAATAATGTGCATTGCATATCATGCATCATATTGCACATATTTCTTGAATTTGTTATGCATATCCAGGTGTCTTACCAAGCTTCTTTACTTCGTTTAGCAAGCTGACTCACCACTACAACACTCGGGCTAATTTCAGAAGAAAGATGGACAACTTAGAACAAGAGAATCGCGAGTTGCGCGAGGAGGTTTCTTCTTTGAAGGCCGGCATGGCCAATCTTACTGCTCTGATGGAATCTCTGGTGGCTGCTCAGAATCAACCACCGAGTGTTCAACCTCAACCGACAAAGGCTACTGCTGAAGCTCCGACTGTTCCTGTATCTGCTACTCCAGCTGTTGTTCAGAATCGCATGCCTCAAGGTTATCCATGGGGAATTCCAGAGAACTTTGCGCCTTAAGGTTTCAATCTTGGTCCTCAAGATACTCCAATTGTTCAAACTACTGTTATTCCTGCACCTCCTGTGGTGCATGTTGCTCCTGCTGCACCTCATTCGGTGAATATGGTTCTGTTTTTTAATGATGATGCGTGTCATCCTTTTCCTCCACCAAGTGAAGACTTGGGTCTCTATGACAAAATGGATGATTTTCAAGAGCATTTTGACAAGATGCAGAGGGAGATGAAGGCCCTCAGTGGAAAAGAGTTATTCGGGCAGAATGTAAATGAATTATGCTTGGTCCCGAATGTTAAGATACCTGCAAAGTTTAAGGTCCCAGAGTTTGAAAAGAACAAGGGCAACACTTGTCCTCATGCTCATCTGGTAATGTATGTAAGGAGAATGTCTACCCATACTGATGATCAGTGTCTGCTGATTCACTTCTTTCAGGATAGTTTGATTGATGTTGTGCTAAAGTGGTACATGAGTTTGGACAGTGTCAACATCCATACTTTCAATGACTTGGGAGAAGCATTTATCCGACAATACAAGTACAACATGGACATGGCACCTGACCATGATCAACTCAGGGCCATGGTTCAGAAAGACAGGGAATCATTCAAAGAATATGCATAGAGATGGCATGAGGTAGTTGCCCAAGTTATTCCTCCCATGGAAGAGAAGGAGATGACTAAGATTTTCTTGAAGACTCTGGGTGCTTTCTACTATGAAAGGATGGTAGCAAGTGCGCCAAGTGACTTTACTGAAATGGTAGGCATGTGTATCTGTTTATAAGAGGTTGTAAGAGATGGCCGTTTAACAAAGAGTGAAGGATCTAGAGGTGCGAAGAAGAAATCTTATGGGTTTACCAAGAATAAGGAAGGGGATAAAAATGATGTTATGCAAGAGAGGAGGGTTAATCCTCCTAGAAGAAATTATTAGCGTCATCAGCAAGTCGCCTCAGTTACTCCAGTTGTTGGTGTAGCTCCAACCACCGTTGCTTATCAGAGACCATCCTAGTAGGGGAATCAAGGATATAATCAGAGAAGGGAGAGTTATGACCATATTCCTATGACTTATACTGAGTTACTACCGGCATTGATTCATAAGAAGTTGGTGCAGACTCGACCACCTCCCGTTGTACCATCAATATTGCCTTGGTATTACAAAGCAGACCAAACATGTACTTTTCATCAGGGAGCACCAGGGAATAATGTTGAGAATTGTTATCCTTTGATAACTGAGGTGCAGAAATTGGTGAAGTCTGGTATTCTATCTTTCAAGGATGTGGGTCCTAATGTGAAAGAAAATCCTCTACCCAAGCATGGAGAAGCAAATGCTATGAATATGGTGGCCGGTTGTCCAGGCGACTTCCAGATTTTTGATATTCATCTAGTCATAGGAGATTTGGTGAAAATGCATGCAGATCTCTGTGAATTTAGCTACCATACGCATGACCATCCCGGTTGTGCTATTTGTAGTATAAACATACAAGGTTGCGACAAGATAAAGGCTGATTTGCAGGAGATGATGAATGAGGGCCTCATCCATATAATCAGGCCTAGGGAAGAGTATGAAGAGGAGGTGAATATGGTTTCTGGATGTCCTGGGGAGTTCAGAATTTTTGATGTGGAGTATATGAATGAAGACCTTGTGCAATTGCATGCTACTTTCTGACACATGGCTGGTCAGGTGGAACATCAGTATGGATCTTACCGATTTTGCTGTCGAGACTCCCGAGGATGTTCAATCGTGAGGAAAGGTGTTCAGTTGTTGTTGGACAATGGAACTATCAAGGTTACATGTCAAAGGGATGATTACCATGAGGTTGATATCATTGAGGTTTGTTTGGATGAAGAAGAGTCGGATGATGAGTATGCCTCTGCAGATGAGTATTTCTCCTCAGATGAGGATTTGTTTTCCAGATATGACTCAATAATGACTGATTACGTTGAAGAAGGGGTAAACATCATTGTGCCTTGTTTTGGTGCACCCACCCATTTTGAAGTTGAGTATTATAGCAGGCCAACTATTACCCTATTGGTGATTAGTTTGCCGGGTCCTATCCCCTACAAGTCAGATAAGGCTGTACCCTACAAATATAATGCTACAATCTTAGAGGATGGTGTGGAAGTTACCATCCAGCCAATACCTGATGTTGGAAATATTGCTGAGACTAGCAGAGTGACCCGCATCGGTCGTGTATTTGCACCAGTTGTTCGAGGAGATGTTAGTGCTGGAAAGAAAATTGCTGAGAATGTTGAACCCAGGAAGGTTATGGGTGAGACTAGTGGGGATACATTAGAGAAAGAAGTGGATGATATTTTGAAGATAATCAAGATGAGTGACTATATAATTATAGATCATCTACTGCAGACTCCTTCAAAAATATCTATCTTGGCTTTATTGATGAACTCCTCTGCTCACAGAGAATCTCTGATGAGGGTACTGGATCAAGCTTTTATGGAAAGTGACATGCCTATAGACCAATTCAGCAGTGTAGTAGGGAACATTACATCATGTAATAACCTGAGTTTCTGCGATGATGAATTGCCAGATGAAGGAAGGAATCACAACCTGGCCCTCCACATCTCTATGAGCTGCAAGAATGATTCACTATCCAATGTGATGATTGATAATGGATCCGCTTTGAACATTATACCGAGGAGAACGCTTATGAAGTTGAAATATCAAGGAACACCCATGCGCCCAAGTGGCATTATTGTGAAACCATTTGATGGATCAAGGAAATCTGTTATCAGTGAAGTGGACTTGCCTATTCATATAGGCCCACATTTGTTTCAGATTACTTTCCAGGTTATGGACATTGTACCCGCTTATAGATGTTTGCTAGGAAGGCCATGGATACATGAGGCAGGGGCTGTCACTTCAACTTTACACCAAAAACTGAAGTTTGTACGTGAAGGAAAAGTGGTAATCATAAATGGAGAACAAGCATTATTGATATCTCATTTGTCCTTTTTCAGCATTATGGAGGCGGATGAAGCTGTTGTTGGAACCTAGTTCCAAGCCTTATTATTGACAACATAAGAGGAAATGAAAATTCTATGATTTCGCTTAAGGATGCGCAGCAAGTTATGCGTAAGGGTCATAGTGAAGTGTGGGGACAGATTATGGATCCACCTGTAAACAAGAACAGAGCCAGCTTGGGGTTCTCTTTGAAGAATGACAAAGGTAAGAGCATGAAGCCGAAGACTGCTGCAGGCAAGTATCAAGACATCTTCCGTAGCGGGGGTTATCTTCATCCAACTGTTTATAGGATTAATGCCATTGTGGAAGATGAAGCAGAGCCAGAAATGCCAAATTATGTTATGCACAGAGTTAGGGTTCAGAACTGGATCACCATTGATGTTCCCTCTTGCATACATGTTTCAAAGTAATTTGTTTTGTTAATCTTTTTTGAAAAGCTTTCACTCTGCCCAAGGTGGAAGTATTAATGTTGTATGGGCTTATCTGTTTGCTGTGACTTTTAAAATCAATAATAAAAGTTGTCTTTGTTTCCCAAATTATGTCTTTATTTTATGCTTTTTCTTGGAAAATGGTAATAAAAAAAACCTTTCAAAATAAATAATAACTGAAATCCAATCTGCATGATCACTTGTTATATGTGTCAATTTCTAAAAGCAATCATAAATCATATGTGCAGATTAATTAAAAAACTCGTTGAATACAATGACCCTGCACCCTCTCCCAACTATGAATGTCATGTGTATGGGGACGAAGAATAAGACTATGATTAGATTCAAAAAGAGGTCTCACAGTTGCTTGAGCGCGAGGGAAATGCCATTCAGCCATATAAAGAGCCATTGGAAGTAATCAATTTAGGTTCAGAAGAAGATCCGAAAGAAGTCAATATTGGAGCATTGATGCATCCTGATGTGAAGAGCAGGTTGATTGAGTTTTTGAAAGAGTACATGGATATTTTTGCTTGGTCTTATCAAGATATGCCTGGTCTAGATACATATATTATAGAGCACCGTTTGTCGTTGAAGCCAGAGTGTCCGCCAATCAAACAGAAGTTGAGAAGAACTCACCCAGATATAGCAGTGAAGATCAAAGAGGAGGTTCTAAAGCAGATTAATGCCGGTTTTCTTGTGACGTTAGTGTATCCTCAATGGATTTCCAATATTGTCCCAGTACCAAAAAAATACGGAAAAGTTCGCATGTGCGTAGATTATAGAGATCTAAATAAAGCTAGTCCAAAAGATGATTTTCCATTGCCCACACATTGATATGTTAGTGGATAGTACAACAAAATTCAAAGTATTCTCGTTCATGGATGGATTTTCTGGGTATAATCAAATAAGAATGGCTTCAGAGGACATGGAAAAAATAATGTTTATCACACTCTGGGGAACATTCTGTTAGAGTTATGCCCTTCGGGTTGAAGAACGCTGGTGCAACGTACCAGAGGGCTATGACAACCCTATTCCATGATCTGATGCACAAGGAAATTGAGGTATATGTTGATGATATGATTTCTAAATCCCAGACTGAAGAAGGGCATGTAGAAGATTTGTTGAAGTTGTTTCAGCATTTGAGGAAATATCATCTCAGCTTGAATCCAAATAAATGTACCTTCGGTGTTCGATCGGGATAATTGTTGGGTTTCATTATTATCCAGAAAGGAATTGAAGTTGACCCTGATAAAGTCAAAGAAATTCAAGAGATGCCAGCCCCGAGAATTGAAAAACAAGTCAGAGGGTTCCTCGGGCATTTGAATTATATTTCCAAATTCATTTCCCACATGACTGCAACATGTGAACCGATATTTAAGTTGTTAAAGAAAGATCAAGGTTGTGTGTGGATGGATGACTGCCAAAGGGAATTTGAAAGTATTAAAGAATATTTGCTTGAACCTCCTATCTTGCTCCCTCCTGTTGAAGGAAGATCGTTGATTATGTATCTGACAGTGTTAGATAAATCCATGGGTTGTATTATGGGACAACAAGATGAAACAGGGAAGAAAGAGTACGCCATTTATTATCTCAACAAAAAATTTCACTGATTGTGAGTCGCGGTATTCCATGCTGGAAAATACATGTTGTGCTATGGCCTAGGCGGCAAAAACGTTTGCGGCAGTATATGTTGAATCACACTACTTGGTTGATCTCCAAAATGGATCCAATCAAGTGCATTTTTGAAAAGCCTGCTCTTACTGGGAGAATTACCCGTTGGCAGATGTTGTTATCTGAATATGACATCGAATATCGCACTCAAAAAGCTATTAAAAGCAGCGTGTTGGCAGATTATTTTGCTCACCAACCAGTTGAGGATCATCATCCTGTGAAGTATGAATTTCCTAATGAGGATTTGATGTTTCTGAAAGTGAAGGATTGCGATGAACCATTTCCTGAGGAAGGTCCTGATCCTGAATCTCATTGGAGTATGATATTTGATGGAGCTCTGAATGCTTATGGTAAAGGAATTGGTGTTGTGATTGTCACTCCACATGGATCGCACATTCCTTTTACTGCAAGGTTGACATTTGATTGTACTAATAATATGGAATAATATGAGGCTTGCATCATGGGTCTCGAGGAAGCTATTGATATTAGAATTAAAATTCTAGATGTGTATGGTGATTTAGCTTTGGTAATAAACCAGATTAAAGGAGATGGGATACTCGTCACCCCGGCTTGATCCCTTACAAAGATTATGCTAGAAGGTTGTTACCCTTATTTAATAGAGTTGAATTCTATCACATTCCTAGAGATTAAAATCAAATGGCGGATGCTCTGGCAACTCTGGCTTCTATGTATCAAGTGAATACTTGGAATGATATACCTCGAATTATGGTTCGACGACTGGATAGGCCCGCTCATGTGTTTATAATAGAAAAGGTAGCAGATGAGAAACCTTGGTATTATGATATCAAGCATTTTCTCCAAACTCAGGAATACCTGATTAGCGCATCGAATAAAGATAGAAAGACATTGAGAAGATTGGCTGGCAGTTTCTTCCTCGGGGAAAATGTGTTGTACAAGAAAAATTATGATATGGTCTTGCTCAGATGCGTGGATAGGCACGAAGCAGACATGTTGATGCATGAGGTTCCTGAAGGTTCATTTGGCACTCATGCCAATGGACATTCGATGGCTAAAAGGATGCTAAGGGCAGGTTACTATTGGCTGACAATGGAATCTGGTTGTTACAAATTTGCAAAGAAGTGTCATAAATGTCAGATTTATGCGGACAAGGCTCATGTGCATCCGACACTTCTCAATATTATTTCTTCCCCTTGGACTTTCTCTATGTGGGGTATTGACATGATTGGAATGATAGAACCCAAAGCTTCGAATGGACACTGTTTTATCTTGGTAGCAATTGATTACTTCACCAAGTGGGTGGAGGCTGCTTCATATGCTAATGTTACTAAGCAGGTGGTTGTGCGCTTCATTAAGAATAATCTTATATATCGGTATGGTGTGCCGAACAGAATTATCACTGACAATGGCTCGAATCTGAACAACAAAATGATGACAGAACTGTGTGAAGAATTCAAGATTGTCCATCACAACTCATCTCCGTACAGGTCAAAGATGAATGGGGTTGTTGAAGCTGCTAATAAGAATATCAAGAAGATTATCCAGAAAATGGTTGTTATTTATAAGGATTGGCATGAAATGCTACCTTTTCCTTTGCATGGATATCGAACATCTATCCGAACTTCAACAGGAGCAACCCCGTTCTCCCTTGTGTATGGAATGGAAGTTGTGCTCCCAATCGAGGTTCAGATTCCCTCTTTGTGAGTGATAATGGAAACCAAGTTGTCAGAGGCTGAATGGGTCCAGAACAGGTTTGACCAATCGAATTTGATGGAAGAGAAGAGAATGACAGCTTTGTGTCATGGACAATTATATCAAAAAAGGATGAAGAAAGCTTTTGATAAGAAGGTCAAACCACGTGAATTCACAGAGGGCGACCTCGTGCTCAGGAAGATCAAGTCTTTTAATGCTGATTCTAGGGGCAAGTGGACTCACAATTTTGAAGGCCCATATGTTGTTAAGAAATCCTTCTCTGGCTATGCATTAATTCTTGAAACTATGGATGGCTAGGAGTTCCCACGTCCCATGAATGTTGATGCAGTCAAGAAATACTTCACCTAAAGAAATAAAAGAACATCTCGCTAAGTTGAAAACCCGAAAGGGTGGCTTAGGCAAAAAAAGAGCGTCTCGGTAGGCCGAAAACCCGAAAGGGAGGTCTAGGAAAAAAATTAGAGACATAAACAAAATAAATTTCCCGCTAAGTTGAAAACCTGCAAGGGCAGCTTAGGCAAAATTTAGGGACTTTCTTGGTAAGTAACTACATCAAACAAGACTTGATCATTGTAGCAACAATCTTCTCGGATCCTCATCACACTTCAATAGAAGATGCTGCTCAAGATTTCAAAATTTGTTAGAGGGGATAGTGGTCATTGTATCTCGATGTATCTTTTCCATTATATATTACCATTTTCCGAACTTTGTAATTATCCATGGAGTCTCGCCATTTGCATACTACCATTCTATTAATGAAATTTGAGCTTTTACCTAATTCTTTGTACTTATTTTATTTAGCTTGCAAAGACTCCTTTTATGATTGATAATAAATTTCAAAGAGAAAAGATTAAATAACAAGATTGATTTTCAAAAAGAATTTACAATTTGCTTTTACTTTAAAATTTGTGATGCAAGAGAAACAACAAAAGTGGTGATCCTTGGAATGGACGAACTCCAGTTGCTTTTAAGAAGTTTTGTTTCCAGGGGAAGTTTTTCTCAAGATGTTTTTGTTGTATTGGAGAAGTTGGTACAATAATGACTCTCGAAGAACACGGGCCTATGTTTTCCCAAATGAAGTCGGCACAAATCCCCCAGTTAATGTTTTATTGATTTGATGTCTGTCTGCTCTACTTGAAATTGATTTTTCAAGTCCCCAGTAGAGGCATTACTTTTGAAAATATTTGATTCCCCGTTAAAGTCTGAGTGCTACTCCTTGGTGAATCCTGGAGAAGGATGTTATATCCCTGTATCTGTACTATTTCGTCACTATACTATGACTCTCCCCGGTGAAGTTAAGCCGCGAAATAGGATTTTGTTTCTGCAATTGGTGCTTACTTTTTCTTGGAATGATCATCTGTACTATATCTGTATCGAGTTTGTTTTGTCAGCATATACACGATAACACTCCTACATTCATACATACGTCATGCATAGCTAAAATTTGCAAATCATTTCTCATTCACATTCGTTAATATTTTGTTGACATATTGCCCTATTTTGCAGAGTTATGTTTTACTCTCTCCAATAGAGTGTTGGCCTTAAGCAGAAAGCGTATATTCTTTCAATTTCCCCACTGAGTTATCTCCCGTGGAAGATTTTTTCTTTAGCCTTCTTGTACAGCTCTTTGTCTGGATGATTTGGGTTTCCCTCTTGAGTTTATTTCTCAAAGGAAGTGTTCCAGACGACTGTCTCATTCCAGTTTATTTATGGTTTGAATTTTCGATCCTCGGCAATATTATTACTTTGGATTTCTGCAAGCTTCGAGCATTGGTTTGAGAATGTGCATTTATTTTGCACGAGAAGACCTTTATCTCCTCAAGCAAGAATATATTGGCATTTCCCAGGAAGTCATATTACTCTCCCCGAAAATCATTTTTTTACAATCCTTCCTATAACAACAAGTAGCAGGTATCTTTATTTGAGCAACCTGTACTTCCCTGTAAAAGTCGACGTAACCTTTTTACTATCTTCTCTATGAATGGATAATTTGCAGTCCGTTTCCAAATTACTCCAGTGGATGGCAAGACTTTCAATATCGCAGAGACAATTCATTGTGAAATCTTTGCAAGTGGTAGTCTCTTTCTTTGAGGCAGCTTATATGTTACCCTTTCCAGGCAGAGTTCCTTGGTTAAAGAAGAAGTTGAGACCTGTTCTAGGTGAAATTCAAGAATTTTGGGGAAACTTGTTATCTTTTTGCTACCCTTAGTGAACATTGGCAGCTCATCGTCAGTGAACGGTGGTGCTATGATATATTTTCTCTCAACCTTCAGTGAAAGTTGGTAGGTCACCTTCAGTGAAAGTTGGTGATTGTTATATTTTTTCTATCCTCAATGAACGTTGGTAGTTCATCGTCAGTTAATGGCGGTGCTATGATATATTTTATCTCCTCCTTCAGTGAAAGTTGGTAGGTCACCTTCAGTGAAAGTTGGTGATTGTCATCTTTTTGCTACCCTCAGTGAATGTTGGTAGTTCATCGTCAGTGAATGGCAGTGCTATGATATTTTCTCTTTCTACCTTCAGTGAAAGTTGGTAGGTCACCTTCAGTGAAAGTTGGTGATTGTTATCTTTTTGCTACCCTCAGTGAATGTTGGTAGTTCATCGTCAGTGCACGGAGGTGCTATAATATATTTTCTCTCTACCTTCAGTGAAAGTTGGTAGGTCACCTTTAGTGAAAGTTGGTGCTTTTTATCTTTTTGCTACCTTTAGTAAACGTTGGTAGTTCATCGTCAGTGAACGGAGGTGCTATGATATTTTCTCTTTCTACCTTCAGTGAAATTTGGTAGGTCACCTTCAGTGAAAGTTGGTGATTGTTATCTTTTTTCTACCCTCAATGAACGTTGGTAGTTCATCGTCAATGAACAGCGATGCTATGATATTTATTTTCCTTCTACCTTCAGTGAACGTTGGTAGCTCACCGTTAGTGAACATTGGTGTTGTTATTTCTTTCCTCTTTCTACCTTCAGTGAAAGTTGGTAGTTTCGCCTTCAGTAGGAGTTGGTGTATCCTTTGACCTATTTTACCATCCTCTATGAGTCAGGTCTTTTGATCCACCAGTGATTTATTTTACTGGTCGGGTTGCTCTCTTGTTTATTTATTACATCCCCAGTGGTGTTTTGCGTCCCTTTGGAGTTGTCCATGTGCATTCATATTCATAAGCATTGCATGGCATCTTAGGGCCAAAAATAGGGTTTGTTTTAAATTTAAGTATCTTCGATCGCATCGACATTAAGATTTTTAACCTTCGTATCTCTGGATAGAAGAAACTTAAATAAGGGAAGCTGTTGTACCCCAATTTTTCCCCTAAGATCCCTTCATCATACCATATTGGTTCAATCACAACAAGATCACATTAGGGCTTTTGGTCCTCCTCACCACCTTTAGCTTTGCTCTTTGAGGAATCACCAAGCACCTTGACTTGTTTTCTTTTGTGGTCATGAATATTTTGTCTTGATTTTTCCTTTTAATTAATAAAATGCAATGTTGGTTTGTCTTGCTTGTTACTAATGTAGGTAAAGGAAATGAGATTTAGCAAGTTGCTCCATGGGTTCATGAGTTTATTTACATGCCCTAGTCAATAAAGCTTGGGAAGTTCAAACCTCACCATTGGATTTGTTTTGGAAGAAATAACATGGCAAGGTTATTTTGGTTCACCACATTTCAAGGTTATCAAATTTGATTCAAAAGTACAAGGGGTTAGCTGAAGAAGTTGTCATGCTTGGACAAGGCTTTGTTCCCATTGGTCACAAGTGCATATTTCTCTCAATTCTCAAGATATGGAAGTGGTTTTGGTGGCTATGAGTTCTCATTTTCATCCTCAACAACTTCTATTTACAAAGCATGTGTTGGTACACGAAGTTTGTTCAAAAGTGTCAAGGTTCATCAAAGCATTTTCTTGATCTAGGAGCTAGGGTTTTGAACTTCAAAGAAGCATATCTTGCTCATCTTTTGGTATTTTTGAGTGATTCCAAAAACATCCTTCTCTTTAAAGGGTTATCAACAAATCACTTAAAAAGTTTAAAGGAGTTTTCATGTGGAAGAAACTTGATGATGAAGAAAGATTACAAGTCCTCCAGATGAGCCCCCATTTTCTCATATGTGACTTCAAATGATCATAGCTTGGTCTATTTTTATCACCTTGAGCCCATTATTTTTCCATAATGATCTTGAGGATGTGAAATTTATGCCTTCTTTTATGTGCAAAGTAAGAAAATGGATGGAAGATTCCCTAAGGATACAAAAGATTATAGGTCATTTCATGATTATTTGCCAACTTCAACAACTCATAACTCTCTCCATTTTTGAAGATTTTGAATGGTTCAAGTTTCAAAATGTCATTCAAGAAGTCTATTTCATGCCATCTTTTTTGGTCAAGAGCAAATTCCAAGTGGAAGGCCATGTTTGGATGCAAAACATTATAGGTCACTTTTGAAGAAAGATTTGAAATATTTCTAAGTATGAAAAGTCAACCTTTTTCCCCCAACTTTGACTCAATGCAACTTTTAGCTCAAGCATCCATTTGATTCCATTCTTTTTCCATTGCAAAGCTTGTAATCTCATCTTTCTAAAGCATCAAGAATCATGGCCTAAGACCCCTTGAGCTGAGAATGCCATTGATTTGAACTTGGTAACTTGGAACTGAAGTTTCTTCAAAAGTCAGAATTTGAAATTATTGGTTTAGCTTCTAAACACTTTGTTTTTGCGCGTTTTTGTCTCTAAACATGTTTAGTGAACTTCCAGAAGTGGTTAGCACAACAAAACACGTGTTTTGGATGAGTTTTGATCAAATTGGAAGTCACACTTTTCTTGTTTGCAACTTCACACGATTTCCTTCCAAACTTCACCATTTCACACGCTCGGACATTCCATTTGATTCCATAAAAATAGAGGGTCATCCCCCATTCATTTCCTCAAGCTTGGATAGCCAAAATCACCCTTCCAAACTTGTTACATAACTCAGAATTTTGCAACTTCGAAATCTATTTTCAAGCCTTTTTCAATCCAATTTTTCCATCAATTTACCTTCCTTGATCTTCCCTGAAGCTAACAATATAATTACATTCAAGAATTGTGCCCTATATTGCTCCATAGAAGTCCAGTTTCAGAGCTATGCAACTCAACTTCAATAGGTAGATTCCTTCATCAATTCTTCAAAACTTTGATATCATTGTGATGCTCTCGTTGCCCTGGTTCTAGTTGCAACACTTACTTTTGTTTGGAAACTTATTTTGACCATGAAATTCTAAATCCCTTTTCAAAACTTTCTTTCCAAATTGCTAGAGTTACAATTTATATAAATTTATCGCGAAGGTGTGGTTGTCTTCGTCTTGAAGAGACGAAGCGAATGACATATGTATCGTGCTCTAATTTTACAGATAGAGTAACTTGGTTTTGGGACTGGCTGGAGGTTGAAGATGACCAACGTGTCATCCTTCAACCAATGAAACAGCGCCATTTGGATTTTTTGAATTTCTGATTTACATTTGATTCAGTGCTTTATTCACTAATGACCATGATATGCACAACGCGCCAGATCCCTTGGATTTGATTACTAATGCGTTTTGACTCTCATCCAATGGTCCACATATTTTTGACTTTATTTTTCTTTTCTGATTTTTATATTTAATTGTTTTAAATTTCAAAAAATCATAGAAAATTCATTTTTAGTCAAAACAATCTGAAAAAATTATGAAAAATATTTTTGATTTTTCTCTTTCTGATTTTTATTTTTTCACAATTTTATTTTGTGTTTTGATATTTTTTTATAAATTTCCACTTTATTTGATTTGTTTTAAATGTTTAAAAATACTTTTATGCTTTTTTAAATTTTGAAAAAATTATGGAATGATCCAATGATATTGTGACAAATATTGGTGACCTCATTTATTTTTTATTTCTTACTTTGTTATTTTTTTAAATCATTTTTGGTTTATTTTACTCATTTATTTTAATTTTAAAAATAGTTTCTGACTTTTAAAAAATTACCAAAAATTTTATAAAATTATTTTAGTTCATTTATGATTTTTCTACGGTCTTACTTTTATTTTCTTGATTAATTTGAATATAGTTGATATTTTTTCTCTTTTATTTCTATTTTAAAACATTTTTAAAACCATTTTATATATATATATTAAATGCAATATTATTTTGTGATTATTTTCTTGCTGATCTTGGATTAAATTTTTGGTTATGAACTTTGTTAACATCATTGGATCCATGGTGTTGAGTCTAACTCCACAAAAATGGATGAATGATTTTAATAATAGTTTGATTTAAATTTAATTCAAATATGGTTTGTATATTCTTTCCCACCCCTCTTCATCTTGTCCCTTTCTCATTGCACTAAGTGGTATTGGAGCATGATCTCTATATCATGTCTCAAAACAAATGGTGCATAGATTTCTATTGACCAGCCTCAAAATAGGTGCGACTTCTATATAAGTCCACTTACGATTGCTTAACATAACGCTAAATTTTGTTCCGATTAGAGTAAATAATAATTTGTGGCCCAAACCTATGCTTGTAAGCCCAAGTATGTTAATTTGATCTCTTTGATCCAATAACCTTGAGATTCATTGTGTGGAGGATTTGGTTCTACCAATCCTCTAATGAATCTATAACACTTTTGGTCAACGTGGATCACTTAAACATTGTTGATCATTAAATGATACTTTTGAGGATTCTAAATGGATGATATACTTGATAAAAAGAAAATGCAACTTGTTGTGTGGAGGCTTTGGTTCTACCAATCCTCTATTGAGTTCCAAATGCAAGTTTCAAGATGATCAACCAACTAACCACTAATTATTAAATTGTTTTTACTTTATGCCCTTTTATTTTTTATGCTTTATAAACCATTTACTTTAAGCATTACATCTCATGTCATTTTTATTTTTCTCACTTGAGCCTTTTCTTTTCTCTTCTAAGACACCTAATAATCAACATGAACCATAAAAAACTTGAACGATACTTGGAATATTTGGTTACTATCCTTGGCATTATGGAGTATTGGACTTATTGGACTTAGGATTAGAAACCCTGGCCTATGTTAGAGACCTTGGGACCTTAATTGATATTTTGTCTGGAGTTCTTGAGGTTTACCTCAAGACATTGGGTTGTTTGTTTATTTTGTGTGCAGGTTATTGTGATTACATTCCTTGTTTATAATCTAGAATTCACCCGTATACAACCGTTACTCTGACCATTTTTTTATGAAGACTTAATACACTTGAAGTTTGGTTCTCATAAGAGATCTAGTATCTTTCCTTGCTTGGTTTCAATCCAGAGAATGGGAATTTTATCTTGGCTCATAATGTCAAGTATTGGCTTCTTGTTGGTTAGATGGTTCTTATCCCTAGCTTTTACCTTATGCTTTAGGATAGCCTCTTCTTCTCCTCTCATCTTCTTAAATTTCAAAAAATATTCTCACTCCTTTTGAAAACTCTTCTTATTTTTAAAATTGAACTACTTTCATAATAAACTTGGACTTAGGTCCATGCATTTTCAAAACATCTTTCACAAATAAACTTCAATCAACATTAATAAAACCTTGACATTTTTTTGTGAGAATATTAAAAGTCAATCAATCTCATTTCAAACTATTTTTGCCACTTTGGCTTTTTACTTTAAAAACTTTTCTCAAAAGAGCGGACTCTTGTCAATCTTTGTAGTGACGCAAACAACTATACTTCTACAATATGTAGTAAAGAGATATATTTTCCACTTGGGTGTTGAGTGAGACATTGTTGATTTTTAAAAAATCCAAGCCATATCCTCCACTTTGAGATGATGCAAATTCTCCTTTCTCATTATTGTGGGTAGTAAGTATGTTTTTTCCACACGGACAATGACGATGATGTCTTATCTCATAAAATTAACCAACATACTTGTGTTTTAAAAAATTTCAAAGGTGAACTATGTGTACCCTGATCCCCTATTGCACGAAAGGTGGTACTGTTGGCTCCTAAATTCGACACCCTTGTTTTTATTAATATAAGCCATTAAAGCTGAAGGATGGTTTCGACCAGCTGGTTCTGTCGAAATGCTCGTCAGAAGATGGCAATGTACTTAGAGAATTTCTTCTAAGTAGGAATCTTGTTGCCTTCGACGTCGAAGGTGCTTCTCGACGAAGGCGTTCGATTGCTCAGAGTGGAACGATTTGAGATTAAAATGTTTGGAGGGAAAACGGTTCCCAGCGGTTACCAAGTGCAACGTGCCAAGATCTGGAGCGTCGAACGCTGTGAACGTGCCAAGTGGAGTCATCTCGAAGCAGCGTAACTGCCCGACGGTTACTTGGGATGTGTTTAGTATAAATATTAGTAGTTCACGCAGTTTTTCGCGTGTGTTCACAATTATATACAAGTTACTCATATAGATTCGAGTACCCAACGTGAGAGAAAGAATTGTTGAGAATGTATGTGTGAAACACCACTTTAATTAATCAAAGTCATTTATTTTCCAGAAACTTTACTTGCTTTCTCCTTTACTTTTCCAGTCGAAGCCTTTCATTTCAAGCCTTTCTTTATTCTATCAAGTTTTCTTCTTCATGCAATTTACATAAAGCTTCTTTATTTTCTCGTCATTTAACCATTATCAAACTTAGTCAAAACCCCAAAATCAACCATGTCTTAGGATCAATCTGATCGATCCTGCGAGTCACCAAATAAGTAACCTTTTGGAAGATCAGCGGTTGTTTACCAATTCCCACGGTAAACAAATTGGCACACCCGGTGGGACCTTGTGTTGATTTTGAAGTTTAACCTTTTTATACAAAATATCATCTTTTTCGAGAAGTATTGCATGTTATTGAGAAGTGGTAGAATATACACTAACAATACCAATACTTCCAGAAGAAGAGAAGCGATGGCGAATACGCCAAACAATAACGAAATCCCAAAAACGAATGTGGGAACAACGGTTATCCCAACCGTAAGTGAAGCGATAACCGCTGGTTCAACACCAGCAGTAACGGTCACAACAACGGGGCCATTACCTCCGTTCATTGGCCCCAGAGTGCCTTTAGGAACTCCCCCACCAAGGGGAAATCCAGGAACAAGGCCTTATGTTCCCCCAGGATTTATGACAGGCGGTCAAAATCGAGAACCACTCTATGGCATGCCAACGTCTGAATTGGCTAGCCTAACGAACGCTGCGTCCACTTTTTCAGACCCTTTAGTGAGTGCCTCTTCGCCACTCCAAGGTTCTGGAGTAGGTATGGCGAACAGAAATAGGACCCAACTCTTAGGAGGAACGTCCCAAGTAGCACATGGCCTTACAAATGCCTCGACAGCAGTCTTGAGGCAACAAATGGACGAAAGCAACCATGATATGGTTCAAATGTTGGCACAAACGTTAAGTACAGTGCTGAATCCTCTAATACAAAACACCACCCAATCGAATCAGCAGATGACAGCGCAAATGACGCGTCTGGCTGACTTCTTTGGGGTACCCCAACCTATTCGACAGCCCCAAAGGGCGCAAATAAGGGGAAACCAAGGTATACTCTTAGAGGAAGAAACCACTATCAACCAAGTCCAGCAGCCTGTCGAAGAAAACCTTAGGGCACGATTGGAGCAGCCTGTCGAAGAACCTAGGGTTATAGCCCCAGAGGTAAGGTTAGTTAACAGAAACCAAAATGCTGACGAAGTAGTTCAGCATATCCAATACCAGAATATGGGTTTGGAAAATAATCTGGCAGCCATGATCGAAAGAATCATGACTCAAAATGGGATGAACATGGGCTTTCATAGGCCCAACTTCACATCCCCACTGTCAGAATATGTGTTACAAACAGACTTACCTCTTAGATGTAAAGTCCCTAAGTTCACTAAATTCTCTGGGGACACGACAAAATCTACTGTCGAACATGTGGCGAGATACTTGATCGAAGCAGGAGATATTTCAAACAACGAAAACCTGAGGATCAAGTACTTCCCAAGTTCTTTAACAAAGAACGCTTTTACTTGGTTTACAACTCTTCCCCCCAATTCGATCCATCATTGGACCCAGTTGGAGAGATTGTTCCATGAGCAATTCTACATGGGACAAACAAAGATAAGCCTGAAAGAATTGGCCAGTGTAAAGAGACGTTTCACTGAACCTATAGACGAATATCTAAATAGGTTTAGGTTGCTCAAAGCAAGATGCTTTACGCAAGTGCCAGAACATGAGTTAGTCGAAATAGCCGCAGACGGATTAGATTATTCCATTAGGAAGAAGTTAGACACTCAATACCTGAGAGACATGGCCCAATTGGCCGATAGAGTTCGACAGGTAGAACGCCTTAAAGCTGAGAAAGCCAAGGCAACGAAAACTCATAAAAGAGAGAGGATAGCGTATGTCGAGATGGATGACGAAGATCCAGAAACCTTCGACGAAACTATAACCGTCGAAGAAGGCGAGGTCGATTTAGCGGAACTAAAACAAGGGCCACCATACTCTTGCAAACTGTTAGTCCCCTCAAGTGGAAAAAATCCCACGGGTCCAGAAAGGACCAACGATAGGTTCCCCAAAAAGACTTATAGTTTTGATATTACAAAATGTGATGAAATCTTTGACTTGCTTGTAAAAGATGGCCAAATGATAGTACCCCCAGGGGTAAAAGTGCCTCCTCTTGATCAAAGAAAGAAGAGAGGCTTTTGTAAATATCATAATTTTCTGGGCCATAAAACGTCTCAATGTTTTCTTTTCAGGAATCTTGTGCAAGACGCTTCCGAAGAAGGGAGGTTGAAGTTTGCTGACAAGACCCCCATGACTGTGGACTCTAACCCGTTGCAGGCTGAAGCCCATTATGCTGAACCTTCAGAGGTGAACGTGATCGAGGCATCCAGAAGCCAGTCGAAGAGGCCAGGAATCACAATGGTCGAAGTCTCAAAGGACCATGTCAACATGCCAATCTTTGGCAGTTTTTCTGGGAATCTATCCAGAAAGACAATTGAAGTGGTCCAAAAGGCGGTCGAAAGCCCAAAGCTGGAGACAGTTGGAGCCCAAAAATCTGGAACAAAACCCAGTTCTCACTTGGCTGCAGTTCAAGGCCAGACAGAGGACTTGGAGATTCAGATGAAGCAGTTGACTCTTGCCACCAAAGATACCATGAATGTCAACATGGTCGAAGTCTCTGAACCAAAAGCATCAGAGGAGGCCATGAGGCAAGAACAAGCCAACAAAACTTCTTTCCCTCGGGAAAATGAAAATCTGGCAGATTTCCTGCAAAGATGCCAGAAAAAGAAGTCAGAAGTGATGCTGTGTCCTCGATGCAGTTCAATCTTCGACAAAAAAGCTACTGAACATATTCAAGGTGTAAGAGCAGCAAATAGAAAAAGGGAGAGTGTTGATACTCGACATGACCCCAGAAGAGCCTCCCAAAGGGGTTCAAATCAAGAAAAGAGGCCACTGACTTTCAGGCCTCCGACTAATGTGCCAGTAGATACATGGTACAAAACATCGGGTCGAAAGAGGCCAAGCGAGGAAAGATGGCACTCCTTCGAAGTGCCAAGAGGTTCATCTTTTATACATAAGAAAGAGCCTCAGGTTGCTACCCCTAAAATGACACAGGTATCAAGCAACTACAAAGGCAAGAATCCCATGTCTCGATCTCAATGGAGGAGATACCAGAGGCGACGAAAAGCTGAAAGGGAAGCTGCTAATGAACCAAAGGCAGAAACCAGTTCAAATGTTCCTCAGAGAAAGCAGAGGAAGCCTCTGGAAAGAGAACCAGTAACCAATAGGTTAGTCTGGCCTAACCAGGGTGAAGTCGATAACGAGGATGGCTCTGAGTTTGATGACACTTTAGATATCATGGTGAACATAGTCTCAGTTTTGCCCAGAGAGTTCAACCGCCAGGTGGAGGTCGAAACAAGTAACTAGGAAGTTGAACAAGAAATGGCCAAGCATAGGCCAGTGTGCTATTTCGTCATGGATAATGGCGCTACTGAAGAGCAGAATGGGTTCTTCGAACCTCCTACAGAGGCGATGAAAAATCACCTTAAGCCTTTATTTATAAGGGCTAAACTCGAAGAAACCACAGTAAATAAGATCTTGGTAGATTGTGGGGCAACCATCAACATCATCCCTCACTTTATGCTAAGAAAAATAGGCAAAAGTGATGAGAACATCAAGCCTCACAACATGGTCCTGTCGAATTATGAAGGCGGCATAGGGACCACTATGGGTGTGATCCAATTGGACATCAAGGTGGGGTCTATCCTTCGACCAACTATGTTTATGGTCATATCGGCCAAACCTAACTATAATCTTTTGTTGGGCCGTGAATGGATTCATGGTGTTGGAGTTGTACCATCATCAATGCACCAGAGGTTACTACTATGGCGTCCTGATGGAATGGTCGAAAACATAGAAGCGGACCAAAGCTATTAACTGGGCGAAGTAAATCACCTAGGGCTGGCAGACTTCGACAAGAACCTGGCTCACATTGGGCCATGCCCAACACCTGACTTCGACTTGGCGCCAGCGCCAAATACTTTTTGTTCCCTATACCTGCACCCTGAGCATGGTTTTCAATGGGATAGAGAAGACTTGTCCCACATTGACTTTAGTGGGTTAACTGATATCCAACCAACTGGTTGGGGAAGTGAATTCAGTGACAATGACTGAGTCACAATCACTGCAACGAATTTCGGCTTACGTAGCCGAAACAAAGATAATAACGGCTCTCGAAGCCGAAGTAAAATATATGGCCACACAGGCCAATGATCAAGAGTTACCTTCTGCAGGTCCTGGAAAAGACTTCGATCCAGAACCTCCTGATATCATGCCAGAAGGGATGAAGGAACAAAGGCTCGACGCCATCTACGACGATGAGCCTTTGGGATTCGAAAAGGACCCCTTAGCGAATAACATCAAGATGCTAGCGCAGGATCCTTTAGAAGAAATTAACTTGGGCGAAGGGTTAGAGAAAAGACCAACTTACATTAGCGCGAAAATTAACCCAGAACTCAGGTTGGAAGTAATCCCATTGTTAAAAGAGTTCAAGGACTGTTTTGCATGGGATTACGACGAGATGCCTGGTCTCGACAGAGGATTGGTAGAACTTCAGTTGCCAATCAAACCTGGGAAGAAGCCAATCAAGCAAAGTCCAAGACGCTTCGCTCCAGAAATACTGTCGAAGATCAAAACGGAAGTCGAAAGACTGCTGAAGTGCAAATTCATACGCGTTACGAGGTATGTCGAATGGATTACAAACATTGTGCCAGTGATTAAGAAAAATGGTACATTGAGGGTGTGCATAGATTTCAGAGATTTGAATGCTGCTACACCCAAAGATGAATATCCTATGCCTGTGGCGGAAATGCTAGTCGATTCTGCCGCTGACTACGAGTACCTGAGTATGCTCGATGGTTATTCAGGATATAATCAAATATTCATTGCTGAAGAAGATGTGTCGAAAACAGCTTTTCGATGCCCTGGGGCTTTAGGCACTTACGAATGGGTAGTGATGCCTTTTGGCCTAAAGAACGCTGGGGCAACATATCAGCGAGCAATGAATTCTATCTTCCATGATTTTATTAACACTTTTATGCAAGTATATATTGATGACATTGTTATAAAATCTGTTTCCAGGAAGAACCATATAGACCACCTTCGACAGTCATTCGAAAGAATGAGAGAACATGGTCTGAAGATGAACCCTTTGAAGTGTGCATTCTGTGTAAAAGCTGGAGATTTCTTGGGCTTCGTCATCCACAAGAAAGGAATCAAAATCAACCAGAACAAGACGAAGGCAATTCTGGAAGCGAAAGCGCCAGCGAACAAAAAGGAATTGCAATCTCTGCTGGGCAAGATAAATTTCCTGAGGAGATTCATATCTAACCTAAGTGGGAAAGCTCAAGCCTTTTCACCCTTACTTCGCCTGAATAAGGAAAGGTTCGACTGGGGGCAAGAGCAACAAGAAGCCTTCGACAAAATCAAAGGGTATCTCACAAAGCCACCTATTTTGGTGCCTCCTTGCAGCAACAGGAGTATGAGATTGTACATAGCTGCATCCGAAAAAACTTTGGGAAGCATGTTAGCCCAAGAAGATGAAAATGGAGTCGAAAGACCCATTTACTATCTTAGTAGAGTTTTGAACGATGCAGAAACTAGATATAGCGAAGTTGAAAAATTGTGTCTATGTCTGTATTTCTCTTGTACAAAGCTCAAACAATATATAAAACCAGTTGATGTGTATGTTTCATCTCATTTTGATGTTTTCAAGTACATGTTGTCGAAACCCATCTTGCACAGTCGAATTGGCAAGTGGGCGCTAGCATTAACTGAATACTCCTTGACCTTTATGCCTCTTAAGGCAGTGAAAGGACAAGTGGTGGCAGACTTTATAGTCGACCACTCAATTCAAGTTGAGAGTATTAATTATGTGGAGATAGAGCCTTGGAAATTCTACTTCGATGGTTCTAGCCATAAAGATGGAACAGGAGTAGGAGTCTTGATTATTTCTCCAGAAAAAATTCCAACAACATTCAAGTACAAGATATCAGGTTCTTGTTCGAACAATGAGGCTGAGTATGAAGCTCTAATTACTGGCCTTGAGATATTGTTGGAATTGGGGGCAACTCGAGTCGAAATAATGGGAGACTCTGAGTTAGTCATTAAGCAAATCACAAAAGAATATAAATGCATAAGAGAAAATCTCATTATGTACTTTGTGATAGCAAATCGTTTATTGAAAAAATTCGAAATGGTCAACATTCGACACATACCCAGGTTGGAAAATCAAATAGCCAACGATTTGGCACAAATTGCATCTGGGTACAAAATTTCAAAAACGAGATTGCAAAGAGCAATCTAAGTTCGGGAGAAAATAAAAGCAACTTATCTGTCACCAACAGACTTGGAATCGACAAGACTAGGGTATGCTGATCAAAGGAACTTCGAAATTTCATTCATAGACAATTTGTCAGAGCAAGATTGGAGGAAACCCATTGTGGATTATCTACAAAATCCAGCAGCTTCGACAGAACGAAAAACAAAATATAGGGCGTTGAGTTATGTACTCATGGGTAATGAGTTATTTAAAAATACGCCTGAAGGGGTGTTGCTAAAGTGTTTAAGTGAAACTGAAGCATACATAGCCCTTTCGACTACGCACGCTGGAGCATGTGGGGCTCACCAAGTAGGCCATAATATGAAATGGTTGTTGTTTCGACAAGGACTATACTCGACCACCATGTTGAAAGATTGTGTCGAGTTCGCCAAGGGTTGCCAAGAATGTCAAGTCTTTACAGGCATCCAGCATGTACCAGCAAGCGAACTTCACTCGATAGTGAAACCTTGGCCCTTTAGAGGATGGGCGTTGGACCTTATTGGAGAGATTCGACCAGCATCATCAAAGAGCCAGAAGTATATACTGGTAGACATTGATTATTTTACTAAGTGGATCGAAGCTATTCCTTTAGTCAATGTAGACCAAGAAAATGTCATTGAATTTATTCAAAAGAACATTATCTTTAGATTTGGAATCCCTGAAACTATAACTACTGATCAAGGATCAGTTTTCACCGGTCGAAAGATGCAGAAACTCGCTCAGGAAATAGGCTTTAAACTCCTAACATCAATGCCTTATTATGCACAGGCAAACGGTCAAGTCGAAGCAGCGAACAAAATAGTGATTGGCTTGATAAAAAAGCATGTTGGGAAGAAGCCAAAAAATTGGCATAAGACGTTAGACCAGATCTTGTGGGCCTGTCGAACGTCCCCAAAAGAAGCCATAGGTACAACACCATATAGGCTAACTTTTGGTCATGACACAGTGTTGCCAGCGGAAATTTGTCTTCAATCTGCAAGGGTTCAGAGACACCATGATATCCCCTCTGAAGTTTATTGGGATATGATGTTAGACGAACTAGTAGATTTAGACGAAGAAAGACTGCACGCTCTCGACCTACTAAGGATTCAGAAGAAAAGAGTAGAAGACTCTTACAATAAAAAAGTGAAACCTAAGGCATTCTCGCCTGGAGAATTAGTTTGGAAGGTGATTCTTCCCATGGATCGAAGGGATCGAAGCATGGGAAAATGGTCACCCAAATGGGAAGGACCATTCAGAATTATCCAAACCTTTTCTGGTGGAGCTTATGAAGTCGAAGAGTTAGGTGAAGATAAAAGGCTCTTGAGAGTAAATGGCAAATATTTGAAAAAGTATAAACCCATGCTCCAAGAGATCAAAATAAACAGCAAGTAATGACTAAATTAACCATAAATAAGCCAAAATGGAAAATTTTATAAATTAGCCAAAATGGCGACATTGTCAAATACATATTACAATATATGGTTAAAGGGCTGAGTCAATCAGAAGGGGATAGAATCTTTGAGTCGAAGGTACTTGGCCTGCTGCAACTCCAGTCTTTTGTTGCACAAGGCATTCGCCTGGGAAAGCTTGGCAATTTGGTCATCGAAGGCTTGGGCTTTCTCAACAAACTCTAGGCCTTGTGTGACTTCAGCTTGGCTCTCTGTGTCTGAAACGGTCGAGAGAAGCTCCTCCTTGCGCTTCGTATTAGCATTCATCTTGGCCTCCAGCTCTTCGATTTGCGCCTTTATGGAGGCATTGTCTCGATCTATGACGTCAATTTCTTCTTGCTTAGATGCTTTCTGCTTCGACAACTCTGCAATTCGAGAAGTCGTCTCAGCTACTGCAGTCCAGGAAGAAGAACTTTTGCCATATAACGCTTCGAGCTGGCTGTTGAAGCCCCTCTGTCGTCGATATTCTGCTGAGAGTTGATCAACAATGGAGTATAACTCCATGATGAAGCTCGAAACCTCTGGAGTCACAGCGAGCAAGTCGACTGCATTCAAAACAGCTCCCAAACACGACGGAGCAGTAGGGTCCCCCTCCAAAGCTTTCATCAAATCTTTCTTGAAGAACTGAGCCTTGACCTTCATCAAAGCCTCATCGAGAGTAGAAGTCTCAGTAGACTTCCCCGATTGAGTAGAAGCCTCCTGACTAAGATCAGAGGAACTTCCCCTGCTCTTGATAATGGCATTCAGATAGCCAATGGGATCAGTTTGCTTCAAGAGTGCTAAGTCTTCTTTGGACTTATGCTTTGTTGAGGTGGTAACCTTTGCAGCAGCGTTGTCTTGGGGTTGAAGCTGTTGAGCAGCGTCTGCATCGACATGACTATCTTCGACCTGAAGTTCAGCAGTGCCAGCATCAGCATGATCCCCTTCGTCATGTTGTTCCTCCGACAGATCGACCACTTGAATCTCCTTTGGCTGTTGTTCTTCTGTTTCAGCTTTGGCTTCATCGTTCGCCAATTCCTTCTCTTGTGGCCTACTGAGTTCAGCAGAGTCTAGTGTTTCAGAAGTCTTTGGTGCTGAACTTTCAGTGGTTTCCTGAAATAGAAGGGGAAGAATCTTCTAGTTTAGAAAGAGACACAATCGAACGTGAGTATCGACACCTGAATTAAAAAATGGTCAGAGAAACTACCTGCAGAGGAACTTCAGCCCCAAGGCTGGAATTATCACTTTCGACAGGTTTATTGAGCAGAACATTTAGATCCTCCTCCGTTGGCTCTTCGATAATCACTGGAGGTGGCCTGGGTTTTCTCTCTGCAACCTTTATTCTGATTGTGGGTCGAGTCTCAGGAGAAGGAGTATCTTTCTTCAGTTTTCTCCGTTTTAGAGGAGCGAGGGGAGAGTCGTCTTCTTCGTCACTCCCAGATTCGACCGTCAGTGCAGGTCGTTTCTTGGGTGAAGGTGCCTGAAAACCAATTGGAGTTCGATTTAGAATGCTACATCGAAAATCAGAATATTAAAACCAGAAGGAAATAATAAAAGTTGGTTACCGGTGCTGAGGGTTTTTTCGAAGGACCTTCCCCCTGATGGCTTGTTATGGTTTTCGCCGGTGCTGGAGGTTTTGTCAAGGGACCTCCTCCCTGATGGCCTTCTGCAGCTTTCTTGGCTGCAGGCTTTCGAACAACTGAAAGAAGACAAGTTATAATTAATAGGCTACCAGTCGAAATGGAAAGACAAAATAATTTGGAGAGTGAACTTACATTTCTTTATTTTGTCAAGGACTAGAACGAAAGACTTCTGAAGTTCGTCCACAAAGTCTTTCTCGTCGAAGAACTCTTCAGCGTAGTAACTCTTCCACCAGTCTTCGAAGGATGGTGAACAGAGAAAGTTAAGTTGATAGTCGAACAGTGAAAGGACTTTTCGACCAGCATACCTGCCGATATGCTTGGTGGCAGCATCTTCAGTATAGTCGTTGCAAAAATATAACATGGATTTCTCCCTAGGAAAAATAGGAGAAGGAAGTGTTTGAATTATACCAAACTGTCGAGAAACCAAGTTTGGTTGGTAAGCGATCAAGCTCAGGTGAGTCTTGGAGCTCTTGAAGCGCAGGGGCATTATTCTAGGTGTGAGAAATGCTTCCCACATTATTGTGTGTTCTTCGACCTGAGGGTCACCTGACGACTTAGGATGGGGCCTCGTGAACCATTCTGGACCAACCTTTCGTCGAGCGAAGGGAGCCATGGTCGAAGCAAATTCTTTTCTTCTTGCAAACATCAAGACGAAGTTTGCAAAAGTCTGTTGAAGCTCCAGCCCATCTTCAGTCGGGGTCAGTAGAGCTAATCTGGTGCCTTCGATACGCCTATTTGCTATCTCCGGAGCTTGCTCATTTATTTGAGTCTTCTGAGGTAAGAAAGACTCGAAAGTGGCATTGAGCCACAGCTGAAGTAGCCAAAAAGGTCCTGCAAGCAACAGACTGGCTCTATTTTCGATGATCTTTAACAGAGTCGCTCCACTGCTGATCGACTCGTACAGATTCGCCAAGATTAATTCTGCCAAACAAATATTTTGGACATGGTGGAGTTGGGTGGCGAGGGTGACCATCTTCTTTGTCACCTGTAAAGACTTTGTGCAGAACACAAAGCGTGACAGCCATAGGGCTAGAAACGCGATATGTTCTACATCCGTCACAGTGGCTGTCGACTTATCATGGTAATGGTTGATATAGGTGGTATAGGTGGGTTTCGTAGCTGAGAATCCAATCTGATCCTCCGACATTTCCTCTGGGTCGAAATAATCCCCAGTGGGTCGAAGGCCGGTGATGGCAGCCACGTCGAAAAGCGTGGGTGTTAGCATTCCACAAGGAAGGTGGAAAGTGAAATGAGTGTAATCCCAGAAAAGCAAGGAGGCTATCAGCATCTTAGGGGAGTAGTTGAGACCCGTCTTCGATAGCATAACTAGGTCGTATATCCCCAGGTCCTTCTAGATCGAAGCCTGGCTTTTTTCCATTTTTTCTAGCCAAGCACTGTAGCCAGGAGTGAGGCTAGGGCTAGACCTGAAAGCCCTAACACCCCTATTGAAGAAGCGAAGATCTATCTTCTCCTTAGCGGGATCTTCGTTGTCCTCTGCATCTTTTTTAGGGCACCTTACAGGTTTGAGCTTTTCAAGCACTGGAAAAAATCTTTTGATCTTCATGGTTTCATCGATGCATGGGGACAACGGGCCAGACATGGCGAAGATTTGGTTGGAGTATCCAACCGGAATCATTAGTTGGTGTGAATAAGCTTCACGCTCAGCAGTTGCTAGGGGTTCAGGAACCCTTCGTTGGCCTGTAGGGGTAACTATGGGGACAATTGAGAAGATCTTGGGTTTAGCATTTCTGGGAGGGATGTTGGAACTAGGAGCGTTGGAGGAACCTGAGGCCATTGTTGAGTTAAGGTTGAAGATGAAGTGAAGAACAAGGTGTTTGCAAGTTTGCAGAGATTTTGTGTTCAACAAGGAAGTTTGAAGGCAGAATAGCGTGAAAACGTCCCACAATGGATACTTAGCGCTATTTATAGTGGTTGGGAAATCCCCAAATTCGAGGCCATTTAATGTTGCAGAAGATAGTGGGACACGTGGCATTCCCCTGTTGACATAGCCGTTCTGCAGAAATGAAAAGGTGCAGCGTGCGCCCTCGTTTTTGGGAAATTGTCATGATGACAATTTGTGAAAAGACATTGGGCACGCTAAACGCCGTACTGAGGTGACGTCTTAGGTACGGATGAAATGATGGCTTTTTCTTGGGATTGTCAGTGGTTGGTAGAAGACAAAAAGTGCGCAGGTTAATTTGTGGCTAAGGATGAAAAACAAGTGTCGAATGGAATCTCAAAGAATGCCTTTTTCTTTTCAACGTCGAAATAAGGCATTCTTGGGGGGCAATTTGTTGGCTCCTAAATTCGACACCCTTGTTTTTATTAATATAAGCCATTAAAGCTGAAGGATGGTTTCGACCAGCTGGTTCTGTCGAAATGCTCGTCAGAAGATGGAAATGTACTTAGAGAATTTCTTCTAAGTAGGAATCTTGTTGCCTTCGACGTCGAAGGTGCTTCTCGACGAAGGCGTTCGATTGCTCAGAGTGGAACGGTTTGAGATTCAAACGTTTGGAGGGAAAACGGTTCCCAGCGGTTACCAAGTGCAACGTGCCAAGATCTGGAGCGTCGAACGCTGTGAACGTGCCAAGTGGATTCATCTCGAAGCAGCGTAACTGCCCGACGGTTACTTGGGATGTGTTTAGTATAAATATTAGTAGTTCATGCAGTTTTTCGCGTGTGTTCACAATTATATACAAGTTACTCATATAGATTCGAGTACCCAGCGTGAGAGAAAGAATTGTTGAGAATGTATGTGTGAAACACCACTTTAATTAATCAAAGTCATTTATTTTCCAGAAACTTTACTTGCTTTCTCCTTTACTTTTCCAGTCGAAGCCTTTCATTTCAAGCCTTTCTTTATTCTATCAAGTTTTCTTCTTCATGCAATTTACATAAAGCTTCTTTATTTTCTCGTCATTTAACCATTATCAAACTTAGTCAAAACCCCAAAATCAACCATGTCTTAGGATCAATCTGATCGATCCTGCGAGTCACCAAATAAGTAACCTTTTGGAAGATCAGCGGTTGTTTACCAATTCCCACGGTAAACAGGTACGTAGACACTAAAGGTTCGCAACCACGACGGGTGCAAAAAAAATCATAAAAAATATTTCTTTTCTCACCTCTACCATCTATTTTTATACAACATTTTTATAGCCAAAATATACAGATTTTACAAAGAAGTTCATGCAGAGTACCGTAGATGTTTAGGGTGCTAATACCTTCCCTTTACATAACCAACCCCCTTACCTAGAATCTTTCCCCCTCTTTTTGGGTTATTCTCTCTTTTCTCATTCCTTTGGAAACAATAAAGCGCGGTGGCGATTTTTTTTTTATATGTAAAACTCTAGTCAATCCAATGGCTTAGTCTTAAACATTTCTACTGCTACACTTATATTTAAAGAATCACTCGATAATTTAAGGTGTCACTATGATAACCCTTCATAATTCAAAAACATTTTTCAATACACAAAAAAATATTTAATAAAAAAAATATTTATAAACATGTTTGTTCTCAACTTCAAAACATAATCAGTACACTTCTCAAAATCACAATGGATAAATCCTAATAACATAAACAAATGTTCTCAACCCGGATGTTATAAAATCAAAGCATAACCTCTATAATAATAATGAACTAAATGAAAATAACTACAACGAGCTATTTTCCACTCATAACAATAACTTTTAATCTGGTTATCAGCAAGATGTCCATGGTGGAGAACATCAACTCAAAGGGGGTGATAATTCACTTCAATAAATAAAATGGTATAAGCTGCAAGGTAGAATACAAACATTTACATATGTTCCACATCAATCACATAATCATATTCTCACACCTAACTCAACATCATACAAAATCATAATCATATATAACTCATAATAATGTATAACTCATAATCATTTACCATTCATAAGCACATACAACACATAATTAGTATTCTCAAACATTCAACAACTCAATAATTCATTCGCAAAGACCTTCACGTAAATGCAATGCAGTCAACAACTCAACTCATGCATGCGGCACCGACTCAACAAATGGTTCTTTATACAAACTGATTCTCCACATCTAAATCTCGAGCCCACACATATGAGCTCCAAGACCCCACATCTGAGCTTAGGATAAGTCACTAGTCCCCACATCTGAACTCGTGACTTGCCTCTTTTACAACAACACCAACGTATGATGTATGTCAGATTTCTATGCAATAATAGCAACTCAACAAATAAATTACAGTCCAATATCTAACTATATATAATTCTGCGCAACAATAACAAATTAGTCCCCACATCTGAACTACATACAATGACAACTCAATTATGAACATCACATAATTATCACACAAAAATCAGAATGTCATCATCAATCCACAAGAATCGATTAAGCATAAATAATAATTAAACAACATAAAAACGTCTCAAAATAGTGGCTAAACAGTAGCCTAATGATAACACAACATGGAAAAATCAGAATCAACACTCAATCCCCAGCCACTGAGCGAAGGACGACCATTCTGGAAGCATTACGTGTTACCCATTATGGGGTGATGTCTGTCATGGGCGTGACTCCCATCAACGCCTGCACAAGCCATGACGACCTGGTCTCCATACCGGTGGCACCTAACACCGACTTGTAAATTGCAGAATTTTGTTTTCTACTATAGATTTCAATTAAGAACTCCAATTTTCCACCATAGGCACTCAAATTAATCAGAGAATAACAGAGAATCAACATATTAATATCAATCAACCTACACCTATCTATTATCATGGATAGTCATAAAGTATTCACAACTTTTGGCAATTTAATCATCATATTCATATACCCTCAAGACCAGAACAACATCTAACAATTCATCAACAACAACACATGATTCCTCGTGGTAAAATCAGTGCATGAAAATCAATACAATCATAGCAAGTATATCATGTTGTCATAACCCATAACCTTATTCATCACGACATCAATAACAATATATAATAATCTCATCAATCATCAATTCATTCAAATCGATGGAAATCATGTTTATTTATCAAGTCACATAAAAGTAACATGAAAAATAGCTAAACAGTAGACCAACAACCATATAAACTTAAAAATCGAAGACGGCAAATTAATTCTAGCCAACTTGGCAAATTACGCCCTATCTGGTTGCATGACGGGTTACCTGTCATGACAATGACGCCTGTCATGATGATGATGCTCATCATCTATTTCAAAGTGAGTGATTCCCTACCTATCACATTAGTGATGTCTTTCACCTGCTTAAAGACTACAGAACATGTACTTTTTGCAATTGAAGACTTATGGAGTATCCAAAATTCACTTCCAACCACCCAAGATCCAAAATACATCGTACATATTATAATACATTGATAACAAATTAATTTATCGATTTTAACACATTTAATCTTGTAATCCCATGAATTCATGTTTGTCCCAAAATCTTTACAAACCAAAAATGGGGAATATCTCAATATAGAACACAACAACATCATTCACATAACGAATTAAATCATGAAAAACAAAATACAACACAATCAATCACCAATTTTCAGATTCATATATAACAATAATCGATTAAACATACCCAATCAAAATACTATTTGAGGTGAAAGACTTCTTCTCATTCTACCCCCTCATGCATATACCCATTAGAGAAGTATTTATCTCCTTTTACCTAGTTATCCTAGCAATAATTGATAAAATTATGGTTTTGATACTTTTCTTCCTCCCAAAGCTTTAAGTCTCTTTTCTCATCTTAGCCTCTTGCCTTTATTTTCTCCAACTCTTGTTTCTATGTTATGACCAAAATCTCTCTAAACACAAGTTACCTCTTAATTTATATAATCAGGGTATTCTAATTAAAATTATAATTCTCTCACTCACTTACAATTATTCTTACTCCTTTCTCCCTCTAATTATCTTAATTCTCAAACATGGCCCAACTCCTCATATTTCTCATTTTAATTAAATAAACCCACCAAAATTACTAGTATGTTAATTATTTAAAATTCTAAATATATTCTAATCAACTCTACATATTTCAACTTACTCTCTACACCTCTACATCTATAACATACACTCCCATGGCTCATATTTAACTAATTACAACAACATAACAATTAAATAAATCATACAAAAGTCGCAAATAGCTCAATTAAAATAACTTAATCGAAAACAAGGTGTTACAACTCTTCCCTACTTAAATAATTTCCGCCATTGAAAATTACCTTAAGAAAATAAAGTTGGATATGACTCCCTTATCTAGCTCTCCAGTTTCCAAGTCATGATACCACCAGATGGTCCTTCCCGAACTACCTTCACCAAGAAAATTTCCTTACCATGCAATAACTTCACCTCCCGATCCTCTTTCTGCATGGGGGATACCTCAACAATCAGGTTCTCTCTCACCTGATTCATATTGAAATTCTGGCACTTACAATACAAATGTCAAGACTGATGTCCTAACACCAACACAATATCAAGACTGATGTTATGACATCATCTACTGACTAAAAACACTTGCTAAAACTGGAGATTATGCATAAAATAAATTGCAAAAAATTAAACAACACAATCAATTGTTAACCCAGTTCAGTGTAACGTCACATACACTGGGGGCTACCAAGCCACGAAGGAAATTCACTATGATAGTATTAGTTCTAAGCCTAAGCAACCCTAGTTTACAACTTATCATCTAATTACTACCTTGTGCAACTTCTACCTAGACACATTCTAGATATGAGATCCCTCTCTCACTTTCAATCACCTCAGTGATACCTACACTCATAAACCCGTGACTAGAATCAAAACAACCAAATAGAAGATTACCCTTCAAATAAACAACACTCAACTCTTTGCTTAAAAACTCATGAGTGAGAACAATACTTAGTTTTGCCTAAATCCTTATGCACCCACGATTTATTCAATGTGAATGCTTGCTATTTTAGGTTTAATAAGTCCTTATTTATAGACTCTTGCAGAATGGGCTTGGACTGTTCAAATTAAATCCAATCTTCTATTTTAAATCAGCTGCAAGATCTTCATACAAAAATAGGAACAAATCTTAAAAGTTTCCTAAAAAGTCTAAAGGATCCTTTTTAATGAAACCAAATCAAATCTGCATTGTTCCTAATAAAATCTTCTTGACCTGCAAAAATCAGTGAGATATATATCCAATAGAATCTTACAAAATAAAAACAAATTTGTCAAGAAACATAACAACAACACATGCTGTACAATAGTCCAAGATGTCAAGACATCTAGCTCAACATCTGTCTGGCATACATGGCAGCAGAACCTATCATGACAGTTTGTCAAGATGTTGTAACATCTTGCTCAACATCAGTTTAAAACCATCTTTTATCAAAAGTTATGCCAATCGTAAAACCATGGATCTAACAATCTCCCCGTTTGACAAATTTTGGCTAAAACAACTTTAACACAATCATTCTGGAGAGAGGAATAAAATCACAACCATAAAACACAAGCTACATTAAAACATGTAAACTTTTTACAAACTGCAATCATAAAAATACATCATAGACTACATGCACTTACAAATCACAATCTTTAATACTCCAGAAGATAGATGTCTAGACATATGGTCTGACATCACACAACAACACAACTCTAATACAACACATGAGCTAGACAAAACAGACATGTACATTACTCCCTCCGTCACACATAACTAGTACTCTCACTCAAGGGAAAACCCAAATCACCAGAAAATCCAATCTACCAAATATGAACTACCCAAGTTCACACATAAGAGGCACATGCAACATAAGATAAAACAACCTCACATCAGGATATAACATCTGGTAAGACACCTTGCACACAACCACATCAGCAGTAGCATTAAAAGCACCAAACAAGCATGCCAAATAATCATGCTCCCCCTAAATAGTTTCATACAGTAAGCAACCATAATCACTACTCTCCCCCTTAGTAGTAGCATAGTCCTATCAACATGTTAATTAACATGTCAAGATATGTGTCATAACATTAGGACAAATAGAAACACACTAACATTTTACTCCCCCCTTTTTAGCCAAAAAATTTACAAAAATGAATTAAATGTAAAAACAAATTGGAAGCACATAAGCAATAACACAAACGGAAACACACAATCTTGAAAACTCAGTTGGAAACAAACACATCACAAATGGAAACACATAAACTGAACAACTTCAGGTGGTCTTCCACCTCTTGCCCTTATCAAAGATCCTTCTGCACTCATTGGTCATGTCACCAACCCTTCTACCAATATTAATTTGTATAGGCTTTCCAAGCACTAGAAAATATAGGAAAGATGCAGTATCAGTTGCACTCCTCCATATCTTTAATTTCTATAAATCCTCAATAATGTCAATTCCTAGCTGTTGTACCCCAAAATTTGCCCTCTCATTTCTCAAAGATTTTTCTCACAAAATTTCTACTGAGTCAAGAGTGCACAAGTTTCCATGGGTCATATTGGGCTCTCAAGCATCAAATCAAAGAAGAGAAAGTTTGCTTTGATTCTTAAGCTTCGATTAGTCATTTAGCTTCCTTTGAGCAGAGTTGATTCTAAAGCTTCGATTAGGCATCTAGCTTCCTTTGAGCAGGCTTGATTCTTAAGCTTAGATTAGGCATCTAGATTCCTTCGAGCAGGCTTGGTTTAGAGTTTTCAATTGAGCATATGGTCCCCTTCGAGCGAGCTTTGGTCCACAAGCTTTATTCAAGTAGTGGCTTCCTATATGCATCCTTCGATTCACAAGCAGCAACCTCCGACATGCATCCTCCGATTCACAAGAAGAAGCCTCCTACAATGCATATCACAAGCATTAGCCTCTTGCACGCTTGTTTTGATTCACAAGCAGTACTTCCTTCATGCCTTTAAGGCAAGTACATCCTTCATTCCTGCTTTGGATCCAAAAGACAAGTGCCTCCTCTGTGCTTGCTTTCGACCCACAAGGAAACTTCCTCTATGCTTTCCTTCAATGCACAAGGAAATAGCTTTCCTTCATGCTAGCATGCACAAGGCAATGACTTTCTTCATGCTGAGCACCCACGGGGCATTGGTTATCTTTATGTTAGCTTCGACTGGGAAATATCTCCCTTGGAAACAGCTTGTTTCGATTCCACCTTTAGACCCTTCAGCACACATAGTTTCTACGCTATGACACATTTCTTGGTTGCCCATTTGAATAGTTGCAAGTGGTGCACACAAGTGATGCATGTGGCACATTCGAAGGACAAGCATATGGTCCATTCGAAGGACATATATTTGGCCAATTCAAAGAATTGCAAGTGATGCACACAAGTGATGCATGTGGCACATTCTAAGAACATGCATATGGTCCATTCAAAGGATATATAGTTGGCTCATTTAAATAATTGCAAATGGCCCATTCGAAGGAAATATTGGTTGGGAACAAAATATTATTGTCTGAAGAAGAGTCTGGTCGAAGGTTAAACCTATGTGGTCAAAACGAAAGGGTAAAGTATTCAAGATGCTTGCTAGCCAAAGTCCTATGTGCTGCCAAGCCCAAGCCTGCTGCACTAGCCACAACAATCTAAAACTTCTACAAAGCAGTCCTACTACGCTGCTCCCATATTTGCACCAAATTAGCATACAAAAATTGCACCTCGAAGGCTAGAAAAATAGCATACCTAATTTGTTCAAATCTCATTTTTCCCCCCAAACCTCAGCCAATTTAATCTATAAATAAGAGGTTCCACCACACATCTAAGGGGGGCTTTTGGTGGCTAGAGAGAGATTTTCTAACAAGGCAAATAAAGGAGAAAACACTTCACACACTCTCAAACCCATAATCAAAAGACCACACCTTTGTATCTGTTTCTTTCGAATCCAACACTAGAAACACCACACTCGTTTCTTTCCTTCGAATCCAGAACCCAGGGAAACACCAATCCAACACTTTGTTCTTTCTTTCAAATCCAGTACTAGAAACGCAACACTTGTTTCTTCCCTTCGAATCCAAAAGCATCCAGGTCAAATCACTCAAGGTCCAGAAGCACCAACTTCAGATCCAAGGTAAGTCTTCCTGACTTTAACCCTTTCGTTTCAAGCATCTAAATAACATTTTACTTATTTTTTTCGTTTATGCCCTTTTCGTTTGTTTGTTTTTCTTGTCCAGATATATGTTAGAACTAACATGTACAGACCCCAATGAAAAAAACAAAATTTATTAAATCGAAGCCTTAGGCTTCGCCCCTTGCTGCTTCACAGTTGCAAACAGAACAAAGAAGGTGGTGTGAATCGAAGGTTATAGACTTCGGCACACAACGGGTACATGCCCAAATCGAAAGAAGGAAAGATTGTGGCAATCAAAAGGCACATCCTTCGATCCAGGATGCCTTTTCTTTCTCTCTCTCTTTACACTATTTTTATCTTTATATTTTCTATATATTTACATTTTATTTCTATTCAATATGGTTGTAATAATTAGGACTTTTATTGCTTTTCAACCCCCATTTGTAAACTTGTATACCCCATCCCCCAAAAAACATGTAATAGCGTAGGACGTTTATCTTCCGCATTTTTATTGCTTTCATAAATGCTAGTAATTAGGTTGTGTATGGCAAGAGTTAAAATCAACAAGTAGACAATCCTAATCAAAGACTAAATGCATGCAATCAAACACACTATTCACACACATGCACCTCTAGGGTAATCTCACTTGTTGCCTCGAAAAATAGTCATGTCCCTTGAATATGGGTGTTTTAGCAAAGACGCTCGATAAAAAGATCATAGTCCCTCAATGTCCCTCGATGTTGCCTTTCGGTAAACAATCTAGTCCCTATATGAAAATTGCTAAAACGTCTCATAGGTTACCTTCTATGACTATACAAATGACCCACGCCTGTCCCTTCACATCCAACGATGGGGCTTCTTATCAATCAATGGTAAGATAGAAACATCTAAAGGAGGAGGAAAAGGATAAATACCTTTTGAGTAGGTAGGACGCTCGTAGTTGCTTGCTTTCTCACAACTAATAAAACCATTTTCACACCAACACTTTCAATTGAAATATTTTCAAAAGTCAAAACACTTTGTACGAATTCTTATAGAGACGAGAATCATTACAAAGGCACTTTTCAAAATCACTTTCAAAAACATCTTCCACAATAAACATCTCTTTGAACTATTTTTAAAACCAACACTTTGTACGTATTATTATAGAGACGAGAATCATTACAAAGACATTTTCAAAATATTTTCAAACCCACACCACAAAGCACATTTTCAAACAAAGCAAGTGATCTAGCAAGAAACTAAGAGCCCGTAGATAACTACGGATGAAAAGGATGCTAACACCTTCCCTTTTCATAACCTACCCTCCAAACTCAAGAAATAATCTCAAAGGTCTTTCCTGTTCTTTTCACCCTTTCCTTATTAGATAAAAGAAAAGTAGGTGGCGACTCTTGATGTCCGCAATAATTGCGATCAAATGCAAAACAACCAAGTCAGTTCTCCCACCGTATTATACCAGCTCACCCCTGAGATTTCCAAATTTATTTGCATCCAAAGATTTGGTGAAAATATCTGCCAGTTGTTTCTCAATGACTATATGCTCAAGAGTAATCACGTTATCTTCAACAAGATCTTTGATAAAATGATGACGAATGTCAATATTCTTGGTCCTGCTATGTTGAATAGGAGTTTTTGAAATATTGATAGCACTCAGATTGTCACAGTATAATGTCATAACATCTTGTTTAACATTATATTCCTTCAAAATTTGTTTCATCCATATCAGTTGAGAACAACTACTTCCAACTACAATATATTCAGCTTCAACAATAGACAAAGAAACATAGTTTTGTTTCTTATTAAACTAGGAAATCAGATTATTTCCCAAAAAGAAACATTCACCAGAAGTGATTTTTCTATCATCAGCACTACCAGCCTAATTTGCATGGAATCTGAAATATGAGAGTATAACATACCATAGCCACTAATACCATTGATGTACTTAAAAATCCTTTTTACTTGATTGATATGACTTGTTTTTGGCTCAACTTGATATCTTATACACACCCACAATAAATGTGATATCAGATCTGCTAGTTGTAAGGTACAATAAACTACCAATCATACTTCTGTATAAGCTTTGATTAACAACAACACCTTTTTCATCTTTTAATAGTTTTAAATAAGTAGGAGCAAGTGTCCTCTTGTGACTTGCATTATCCATACCAAACTTATTTACTATGTTCTTGGCATACTTACTTTGAGAGATAAAGATAGAGTCATCCATCTGTTTCACTTGAAGTCCGAGAAAACATGTCAATTCACCAACAAGACTCATCTCAAATTCTGATTGCATTTGTTTGACAAAATGTTCCACCATCTGGTCTGACATCCCTCCAAACACAATTTCATCAACATATATTTGAGTAATCATAAGTTTTCCATCCTTCTCCTTTACAAACAAGGTCTTATCTATTCCTCCTTTCCTCTAGCCATTATTGATAAGAAATTCAGTCAACCTCTCATACCAAGCTCTAGGAGCTTGCTTCAATCCATAGAGAGCTTTCGTTAGTTTAAACACATGATCTAGATAAGTAGGATCAATGAATCCCTTTGGTTGTTCAACAAAAACTTCTTCACATAAGTACCCATTCAAAAAGGCATTTTTCACATTCATTTTAAATGGTGTAAACTTCAATAAACAGGCCACTCCTAATAATAGTCTAATGGATTCAAGTCTAACAATTGGAGAAAAAGTATCCTCAAAATCTATTCCTTCAGTCTGAGTTTAGCCTTGTGCCACAAGTCTGGCCTTATTTCTGGTGACAACTCCACTTTCATCATTTTTGTTCTTGTGCACCCATGTAGTACTAATGATATTAGTTCTATAAGGCCTAGGAAATAAGTCCCAAGCTTCATTTATCTTGAACTATATAAGTTCTTCTTACATGGAATTGATCTAGAATTCATCAGTTAAGGCTTCCTTTACATTCTTGGGTTCAATATTAGAAACAAAGCAAGAGTTAGAAATAACCTCCCTTGATTTAGTAGTAATCCCTTGGTTAAGATTTCCTATAATGAGTTCTTTAGGATGATATTTCTGAATTCTAATTGAAGGTCCCTTATTAACTTGAATGTCCCATATTAACTTGAATGTCCTCAGGTTCAACATCATCAGTCTCATAATTGGTGTTATCTTCTTCCATATTTTTAGACTCATCATCCATATGGAATGATGTTTCAACATTGTCTTCAACATTATGATCATTGTCTGTGCTTGAGTCATCAACCACAATATTTATAGACTCCATCATGACCTGAGCTCTAGTGTTAAAAACTCTATAGGATTTGATGTTTGTAGAATAGCTAAGAAATATCCCTTCATCACTTTTGGGGTCCATTTTTCTTCTTTGTTCACGATCAGCCAAGATGTAGCACTTACTTCCAAAAACATGAAAGTATTTAACTGTAGGTTTCCTTCCTTTCCATAACTCATATAGAGTATTTGTTATCCAATATTTAAGGTGACTCTATTATGGATATAAGAAGTAGTATTCATAGCTTCTGCTAAAAAATGATACGACAACTTCTTTGCATGAAGCACGACTCTTGTTGATTCTTCTAGAGTTCTATTCTTTCTTTCAACAACTCCATTATGTTGAGGATTAATGTGAGAGGAAAAATAATGACTAATACCTTCAGAGGCACAAAACTCAACAAACTTCATGTTTTCAAACTCCCTACAGTGATCACTTATGATCTTGACAACATTGTTTTCCTTCTCTATTTGAAGCTTTTGGCACAACTCCTTGAAGACCTCAAAAACTTCAGATTTTCTCTGATGAAATTCAGTCTAGTGAATCTTGAAAAATCATTAATAACAATATAAGCATACCTTTTTCCACCAAGACTTTTAACTTGCATAGGTCCCATCAAATCCATATGAAGAAGTTCCAGAACTTTTGAGGTGGTCTGATGCTGAAGCTTTTGGTGTGACATCTTGGTTTACTTTCCAATTTGACATTCTCCATGGATTCTTCCTTCCTCAATTTTGAGTTTAGGAATGCCTCTGATAGATTCTTTAGACACAATCTTCTTCACACCCTTCAAATGTAGATGACCAAGTTTTTATGCCACAAATTGACTTCATCTTCCTTGGACAACATACAGGTGGATGTATCATTGATTCCTTGAGGTGTCCACAAGTAACAATTATCCTTAGACTTATCTCCTTTCATTATAACTTCATTTTCCTTATCAGTTACTAGACATTCAGACTTAGTGAAGTTCACCTTAAAACCTTGATCACATATCTGACTAATACTTATCAGGTTGGCAGTCAGACCTTTCACAAACATGACTCTATCAAGCTTAGGAGATACTTCACAAGCTAGTCTTCTAACACCTTTAATAACTCTCTTGGCACCATCCCCAAAAGTAGAATAGCTAGTTGTGTAAGGTTTAAGATCTTCCAATAAGTTTTCCACACTTGTCATATGCCTAGAGCATCCACTGTCAAAATACCAGTCTTCATTAGATGAGACTTTAAGAGAGGTATGGGAAATGAGATTTTCGACACTATCTCTCACTTTCCATTCCTTTCTAGTCCTAGTCAGTAAAGAATTTGCACTAGGATGAGATGGATGTTTTGGATATCCATGAAGTCCGTGACAGACTTGCTCCGAGTGACCATTTCTTCCACGTGATTGAAATCTCTAAGGATGAAACTTAACTATGGTATGAGTTTCATGTGACCTGACAGGATGTTGTGACATCTGGTTAGACATCTTGCTCTCATCCTACATTTTAGCAGGAACAAACTTTATCTTAGGGGTTTTCTTTTTATTTTTCAAGAGTTGATAGCTAAACTCGATTCTAGTATGTCTTCTCCCTCCTTCTATATTTTTAAGGATATCATATAGCACATCAAATCTATTATTCAACATCCTAACACTTTTTATCAAATTATCAAGCATTAATGTTAACAAGGTCACATTATTTTGGAGTTCAAAATTATCAGCTAGGTATTCTTCCTTCTCATCCTGAAGTTTAGCTATGATCATTCTCTATTTTACTCCTATTTGATAAACTTTCTCACTTTTGTTGCATAGCTCTCTGTAAGGGGTAGTTAATTTATCATGAGATATCTCTTCACTTATGAAGTCTACCTGCCTTAGAATCCCATCTTCTTGTTAAGGAAGTCACAGTCTTAGTAGATTCTTCCTCAGCAGATTCATCATCTGACCAAGAAACACTCAGTCCCTTAGGTTGTCTCTTAAGATAAGTAGGACATTCTATTCTCATGTGTCCAAATCCTTCACATTTATGACATTGAATTCCTCTACTATGATCAGACATATCTCCAATTCTGAGTTTATTCTAGAAAGCATGATTATTGTTGATGTTAGATGAGATTTTCTTGATACTTGCTTTTTCCTTCCTTTCCAATCTCTTTAAAACTCCACTGAATTAACTACCAATTAACATAATAGGGTTTGATAGTCTTTCCTCTTAATCCATATTACCAGAAAATATACTCTCCCTGGAGCTCACCAATAACCAGAACAAGGTGTCTGCTCTGATGTCAATTGAAATTCGGGCACTTACAATAGAGATGTCAAGACTGATATCCTAACACCAACTCAATGTCAAGACATATGTTATGACATCATTTGCTGACACAAAACACTTGCCAAAACTGGATTTATGCAGAAAATAAATTACATAAAATTAAACAACATAATCAATTGTTAACCCAATTCGGTGCAACGTCACCTACTCTGGGGGATACCAAGCCGTGAAGGAAATTCACAGTGATAGTATTAGTTCAAAGCCTAAACAACCATATTTTACGACTTATCACCTAATCACTACATTGTGCAACTTCTACCTAGACACCTTCTAGATATGAGATCCCTTTCTCACTTCCAATCACCTCAGTGATACATACAGTCACAAACCCGTGACTAGAATCAAAATAACCAAAAAGAAGATTACACTTCAAATAAACAATACTCAACAATTTGCTTAAAAGCTCATGAGTGAGAACAATACTTAGTTTTGTTTAAAAGCTTAAAAATAAGAACAATCAGTCAACCTCAATGTATCAAATGTACATGAGTGACGTACAAAGAACACACGAAAACTCTAAAAGACTCTTAAAACCCTAAACCCTTTATGCGCCCATGATTTCTTCAATGTGAATACTTGTTATTTTAGGTTTAGCAAGTCCTTATTTATATACTCTTGCATAATGGGCTTGGACTCTTCCAATCAAATGCAATCTTCTGTTTTAATTAAATTGCAATATCTTCACACAAAAATAGGAAGAAATCTTCAAAGTTTCCTAAAAAGTCTCAAGGATCCTTTTTAATGAAATCAAATCAAATTTTCACTATTCCTAATAAAATATTTTTGACCTGTGCAAATCAGTGAGATATATCCAATAAGATTTCAGAAAATCAAAACAAATCTATCAAGAAACATAACAGTAACACCTGATGTACAATAGGCCCAGATGTCAAGACATGTTGCTCAATATTTGTCTAGTATACATGACAGTAAAACGTGTCATGACACTTGGTCAAGATGTTGTGATATCTTGCTCAACATCAGTTCAGAACCATGTTTTGGCAAAATTTATGTCAATCATAAAACTATGGATCAAACACATACCAACATAAAGGAGTTCTACATCTCCTACCCTACAACTCTTCAAATGGTGTCATTCCAATACTCGAATGGAACACCATGTAAACTAACAAAATTTTCAATATATAACTCTGCCAACTTTTGCAAAGGATAACTGGTCTTAATCGAAACAGAATGAGCCAATTTAGTCAGTATAGCAATGATCACCCAGACAAAATCACATCCCTTTGTCGTATTAGGAAAACTCCTCACAAAGTCCATGGAAATGTTGTCCCATTCCACTAATGGATGCTCAATGGTTGCATCAGACCCACTGACTTCTAATGTTTAATCTTTGACTTCTAAAAAGTAAAACATTCATAAACAAACTTAGTTACTTCCTTTTTCATGAACCTTCAACTATATAGAAGCATAAGCCATAACCTGGTCATTATCCATGAGCACACCACCTAGACCCATGTTTAAAGCATCACAATACACCACAAAGGACTCACTCATGCTTGGCAAAATCAAAACTGGAGCAGTCGTCTACTTTTTCTTGAGCTCTATAAAACTTTCTTCACATAAAGCATCCTACACGTATGTTTGACCCTTCTGAGTCAATTGAGTTAAAGGCATTTCCAACCTCGAAAATTCTTCAATAAACCTCCTGTAATAACCAGCCAAACCCATAAAACTTATGATCTCATTTATAAACTTTAGAGTCTCCCACCGAAACACAATATCAACTTTCGATGGATCAATAGTAATACCACCACTAGAAATCACATGATCAAGGAAACTCAATTCATTCAACAAAAAATCACACTTAGGGAACTTTTCATATAACTTATTTTCTTGTAAGGTATGCAACATAACCCTCATATGCTCTATACGCTCTTCTTAACCAACAACATCGATGCTCCTCACGGTGAAACACTCGCTCGAACAAATTTCTTCTCAAGAAGTTCCTCTAACTGTTTCTTCAGCTCACTCAGCTCTGAAGTAGACATTATATACACAGTCATCGACACAAGACTAGTGCTAGGTACTAAGTCTATATCAAACTCCACCTTGAGCTCTGGCAGAAAATCACTGATATCGTCTGAAAACACCCTAGAAAATCACACGTAATTGATAGCTCTACCATCGTGACATCACAAACACCTGAGCCTTGTCCTTCAAAAATTCTTTTACTTGCTTAGCAGATATAAACATCAGCTTTCCAATATCTCCAATATCTAGAAACAAGTCACAAATGTCTTCAAGAAAATATTCATGAAATCACACCTCACTGACGTATCTCTACCGTCACATCGCTCTTCACTCTCAGAGTAGCGAATATCACCAATACCTAATTGTTCGTCATTAAATAAATCTCTCTTGAGCCACATACAATAATTTAAAACCCAGATTCTCTTCACAACCTCAAAGGCACCTTCACTCTTGCAATCGACGACATGTTGTACCAACTCTCCACTCCTATAACACCTCAGAAAAGTAGAAGTTTCTCCCCACTTTGCTTCAATCCCACTCATGCTGGCAAGAACTTAGAAAAACAAATGAGTATCGATAGTGTTTCACACACATGATGCTTACCATGGAACAAACAATATTACAAAAACCTGGCCAGATGGACCAACATTCTCTTATACCACTATGTAACACCCTAAACCCCGAAACTTATATTTAAAGAATTACTCGAAAATTTAAGGTGTCACTACGACAATCCTTCATAATTCAAAAACATTTATCAATATGCAACATAATATTTCATAAAAATAATATTCAAAAACATGTTTGTTCTCAACTTCCAAACATAATCATTACACATCTAAAATCACAACGACACCTAATAACAAAAATAAATGTTCCCACCTCGGTTCTAGAATAATAACAAACTAAACGAAAATAACTCCAACGAGTTATCTTCCACTCACAACAACAACTTCTAATCCTAGTTATCTGCAAGATTTTCATGGTGGAAAATATCAAAGTAAAAGGAGTGATAATTCACTTCAATAAATAAAATTGTATAAGCTGCAAGGTAGAATACAAACATCTACACATGTTCCACATCAATCACATAATCATGTTATCACACCCAACTCAACATCATTCACAATCATAATCATATACAATTCACAATTATGTACAACTCAGAAGCACATACAACACACAATCACTATTCTCAAACATTCAACACCTTAACAATCTATTCGCAAATACCTTCATGTAAATGCAATCCAGACAAAAACTCAACCCATACGTGAGGTACTCTTGATAAGCAATTTTCGACTAGGGAAATAAGCCTTAAGCTGTAAGGTTTCTTTGGCTGAAGAGGGTTGAGTTTGTGGAAAACAACAGGAGGTGTCGACTAGGTTAAAGGGTATCGACCAGAAGAGCTAGTCGATGAAAGACATGGGATTCAGAGGCAGTCATCAACATACGTAGGGGTCGACGAGCAAGGATTTATGGTGGCAGAAATGATTATCAATGCACAACATAGTAAGAATATGGGGATGTTCAAAGTAGTTTAGGGAATTTTCTCCACAAAGTCCCAACATGGGCTAGTAACCGTCGATGGTTACATACTTAGGATTTCTATTTCAGCAAATGTTTATATTTGTGTCAAGGGTCACATTTCTTCACATTTAGGCATTACACTCAAAGTACATGCATCTAAGAGAGAAACGGGTTTCAGTCTTAACAATGTATGAATGCTTCCACATTAAAATTCACAACAATTTCCAGTTTTCACTTTAAATCACAAGTCTTGTCTTTAACTTCTTTAATTTGAAATTCTCTTTCACTTTTGCCCTTTTGTTCAATATCAACCAGTTTCAACCCAAAAACACTCAAAACACTAAGCCTAGGATTATTGTAGTTGATCATGCAAGTAACCTTTAATAAAAGGCTAGCGATTGTTTCACGGAGAAACAAATTGGCATACACAGTGGGACACGTTTGTGTTTGAGTCTTCTTGTTTCATGCGTGAAATTAAGAAGTGGTTGAAAAATGGTAGATCCTATAACTCCTGAAAGGGATCAAAATTTAGGAGGAAATACCAGCGTGGCAGAGAGTGTGGGTTCTAGTCCGGTGATTGTGTCTTCGATGAAACCAAACATAATTACCACAACACAACCAGTAAGTGCAAGACCACCAATGGTCACAACTTCTGGGAAGTATGTGCCTAGTTTTGCAAGGGAGACACACAATGGTGTAATCCCAACTTCTGGGCAGTATGTGCCTAGATTTGCAAGAAATACACATGAATATGGAATGCCAACAACGATGATGGAAGGATTGCATAACAGTAGTTCGACATTTGGTGAGAATTCTGCATCAGCATTTTCATCATATCATGCGTCGGGGATATTGGGAAATCAATTTGGTCGTTTGACTGGATTGGAATTTTCCCAACAAATTATGCCTACTTTAACCCCAAATATTATTAATATCATGAGGCAGCAGATGGATGAAAGTAACCATGAGATGGTCAATATGCTTACTCAACAAATGAGTCTCATATTAAGACCATTGATCGAGAATTCAGTGCAGAGTTATCAGACTTTAGCAACTCAAATGACTCGCATAGGGGATTTCCTTGGTACCCCAAGAGTGCCAGTTCGACAAGCTACACCTCCCCCACGTGAGGAACTGGTGCAATACAAGTAGGTGGTCGATGAAGTAGTCGAACAAGAACCACCGACTCCCCAGCGTGTCGACCCTATACTTAGGATATTACAATAACCCCCAGTAGTAATAGCAAACTGAAACTAGAATGTCGATCAAATGGTCAGGCATGTTCGATGAGAAGTAGTGGATGGGGAACAAAACCTAGAAGCCATTGTCAAAAGAATTATGGTTAGGAATGGAATGGATACTGGATGTCATAGAACTACGCATGTCTCTCCATTTCCAGATTTTGTTTTACAAACAGAATTACCAAGAGGTTGGAAACTCCCAAAGTTCACCAAGTTCGCAGGGGATGTCGAAGAATCCATTGTCGAACACGTTTCCAGGTATCAAACATAACTTGATGACCTAGTAGTGAATGAGGATTTAAGGATGAAGGATTTTCCCAATTCCCTCACAAAGAATGCGTTCACTTTGTTTATAATGCTTCCCCCACAGTCAGTCTAAATGTGGATTCAGTTAGAGAAATTGTTCTATGAGCAATTCCACACGGGGAAGTCCAAAAAAAGCCTAATAGAATTGTCTAGTGTTAAATGAAAGAGCACTGAGTCAATAGACCAATACCTTAACAAGTTTATACTTATGAAAGTGCAATGCTTTACACAAGTCCATGAACACGAGTTGGTCGAAATGACTGCAAATAGGTTAGAGTATTCTATTAGGAAGAAATTATCGGATACCCAGTCTTTAAAAGATATGGCTCAATTAGCTATCAAAGTTCGACAAATTGAACGTTTGAAAGTTGAAAAAACCAAGCCAAACAAGTACCATAAAAAGAGAAGGTTGCTTACGTAGCAACTGGTGAGTGTTCTTTCGACGAAGACGAATTAAGGAAGAATTAGAGGTTAATATGGCTGAAATCCATCCTGGACCTCCTTATGCATGTAAACTTTTGAAACCTTCGAATGGGAAAAACCCCATCGAAACTGAAAAGAATGGCAAAGCCATCACCAAGACCTATACTTTCGACATAACCAAATGTGATGAAATATTTGATTTGTTAGTAGCTGATGGTCAAATTGTGGTCCCTCATGGCCTGAAGAATCCCCCACTTGAACAAAAGAAGAAAAAGGGATTGTGCAAATTTCATAATTTTCTTGGTCATAAAACTTCTCAATGTATTATTTTCAGGGATTTGGTGCAGAAAGCTTTAAAAGATAACAGGCTTCAGTTTGGCGAAAATCCAAAGATGCAAGTCGAGACTGATCCTTTGAAAGTGAAGGAGGCTTTATATTCATAGCCTCTAGATTGCATGATGGTCGAAGCTACTGAGGACCTCGATAGAGAGGTCATAATGTTTAGTGACATAGAAGTTCTGATGGTTTGAACTAATGATAGTTTCGGCCTAAAGATGGAATAAGGATTGTCGATAGTGTATCCTCAACCTGAAGAGAGTTTGGATGACTTTCAGGAAAAGTGCAGAGTGAAATGGTCGAAGGCTAAGTTATGCCTAAGATGCCACGCTGTGTGCGATGAAGAAGCAGGAGAAGTATGAAGCTGTAAAAAAAGAGGCTCTTAAGAAAGAGAAACCTTCATTCCCAAGGTTTGTTTTCGACAAGGAAGGAATCCATCGATGCAACGAGGAGTACAAAAGATTGTTCCAACAACCTCGTCCTGAAACCTTCCACCCTCTATCGGACACCCCACAAGAAAAATGGGTGGAACCAGTGAGCCAAAAAGGGGGGAAAAGGCCAAAGTGGAAGGTAATTGTGCATGAAGCTGAGGCCCGAGAAAAGAAGGTTGAGTCGAAGGGTTATCAAGTTTTTCCTAATTATAAGGGGAAAAATCCAATGACAAGGACTTAATGGAAGAATTATCAAAGGAGAAAAAGGGATGCAAGGGAGACTGCAAGGGAGGTGTTTCGAGACACACAACTAGCAAAGGTTGCAAAGCATGGCGAAGTGCCAGTTCAGAAAGGATCTCATCCAAGGTCAAGATTAACTTAATAGGAAAAGATTACTGCTAACCAAAGGTTGGCTATAAGGGTAGCTCCTTTAGGTGACAAAGAGTTGGTAGCAACACATAGTGTTGTATATACTCCTACATCTGAGTATACTCCTACGTCTGAAGGTGAAGAAGAGGAAGAACCTGATTATGAACCTTCACCAAAATATGATATGGTGGATGATGATTATTGTGAATATTTCATCATTTATTATGGAATTGTGTCGATTCTACCTGTAAAAAATGATAGGGTGTCAGAGGTATCAGAAAACGAAGAAGATCTTACCTCCAACAAAACGGCTTATGAAAAGCCTCTATGCTACTACGTGATGAATAATGGTGTGGTCGAAGAACAAAAGGTTTTGTTTGAGAAACCAAGCCCAGGGATGCTATATCATCTTAAGCCTTTATTCATAAGGGTAAAAGTAGATGGTGTGCCGGTAAACAAAGTGTTTGTCGATGGTGGGGCAGCTGTAAACTTAATGCCACGTGCTATGTTTAAGAAAATGGGGAAGTATGTGTCAGATCTTTGACCTTACGACATGGTTATGTCGAACTATGAAGGAAAAACAAGTAGTATATTAGGGGTCATTCAGGTCAAATTGGCTGTCGGAACAACAACCAGGTCGACTTTGTTTATGGTCATAAGTTCCAAAGCCAACATCAATTTATTACTTGGACGTGAATGGATCCATGGAATAGGCACAGTCCCGTCGACTTTATGTCATAGGATTTCTATTTGGAAGAAAGATTTCATAGTGGAAAATATAGAAGCTGATCAGATTTACTATAAGGTAGATGAGTTTAAAGGTAAAAAGAAATCTTTCGACAACCACTTGGTGAATGTGGCGCCTTGTGATGATGAAAATCACACTCCTAATGAAAACTCCAATAGTTTTCTGAGCTTGGATCCTGACTGTTGTACCCCTAAATTTTCCCTCTCATATTCCTCAAAATATTACAAGAAAAATCTCCAAGTGGCTCAAGGTTGCTCAAGAGTTGGACAGTCAAGCTATCTCCTAAGGCAGTCAACCCCAAATTAGGGTTTTGTATTACATCAAGATATTTGAGTCCAAATGACCTCAAGTGCTCCCAAATGTCCTAATATGTTCTCAAGATCATCCATGTCAAATTTCAAGCCTTGAAGAGGAAGTTTGCTCAGTCAATTGCTCAAAGGGCCCAAAAATCGATTGTGCTAGGGCAAAAGTCAACTGTGACCTAAATACAGTCAAACTTCAAGATTTTTTGTCAACATTCTCATTTTGAAGTATATTTTATCATTTGATCAAGGGTTGATCATGATTCATCAAGGAATGCTCAAAATTCATCAAGACTCAAAAGTTGTTAAATTAGGGTTTTGTAGGAAAAGTCAACTCAACTTTGACCAAGCATACATTTCTCATACTTTATGAGAAATGACCCATCCAAAGCTCATTTTGAAGATGATGAAATTTCCTACAATCCATCTTCATATCCCAAGATCAAAAAATGCACTCTCAAGAAGTTATAAATTTGGACATTATAGGTCATTTTTAAAAGTCAACAAAAACACCTTTTTTACCAAAGCTTATAACTCGAGCATGGAATATCAAAAGTAGACTAGACCAAAAGGGTTGGTTAGAGGACATCTCAAGGTTTCTAAAAAGTCAAAGAACACCTCCAAAAGTTCAAAATTGAAGAAGTTATGCATTGTTGAAGTTGAGCATTTTTGTAAAATTGCCAAAAGTCAACTATCCCCAAAACATCAAATTTTGTCAAATGGGTCCATTCTTTTCCACTTGATTTGAGCTTGCCTCATTTTCCACGTGTCCTAGCTTCAGCCATGAGCCCATATTCTATTCTTATTATTTAATTTGATTTTTTATTGAATTTATTCATTTTAAATCAAATTAAATCATATAAAATCCAAACTTTGATTACCTAAGATCTTTTTGGTTGGTTCAGGTCTTAATTATTATCATGATCATCATCAAAATTAGTATCAAGCATATCATGTACAAAAATATGGAGATTTGGAAAATTTAGAAAGGTTTAAAGGGTGAATCAAATCAAATCTCAAGGCATTGATGTGAGAAAATTCAAGCCATAATTCTTACCCTAGCATATTGTACCATACATAAGCAAGCCACAAGGAACAAAATAGGGGTTGGAGGCTGCAAGAACAGGCAAAACAAAGTTTGGAAAAATTGACAAAAAGCTTGAAACCAAACTCGTACTTAGAGGCAATTTCAGAAGCTTAGACCGGTCCCAATCTTTTCCCGGGTGTTCACTCAACCTTCCTGGATCAAAAGCAATCATTCCCAGACACCACAATGCACTGTAAGTACCACGATAATCCGCTTCTTTCTTAAATTCATAAATCATCATTCTTGCATCGTTTGAGTAAATTGTTGGTATATTTGAAATCCTTATAACATTTCCAAACTATTGGTATTATTCAATTTTGTTTTTCTGACCTATACTGCAAAATACCATAGTTAGGGTTTCGTGGATTTTTTTGGGTGTTTTTGTTTCAGGGATAATTGGCCATCAAGAAGGGTATGGTTGTGACCAGGATGATGAGACGAGCACAACCATGCCCTTAGAATTCATTTTCATGGCTTACAAAGATTTTTGGAATGTGCATGACTTATAGTGACGGTCTGTGTCTGTGGATATAAGTCTGGAATGTTTTAGCCACGGACGTGAGGTAGAAGAAGAAGACGTGTCACACCATAAATGGCCAGTTCAAAACCACGCGCGCTTTTTACTTTTTTGCTGGCATATTGACTTATTTTTTATATTATATATTATTTGTATATTATTAACCAACAAAGCCAAGCAGCCTAGTGGTGAGCGTGTACATCCAATAGCCTACAGGACCTGGGTTCGAATTCCAGGTCCTCCACTTCTTTGATAATTTTGCTTTTCAGGTAATCTTGTACATGTTCAAGTCAGCAGCTCACCATGCACCATCGTTCAATCAATTGCCAGATGGCCATGGGCCAAATCTGGTGGCCAAAAGCTGATGGTCCACCATAGACCAAGTCAACATGCGCGCATAAAATCAAAAAAGTCAAACAAGGCCACCTACATTTGGGCTTCAGATTGCTATCTCCACCACCAAAATCAGGCCCAAACCCTTTTCTCTTATATTTATTTATTTAGTTTTATTAATTGTTTTTATTTGTTTTATTTAATTAACTAACCAACCAAAAATTCTTTTCATTATAAAATTAAAACCACAAAAATATTTTCTTCATAAATTAAATTTTAATTTTTTTTAATAAATGCTAATTAAATTAATTTAGGTTAATTAGAATAATTTTAACTTTTTTTGTAAATAATTAAATTAACTAGACTTAATTAGGTTTTACTAATTCAATTAATTTTTATTTCTTTCTTAAAATACCAAAATACCAAAAATAATTTATTTTTTAATTAATTAATTAATTTAGTAATTAACTTAGGTAATCTCTTTCTTAATTCAAAAACAAAAAAAAAAGATCTTTTCTTTAACAAAAAGGGTCAAAACCCTAATCTTTGCGCTCGATTTAATTTCCCGCAGGCGTTTGTTTATTTTTATCCAATAATGTACTTGTTTCCGGATTGTAATAGCTAATAGGACCTTATTTATTTTTACCGATTTATTTACTTTTAAAGGGTTTGTCTTTGGCGATGTAAATACCCGATGCCTTATAATTTAAATTCCGCAATTTATTTTCCGCAATTTATAACTGTTAGATGTTTGATAATAGGGATGCATGACAAGATTGAATATTTTAACCTAAAATCAACTTAGATCACCTTTAACATGTATAAAGATAAAATTAACTGAAAACGACACACCCGGACATGCGCACTCTTAGGGTACACCTCACTTGGTTGCCTTCGTACACGGTCATTGAGTATAGGTCATTTTAGAGGTCGCCCTCTTGTCTAAAAGATCATAGTCTCCTTGAAACGGTTGCCTCGGATATTGTTGCCTCAAACAAATGATCTAAGACATTAGGGTTACCGCTAAGGCGTCCTAACATTTCTTTGGTGACCGTAAGTCCCTAATTCGAATTGACCCTTAAACTCCAACGACGGTGCTACCTACTCATCAATAGTAGGATAGCATTGTCTAAAGGAAGATAGCATAGAACGATTCCTTTTTCGAGTAGGTAGATGGTTCTTAGATACTTTCTCTTTCAAAAACAAAAACTTTTCACACTTACACTTTTCGAACCAAGTTTTCAAAAAAAAAAACACTTCATATACTCTTGAGGACAGAAGCAAGAGCTAAATCGAAGTTTTCAAAACAAAAACTTTTTCAAACCCACAAACACAAAGAAAACAAATTTTTGAAAACAATATGAGCAAGTACCTAAAAGCCCGTGGATAACCACGGATAGAAAGGGTGCTAACACCTTCCCTTTCTATAATCTACCCCCCGAACCCGAGAAATATCTCGAAAAAAGGAATTTTTCTGTGCTTTTTTCCTTTCCTTGTTGGATAAAATAAAAGTCAGTGGCGACTCTTGCTTACCGCGACATTTTGCAAAAACAAATGAAAAACGCAAACCAGTATTCCAAAAAAACAGTAAGTTCTTTCCCACCGTATCACAGAATTGGCGACTCTGTTGGGGACGCTTATAAGTGGGATGTACCTTAGGAATAGTTCATAATGTTTTCAATTGCTTGACTTGTATGCTTTATATTTGTGGGCTTGTATCAGAGTTACTATAGATCCTAACCCGGATCTGAGGGATACCCTTTAGGTAAGTAGCAATAAACTGTGAGGGAACTGTACGGCGTAGACCGATACGGTTGAAGCAGTAGCTACGTTGGTGTGGCACTTTAGTATGTACCGATATCCCTTGTGGCGTAACAAGGAGAATATGGGTCTGTTAAGGGGTCATTAAGCACCAACTGACCTTAGAACCTTTAAATTTACCAACTTGGCCATAGAACAGTAGCAGTATGCTACACTCATTGAGACTAAACTCTCACGATGATTCCGGCCGCAAGAAAAGGTTGCTAAACTGGAATTATGACCGATTGAGGGTAGTCAGTGATATTGAGATCCTCTAGAACCCGATTACTATTTTTAGGACAGGTTTGAACCAACTGAACTGAAAGAGGGTAGTACCTAGACTCCTTGCCAGCCTGAAATCTAAGGGCTCTCTGTGTGACTTGTGTGCCTTTACCATGTTTGCTATTTGTGGATACTTGTGGTGTGTTTTCTATCATGACATCATGACATCATAACATTTCATGCATCTTGCATTGGACTAACCTATTTCAAAGACAGGAGGGATTCATCTTTGTTCTATTTTGTAGATCATGGCACCCATGCATAGAAACACCATCCGGATCAAATTTGTCCAGGTTCCCACTCTGCTTAAAGACTTGGTTGCAAAGATGCTAGATATTACCTCCTTCATCAGAAGACATGGGCACCTTCTTGGTTTGGTCACCACCAAGATGAATGAACAGATGATGAGATTCTTAGTCTAGCTCTTTGATCCACTGTACCATTGCTTTACTTTTCCGGACTACCAGTTGGTCCCCACCTTGGAAGAGTTCTCTGATCTGCTGGGTATCCCCATTCTGGAGCAGACCCCGTTTACAGGTTGGGAGAAGATCCTTAGTCCAGAAGAGATTGCTTCAGCCCTCCATCTGACAAAGGCTGAGGTAATGTCAAACTGGGAAACTCGTAGTGGAGCAAAGGGCTTCTTGACTAAATTTTTGGTTGGTAAAGCTAATCAGTTCTGGGACAGTCTAGACTTCCAGGCATTTGAAGACATTCTGGCTCTTCTGATATACGGTTTGGTGCTGTTTCCTAACTCCGATTCCTTTGTTGACGTGAATGCAGTAAAGATATTCATATCCGGTAATCCTGTGCCCACTCTCTTGGGTGACATTCTTCATTCTCTTTATGCCTGTACTGCTCAGAGGCAGGGAACCCTTATGTGCTGTGCTCCGTTGCTGCCGAGGTGGTTTATTTCTCACCTCCCCGAATCAGTTCTAAAGAATAAGGAAGGCATGGGCTGGGCCTATAGGATTATGTCTCTCTCTCATAATGACATCATTTGTACTATCAAGGGTATGGACGAGGTGGCTATTATTGATCACTGTGGAGAGTACCCCAATGTTCCACTGATAGGCACCAATGGAGGAATCACTTATAATCCGTGCTTGGCCTTACATCAGTTTGGGCGAGCTAGAAGGGAAGGACCCCATGAGTTGCTGATGCCTAGTATTGTCTTTGACTTCCAAGGGGATAGTGACGAGCAACGCCGCAGATTCATAAGAGCTTGGGATAGAGTACACAGGTCTGATCCACACGAGCTGGGTGCAAAGACTTCTCTACCAATGGAACCATATCTCCGATGGGTTCGTATCCGTGCCCAAAAGCTGGGAATGCCGTATGAAGCTGTCTTTCCTATCATTGTTGAAGTTGCTAATGAGGAAGGGGTTCCTCCTACCATCCTACACCCTTACATGCCTACTGACATTGGGGCATTAAAGAGATCATGGATGCAGCTGAGAGAAGAGCGAGATACTTATAGAGAAAAGTACCACGAGCAAGAGCAGAAGATTTAGAAGTTGACTAGGCAGCTGGAGAACGAGCGGATCCTCAATGACTATGTATGCACCGACAAGAAACGACCATGGGAGCGCTGATTGTTTGTTGATTATTTCTAGTTTTGATTTATCTTTCAGTATTTCCTTTTTGTAATGCCTTAAAGGCATCTGTTAAACAATTGAATTCAAAGTTTATCTAATAAAAGTGCGTTTCATTTTTTGTTTATGAATTTGAATCCCTAAAAGTCTTTGAAATCATATCATGCGCATATCATTCCCATGCACCTCATAACAGGTACCCTTACAGGTTTCTCATCTTCTTCGCTGTTTATTTCAGCATCATGTCTTCTGAACCATCAACTGAACAAGCAATCAAGGCTCTGCAGGTTCAAAACGCCCAGTTCCAGGAATTGTTCATGAGTTTGGCTAAGGGTCAGCAAGATCTGAAGACCCTTATCTTGAAAGAGAAGAAGAAGAAAAAGAAGAAGACGGTCCTATTTAATATGGGTCGCAGATTCGGAAATGATTTGCAAGAAGAGGTTGATTTGACCCACTCATCTAGAGGGGGAGATAATCAGGAAGAAAGGAGGGCTCCTAGCCCTGTGGTTTCGGACAACGAGACTGACTTCGACGAAGACCAGTATCCTCCGGCCGAGGATAGACACAAACAACTGGAAGATCGTTTGAGTGCGATGGAAGTTCAGAAAGTGCCTGGTCTGGACTTTGGTGATCTGGGTCTGTCATCGGGGGTGGTGATTCCCCACAAGTTCAAAGCACCAGCCTTTGCTAAGTACGACGGAGTTTCTTGCCCGAAACTACACCTCTGGTCGTATGTTAGGAAGATTCAGCCGTACACCGCTGACAAGAACCTCTGGATCCACTTCTTTCAAGACAGTCTCTCAGGGACTCAGCTTGAATGGTTTTACCAGCTAGAAGGAGCCAATATCCGTAGTTGGCAAGATTTGGCTGCTGCTTTCTACAAGCAGTACCAATACAATGCCAACCTCGCTCCCACGCGTACCCAACTCCAGGGTATGTCAATGGGTGTGAGTGAAGGTTTCAAAGATTATGCTCAGAAGTGGAGGGACCTCGCTGGAAGAGTGCAACCACCCTTGGCTGATAGGGAACTAGTGGATATGTTTCTGGGGACCTTGTCCGGTCCGTATTTCAACCATCTAATTGGAAGTTCTTCGTTCGGGTTTACGGAGCTGATTATGACTGGGGAAAGGATTGAGGCTGGTATCAAATCCGGTAAAATACAGAAGGGTGCTTCATCAGGCACCGAGAAGAAGCCTTTTAAGAAAGAGTTGAGCGCTGTTTATAGTTCAAAAAGTCATAATAAACCTGAACGCCGCTAAGTTGTTAATGCGGTGGTTATTTCAAGACCTGTTGTTGCTCCTCAGCACAACAATCAGCCAAGGGCCGAAAGACCTCGAAGACAATTTACTCAGCTCAACATGACTTTATCTCAGATTCTGCCACAGTTATTGAAAACCAATCTAGTGATTCCAAGGGAAGCCCCGAAGAATCCAAATACAACATCACCGAAGTACAACCCTAATGACCGCTGTGCTTTTCACTCTGATAGCCCGGGGCATGATACGGATGACTGTTGGGTCTTGAAAAACAAAGTACAAGACTTGATTTATGCTAAGGAGATCGAGTTCGAAGCACCTGAAAGACCTAATGTTGTGACAGCTCCTATGCCCAAGCATGGAGTGAATTCTATAGATGAAGACTCGTTTGTGGTTTCTGTGAACGACATTGTTACCCCTTTGATGAATGTAAAGAAGAACCTCTTGTTAGTCGGTTTATTTCCGGGTTGTGATGAAGGTTGTCGTATGTGTGCTATCCTACCTACCGGTTGCCATCTTTTGAAGTCAGGTGTCCAGCGCCTGATGGATAATAAATAAATTCTGTTTGAGAAGACTGTTGTTCCTTTGGTTCCTACTGGAGAAGTTGCTATAATCACCATTTTCAAAAATTCTTCCAAGGCTTCCTCGAGAAAGCCTGTTAGAATTACATTTGTTCCAAGAATCACACCATTGATCATCACTGTTCCTGGGCTTATCCCCTATACATCCAATAAAGTTGTCCCGTGGCATTATGGGGTTGACGTATACTATCACGGAGTTAAGCAAGACTTGAGTGCTGAAGAGGCTGATACTGACGTCAGCAATATTGTGGGATCTAGTAAAGTCACCCGCAGTGGAAGGCTTTTCTCCCCTGAGATCTCTCCACCAGTTGTTCGAAAGCCTATTGTTATTACACCTGCCAGTGTACCTACTACTATTCCTGTTCAAGTTCTCATTCTTACCCCTGTTGCCGAGTCATCTGACACTCGGGGCAAAGAGACCACCGGTGAGCCTGCCCAGACGGAGGCACCAAAGACGATTACTGTTGAAGCCTCTAGACAAGAGATGGAAGAAATTCTGAAGATCATCAAAAAGAGTGACTACAATGTAGTTGAGCAGCTGGGGCAAACCCCGTCCAAAATCTCTATGTTGTCACTATTGTTATGCTCAGAAGCCCATGCCAAGGCTCTGATTGCTTTCTTAAAGATTGCGCACATACCACAAGAAACATCAGCTGATCAGTTCAAAGACTGTGTGGTAAGTTTAACTGCTGATAACAGGTTGGGTTTCTTTGATGCCGACTTGACTGTTAAGGGGAAGAATCACAATGAAGCCCTGCATGTCTCCATTGAATGCAGGGGCACTACTCTTGCTCACATATTGGGGGAAAATGGTTCCTCATTAAACGTTTTATCTAAGAAAGCTCTAGACCGGTTGGACTGTGAGGGTTTGGAGTTGAAACCAAGCAACATTGTAGTCAGGGCTTTTGATGGGTCCAAGAGAATGGTACACGGAGAAGTGGATATTCCGATTAAGGCTGGTTCTCAAGTTTTCGCCTCTATGTTCTATGTGATGGATATTCGGCCATCTTATTCATGTTTGTTGGTTCGTCCATGGATCCACAAAGCTGGGGCAGTGACGTCTACGCTCCACCAGAAGCTAAAGTACCCGGTGAAAGGGAAAATTGTGACGGTACAAGGAGAAGAGGAGTACATGGTGATCCACCTCAACTCTTTTCGATATGTAGAGATGGATGGGGAGTTCATTGAGACCCCGTTTCAACATTTTGAAGAGGTTCCCTAGACGCTGGCATCAACTGAGACTGTTGTTGAAGATCCTCCAATGAAGATGGCTTCCTTCAAGGATGCCCGGGCTGTTGTCGAGAAAGGTGGGTGTGCAAATTGGGGCCAACTCCCTGATTTTTCACATAAGACTGACAAGTTTGGTTTGGGTTTCACTGCAGAAGCTCAAAGGGTTGTTCGGAGTGCACGGACTGGAAGACCTCCCCTGTTTATCAGCAATTCAGGAGTGAATGCCATTGAAGATGATGTTGAAGAATCTGAGTTCGACAGTTGGATCTATCCTACTACCGATGATGGACTGAGTAATTGGGCGGCAAAGGACTTCGTCCCAATTTCTTTTATTACCCAGTAATGATACTTTTGTTTTGTATTTGTAACATACAATGTTTTAAACTTTACGGCCCGATGTCTTACCCGGGGCACCGTGGTTTCATTTGTGAGGGCTTTATGTGTGTCAGCTACATATATCATTAATAAAAGCATTGGACGTTTTCTTGCATTTCGAATTTTGCGCTCCTTGTTTTCCTTTTTATATTTCAAAACAGTTATTTTACACACACACGTATCATGATCTACATCCACTTTGGATCCCACTGATAACGACTCTGCTACTGCCGGTTATGACTTCAAAAGTCCGATCAACTTAGCCGAAGACGAAGGTGAAGATGATTGTGAAGTGCCTGGGGAACTTGTTAGACTACTGCTTCGAGAAGAGAGGGGTCTACCACTCCCAAGCCACCAATTCTGATGCCTCCAGTTGAAGGAAAACCAATGATCTTGCTGGATAATACAAAGAGGTGTGTGCTGGGGAAGCATGACGAGTCTGGCCGAAAAGAGCATGCTATTTACTGCTTTAGCAAAACGTTTATCGACTGTGAGACCCAATACTCACTGCTCGAGAGAACTTGCCGCGCTTTGGCATGGGATGCTCGCCGGCTGAGACAGTACATGCTGGCTCATACTACCCTTTTGATACCAAAAGAGGTGAACGTCCTGACAACTCCATGGCCTTTTGCAATATGGGGCATTGATATGATCGGCGAGATCACACCTACAACGTCCAACGGGCATCGTTTCATCCTGGTAGCTATTGATTACTTTATGAAGTGAGTTGAAGCAGCTTCCTTTGCTACTATGACCAAGAACGTCATGGCACGGTTCATTCGGCACAACCTGATTTGTCGATACGGTGTACCAGAGATGATCATTACGGACAATGGTACCAATCTCAACAATAAGATGATCACTGAGCTCTGCAAGCAGTTCAAGATACAGCATCATAACTCTTCTCCCTACCGACTGAAGATGAATGGGGCTGTCGAGGCAGCTAATAAGAACATTAAGAAGATTGTGCAGAAGATGATGGTGACGTATAAAGACTGGCACGAGATGTTACCATTTGCTCTCCATGGGTACCGTACCTCAGGGGAAACACCTTATTCCTTGGTATATGGCATGGAGGCCATCTTGCCCATTGAAGTTCAGATACCCTCTCTTCAGATTATAAAGGATGCAGGTTTGAGCGAAGATGACTGGATTCAGACCCGGCTTGATCAGTTGAACCTAATCAATGAAAAGAGACTTACTGCTAGTTGTCATGGTCAGACGTATCAAAAATGGATGATCAAGGCATTTAAGAAGAAAGTAAGATGACAAGAGTATCAAGTTGGGGACCTGGTAATCAAGCGCATTATCTTACCTCAAGGTGATCCCAGGGGCAAATGGACCCCTAGTTACGAAGGGCCATTTATGGTTAAGAACATTTTCTTAGGATGGGCTATGATTCTAACTACCATGGATGGTGACGACCTTCCTCACCCCGTCAATGCAAACATAGTGAAAAAATACTACGAATAATCAAAGACCCGCTAGGTTGACTTGCCTAGGCAAAAATAAGGGCTTCCCGGCGAACCAAAAGGGTTTGGGCAAAAATAAGGGATGAAAATGAAAAAATCTGTACACCCGGCAATTCGAAAACCTGAAAGGGCGGCTTGGGCAAAAAAGGGTATCCCGGTGGACTGAAAACCCGAAAGGGCGGTCCAGGCAAAAATTAGGGATCAAAGCGTAACATTATGTCTCATTGGATCATCTTGCAACCAGACTTCGGTATCGACTATCAAGCTCGGACGACACTAATCAGTCTGATCTACCTTCAACCAAGTAGCAAAGTGATGAGATGCTCGAGAACATAAAGGCAATAAAAGAGTTGGAACCCAGTGGGATTATTCACATAGCTGTTTTGTTTAGTTTTTCACAAAATGTATAAATTCTTTTATTCGGCGGTGTTCTCTTACTAGGACGTCAGCCTCTTGTACAAAAACGCCTATTTACAGGCCAAACTTCAAAATCAATACAAATTCGCTTTCAGAGAAATTTCAAACTTGTATTTCCTTTTTCTGTTTTGTTTTGCAAAGAACGTCCAATGTTCATTTTTGATATATGCATTTGACATTAATTGCTGCTCATAAATATTTATAAAAGACGATTACTGGTAATATCAAAAACAGGGGCAATAAGAATTGTCCAAACTATACAATTGCTCTGTCTATCAGGTACAAGGTAAGTTCAGCTGAAGAATATGGTTGAGATGCATTCACTCCCTGCAGAGTAAGACAGTAATGATAACTTTCCCCATCTGAGACTTGCAACTGCGAATGAATCGGTAATATTCTCCCCAAGCAGAGTTTATCTACCATCAGCACCGAAAAGGCTTAATATCCTTGGCAGTCTTAATATTCCCCAACGGAGTATAAGAATATTCCCCGGCAGAATACAAGATATCCCCAGTGGAGTTAAAATTTTCCCAGCGTAGTCTTAAAAAGCTTCCCCAGTGGAGTTGAAGAATCATCCCCAGTAGACCCTAGAAGTTCGTCCCCGGCGGAGTATAAAAATAAATATCCCCAGCCGAGTTCAAAGGAAGATTGTTCCCAGAAAATCTCAAAGGATTATCCCCATTAGAGCCTAAAAGGTTATCCCCAGTGAAGTCGCAACTGAAAGATCATCCCCAGCGGAGTCCTTTCCTTTCACAAACAGGAATTCAATCCCCAATAGGATTCAGTATCACCAGCAACGGTAATTCATCCCCAACGGAATTTATCGGTGGAATCCTCAGTAGAGCATCTCTTCCCCACAGAGTAATCTCCTCATCAGTTTATTCCCCAGCGGAGTTATCCTCTCCTGCAGTTCTATTCTCACAATCATCTTCGTTCGCCACCCTCAGCGGAAACGAAGAATTCAACTCTATTCTCCAGCAGTTATCCGGGATTTATTTTCCCCAGCTAAAACATTACATTTCCATACATCACGATACATTCATATACGCATCATACAACACAATCTCATTTATTTTGAGAACATCATTGCTTGATCCATATCATGCATTGCATATGACTGACCTTTACCTTTCAGGAAGGATGTAGTTAAGTGCTCAGCTATGTCGAAGACCTGACCGGTTCTTAAATCTCAACTGAATTATTCTCGGTTGAATTACAGATAAGGTTCTCAATCTCGACAATTTTCCTCCGTCGTAGTGTGGACGAGTTCTAAAATCTCAACAGAATTATACTCCGTTGAAGACCAGACTGTCCTAGATCTTGATGAAGATGTTTCCTGATAACGAGAAATCGTATCATATAATTACTATGCTTTTTACCGATTTTATAATACATTAAGTCGTCTAACTCTCGATTATTTCGAGTTTATTTGTCTTTTCACAAGTATAACATTTTTCAACTCAAACCAATGAAAAAGGACTACATGAAGGAGGCTAGACAATAAACAAAGAGAAAAGAACTAAATCTGCAAAGTTTGGAGATTTTGGAGCAGTGACGACCGTCACACCCTGTGACGACCGTAACGACCCCCAACTTGAATAAATGCTCGTCACACATCACTGACGAGCGTAATGCGCTATTTAAGCGCATTACGACCGTCACCCACCTGTGACGACCGTCACGCGCGTAAAGATGAACGTTGTGAATAGGTGGAGACGTGGGCAACGTGGGGGCAAAAGTGTTCTCCTATTTTCTCTCCACTCAGTAACCATGCACCCTATATTTCCTCCACTCAAGCCTTTTCTCAAGATTCTTTCAACTGCTATATTTTCTCCTATATATATGTGTGGTAGTGCAAAGGGAAAAGGGTCGAAGGAATTCTCCCAGAACAAAATTACTACTTTTGCAATTATTTCTATTTCCTTGTTTTTGAGCATTTTCTACGTACTGTAATTTCTACTTCCAGCACTATTTCAAGCATTAGTGTTAGAGTGTTAATTCTTCATTTAAGAATTAACACAATTTACTTATTTCGATCAAGCTGAAAGGAATATTGTAACATTTCAAGATTACCATAGCAAAGTTATTTCCAGGTTTTTATTGCAATTAATATTTATTCATTCTTGTATTATGCCAATTATTTTTATGGATTATATTTTGAATTGCATTATTATTAAATATATTATGTCCGGCTAAATTATTCGTACCGGTATGTGACTCTTAAGAACCAAAAGAATTCAGTGATACCTTGGCCAAAAACATTTATAAAACAATTTCTGGTTTCCAATTTCCATGTTTAATTGAACTACCCTGTTCACGAGCGTGAGAGGATAATTAACACGATTTTGCCACGAGAGTGGGAAATTAATTAAGGCAAGAACCTGCATGTGAGAGCTGGGGTTCAACCCAGATAGTGGTAACGAAACATCAATTTTTAAATACACGAGAGTGTTTTAATAAATTAATTAAACTCAAATTGTTTTCAAAATGTGTTATTAAATTTAAAGTGCATCCACTAGGTTTAGTAGCATGACTTATTTCATGAACACGAGAGTGTATGTCTCAGGTTTTTAAACAGTTAGTTTTTATCGAAATACTTTATAGGCCAAGCGATTCACCGAATTCCCGAAGTCCGACTATCACATACCGGTATAACTATTACTATTATTTTTAATTAAACTATTTCCCCCATAAAATCAAATATTCATCGCTTAGTTAAACAAACTGTAACATTAGATCGTATGCGATTGATCCTCAGTCTTTGTGGGTTCGATAATCATTTAAAACTAGAACGACTAAATTGTATACTTGCAGTTAGTATCCCGATAGACTCATAAAGTCCCGATCAAGTATTTGGCACCGTTGTCGGGGACTGATTAGTCAATTAATTACGATTCTTCTATTGCGTGTTTAGACTAGGCAACAGAAAACCCTTTTTCGATTTGTATGCCAAGGACTCGCTCACAAGGCGAACCACTTGACAAATCGACGGACGAACCTGAACGCATCCTTTCTGTAAGACGTGCAGTCATGGATTATTGTTTAAATCACGTTATTCCTTTACCCAAACCCGAAATCAAGATTGATTCTGAAACAGATTCTAATTATTCCTCTGAGACCGAAACTAATCTAGAATTAGACATGGCCGAAGAATAAAGGACCCGTCCACTGAAGGAGTATGCAGCTCCATCACAACAAGAACCCCACAACAGCATTGCTGCTCCAGCAATAAATCGAAACGATTTTGAGTTGAAACCGTCATTGATATCAGCTATCCAACAATGCCAATTCTCTGGAGATCCTACCGAGGATCCAAATGAACATATTACAAAATTCGTTCAATTTGCTGACACGGTTATAGCAAATGGTGTTAGTAAAGATGCAATAAGATTACGTCTTTTCCCTTTCTCGCTAAGAGATAGAGCTTGGGCTTGGTTGCAATCCTTGCCATCAAATTCCGTCACTACGTGGGAAGGACTTAAGATTGTATTTTTAGCACGATACTTTCCCCCAAGAAAGACTGCTGCACTAAGAGCCCAAATCAACGGATTTAGGCAGAAGGATACTGAATCGCTATTCAATGCATGGAAACGCTACAAAGATATGATGCGAATGTGCCCACATCACGGATTATAAAAATGGCTGATCATCCACACGTTTTATAATGGACTCTTGTACAACACAAGACTCTCTATAGATGTCGCCGCAGGTGGTACACTGATGGACAAGCCTTATGACGAAGCTAACCAACTCATTGAAAATATGGCTCAAAACCACTATCAGTGGGGAGGAGAAAGAACATATGTGGAGAAAACTCAAACCAAAGGTGGGATGTACGAGATTAGTAGCCTAGATAAAGTTAATGCTAAGGTAGATGCTCTTACCCAAAAGATAGAAAGCTTGACCTTACCTCCTACAGCCACCGTGGCTGCACTTACCCCAAACTGCGAAGTTTGTGGAGTTCCTGGTCATGTTGGAACTGAATGTCAAATCTTAGCAGGAATATCAGTTGATCAGGTAAATTACGCTCAAGGTAATCCTTATGCTAATACCTATAATCCTGGTTGGAAGAACCATCCTAACTTCTCGTACAAGAGCAATAACGCTTTATATGCACCTGGCCAAGCACCTGTTGTACCTCCAGGTTATCAAAAACCCGCTGTTAATGTTCCTAACATTCCTAAGAAATCTAACCTTGAAATCCTAATGGAAAATTTTATCGCTAATCAAGCCCAACAAAACAAAGAATTCCTCAATCAAAACGTTCACACCGGTGAACAGTTGAAGCTATTAGCAAATAAGGTAGATGCCCTAGCAACTCACAATAAAATGTTAGAAACCCAAATCTCCCGAGTAGCACAACACCAAGCTAGTTCTGCTGCACCTGCTGGTACATTTACTGGACAGCCACAACCCAATCCTAAAGGACATGCAAATGCTATCACATTACGAAGTGGGACAGCCCTTGATGGACCGGTAGATCCTAGACTCCAAAACCCGACCATGTATCAGAAACCTGAAAAAGAAGTAGAGAAGTCGAAAGATCAATCTGAGAATGTAGAGGAAGACGCGAATGAGAACAGAGAGGCTTCAGAAAAACCTTACGTGCCTCCACCACCATATAAACCACCAACTCCATACCCCCAAAGACTTGCAAAATCCAAGAACAAGGGGCAATTCAAGAAATTTGTAGAACTTCTGAAACAATTAAACGTTACTATTCCGTTTACAGAAGCTATAACCCAAATGTCGTCATATGCTAAATTCCTAAAAGAAATATTGTCTAATAAGAAAAAAATCGTTGAAAACGAAACCGTTATGCTAACTGCCGAATGTAGCGCCATAATTCAAAATAACATGCCTCCAAAGCTAAAAGATCCTGGTAGTTTCTCCATACCATGTGTAATCGGAAAATCTGTCATAGACAAAGCTCTATGTGATTTAGGAGCAAGTGTTAGTCTAATGCCCTTATCTATTTGCGAGAAGCTCAAATTAGGTGACGTGAGACCTACCAAGATGTCCCTACAACTAGCCGACAGATCAGTCAAATTCCCTGTTGGTATGCTAGAAAACATCCCTGTCCGAATAGGACAATTTTACATACCGACTGACTTTATAATAATGGACATCAAGGAAGATTCAAACATTCCCATCATACTAGGAAGACCATTTTTAGCTACTGCAGGAGCCATCATTGACGTTAACAAAGGAAAGCTTACCTTCGAGGTAGAAGAAGAAAAAGTAGAATTCATTCTTTCCCAATTCTTTAAAGCCCCTGCTATAGATGATTCATGTTGTCTCCTAGATATTATTGATGAATGTGTCAAAGAACTAGAAAGCCAAGAAGACACCTATTCTGGGATGCTAAAAATTCCGACACCAACTATCCTCAAGGACGATGACTGGAAACAAGAACATCTAGATGTCAACCTAAGCGAATGTTTCGCCTTAACACCCGATCCTGCCCCAACTGATAAGAAAACTGGTATAGAACTTAAAACATTACCTGGAGATCTTAGGTATGAATTTTTAGATAAAGAACTCGAACGGCCAGTTATAGTTAATGCCAAATTAGGGAAGGTCGAAACCGAAAAACTTCTTAGTGTGTTAAGCAAATATCCAACCGTGTTAGGCTATAATATATCAGATCTAAAAGGAATAAGCCCTTCTCTCTGTATGCACCGCATTATGCTGGAGGAGGACTGCAAGACTTCTAGAGAACATCAAAGACGAATAAATCCTATCCTAAGTGAAGTCGTTAAGAAAGAAGTGCAGAAACTACTAGAGGCAGGCATCATATACCCAATATCAGATAGTAACTGGGTCAGTCCAGTTCACATGGTGCCTAAGAAAGGAGGTGTTACGATTATAACGAACACAAAAGGCGAATCGGTAGCACAACGTACCCAAATAGGATGGAGAATGTGTATCGATTATAGAAAACTAAACAAAGCTACGCGCAAAGACCATTTCCCATTACCATTCATTGATCAAATGCTCGAGCGCTTAGCCAAACATTCCCATTTCTGCTATCTTGACGGATACTCAAGATTCTTCCAAATTCCAATTCATCCTGATGATCAAGAGAAAACCATGTTCACATGTCCCTATGGTACCTTTGCATACCGAAGAATGCCATTTGGACTATGTAACGCACCTACAACTTTCCAACGATGCATGATGGCGATTTTCGCAGACTTTTTAGACGGAATTATGGAAGTATTCATGGACGATTTCTCTGTCTGTGGAGAAAGTTTTGACGGATGTTAATCAAATCTTGAATTAGTACTGAAACGCTGTGTCAATGTCAACCTAGTGCTCAATTGGGAAAAATATCACTTCATGGTAAGACAAGGAATTGTGTTGGGTCACATTGTATCAAACAGAGGGATTGAAGTCGACAAAGAAAAAATCGAAATTATCAAAAACCTTCAACCACCCAAAACAGTTAGAGAAATAATAAGTTTTCTAGGACACGCTGGTTTTTACCGACATTTTATAAAAGATTTCTCTAAAATCACTAAGCCACTAACTGAATTATTAATGAAAGAAGCTAAGTTTATTTTCGACGATAAATGCTTAAACGCATTTGAGACGCTTAAGGAAGCCTTAATTTCAACACCCATTATGCAACCTCCTGATTGGAACCTACCATTTGAAATAATGTGCGATGCGAGCGATTATGATGTAGGCGCAGTCCTAGGACAACGCAAAGATAAAAAGCTTCACGCTATCTACTACGCAAGCAGAACACTCGATCCCGCACAAATGAATTACGCCACTACAGAGAAGGAACTCTTAGATGTGGTATTCGCATTGGATAAATTTCGTTCCTACTTAGTAGGCGCCAAAATCATTATTTACACGGATCATGCCGCGGTCCGATACTTACTAAGTAAGAAAGACGCCAAACCGCGACTACTCAGATGGATCTTACTCCTACAAGAGTTTGACTTGGAAATAAAAGACAAAAGAGGGACTGAAAACGTGGTAGCTGACCATTTATCAAGATTAGATGGAATCCAAACCGAGAGTGTTCCCATAAACGAAGATTTCCCTTATGAACGCCTTATTTCTAAGCTAGAGATAGCTCCTACCGACAGTTTAGATCAACACAATGAACCTTTAACAACCGCGGTAGTAAAAGCCATTTGTACCAACACCACATTACCATGGTACGCTGATTTCGTCAACTATTTAGCTGCCGGTGTTTTACCACCTGATTTAACGTACCAACAACGGAAGAAATTCTTCCATGATCTTAAACACTACTTTTGGGATGAACCATTACTCTTTAAAAGAGGCGCCGATGGTATCTACCGTTGCTGCGTTCCTAACGATGAAATAGACGACGTCATTTCCCATTGCCATTCCGCCCCTTATGGTGGACACGCTAGTACATCGAAAACTTGTGCAAAAATACTTCAAGCTGGCTTCTTTTGGCCTACCTTATGGAAAGACGTCCACGTAGCAATTATGAACTACGATAGATGTCAATGCACAGGAAATATATCTAGATGCAACGAAATGCCGCAAAAAGGGATTCTCGAAGTAGAAATTTTCGATGTATGGGGAATTGATTTCATGGGACCATTCCCCGCATCTTTTGGAAATAAGTATATTTTGGTAGTCGTTGACTACGTATCAAAATGGATTGAAGCCATCGCCGCACCCACAAACGATACACGAGTGGTACTTAAACTATTCAAGCATGTTATCTTCCCACGATTCGGTGTACTAAGACTAGTAATCAGTGATGGCGGTTCCCATTTTATCTCTAGAATTTTCGAAAAACTACTTTCAAAATATGGCGTTAAACATCGCATAGCCACACCATACCATCCTCAAATGAGTGGACAAGTGGAAGTGTCAAATAGGGAGATAAAACAAATCCTTGAGAAAACTGTAGCCACATCCAGAAAAGATTGGTCCTCCAAGTTAAATGATGCTCTTTGGGCATATAGGACAGCTTTTAAAACCCCTATCAGAACAACACCGTTTAAGTTAGTTTATGGAAAATCTTGTCATTTGCCAGTAGAATTAGAACATAAATCTTATTGGTCCATTAAAACCCTTAACTTAAATTACAAGATTGCTGGCGAGAAACGAGTATTAGATATCCATGAATTAGAAGAATTGTGTTTAGACGCTTATGAAAATGCTAGAATCTATAAGGAAAGAACAAAAAATGGCACGATAAGCGTATCTCGCGGAAAGAATTTAAGGAAGGAGACATCATACTCCTATTCAACTCTAGACTGAAACTTTTCCCGGGAAAATTACGTTCCATATGGTCAGGACCATTCGAAATTAACAAAGTTTTCCCAAGTGGTGCGATAGAAATTAAAGGAAATTCTATCAAACCATTCATAGTCAATGGCTAGCGCTTAAAGCACTACTTTAACGTCGGAAATATCAACTATTCGGCTTATCTTCAGTTAAGTGAGCCACCTACCCCGATACCTAACTGAATAGGTATTATCTGTCGAGCCGTCGACATAAAACAAAGGCGCTTCGTGGGAGGCAACCCATGTTTTATTTTAATTATTTTTATTGTTTTAACATGTTTTTATTTTTCTATTCTTTTTCTTAATATTTAAAATTTTCATGATTGCATCTCTTACTCCTTTTTGTTTTCTTTTTCTTCTATTTTTATTTTTCCTTTAAAACTTTCTTTTTCTTCTTGATTTAACTTCGATAATTTTTTAACCTGAAAAATACTAACTTAGTTTTTCCAAACATTTATTAAATATTTTCAGGGGGTAATTCTTTTGCTTTCATATTTAGCTCCATGGCACGTGTAAACTTCATGAATATCACTTTGAGAAGCAGACATCAAAGAAGACGCTTTGAGGATCTGGATGAGCGGGAAATGGGCCCTACAATCTACGTTGATGACCATGCTATGACTGCTCTTGGCATTCGTGAGAGTGTCATGTATTTGCTACATCAGATTGGCTGGGACACTGCTCCTATCCGAAGACGGTATTATACTTACAAGAAGCTGACCCTTGAGTTCCTGAGCACCCTGAGCTACATTCCAAATCACGGGTTAGGATTCAACCGTGGGTTGATCACTTTCAGATTGTTTGACATAGACTACAGCTATAACCTTAGGGAGTTTTCCCACGTGCTAGGATTCCCTTTTGGACCTGATGTTATCACTATGACCCAGGAGGACCTCTTGCTTGATTCTGACCTTGATTTTTTCTGGGGAAGCATTGCTGGCAATAACCATCCAGAGTCGTCTGACCTTTATTCTGAGTGCATCCACAACCCGGCTATCAGGTACTTTCATAAGATCATCGCCCATACCCTTTTTGGTAAATAGCAGAATGTTACATCTGTGTCCCGCAATGAGCTCTTCATTATGTACTGTGCCTCCCAGAGCCGTCCGGTAAACGGTGCCGCTTATATGCTAGCTAACATGGAGCGTATTATCTAGACTCTAAATGCACCAATCCTGTTGGGTGGTTTAGTCACTATGATATCAAATGCAATTGGACTCCACATGCCTATGATAGGATCAGCCCCGCATTATGGAATAAAGCCGATAAACATTGAATTCTGCTTCAACACTAGCTTTATCGGGAATCTTGGGCCAGATCAATTTGAGCTGTTAATTAAACATGAGACTGTCCACCAGTTTATGCTCCCGAACCCTATCACTAGTGTGCATAATAGAGAAAACTGGCTTTTTGACCTCCACCATCCTGCTACACCACCTTCGTCTCGTTCTACTGTTGACATTTACAAAGTACCCAACACCTCTCACGATGATGAAGACCCTGCCACACCACCGGGATACCATCAGTTCCCCGATCCATGGGAACAGCAGGTAGCTTCTACTGAGACCGCCACCCAGGCTCCAGAGATCCCACCACCGCCTCCACCTATTGTTACCCTACACTCTTTGCATGAAGAAATTACTGAAATGCGGGGAGAGCTTACATCTCTCAGAGTGGACTTCATCGCTTTCATGGATTTGGTGACCGACCAGCTGGATTTCATGCACCAGCATATGTTCCCGACTCCCCGTGGCTAGAGTTGTCGTTGTTATCTTGTTTTATTCTCTCGCATTTGTACACAGTGGGGACACTGTTTAGTTTTAGTGTGGGAAGGATTCTAGTTATTTTAGCATTTTATCATTTTTATTTTTAGTTATCTCGAAACAATTTTTATAGATTAATTCAATTATTTATCAAGTACCACAAGTTTATTTTATTTTTTTCATTCATTTTCATTTTCAGTATATTCTTTATTTCTTTTAATTTACTGTTTATATTTCACGCAAATATTATTTCATTATGTGTTAGTAAAAAATATTTCAAAACTTTAATTATTAGAATATTTCAAAATATTTCAAAACTCTAATTATTAGAATATTTCAAACTTAGAATATTAAGAAAATAATAAAAAAATTATATAAACATCTCCAACGGTCTTGTAACGGTCTTCTCATTAATGACATTGAACGTGTTACGACCGTCACACCCTCGTGATGAGCGTAACACGCATTTTTGCTGTGTTACGACCGTCACACCCTCGTGACGACCGTCACACGCACAATATATCAGAACGGCTATTACAGAACCGTTCCAACCATTGCCTTCTTAACCTCACTTCCTCCATTGTTACAGAACCACACGAAAAATACCCAGTCCAGTCCATTTTTTTTCAAACTTCCAAATTTCCAACACTAAAATACAATCCACCCACTACCCCAATTTCATTCCAAACCTTTTGCAATCAAATTCTACGAACACCATGGCCAATAACCAACAAGCCCCGCTCTCACTTTCAGATCCGGCGAACAAGGAGAAAACCAACGGGTCAAATTTCAGAAGTTTCAACGCCGAGGTCACCAACCTACACGGTACGTTGATATTGACTGTTTGAGGAGTTTGGGACTACTTGACAGTGTCCGCCAATTGTTGTAGAGTATGGATTTATGGAACTTGTGCCGAGAACCAAGACCGATTTATGAAACTCTTACTCTTGAGTTTTTGAGTTCCTTTGTTTACATCACTCCGCCAGGTGCCACGAACCAACTATCAGGCCTGGCCAAATTTCGCATGTTTGGAATTGAGCAAGAGTTGCCCCAATCCGACATCGCGCGGCTTTTAGGCTTCTGTTCGGACGAAGGTGTCCATCTCCGGGTGCCAGATAATTTTGGTGAGGATGCCTTTAACTTATGGCACAGTTTGACGAATATACGTGCCGGATCCTACGACCACCTAAATGCCACCCACATTCAAAATCCGGCCATCCGCTATTTCCACCGCATCCTCAGCAACACAATCTTCTCCCGTGACAGCAACCACAGGGCAAAAGATCAACGCCGCCCCGTTCTTACTCGCTCACATCCACTCTATTTGTGCTAGAGGAGGAAAACCCTTTTATTTCAGAGGACTGGTCACTTCACTTGCCATAGGTCTGAACTACGGTGCTGCTCTCGCGACTATGCCTTCTATGGCACTGGCTTTGCTAACTTTGGATCACTGCAAAGCCGCACATCTCATTTATGAGCGGGAGGATGGCAGATTCCACCCTGTGATCAAGAACACTGTTTATCAGAACATCATTTTGCCTTGCAGGGACCGAATCGATCCGTGAAACCGAGCAAACTGGTTGTTCGATCCTGCAACTCCCGCGGGGCGTGCACCTACTCATGAAGACCAACCTGCATCCCCCATAGACGAAATGCAAGAAGAGCTGGATAGTGCTCCTCCCGTCCACGACATTCCAGGATCCTCATCTGCACCTCCTCCTATTACTCTTGAAGAGATCCTCCACGCCATTCATATGCAAAACGAAATAAGCGCAACGCTTGAAAGAAGGCAACATGAGCAATTTGAGTCTCTGTGCGCTCAAAACACTCAGATCTTGACTGGACAGCACAACATGAATGAGAGGTTAGATGAGGCCCTGTCATAGCTCAACGCCTTAAGGCTGGACGTCAGCACCCTTGGTTTCCAAGATACTGACACAGAAGCCACTCCTACTAGACGCTCTCGCACTAGGAGTAGAGGACGTGGTCACCAGTAGTTTTTATTTATTTTTTATGTAGTTTATTATTTTTTCTGTTTCATTTCCTTTCCGTTTGCTTTTGTAATTGTACTTCCCCGCCTATATACCGCAACATTGAGGACAATGCCGGATTTAGTGTGGGAGAGGTACCTTTCCTTCCTTTATAAACTAGTAATTTTTATGATATATCTCGATTTAAATTCTTCACTTTATTCAGCCATACCAGAAATTTTTATCTTCGCATTAGCCCGACATACCTATTTTAACGAAATCCCCAGTTAGGAAAGCCGAAAACGACATAACAAGATCGATACGGTTATGACACCGTAGAATTCCTACTTACGCGATCCGTTTCAATAACCATTATACCGACATCTAGAGTTTTTAGTTCTACAGTAACCCCTAGTAGTTTATACTAGCAGTCAACACCGTCTTGACACAAACCACGTGGAGAATCGATGAATATAAGTGTTTGATGCCTGATCATTAAAATATCCTTCCTATCTCGCTGCTAAAAGAAAAGAAATTTTGTGCACCAAAATATACGGTCACATATAAGAGTTGAGAAAATAACGAAGGAATCCAGTGTAGGTTGGTTCAGAGGTATCTGGTTCTGAACTCGGTAGGGCGTGCTACGGCCCGATCCCCCATAACCTCCAACTTGGATAACATATGTAGGGTTGCCACATTCGTGTACCAGACCCCGTGCTAAAAGGATCAAAGTCACTAACCGGTTACTCCACTACGTGTGTGCTAAGACAAAGGGCTTAATGTGATTGCGCCAGAACAAAACCGGGTGAAATAGATACGAGGAACTCTGGGCAGATTTATTACGGAACTGTTGGATAGCTCGTTTGAAATGGAAGCCTACGTCTAAGCTTATTGCTTGTGTCATTAGCGTATCTTTAGTGTTTCACTCAAGTATTGGCCGAACCGATGAGGATTTCCCGAAATTGCTTTAAAAATCCAAGGTATGTCATGCATATGCGCTTGACAAAACTTGTCTGATCTTTCGAATGACTATTTGCTTGAGGACAAGCAAAGGTTTAAGTATGGGGGAATTTGATAACGAGAAATCGTATCATATAATTACTACGCTTTTTATCGATTTTATAATACATTAAGTCGTCTAACTCCCGATTATTCCGAGTTTATTTGTCTTTTCACAGGTATAACATTTGTCAACTCAAACCAATGAAAAAGGACTACATAAGGGAGGCTAGACAATAAACAAAGAGAAAAGAACTAAATCTTCAAAGTTTGGAGATTTTGGAGCAGTGACGACCGTCACACCCTGTGACGACCGTAACGACCCCCAACTTGAAACAACGCTCGTCACACATCACTGACGAGCGTAATGCGCTATTTAAGCGCATTACGACCGTCACCCACCTGTGACGACCGTCACGCGCGTAAAGATGAACGTTGTGAATTGGTGGAGACGTGGGCAACGTGAGGGCAGAAGTGTTATCCTATTTTCTCTCCACTCAGTAACCATGCACGCTATATTTCCTCCACTCAAGCCTTTTCTCAAGATTCTTTCAACTGCTATATTTTCTCCTATATATATGTGTGGTAGTGCAAAGGGAAAAGGGTCGAAGGAATTCTCCCAGAACAAAATTACTACTTTTGCAATTATTTCTATTTCCTTGTTTTTGAGCATTTTCTACGTACTGTAATTTCTACTTCCATCACTATTTCAAGCATTAGTTTTAGAGTGTTAATTCTTCATTTAAGAATTAACACAATTTACTTATTTCGATCAAGCTGCAAGGAATATTGTAACATTTCAAGATTACCATAGCAAAGTTATTTCCAAGTTTTTATTGCAATTAATATTTATTCATTCTTGTATTATGCCAATTATTTTTATGGATTATATTTTGAATTGCATTGTTATTAAATATATTATGTCCGGCTAAATTATTCGTACCGGTATGTGACTCTTAAGAACCGAAAGAATTCAGTGATACCTTGGCCAAAAACATTTATAAAACAATTTCTGGTTTCCAATTTCCATGTTTAATTTAACTACCCTTGTCACGAGAGTGAGAGGATAATTAACACGATTTTGCCACGAGAGTGGGAAATTAATTAAGGCAAGAACCTGCATGCGAAAGCTGGGGTTCAACCCAGATAATGGTAACGAAACATCAATTTTTAAATACACGAGAGTGTTTTAATAAATTAATTAAACTCAAATTGTTTTCAAAAAGTGTTATTAAATTTAAAGTGCATCCACTAGGTTTAGTAGCATGACTTATTTCATGAACACGAGAGTGTATGTCTCAGGTTTTTAAACAGTTAGTTTTTACCGAAATACTTTATAGGCCAAGCGATTCACCGAATTCCCGAAGTCCGACTATCACATACCGGTATAACTATTACTATTATTTTTAATTAAACTATTTTCCCCCTAAAATCAAATATTCATCGCTTAGTTAAACAAACTGTAACATTAGATCGTATACGATTGATCCTCAGTCTCTGTGGGTTCGATAATCATTTAAAACTAGAACAACTAAACTGTATACTTGCAGTTAGTATCCCGATAGACTCGTAAAGTCCCGATCATTTCCCTCAGTCGAAGACCTGACCAGTTCTTAAATCTCAACTAAATTATTCTCGGTTGAATTACAGATAAGGTTCTCAATCTCGACAATTTCCTCCGTCGTAGTGTGGACGAGTTCTAAAATCTCAACAGGATTATCCTCCGTTGAAGACCAGACAGTCCTAGATCTTGATGAAGATGTTTCCCTCAGTCGAAGACCTGACCGGTTCTTAAATCTCAACTGAATTCTCGGTTGAATTATAGATAAGGTTCTCAATCTCGACAATTTTCCTTCGTCGTAGTGTGGACGAGTTCTAAAATATCAATAGAATTATACTCCATTGAAGACCAGATAGTCCTAGATCTTGATGAAGATGTTTCCCTCAGTCGAAGACCTGACCGGTTCTTAAATCTCAATTGGATTATTCTCGGTTGAATTACAGATAAGGTTCTCAATCTCGACAATTTCCTCCGTCGTAGTGTGGACAAGTTCTAAAATCTTAACAGAATTATACTCCGTTGAAGACCAGACAGTCCTAGATCTTGATGAAGATCTTTCCCTCAGTCGAAGACCTGACCGGTTCTTAAATCTCAACTAAATTATTCTCGGTTGAATTACAGATAAGGTTCTCAATCTCGACAATTTCCTCCATCGTAGTGTGGACGAGTTCTAAAATCTCAACAGAATTATACTCCATTGAAGACCAGACAGTCCTAGATCTTGATGAATATGTTTCCCTCAGTCGAATACCTGACGGGTTCTTAAATCTCAACTGAATTATTCTCGGTTGAATTACAGATAAGGTTCTCAATCTCGACAATTTCCTCTGTCGTAGTGTGGACAAGTTCTAAAATATCAACAGAATTATACTCCATTGAAGACCAGACATTCCTAGATCTTGATGACGATGTTTCCCTCAGTCGAAGACCTAACCGGTTCTTAAATCTCAATTGAATTATTCTCGGTTGAATTACAGATAAGGTTCTCAATCTCGACAATTTCCTTCGTCGTAGTGTGGACAAGTTCTAAAATCTTAACAGAATTATACTCCGTTGAAGACCAGACAGTCCTAGATCTTGATGAAGATGTTTCCCTCAGTCGAAGACCTGACCGGTTCTTAAATCTCAACTAAATTATTCTCGGTTGAATTACAGATAAGGTTCTAAATCTCGACAATTTCCTCCGTCGTAGTGTGGACAAGTTCTAAAATCTCAAGAGAATTATACTCCATTGAAGACCAGACAGTCCTAGATCTTGATGAATATGTTTCCCTCAGTCGAATACCTGACCGGTTCTTAAATCTCAACTGAATTATTCTCGGTTGAATTACAGATAAGGTTCTCAATCTCGACAATTTCCTCTGTCGTAGTGTGGACAAGTTCTAAAATCTCAACAGAATTATACTCCGTTGAAGACCAGACATTCCTAGATCTTGATGACGATGTTTCCCTCAGTCGAAGACCTGACCGGTTCTTAAATCTCAACTGAATTATTCTCGGTTGAATTACAGATAAGGTTCTAAATCTTGACAAGTTTCCCCTAGTTGAATTACAGACAAGTTCTTAAAACTCAGCAGAGATGTTCTCTCAACTAAGGTACAGGGGAGTTCCTAAAAATCAACAAGATCAGACTTCCCCTAGCGGAATCTTCCACAACAATAGGTATGCAAGTTCTCGCTAAGGAATCTCTTATGCGATCGACACTCCTGCAGATGGCATCTTTAAGCCCATCCTCCCACCAGCAATCTCCAAATGGCATCTGTAAGCCCATTCCCGACATCACAAAGATTTTTGGAATGTGCATGACTTATAGTGACGGTCTGTATCCGTGGGTATAAGTCTGGAATGTTTTTGTTTCAGGGATAATTGGCCATCAAGAAAGGTATGGTTGTGACCGGGATGATGAGACGAGCACAACCATGCCCTTAGAATTCATTTTCATGGCGTACAGAGATTTTTGGAATGTGCATGACTTATAGTGACGGTCTGTGTCCGTGGGTATAAGTCTGGAATGTTTTAGCCACGGACGTGAGGTAGAAGACGAAGACGTGTCACACCATCAATGGCCAGTTCAAAACCACGCGCGCTTTTTACTTTTTTGCTGGCATATTGACTTGTTTTTTATATTATATATTATTTGTATATTATTAACCAACAAAGCCAAGCAGCCTAGTGGTGAGCGTGTACATCCAATAGCCTACAGGACCTGGGTTCGAATCTCAGGTCCTCCACTTCTTTGATAATTTTTCTTTTCAGGTGATCTTGTACATGTTCAAGTCAGCAGCTCACCATGCACCATCGTTCAATCAATTGCCAGATGGTCATGGGCCAAATCTGGTAGCCAAAAGCTGATGGTCCATCATAGACCAAGTCAACATGCGCGCATAGAATCAAAAAAGTCAAACAAGGTCACCTACATTTGGGCTTCAGATTGCTATCTCCACCACCAAAATTAGGCCCAAACCCTTTTCTCTTATATTTATTTATTTAGTTTTATTAATTGTTTTTATTTGTTTTATTTAATTAACTAACCAACCAAAAATTCTTTTCATTATAAAATTAAAACCACAAAAAAAAATTCTTCATAAAATCAAATTTTAATTTTTTTAATAAATGCTAATTAAATTAATTTAGGTTAATTAGAATAATTTTAACTTTTTTTGTAAATAATTAAATTAACTAGACTTAATTAGGTTTTACTAATTCAATTAATTTTTATTTCTTTCTTAAAATACCAAAAGACCAAAAATCATTTATTTTTTTAATTAATTAATTAATTTATTAATTTAGTAATTAACTTAAGTAATCTCTTTCTTAATTCAAAAACAACAAAAAAAGATCTTTTATTTAACAAAAAGGGTCAAAACCCTAATCTTTGCGCTCGATTTAATTTCCCGCACACGTTTGTTTATTTTTATCTAATAATGTACTTGTTTCCGGATTGTAATAGCTAATAGGACCTTATTTATTTTTTACCGCTTTATTTACTTTTAAAGGGTTTGTCTTTGGCGATGTAAATACCTGACGTCTTGTAATTTAAATTCCGCAATTTATTTTCCGCAATTTATAACTGTTAGATGTTTGATAATAGGGATGCATGACAAGATTGAATGTTTTAACTTAAAATCAACTTAGATCACCTTTAACATGTATAAAGATAAAATTAACTGAAAACGACACACTCGCACATGCGCACTCTTAGGGTACACCTCACTTGGTTGCCTTCGTACACGGTTATTGAGTATAGGTCATTTTAGAGGTCGCCCTCTTGTCTAAAAGATCATAGTCGCCTCGAAACGGTTGCCTCGGATATTGTTGCCTCAAACAAATGATCTAAGACATTAGGGTTACCACTAAGGCGTCCTAACATTGCTTTGGTGACCGTAAGTCCCTAATTTGAATTGACCCTTAAACTCCAACGACGGTGCTACCTACTCATCAATAGTAGGATAGCATTGCCTAAAGGAAGATAGCATAGAATGATTCCTTTTTCGAGTAGGTAGATGGTTCTTAGATACTTGCTCTTTCAAAAACAAAAACTTTTCACACTTATACTTTTCGAACCAAGTTTTCAAAAAAACACTTCATACACTCTTGAGGACAGAAGCAAGAGCTAAATCGAAGTTTTCAAAACAAAAACTTTTTGAAACCCACAAACACAAAGAAAAGAAAATTTTTGTAAACAATATGAGCAAGTACCTAAGAGCCTGTGGATAACCACAGATAGAAAGGGTGCTAACACCTTCCCTTTCTATAATCTACCCCCCGTACCCGAGAAATATCTCGAAAAAAGGAATTTTTCTGTGCTTTTTTCCTTTCCTTGTTGGATAAAATAAAAGTCGGTGGCGACTCTTTCTTACCACGACATTTTATGAAAACAAACACAAAACGCAAACCAGCATTCCAAAAAAACAGTCAGTTCTTTCCCACCGTATCACACTGACCATGGTTTTATATGGGATTATGAAAAAGCGACAACATCCAGGGAGTCGATGCCACCTACGGGGTGGTCTGTGGTTGAAGATAATGACCAGTGAGTCAGAAAGTCTGGCTCGAATTTCGGCTTGTGTGGCTGAAAACAAAAGAAAGTTGGCTTTAGAGGCTGAGAAACTACAAAACATGGTGATTAAAGCCAAAAGGAATAATCAAGGCCAAACAACAGCTTCAGAAAGCCAGAGGTTAGATTGTATGTATGACAATGAACCTTTGGGGTTTGAAAAAGACCCACTGAATTCAGTACAGAAGATACAAGCCTAAGATTTGTTAGAGGAAGTTGCTCTGGGTGATGGTGTGACAAAGAGGCCAACCTAAATCAGCACTAGAGTTGGGTCGAAGATAAAAGTCAAGTTGATCAAGCTGTTGAAGGAATACAAAGATTATTTCGCCTAAGACTATTGTGAAATGCCTGGACTAAGTCAAAGTGTAGTAGAGCATCATTTACATATTCAGCCAGGCAAGAGCCTAGTGAAGCAGCACCCTAGGAGGTTTGCTCCAGAAATTACCTTGAATATCAAACAAGAGATTGAAAGGCTGCTAAAAGCAAGTTCATCAGAACTGTAAGCTACGTCAAGGAAGGTGAATTGATGGAAAAATTGGATTGAAAAAGGGTCGAGAATGGATTTTGAAGTTGCTGAATTCTGAATTGTGAAACAAGTTTGGCAGGGTGATTCTGGCTATCCAAGCTTGGGAAATTGAATGGGATAGTTCATGTGTTTATAGGAGAAGCTAATGGAATCAAAAGGAAGAGTGAATGATGCGTTTTGGAGGGAAATCATACACACCTGATGCACGAGTGAAGTGCGATACAAACTTCATTAAAACTCATCCAGTTCTTGAGTTTTGATGCGCTAAACAAATCTGGAACTTCACTAAACATGTTTAGAGGCAAAAACGCGTGGAAAAGTTGTGATTATAAGCCACATTATGGATTTCAAAATTCTAACTTGGTGAGAAATTCAATTTCAAAGTGCCAACTTTTGACTAATGGCATTTTCAACTCAAGGGGTCTTAGCGTATGATTCTTGATGCTTTAGAAAGATGAGGTTTCAAGATTTTCAATGGAAAAATAATGGAGTTAAATGGATGCTTGATATGAAATTTGCATTGAGTCAAAGTTGAAGAAAAAGGGTTGACTTTCCATACTTGGAAATATTTCACATTCTTCTTCAAAAATGACCTATAATGTCTTGCATCCAAACATGGCCTTCTACTTGGAATTTGCTCTTGATAAAAAAAGATGGCATGAAGTAGACCTCTTGAATGACACTTTGAAACTTGAGTCATTCAAAATATCCAAAATTTGAGCAAGTTATGACTGGTTAAAGTTGGCAAAATATCATGAAATGACCTATAATCTTTTGCATATTTAAGGCAACTTCCATTCGTTTTCCAACTTTGCACATAAAATAAGGCGTAAAGTTCACATCTTCAAGATCATTATGGAAAAAGAATGGACTCAAGGTGATAAAAATTGACCAAGTTATGACCATTTGAAGTCACTCATATAAAATTGTGGATTCATCTGGATGACTTGTAATCTTTCTTCTTCACCAAGTTCCTTCCACATGAAAACTCCTTGGAACTTTTAAAGTGATTTGTTGATAAACCTTTTAAGATAAGGATATATTTGGAATCACTCAAAAATACCAAAAGGTGAGCAAGATGTACTCCTTTGAAGTTCAAAACCCTAGCTCCTAGATCAAGAAAATGATTTGAGGAACTTTGACAAGTTTGAACAAACTTCTTGTACCAATATTCTTGCTTTGTGAATAGAAGTTGTTGAGGATGATAATGAGGACTCATAGCCACAAAAACCACTTTTATATCTTGAAATTTGATAGAAATATGCTCTTGTGACCAATAGGAACAAGGCCTTGTCCAAACATGACAACTTATCCAATCAACCCCTTGCTCTTTTGAGTCAAATCTAATAACCTTGAAATGTGATGAACCAAAGAAACCTTGTCATGCCAATTCTCCCAAAACCAATCTAATAGTGAGGTTTGAACTTCTCAAGCTATATTGACTAGGGCATGGAAATAAACTCATGAACCCATGGGGTAGCTTGTTAAATCTCATTGCCTTCACCTACATGGATAACAAGCAAGACAAACCAACATTGCATTTTATTAGTTAAATGAAGAAAAAAAACAATATTCATGATCACAAAAGGAACATAAGTCAAGGTGCTTGGTAATCCCTCAAAAAGCGCAAAACTAAATGTAGGGAGGGGAACCATGAATCCTAGTGTGATCTTGTTGTGAGTGAATCAACATGGTATGATGAAGGTATCTTAGGGGCAAAAATTAGGGTACAACAATGACAGCTAAAATTTCACTCTCATACAGATAAAACCTTAGTTGGTGAAGCGCATGGATTATTTCAACGTCCAGTTCGGTGAGGGATAAAGATGCCGATCCAGTGTTTGGTGAAGCCATTGGCGTATGTCGAAGAAGCTGAATCTTCTTAAATGCTACCATAGGATCTCGTTTCTTCAAAACATCGATTTTGTTTCGGGTGACGGAGTTGAAGGACGGAGCATCGTTCAAGACATGACAGGTTGTCTTGGAAAAAGTTAGATGACTAGACTTTGCAGTGTTATCACTGACAGGAGAAGTTTCAGTCGAATTTAGTTTGACATCGCCTGCGCAGGAAGCCCCTGGGAAGAATTTCACAATCAGCATAAAGAACAAGACTAGAGGCAAAAGGGGGGAAAAAGAAAGAAAAATACCCTAAGTTTGGTTGCACAATATGGTGCTATGGTAAGACGGAGCCGAAAAATATACGGGCGTCGTCCTCTATACATTTTATGGGGGAAAACCTTGGGGTGTTTCGACTGATGAAGGGTGCTCTCGTTCATGATTGATTGATGATGTAATGGGTTGTTGAGTCTCCAGGGCATTAAAGGCACCGATATGCCTTTGAAGAAAGTTAGGTATGAAGAAGTGTTTCTTTTTGTATTAAGGCCACCTGTAATACATTGGGAGAACTGACTTTTTGGTTTTATCCAAATGTGAGTATAGCTAGAGTCTCCACCAACTTTTTTTTTATTCAATATTTAGGAAAGGTGAAAAGAACAAGAAAAACCTTTGATAGATTCTACGAGCACTTAATTGCTTAGCTCACTTTTGAAAATCTTGCTTTGTGTGTGTGATTAATTTGAAAATATTTTGAAATCACTAATGTAAGGATGGATTTGTAATGATTCTTGTATAAATCCTCAAGAATGTATACAAAGTGTTATTTTTGAAAATATTTGTTTGAAAGTGTAGCGTGAAAAAAAAGTTTTGAGAAAAGTTGTGAGCAAGCAATTAAGAGTTTCTTACCTACCAAAGTCTTTCGTATTCTTTTCCTTTTCCTTTAGAGATAGTACTATCCATACCATTAGTTGGTAGGTAGCTCTATCTATTGGATGTGAAGGGAAAGGCGTAGGGTCATCGTATCGTCATCAAAGGCAACAAGTAAAGATACTTTAGCAATTGTATCGAAGGGACTATCATCATTTTGTAGGCAAATCAAAGGGATTAAATCATTTCGTAGGAAAATCGAAGGGTCATCCAGGGATTATGATCTTTACTCGAAAGGGACATGATGATTTGATCGAGAGTCTTTTGCTAAAGTATCCCCACTTTAGAGGGATGGGACCAATATCATAAGGCAACAAGAGAGGTTATCCTAGAGGTGCAAGTTTGGGAAGTATATTAATTCAATTATTTATCTTGAATATTAGGGTTTTCTAGATTGTTTTTAGTCTTGCCACACAAACCCTAGTTACTATCAGTTAAATATGTACAGAAAAATAAAGTGTGGAATGTAAAGTCCTAAGCTATTACATGACTTTGGGAGAGGTACATAAGTATAAAAATTCGCGAGAAAGTAAACATACGATATTACATCCTGTGAGCAGTTACATAATTAGGAAAAAATGCGAGAAAAGAAATCTACGCTATTACAATTAAAGAATGTAACTTATACAATTTTCTATGAAAGTTAAATAGCAAGAAGAAAGAAAATAGAAAAATAATGTTAAAATATTTTATGATTTTTTTGTAGAAAATAATTTAAGTTAATAATAGTAATTTAAAACCTAAATCCTAATTTATTTTAATGTTAAGAAAAAAGCCAATTTAATTAATTAGTAAATAAAAAATATAAGAAAAAATTAATTACTAACTAAAACCCTAATCCTAATTTGTTAGTTATTAAGAAAAAGATTAGGTTAGTTAATTGTAAACTAAAAAATAATTAAGTAATAATTAAGAAATAAAATAGAAAAATTAGGTTAGATAAATAGGGTAAGAAAAAACCGCATGGGGTGGGTGTCGAACCCATGCCCTCTGGCTTCACAAACTGCACTGCTTGCGACTAGGCCAAGCGCCTGTTGGTGTTTGAGGAAAAGGCATTGATTAATATATATGTATATAACATGCACGTTAGTTTGAAAAATAACAAAAAAATAACTGTAAGACGCAGAGATCGAACCCACGCCCTTCACGTTACATGCCTCTGTCTCAACCAACTGCATTGTGCTTCGTTTAAGTTATTAAAATATAAGCAAACAAATATATAATAAAGCAAGGGGACGAGGGAAGTGCCTGAGTCCTAGCTCCGGTCATCTTCTCTGGTGAGAGGATTTTCAAACCTGCAAAATAACATGTGTTAGACCATAAAAAGGACCATATCCCCCTAAATCGACCCTTGCGAATCTAATGGTGGTGTTTGTTTGGCTTGAAAACACTTGTATCATGAGTTTCGAAGAAGACATCTCAAACTTCCCTAGCCATGTCAAAACATGATTCTCACGTTAAAGCTTCTGTTTTATGATTCAAACTCATTCTAAGTAATAACAGGAACTTATTTGGGCAGTTAATAAATATTAGCAATGCAAGAAATTAATTATATGAATGTTTGAAAGAAAAGCAAATCGGAGAAGATGAGTATGCTTGTTTCAAGCATCAATGACCATGAATTTCGACCTATTCTTACCCTTAGATACCTCCAGAATGAATTGCAATGGATGGTTTGGACTGAAAGTGGTTGGATCTTTGGTTTTGACTTTGCCCTAGTTTTGACAAAAATTAGGATTTTTTGAGAGGGTGTTTGATCGAAAAAATGGAAAGTGTACTATTTTCACCAATGTAGTAATAATGGGTTTTACCCCGGGTATCGATCTCGAGGACTGCGTAGGAAATACTAAGTTTTATTATTAAGTCAATCAAACAAAAACAATAGTTTAAGGTTTGATTCGAAAATATCTTTGCGAAAGATTAAATGGATGAAAGTAAAATGTGACTTTTTCTGTTTGGTTAAAAGCTGATAAGGTTGAGTGTATGATTTGCCATGAAATAACCTTCACTTCTTTGATCTTTTCAACAAGTTTATCAACCTCAATTACCGATTCTTAAGATTATATTTCCCTAATTCCTTAGTGAAAAACTTTTAACTTCTACCCTAATTTCAATTTCCATTTAAATTAGTTTTGAGGTTAAGCATGTAATTATCAAGAACTATTTTGGTTATCATAGGATTCCCCTAGTCCTAGGTTAAATCATATATAATATCATTATCTAGAAAACCTTCACACGAACGTCCGACTTTAATGTGTTAATAACAGTGAAACCTTATGGTCCCATAGGGTAAAACTATAAATTCTTCTAAATGATCAAATTGATGCATAAAAACTGTTATGTTGAATAAAACAAAGAGATCAGTATTCTTAACATTGCAAATCAGGGACACCCCCTAGCATTGTGGGGTTTATCCGCACATAATATCCAAGGAAATTTCAATAAAAATAAAGATAGACATTATATTAATTGATGGTGAACTCTGATCTTCAATTGCTTCCGCTCATGAAAGGTCTTTGTTCTCCCACAACTTGCATATGCTTCAATCTTCTATCATGAAATTATTCTCCTGGTCAAAAAGTCTTCTCTTTTCTTCTACAAAATAGGTTTAAGTAGTCTTTTTTTCCTAGGTGATGCCAAAAGTCCAAAGTAGCCTCCAGGGTTTAAAAACACTGAAAATCTTAAGAATTTTTAGCACTTGAGCTGACATGAGCCGTATCACTGGACACATGCATCCATGTCAATGTCTGTGATCTGCTCCTTTCAACCTCTTGTCCCAACTGAATTGACACGGTCCGTGTTGTGTGACACGGGCACCCGTGTCGACGCATGTGATCCTTCCTCCAAAAATACACGCTTCAGCTAACATGACGCGGGCCGTGTCGTGACACAGGCGCCCGTGTCACCTTCTGACATGCTCCAATCTTCACTTATTTCCAAATTCTCCCCCTGACATGGCCCGTTTCAGGTGACACGACCACCCGTGTCAGAGCTCCTGAAGCACTTCTTTTTGAACTTCTGAATTTTGCACTTTTCTGCCCCGATTTGTCCTGTTTCATTCTTTTATTCCTGAAAACACTAAAATACCAAACCAAAGCATAAAATGCGGTAAAATGGAATAAAACACCAGTCAATTAAAAGAAACGATGACTAAAATAAATGTAAAATTCCTGTGTAAAAACCACTAGTCAAACTCCCCCAAACATAAATTGTTGCTTGACCTCAAGCGACCATTACAAGAACTCATGAAAATCACAGTAGCCCGATACTCATACGTGACATTTGTTCAAATTGATTAAACAATAGTTCATTTGATGTTCACATGACATGAAGAGTTTGCTTAAGAATCTTTAAATTTAGTGTTTCCTCTTCAGATACCTTTCTAACTATGCTTTATACTTAAGTCTCTTTCTGATTTTCCTCTTTTTTTATTCGGACAGTCAAATTAAGGCAATGATAATTATTTATGATCATCATACACAAAAGACTGATCAAAAAAGTTTTTGCTCAACCACCAAATAAGAGCTTTTTCTCCTTTATAATTTTAGATGAAATTTTCAAAACTTTTCAGTTTATATATTGTCCTTTATGGATGACTTTTGGGGATCAAACCCCTTTGGGCTGAATAACCTGGTGAGGATTACCCAACTTAGCGAGCCAATTGCCTTTTACCGCCTTTTCATCATTTGGTTTCAAATTTACTTCTTTCTTCTTCAATCATACATGCATGTGAATCTATGTTATGCTAGACTGTGGGGATAAACTACTTCAGAAGTACTTCTCAGAATTCAAGTACTATGGTACAAATATACACATTAGACTCGTATCCCTGTCACATTATTCTGAACTTCCTACCCTCGAACAACCATCCCTTTGTCTCTATATACTATTTCGAACTCTATGAGACTCAAGTTCTTGATCAAAACAAAAATTTTACAAAAAATTTCAGCCAACTTTGGAGGACTTCAACTCATGAATTTACATAGAAATTCACAAAGAACTAACAAATAATGCAAACAGAAGAAAAGCAATAAACCCCCCCAAACTTGAACTAAACATTGACCCCAATGTTTTGGAATAGGTTCGAGAAGGTGACTCACAGAGGGTAATGCAACACATACTGCAGCTTCATAGCTCTCACCAGCAAGACTCCCTTTTTTTACCTGCAAACAAAACAAAAATAAACTAATTTATTAAAAGTGTGGGTTTCCTTCCACGAAGCGCTTCGTTTAACGTTGCATGGCTCGACGGCTCATCCCCTTATGGGGTACTTCCTCTTCCACACCTTGTTGCTTATTTTTTTGTAAACCAGAACTCATTCAGATAAAAAGTCTCAACCTATTTGTGCTTCCAACCACTTCCAACTTCCATATTTTTAGCTTGTTGTTCCTTCTTCTTTCTCTTCTTTCTATGTTGACTGCATTAAGGAATTTTTATTGATGCCACCTGAGAGATATTTCCTGAGACTTCTTCTGGTTGTGATTTTGAACTGTTGCCTTCTCTTTCTACCTTGATCATTCCAACCGAAGATTTATACTTTCCATCTGTACCTTGCTTCCTTATTTCCAACACCTTCAAGGTTATCTCCTTCTCAAATGATTTCAGTGTCAGATTACCTGTCTCGATATCAAAATTGCATCGACTAGTCAACATAAATGGTCGACCAAGAATGATAGGAGTCTCTTCATCTTCAGGTATGTTCATGATCTGAAAATCAATTGGGAAAATAAAATAGTCAATTTATACTAATACATCTTCAGCTATCCCATATGACTACTTGATGGTATGATCCGCAAATTTCAATTTTGTTCCACTCCCACTTATCTTCTCAATACCGAACTTTTTGAAAATCGATAATGGCATTAAACTCACACTAGAGCTAGAATCAACCAGAACCCTCTTGAAAGCTCTATCTTTTATTGTGCATGGTATTGCAACTGACCCTGGATCCCTCTGCTTGATATGTATTTTTCTCTCGGGCACAATTTTACATAATTTCTCATCAATAGGTACTTGCCCATCTTCTATTGATTTCTTTTTTGAAAGTACCTCCTTCATGAATTTTTGGTACAATGGCATTTTCTCGAGTGCTTCAAAGAATGGTATGTGAATTTTGAGCTTTTTGAAAATTTTGACAAATTTCTCAAAATATTTTTCTTTTGTGTCCTTCTTTGCCACTCGAGATGGATACGGTAACTTAATCATTGGTTTAGTCTTCTCTTCAACTGGCTTCACAGGCGATACCACTTCTTCCTGTTCGTTCCTATTCTAACTCACTTCCAGCTCTACTTATATGATATTGTCATCAAACTTCACCTCTTCTTCTATTTCTCTATCAACTTTCTCACTCCTTATTTTGACAGCATTCACATTCTCATGACTCTTTTGACTTTCTTGTGCTCGAAGCGCTACCTGTTGTGTAATCTGTCCCATTTGAACCTCCAATTTTTTTATTGCAGTTGTGGTATTACTGTAATTACTCCTTGTCTCTTCTTGAAATTGAGAGGTTTAGGCATCCATATTTTCAATAGCCACATCCCACTCTGCCTTTTGAGGAGCTTGTTGCTGCTGATCTTTCCAGGAGAAGTTTAGGTGATTCTTTCACCCAGTATTGTAGGTTCTTGAATAAGGATTATTCTGCTTCAATTTTTTATGGAGAATCTAAATAGTGAATTATATTGTGCGAACCATTACAGATTTCACATATAACATTTTGTGCTTGCTGAGTACCTAACTTCAGCTCTTTCAGCTTCTTGTCTACCTCTACAATAATTATTTCTTCAATTTTTAATTGTCTGTTGGGCTCCAACTTTAAATCAATGACTCCTTCAGATTTGCTGGCCACCTTGTCATATAACTCCAAATGTTCATTAGCAGTAATTGCTTCTATTATCTTCTTCACACCAGTGGCTGTTGTGAAATTTGATGAGCCACCAACCGCTGTGTCTATCAGTTGCTTTGTCTTGATTCTCAAACCATTTATAAACATTTGCATTTGATCAGTCTGGTCCAGATTGTGAGTAGGGCAGACCGCTAGGAGTCTTTTGAACCTTTTATAGGCATCTCCCAGTGATTCTCCCTCTTTTTGCTTGAAATTTAGTATATCATACCTTTTTCTTATGAACACTGAGGCTGGAAAATATTCCTTCAAAAATGCAGTCTCCATTTCTTCCCAAGTTGTTATACTATCAGCCGGAAGAGAAAAGAACCATTCTTCAGCATCATCAGCCAACGTGAAGGGGAACATTCTTAATTTCTTTTGTTCCTCAGTATAACCATCTATCTTCAAGGTTGTGCTCATGGTCAGAAATATTTGTAAATGCTTATTAGCATCTTCATTTAACCTTCCCGAAAATGACCTTCTCTCAAGTTGAGTGATAATACTTGGATGTAGCTGAAACTTTGGTACATTCACCGGGTGGTTTACAATAGTGAGTCTACCACTCGGTGCATTCCTTCCACCATAGTCACCAAGTAATCTCTCAGGTGGATTTTTGCCCATGTTTTCAGTTCCTGAATCTGACTCTGTCTCTTGATGTTCTGAATGGTTTCTGAATCTATGTCTTGGTGCTCTGAGTGAATTGAGGCAATATCTTCCTCGTGCGCCAGTCTGGCTAACTTAGCTTGCCTTTTTCTTGCGTGAAAAGTTATTTCAATCTATGCGTCAAAAGGAAGTTCAACTGAGCTCTTACCTCGCATAAAATATTAGTTAAAATATAATAATAAACAAAAATAACTGGAAAATATTTTTAATTGCAGAGCAATAAAATTTCAATTGAATCACAATGAAACTCAGAATTTTGGCAGTCCCTGACAACGGCGCCAAAAACTTGATCGGAAAAATAGCAAGTGTATTATTTTCACTGATGTAGTAATAATGGGTTTTACCCCGAGTATCGATCTCGAAGACTGCGTAGGAAATACTAAGTTTTATTATTAAGTCAATCAAACAAAAACAGTAGTTTAGGGTTTGATTCGAAAATATCTTTGCGAAAGGTTAAATGGATGAAAGTAAAATGTGACTTTTTTATGTTTGGTTAAAAGCTGCTAGGGTTGAGTGTATGACATGCCATGAAATAACCTTCACTCTTTGATCTTTTCAACAAGTTCATCAACCTCAATTACCGATTCTTAAGATTATCTTTTCGTAAGTCCTTAGTGAAAAACCTTTAACTTCTACCCTAATTTCAATTTCCAATCAAATTAGTTTTGAGGTTAAGCATGTAATTATCAAGAACTATTTTGGTTATCATAGGATTCTCCTAGTCCTATGTGAAATCATCTATAATATCATTATTTAGAAAACCTTAACACGGTCGTCCAACTCTAATGTGTTAATAACAGTGAAACCCTATGGTCCCATAGGGTAAAACTATAAATTCTTCTAAACAGTCAAATTGATTCATAAAAACTGTTATGTTGAATAAAACAAAGAGATTAGTATCCTTAACATTGAAAATCAGGGACACCCCTAGCATTGGAGGGTTTATTCGCACATAATATCCAAGGAAATTTCAATAAAAATAAAGATAGACATTACACAAATTGATGGTGAACTCTGATCTTCAATTGCTTCTGCTCATGAAAGTTCTTCTTTCTCCCACAACTTGCATAGGCTTCAATCTTCTATCGTGAAATTATTCTCCTGGTCAAAAATTCCTTTTTGTTCTTCTACAAAATAGGTTTAAGTATTCTTGTTTTTCCTAGGTGATGCCAAAAGTCTAAAGTAGCCTCCAGGGTTCAAAAACACTAAAAATTCCCAACTTAAGAATTTTCAGCGCCAGAGCTGACACGGGCCGTATCACCGGACACGGGAACCCGTGACTGCGCATGTGATCTTCTCCTTTCAACCTCTTAGCCCATCTGAAGTGACACAGGCCGTGTCATGTGACACAGGCGCCCGTGTCAGCGCTTGTGATCCTTCCTCCAAAAATGCACGCTTCAGCTGACTTGACACGGGCCGTGTTGTGTGACACAAGCGGCCGTGTCGCCTTCCGCCTTGCTCCAATCTTCAGTTCTTTCCAAATTATCCCCTTGACACGGCCACCGTGTCAGGGCTCCTGAAGCACTTCTTTCTGAACTTCTGAATTCTGCACTTTTCTGCCCCGATTTGTCTTGTTTCATTCTTTTATTCCTGAAAACACTAAAATACCAAACCAAATCATAAAATGAGGTAAAATGGAATAAAACACAAGTCAATTAAAAGAAATGATGTCTAAAATAAATGCAAAATTCTTGTGTAAAAACCACTGGTCAGTGTTCTTGAAGCAATTTTCGTGTGTCCCTTGGTCTGAACATGTTCTCTATTTATAATGGAAGATTTAGGTCAATAAAAGTGGAATCAATATTTTGTATTTCATTCAAATCTTTGATTGATGTTTTGCATGAAATCTTTCTTTTTTAGGACAATCATGTACCAATCAATCTTTACACGTTTTTAGCAAGTTGTCACCAGCTTTTTAGACTTATGATTTGATTCAAAAATAGATCTGCATGCCTTGATTCATTCACTTGGTATTTTATTTGATTTATTTTGATTTTAATTGAATAAAATCAAAAATAAAAGAAATAAAAACCACAAAAATAAATGAATGGATTTAGGAGTCTATTATGAGGTCAGGAACATGTTTGGACCTTAAAAGATAGGCCCATTAGCCCAAAAATTCAAATTTGCTTAATTTTGGATTTCATGCATTTTCTCAAAATTGCCCAACTTGAACAAATCATATCTCACTCAATTTTTATCATATGAAAGTGATATTGGACTCTTTAGAAATCTCAAGGTATCCCTTACAATCTTCATGTTGGTCATTTTTTCATTTGACGCATTTATCTTGATATAAATTGCTTTGACAAAAAATGTCTTTTTGTTGACTTTTAAAATGACCTGTAATTTTTTGGCCCATATCTCTCAAATGAAGCATTTTTGGCCTTGAGCTTAGAGACACAAAGTTGTAGAGAACTTTATTTCCTTCAAAATGATCTTTGATTGAGAAATTTTTGATGAAGTATGTGAAAGTTACGCTTGGTCTAAGTTCAGTTGATTTCTCCTTAAGAAAACCCTAATTTAGTAACTTTTAATGAATCTTGAGTTTAATTGATTAATCATGATCAACCCTTGATAAAATGATTAATGTGACTTCAAAATGTTTATGTTAACCAAAAATCTTGAAGTTTGACTGTAAATTGGTCAAAGTTGACTTTTTTCCCAATACAGTTGATTTTCAATCATCTGAGTAATTGACTGAGCAAACTTGTGCTGCAAGGCTTGGAATTTGGCATGAGGATTATTTGAGATGTATGAGAAGCCATGAAATCCACTTGAGGAATTAGAAGTCCGATTTTACCTGAGAGAAGAAAAACCCTAGTTGTAGGTCAACTTCTTAGGAGGAGGGTTTGTCTGATCAATCCTTGAGTAGTCTTGAGCAATTGAGAACCCTGGGAGCATGGGGGGACCTATTGAAATAATTTGTCTTGAATAATGGGAGGGAAAATTTTGGGGTACAATACCACCACTGGTCGAACAACTCCAAAGTAAAAAAGGAGTGTTCAAAGTTAAATATTGGAAGTTCAAGAGTTTGAGCTACCCGATGGAATTTTAGGTAAGCCCGATATTCCTCAGCAGTGAGTTGTCTTCCAACCCAGACAATGTCATCATGGTGGTAGAACAAAGACGAAGGAAGCATTTAACCAAGGCCTAGATGTAGATACAATGAGTTGGGTTGGTAACCCATGAAACCATATCCTGGTGAGCCAACATTAATGCGATTGGAAAGCATGACGGGTGTTAGAAAGGCCCTCCAAATTGCGTTTATGCGAGTGACATTTTGAGATGTGTTAGGGAAAGGTTCCCGAAACTATTTTGGACCAAATCGTCGCTCCACAAAAGGGGCCATGGCTGAGATAAATGTCTTGGTTTCGAAAAACATATTAATGTTCTTCATGAAAATGAACCGATCAAGCTTGTGGCGGTGAATGGTCAAGGATAGCCTCAGGTCTTCGATAGCTCTAACTTTTTTTAGACGTAGAATTGCTTCAGAAATAGGATAACTCAGTTGAGATTCAAATGTGGAATTCAACCAATGTTGTAGAAGCTAAAGAGGTCCTGAGAGGGTGAAGCCATTGTCATGATCGAGAAATGCCTTCAGCTGAGTGGAAGCATTGCCTAAAGTTTGATAAAGAGTCGCCAACAAAAGCTTTCCCCGTGAGATGTGTTTTCCCTCATGAAGTTGAATCACCAGAGGTATGAAATCCTGAACTATTGTTAAAGATCCTGTGCAAAATAAGAAATGGGAGAGCCAGAGGGTCAGAAAGGCTATATGCTCGGTGTCAGAGACGTCTGTTGTATTCACTAGATGGTGATTAGTAATATAATTGACAAAATTCAGGTGGTCGAAGCAAAATGTATGTTTCATTGACTCAGTTGGATTGAAAATCATACCCATCGGGGAAAGCCCAGTGATGGTTTCCACATCAAACAAAGTAGGTGTTAACATCCCATAGGGAAGTTGGAAAGTGTTAGTCAAACTTTCCCAAAAGAAAAGTGAAGCAAGAATAAAGTTGGGTCAATTGTATGGGCTCTCCACGAAATTTGAATTACATCAAAAATACCAAGTTTTTTCACTGAGAGCTCCGTTTCCCCTGGACTTTATCGAGCCAAGCAAGATACGGCGTATCACCTGACGTAGGTAGGGAGGTGAATACAATGTCAGAGGCCATAAACCAAACATCAATGGGTTTTGTATGGTTAAAAGTAGAAGGGATAACAGGGATAAAACAAGGAAAATATTGATTGACAGTCTTAAGATGCATTTCTGGGGTTGGATAAGGCCCACGGAATGCAAAGAGTCTCTTTGCAACAACAAAAGGTATAAGCATTTTGCGTTGCCATGCCTCAATCTTGGAATTCACTTTAAAGGAGGGCTCTGGGATGAAGTTCAGACTCTATTTCGAAAAAATAGAGAAAGATATGGGGTTAGTACCAGTATTGAAGGGAGTACTGGATGGAGCGGCCATTTTGGAAACGAAGTAAGTATCCTTAAGATTTTCAGAAACTATAGAGTTTTGAATAATGAAGAAGAAACAGAGAAGAAAGGAACCAAGAGTTTTTGAAAGCCTATTTAAATATAAATTAAAGTCGTTAAAAATGAAACAAATGTCACTCAAGTGGCGTGAGCAACCCAAGAAGTGGAAAAGTTAGTGGGGGTTGTTTAGAAACCCACGCCCTAAAACCTAGGAATAATCATGAGAAGATATTGAAGTGACATGGGAAACTGTTGCGCAGAAATTAGTCATGATTACGTATGATGTCATCCCAAAGAGACATGCAATCGAAAACTTGGAAAAGAAAGCGCCAGTGTTCTCCCATCGATAGGGCTCCGTAGAACATGGCATTTTGGGGGGCAGTTTGTTGATAAGCAATTTTCGACTAGGGAAATAAGACTTAAGTTGTAAGGTTTCTTTGGCTGAAGAAGGTTGAGTTTATGGAAAACAACAGGAGGTGTCAACCAGGTTGAAGGGTATCGACCAGAAGAGCTAGTCGATAAAAGACATGAGAGCTAGTCGATGAAAGACATGGGATTCGGAGGCAGACAATAAAAGGCGTAGGGGTCGACGAGCAAGGATTCATGGTGGCAGAAACGGTTATCAACACGCGAGTCTGTAAGAACGTGGGGATGTTCAAAGCAGTTTAGGGTAGTTTCTCCATAAAGTCCTAGCATGGGCTAGTAAACATCGACAGTTATAGACTTGGGATTTATATTTAAGCAAATATTTGTATTTGTGTCAAGGGTCGCATTTCTTCATATTTAGAGCATTGCACTCAAAGTACCCGCATCTAAGAGAGAAACGAGTTTTAGGCTTAACAATGCATGAATACTTCCACATTTAAATTCACAGCAATTTCCAGTTTTCACATTAAATTACAAGTCTTGTCTTTAATTTCTTTAATTTGCAATTGTCTTTCACTTTTTACCTTTTATTCAATACAAACCAGTTTCAACCCAAAACCCTCAAAACATTAAGTCTAGGATTATTTTTTCCGATCCTGCAAGTAATCTTTAATAAGAGGCTAGTGATTGTTTCATGGAGAATCAAGTACCAACTCAATAAATAGTTCTTCATACAAAACAGGTCCCCAAATATGAACCCCCGAGCCCCCACATCTTAGCTCTACATTGCCATATCTGAGCTTGGGATAAATCACTAGTCCCCATATCTGAACTAGTGACTCGCCTCATTCACAACAACAACAACATGTGATGCATGAAATATTTCTATGCAACAACAACAACTCAACAAATAAAATTATTGTCGAACATCTAATTGTAAGTAATTTTGCAGAACAACAGCAGAGTAGTCCCCACATCTGAGCTACATACAATAACAACTCAATTATGAACATCAAATAATTATCACACAAAAATCACAATGTCATCATCAATCCATCATAATCGATTAATTATACCATAATAATTAAACAACATAAAAACATCTCCAAACAGTAGCCTAATGACCGCACATCGAAAAATCAGAATCAACCCTCAATCCCCAACCATTGAGAGAAAGACAATCATTCTAGCAGCATGGCGGGTTAACTATCATGGGTGTGACGCCCGTCAGCGCCTGCACAAGCCATGATGACCTGGTTGCCATGCCGGCAGCGCCCACCATCAACCTGCAAATTGCATAATTTCATTTTCTACTATAAAGTTCAATTCAAAACTCTAATTTTCCACCATAGACACTCAAATTGATCAGAAAATAACAGAGAATCAACACATTAATACCAATCAACCTACACCTATCAATTATCATGCATAATCATAAAGTATTCACCACTTTTGACAATTTAATCATCATATTCATATACCCTCATGAACACAACCACATCCAACATTTCACCAATAACAACACGTAATTCCTTGGGGTAAAATTGGTGCATGAAACCAATATAATCATAACAATTATATCATGTTATCATGGCCCATAACCTTATTCAACACGACATCAATAACAACATCTAATAATCTCATCAATCGTTAATTAATTTATAAAATCGATGAAATCATGTTTAATTATAAAGTCATATCAAAATAACACCAAACAATAGCTAAACAGTAGACCAACTCCCATATAAACTCAAAAATCAAAGACGACAAGTTAATTCCAGCCAACTGGGCGAATTATGCCCTCTCGGGCAGCATGACGGGTTACCCGTCATGATGATGACACTTGTCATCGAATTCAAAATATGTGACGCCCTACCCATCACACTATTTACGACTGACCCGTCAAGCTGGTGACGCCCGTCACCTGCTTACAGACTAAAAAACCTACACTTTCTACAATTAGAGACTTATGGAGTTTCCTAAATTCACTTCCAACCACCCAAATTCGATCCAAAACATATCGTACATGTTATAATACATTCATAACAATTAATTTATCAATTTTAACACATTTAATCCTTTAACCCCATGAATTTATGTTTGTCCCAAAACCATCACAAACCAACAATGGGGAATATCTCAACATAGAACACAACAACATCATTCACAAAATAATTCACATGAATTAAATCATGAAAAAAAGAATACAACACCAACCAATCACCAATTTTCATATTCATAAATAACAACAATAGATTAAACATACCCAATCAATATCCTATTAGAGGTTAAGGACTCCTTATTCTACCTTCATGCATAAATCCACTAGAGAAATAGTTCTCCCTCTTACCTGGCTCTCCTAGCAGTTAATAAAATACTAGTTTTGATACTCTTCTTCCTCCCAAAGCTCTAAATCCCTTTTATCTTCTTAGCCTCTTGCCTCTATTTTCTCCAACTCTTGTTTCTACGTTCTGACCAAAAACTCTTTAAACCTAGGTTACCTCTTAGTTTATATAACTAGGGTATTCTAATTAAAATTATAATTCTCTCATCCACTTACAATTATTCTTACTCCTTCTTCCCTATAATTCTCTTAATTCTCAAACATGGATCAACTCCTCATTTTTCTCATTTTAATTAAATAAACCCATCAAAATTACTATAATTTTAATTATTTAAAATTTCTAAATAAATTCTAAACAATTTTAATCAACTCTACCACTTTCAACTTACTCTCTACATATGTACCTATATAACATACACCCCAAGGCTCACATTTAATTAATTACAACAACACAACAATTAAATAAATCATGCAAAATTCAGAAATAGCTCAACTATAATAAGTTAATCGAAAATGGGGTGTTACAATCACCACCTAAGTAATTTCATAACCTAAGTTATATTTCTAATTCATTCACCTAGTTACACACCTAGGTTTTCCTCACTCATCATCATAAGATTTTAATCATATTATTATTACATAAATAATACAATCAATTAAATCATAGCATGGTCCATAAACACACAAATACATCTTAATATGGTTCATAAACATGCATAATAGTTCATCACCAATATTCAACCAATAATTAGAACACATGCTTACATGATAGTATAACATGTTAAACAACCTTTAGGCGAAGCTTTCATGCAATTCGCTTCAGCCTAACCTATTTCACTTTCACGCCACTTAATAAGTGTGTGTCCGATCATCCTATGGTGAGGTTAAATGGCTCAATGGGAAAATTATAGTGGAATAAACTCATAAAAACTTCTCTATGTTACAGCCGTTTGCGTTAGCTTTCCAACGCTTCTAACTTTTCCCCAAATGGAGTTATGAAACTCATTTTATTCTAACCTTAACCATACTAAACCAATCCAATTAATATACCAACGCAATCCATGTGATTATGAGCCATAACTTCAAGAATCAAGAACGTAATACAATAACCCACATCAACACAATATAATATAATACAATGCACAAACACATACAAGTATACACAATCTTAAAATAAAAGGAGATTATAATCAAATACTCATAACTATTTATATTGTCACATTATATCATATGCAAACATGTGTACGTCATATGTAAATTATATTCATACATTAAGACAAAACTTATTTATCAATTACTCAAGCACAACATTGTTACATGACATTGTTCTACAATAGCAACAAGCTAACATTGACATATTATACATTATAACTGACACATACATTCACATTAAGTATATAACACTTGATCTTATCGGTTGATCAGAACCTTCAAGCTGGCCGAAGGATGTTCTTTGACGGGATGGAAAGTTAAGGAGAAAGGGGGGGGGGGGGGGGGGGGGGTTGTACCTGTAAGGTACTCTGACAATCAAGTAAGTGTGGGAGAAAAGAGATACAAGCAAAGTATTAGGGTTTCAGAGATGAATACTGGATACTTGAACCTCACACTTGTGAGGGTTTATATAGTTCCCTCAACGCGTAGCCATTGGTCCCTATTTTTGGGCCTAGATATCGGGTCCACAAAAATAAGTAACTGCCAGGACTCGGTCAAAATGGGCAGGTGTGCCCGTAACTAGCCATTGGGTCTGAGGAGGAGGCGGATCCTGGGCATATGGTCGTTCTGGGTGTTTCCTGGTGTCTGCTCGACTTGTGTCGGGATGATGGGAGATAACTACTGACCGGTTCAGGCGTGCGTGTCGGCTATAACTGGTCTTATGCTCAAGGGCATGGTCGACCAGAATGTTGGGCCAGTGTTGTTGGGTCGTGCCAAGGGTAGAAGCGGATTGGGGAAATTATAGTCATTGGGCCAGTCCAAAACAAGAGCCCCTAAGTCGTTGCTTCTGGGCACAAGAGTGATACCTTAGAATCAGCCCACAAAATAGGGATATTTCTTAAGGGGAGTATGTGTGACGCTTATTGTATTAGATTCACAGGGAGATAAACAGTTGAGCGGTTGGACTTTGAAAGCTGAAGAGGTAGTGTGTCATGCGTGTCTTGGGCTATATGCTGTCACAATAATGCAATAATGGCAGGCTTAGGTACCAGGGTGTAATAATGATGACCCTAGGACTCCTAGGTACGTGCCAACTTACGCGCGGACGAGGTCAGCTATAAGTAGGAGAGAAGCATCACATTTTGCATTTTTCGTTCTTTTATTCTTTTGCTCGGTGCTACACGGTTGTCGACCTACTAAGTTTCTTGTTGATTTCCATCGTCCGCTGCCATTTCTTCTGTCTTCCTTCCTTCTTCAACTGGTAAGCTTTCATATTTTTCTTGTATTTGGCTGATTTAGCCTTTGTTGTAGTTTAGATTTTGAAGATTTCCTCTTAGAAATGCATGCGGTTAGGTTTAGGACACTGTTTGTTAGAAGTTCTTGGGAGAGTGTTGGTGGAAGACGGTGGTTCTAGAAGGTGAGGCCATCGAGGATACCAAGTGTCCTCCCCGGGGGATTTTTGGAACCTCAGTGGTGTCATACGAATGTAGGAAATTTTTACATGAGGGCTCCGATCGGAGACAGGGTCCTCGTTCCTTGGTGCCCTTTCACTTGATTAAGTGAGGGCTTCAGTCAGGGACATGGTCCTCGTTCCTTGGTGCCCTTTCACTTGATTAATGGTGGAAGGGTAGATTTGATGTTGACGTTAAACTAACTTTTATCCTTTGATTTTTAGGTACGATGACTACTAGCATCGACGACGAGTTTCTCAATGAACCTAGTGGTTTTGCTCGGAGTTCTTCCAAGAGTATGTTTGGCGAGGCAAGCACTTTGGGGCCATATGAGTCCTCGCCAATAGCACTGGAGCAAGATATTCCTGGTAATCAGGATTTTGAAAAGGATATGGAGGTGGCTCCCGTTGATCAAGAGGTTCCCAACGCACCTGTGGTCGAGGAAGGTCCACTGGATTGGGTTGCCTTGGGCCTGTTGAGATATGTCTCCTACTTTATTAAGCATCCTGGCGAGATATTCACCTTGTTAGGTCCGGAGATGGACCGAGAGGATGCTGAAGAGCAATGGGAAATCTACATCCCCCTTTCCTCTTTGTGCTTTCTAGTTTGGACAGGATGTCCGCACGGGCGTTATGTTCGCGGGGAACATATTGTACGTCTACAAATTTAAATTTCTTCTTTCTTTCTTGGACCAGGGCCCACTATTTAGCGAGGTGATTGTTTTTCACTTGATATTCCCCTCGAACCTGAGATGCAATGAGTTGAGAGTCAGTGAATATCTTCACCTCTTCGGCTCCCAGATCTTCGACCAGGCGTAACCCTGCTAAGAATGCCTTGTATTCGGCCTGATTATTGGATGTCTATAAGGATAACTCAAGGGATACTTCGATTAGGATCCCTTCCTCGTTCTCCAAGATGATGCCCGCTCTGCTTCCTGTTGAGATGGAGGCACTATCGATAAAGATTGCCTATTGGCGCGTCCCGTACGGGGGTGCGAGGGAAGTCCTTTTGGCCATAAAGTCGGCCAGCGCCTGAGCTTTGAGGGCTTTATTGCCTTCGTATTGGATGTCAAATTCAAAGAGTTTCAACGACCATTTTAGCATCTTGCCTGCCATATCAGGCCTACCGAGCAGTTGCTTTATTGATTGCTCTATCCGAACGACTATAATATGTGCCAAGAAGTAGCGTTTGAGCCTTCTCGCTACGTTGATAAGGGCTAGGGCCATTTTTTCTGGACTCTGCAGGGCTTTGCTCGTAAAGTAGATGGGTTTCTGCCCTTCTGGGGTCTCCCGAATTAGTGCATCACTTATTGCTTCAGAGGTTACGGCTAGATAAAGATAAAGGATCTCATCCTTCTCTAGTCGAGAAAGGACTGGTTGTTTCGACAATGCTTGTTTTAGGTGGGCGAGAGCTTACTCGCATTCATCTATCCATTTGAAGGCAGCTTCTTTACGGAGAAGTTTGAAGAGGGGGAGCGTGTGTTGAGAGGATTTTGCCACAAAGCGGAAAAATTAAGTAAGCATGTTGTTCAATATTTGAATGGACTTCTTCGAAGTGGGCATCAGGAATTCAGAAAATGCTTAGCATTTTTCGGGGTTAGCCTTGATTCCTCGTTCTGTGAGGTAAAAACTAAGGAACTTGCCTGCTTGTATGCCAAAGGTGCATTTTTCTAGGTTAAAGCGCATCCTACATTTCCTGGCCTGCTCGAAGACCTTCTTCAGGCAGAGGGCGTGGTCGACCTCTTTTGTCGATTTGGCGATCATGTCGTCCATGTAGACTTCGAGCATGTTGCCTATCTCGTTGCAGAAAACTTTATTCATCATGCACTGGTATGTAGCGCCCGTGTTTTTAGGCCGAAGGGCATTACGTTATAGTAATAGTTACCCGATTCGGTCATAAAAAGCAATTTATTTTTTATTTTCTTTCTCCATGGGAATCTGGTTGTATCCAGAATATGCGTCCATGAAAGATAATACTTTGAAACCGGCAGAGTTGTGGACTAGTTTGTCGATATTGGAGAGGGGGTAAGCATCTTTTGGGAAAGCCCGATTGAGATCGATATGATAAATTCATATACGCCACTTTCCATTAGATTATTTCATGAGGACTACATTTGAGAGTCAGGTTGTGTACTAGGCTTCAGAAATAAAATGTGCCTCTAGGAGGTCTTTGACAGCCTGCTCAACAGCCTCCGGCTTTTCAGGAGACTGCTTCCACCTACGCTGAGCAACTACCTTAAGGGCATAATCTATGGTCATATGGTAACATGCAATCTCTTGGTCCAATCTGGGCATTTCAGCTGCACTCCAGGAGAATAGATCAGCATTCTCCCTCAAGCAAGCTTTAAGTTGCCTCTTCGCCAGGATGGGGAGGTCGGCTCCGAACTTAACTCCTCTAAATGGATCATTCACGAGGGAGATGGTTTCGAAGTCCCTATCTGGAATGGGCCGCATTAGATCTGAAGGCTCCTTGTTGTTTGTAGTTGGGGATGAGTTCTCCCCTTCGACCATGGGCTCATTCTCCTTTCTCCTTTTCTCTATGCAATCTTCCTTGGAGAATCGGCTGTTGAGGTCGATGGCATCAACACTTGGCAGTGGCTTGGGCTCCTCGAAGCTAGAGAGCAAGATGGATCCAGTGGCCATTCAAGCATGAGTGTTGATGGAACTCAGGCCCTTGGCTGAAGCTTTAAAGCACCTCCTTGCTGCCTGGATGTCCCCGTGGAGGGTGGCAACCAAGCCTTCGACGATGTAGTATTTCATATTGAGGTGCACGGTGGAGGTCACCGCAATTAATTTGGGTAAAATGGGTCTCGCGAAGATGCATTGATAAAGAGACGGGCAGTCCACTACTAGAAACTGAGTCTTAATGGCTCTGGCTGTCACCTCTCTCCTGAAGGTGAAAATTATTTCAACATATCCCCAGGGTTTGGTGCTGGCCTCGTTGAAGCCCTGGAGGTCTGAACCCACATATGGGGTCAGGTGGGTTTCGTTCAACTGGAGGGTGGTGAACAGCTGGGTGTCTTGATGTCCACTGAGCTTCCTTGATCGACCAGGATGCGACGAACATCGAAGTTTTCCATGCGAGCCCGTACGAGCAGTGGGATGGCTGAGTTAGGAGCTCCGCTCGGCAGTTCCTCTCGGTATAATGCGAGGGGATGAGAGCCTCCCCTGAACTTGTCGAGGGTAGCGTCCATGTCGGAGTTAGCTTTGATAAGCTAATTGAACCTTCTCTTTATAGACCCCACCGTGTGTTTGTTGAATCCTCTGTCGGATATGACCATCGTAGCGGGGGAAGAATCCCAAGAACTATGTGAGGAGAAGTATAGAGGGACATCCTCCATGTCCGGGAAGTAGAAATCTTTTGGTCGCGAGACGCTCATGGCGACTGTATGATGTCATTATCGGGGGACTCCTTCCCCTCTTTGACGCTCTTGGTTTTGGGAGGCTCCTTGCGGGCACCCTCTTCCTTCTTCTTGTATTGCTTGAGGTATCTGTTTTGGATCAGTGTCTCGATCGAGTCCTTGATATGAATGCAATTGTCTGTGTTATGATCGGGGCTCTGGTGGAACCTATAATACTTTCTCTTGTCAGTTTCGGGCTTGGACGACGTCTGGTGAGAAAAGCGTACCCCAACCTGTTTGAATTCTCAATTGGTGCATTCGGTCAGAATACACTCCCTCGAGGTGGTCAGAGGATTGTAGTCATGGAATCGACCAGCAAGCCCCTTGTAATCTTTGGAGTCTCGGGATCTATCTTCCCACTTTCTCTCTCCCCCCCGATGGGACATTGAGGGCTCGTCGCTTCTCGAGGATTTGGCACTCTCACGGTGCCTTGAATTCCTGGAATTGTTGGCCGCTTCGTTCTCCTTGTACTGAATGTATGCTTGAGCCTTGCGGAGGAGGGAGTCGAGCGTGGCTGGAGTTTCGATGCCCAAATCCTTTGCAAAGTCGCTGCAGGGACAAAGCCCTCGTTTAAGAAGGTACTTCTTCATGGCATTGGTCGTTGAGACTTGTACAGATTCTTTATTGAAGCGCTCAATATATGCTTACATAGACTCATCTTTGTCCTGGATAATCGCTTCTAGCGACGCCTTTGATTTCAAATGTCGATGGGAGGCGGTGAAGTGCCTCGAAAATATCTTTCCCAGTTGTTTCTAAGATGCGATAGATTCAACAGGTATATTCTTGTACCAAGCCATGACACCTTTTCTTAGAGTGTTCAGGAACAACCTGCATTTTATCGTGCCCTTCACGCCTCGGTAATCAAGTAGGGCGTCGATGTCTTCTATATGGTCATTTGGGTCAATCGTACCGTCGTAGGATCCCAACGGGGACGGCTTGTCGAGCCCAACCGAGAGCCGTGCCTCCATAATTTCTTTTGATAATGAACCGTGGGGCTCGTCGTCATCGGTCTATTTTGGCGATGATAGCATGGAGTGATGGTTTCTTCCTCGTTGGGCTTCATTATCTCGTCGAGGGGAGGGGCTCCGCCCTCGTCGCTTCGGTTTGGGTGATAGTGACCTACCGTGGTCATCTTTGCACGTGCTCTTCATTTTCTTGGAAAGCGGATAATCTTTATCCTTCTTGGGAGGTACTCGATCATGCTTCTTGTGGGAAGAAACGTTGAGCCTTTCCTTTCTTGGAGGACGCCCACCTCGGGGAGGCGATATGCTGGAGGAGTTATGTTATCGGTGTCTCCAAGAGGGAGACCTTGACCGTTTCTGCTCCAGAACCCTTATCCTTTTGCTCTGCTGGAGGATGAGGGAGTTGGTTTGGTTAAGCCAAATAGTATTCATCTGAGTGATTTATTCCTTAAAGAGGGAGAGGTTCATAAGGAAGCTAAAGAGGAGATTGCAAAGGCTTGGCGTCATATTCATAGGAAGAGTAGGATGATTTCGGGACCTAGAGGGTCTGTTTCTCTAGAGCCTTATCTTCAGTGGGTACAAGCAAGAGCCATCCAGTTGAAGATGTTGTATTCCCATGAAGCACCTATGCTTGATATGTTTGTGAAGATCACTCATCCTCTATTAGATGGTGTGGAAGAGCTTCAGCTTGCCCTAGTTAGGATGTAGCAGAATAAGGAGGCTTAGAAGAATAAATGTCAGACTTTAGAGGTTTCCTACCGAGCAGACTTGAAGGAGAAAGATGACCTGATTAAGATTCTTGAGAGTCATGTTATAGAGATGATGGAGAGACAAGAGGATTTATTTTCCTCTAGAGCTCAGTTAGGACCTAGTTGCTCACTTCCTGACTTTGGTGATTGGAAAGAGGTCGATAACAGGTATGCAGAAGAGAACAAGCAGTTGAAGGCTCAGATTGCAAGACTCACAGGGAAGCGTTAGTGTGTGGAGTGATCTTCGTCAGCTTTGCTTTTGTAGGATCTTAGATTTTTATCTTATCTTGTACTTGGGATTATTTAAACTTGTTCTAAAAAGTTGTAATCCATTTTAAAGTTATTATAATGAGATTTTCAGTATTTCAAATATGTTAGTACTTTAATATTCGCAAATTGTCTATAAATCTTTGAGTTCCTTGAAATATTAATAATAAAATAAATCATGTGCATTGCATATCATGCATCATATTGTACATACTTCTTGCATTTCTGTTCATACCCAGGTGTCTTACTGTGCTTCTTTACTTCATTCAACAAGTTATCTCACCAGTACAATACTCGAGCTAATTCCAAAAGGAAGATGGAGAATCTAGAATGAGAGAATCGCGAGTTGCGCGAAGTTATTTCTCTGAAGACCGGTATGGCCAATTTCACCGCTTTGATGGAATCGTTCGTGGCTGCTCAGAATCAGCCACCACTTGCTCAGCCTCAACAGAAAACGGTTACTTCCGAAGCTCCGACAGTTCCTATTTATGTTACTTCAGTTATTGTTGTTCATAATCGTATGCCTCAGGGTTATCCATGGGGAATTCCAAAGAACTTCATGCTAGAAGGTTATAATCTTGATACTCAAGTTTCTTTGTTTACTCAAACTACTGTTGTTTCTGCACCTCTTGTGGTGCATGTCACTCATATTGCTAGAAAAGAGATCCACTATATTGCACCTCTTTCAGTGAATGCTATGCCATTTGTGAATGTTTAAGTTTATCGTCTTGCTCCTCCTCCGAGTGAAAGCATGGGTTTCTATGATCGTTTGGATGAATTCCAATACCAGTTCAATGAGATGCAGAAGGAAATGAAGGCCCTTCGCGGAAAAGAAATGTTTGGGCAGAATGTGAATGATCTGTGTTTGGTTCAATATGTGAAAATACTTGTGAAGTTCAAAGTACTGGAATTCGAGAAGTACAAGGGAAATACTTGTCCTCGTGCTCACCTAGTGATGTATGTGAGAAGGATGTCTACTCACACTGATGATCAATGCCTATTAATTCACTTTTTTCAAGATAGTTTGACTGGTGCATCATTTAAATGGTACATGAGCTTGAATAGTTCCAATATTCATACTTTCAATGACTTGGGTGAAGCGTTTATTAGACAGTACAAATATAATATGGACATGGCACCTGACCGTGATCAACTCAGGGTAATGGTCCATAAGGACAAGGAGTCATTTAAGGAATATGCACAAAGATGGCGTGAGGTAGCCGCCCAGGTGATTCCTCCAATGGAAGAAAAAGAGATGAAGAAGATTTTTCTAAATACTCTAGGTGCTTTCTATTATGAAAGAGTGGTGGCGAGTGCGCCAAGTGATTTTACTGAAATGGTGAGCATGGGCGTTTGTTTGGAAGGAGTTGTAAGAGAGGGTCGCTTGACAAGAAATGAAAATTATGGCAGTATGAAGAAACCATCCTACGGGTTTTTTAAAAAGAGAGAAGGAGATACAAATGTTGTTATTCAAGAGAGAAGGGTTAATCCTCCTAGAAGAAATCATCAGCTTCACCAATAGGTTGCTTCGGTAACTCTAGTTGTCAATATGGCTCTGACCACAGTTGCTTATCAAACACCATCCCCTTAGGGAAATCAAGGGCAAAATCAGAGGAGAGAGGCTTTTGACTCCATCCCCATGAGCTATACAGAGTTACTCCTAGCATTGATTCAGAAAAAGTTGGTTCAGACCAGGCCGCCCCCCGTTATACCGTCACTTTTGCCTTGGTATTATAAGGTAGATCAGACATGCGCTTTCCATCAGGGAGAACCAGGGCACAATGTGGAAAACTATTATCCTCTGAAATATGAGGTACAAAAGATGGTGAGATCTGGCCTTTTATCCTTCAAAGATGTCAGCCCTAACATAAAAGATAATCCTTTTCCAAAACATGGATGAAAAATGCCATCAACATTGTTGTTGGTTGTCCAGGGGACTTCCGGATTTTTGATATCAACCTGGTTAGAGGAGATTTGGTAAAAATGCATGCTAACCTCTGCAAGTTTAGTTACTATACACATGACCATGCTGGTTGTGGTATTTGCAGTACATATATACAAGGATGTGATAAGATAAAGGCTGATCTTCAGGAAATGATGGATGAAGCTCTCATTCATATAATCAGGCCTAGGGCAGAATACAAGGAAGATGTAAACATGGTATTTGGATGTCCTGGAGAATTCCGGATCTTTAACATGAACCATATGAATGATGATTTGGTGCAATTACACGCTACCTTCTGCCACATGGATGGTCAAGTAGAACACCATTACGGATCTTGTCGGATCTGCTGCAGAGATTATCGAGGTTGGTCCATTGTGAGAAGGGGTATTAAGTTGTTATTGGATAATGGTACCATCAAAGTTTCAGGCCATAGAGATGATTACCATAGGATTAATATGAATGAAGATTGTTTGGCTGAGACGGTGTCAGATGATGAATATGCTTCTGCAGACGAATTCTTTTCCTCAGATGAGGATATGTTCTCCAACAATTATTCTTCAATGCCCAAATATTCTGAAGAAGGGGTGAATGTTATTGTGATGTCTTTCAGTGTTACGGCCCCTATAGAGATTGAGTACTGTAGCAAGCCAGTCGTTGCTCCAATGGTGATTTTCTTATCAGGTCATGTTCCTTATGAATCAGACAAAGCCGTACCATACAAATACAATGCTACAATTCTAGAGGAGGGTGTGGAAGTTCCCATCCAACCTTTATCTTATGTCAAGAATATTGTTGGGGCCAGTAGAGTGACCCGTAGTGGTCGTTTTTTCGCACCTGTCATTCGAGGGAATGTTAACGCTGATTAGAATATTATTGAAAGTTTTGAACCTAGGAAGGCAGTAGGGGAATCTAGTGGTACTACTCTATAAAAATATGTGGAGGATATACTAAATATTATAAAGATGAGCGACTATATCATCGTAGATCAGTTGTTGTAGACACCTTCAAAGATATCTATTCTAGCCTTGTTGATGAACTCTTCTGCCCATAGGGAATCTTTGATGAGAGTATTGGATCAAGCCTTCGTAGAAAGTGATATTTCTAGTAGCGTGGTAGGGATATGGCATCCTGTAATAACCTAAGTTTCTATGATGACGAATTGTATGACGAAGGAAGGAATCATAATTTGGCTCTCCATATCTCCATGAACTATAAGAACGGTTCATTGTCAAATATGCTGATTGATAATGGGTCCGATTTAAATGTCATACTAAGGAGCACGCTCATGAAGTTGAAGTATCAAGGAGCTCACATGCGCCCAAGTGGCATAATTGCAAAAGCTTTCGATGGATCAAGGAAGTTTGTTATTGGGGAAGTGGATCTGCCTATTCACATAGGCCCGCACTTGTTTTAGATTACTTTCCAAGTTATGGATAGTGTGCTCGCTTACAGTTGTTTACTGGGACGACCATGTATACACGAGGCATGGGCTGTCACTTCAACTTTGCACCAAAATCTGAATTTCGTGTGTGAAGGAAAAATAGTTATCATAAATGGAGAGCAAGCATTATTATTATCTCATTTGTCCTCTTTAGTATTGTGGAAGTAGATGAAGCTACTGTTGGAACCCAGTTCCAAGCTTTATCCATTGATAATATAAGAGGAAATGAGAATTCTATAGCTTCATTCAAAGATGCTCAACAGGTTGTGCGTAATGGCTCTAGTAAGGTATGGGGGCAGATTGTTGACCCGCCGGTGAACGAGAATATAGTTGGTTTGGGATTTTCTGCAAAGAATGGTAAAGGTGAGAATATGAAGCCGAAATCTACTTTAGGAAAATATCAGGATATCTTTTACAGCGGAGGTTATCTTCATCCAACTGTTTCTAGGATCAATACTATTGTGGAGGATGAAGAAGAGCAGGAGATGTCGAACCACGTAACGCATGGAGTCAGAGTCAAGAATTGGATCACTATTGATGTTCCCTCTTGCATTCATATCTCAAAGTAATTTTCTTTTGTTATTCTTTTCAAAAACCTTTCACTCTGCCTAAGGTGAAAGTTGGTATTGTACGGGCTTATTTGTTGCTTTGATCTTTAAAATTAATAATAAAGTTGTCTTTGATTCCAAAATTGTGTTTTTATTTTATGATTTTTCTTGAAAAATGGTAATCAGAAAAAAAAACCTTTTGGAATAAATAATAACTCTAATTTGCATAATCACTTGCTATGTGTGTCAGTTTCTAAAAGCAATCATAAATCATATGTGCAGATTAATTCAAAAACCTATTGAATACAATGACCCTGCACCCTCTCCCAACTCTAAATATCCTGTGTAAGGGACCGAAGAAAAATATGATGAAATTCTAGAAGAGGTTTCACGGTTGCTTGAGCGTGAGGAAAGTGCCATTCAGCCGTATAAAGAGCTGTTAGAGACAATCAATTTGGTTTCAGAGGAAGATCCAAGAGAAGTCAAGATTGGAGCATTATTGCATCCTGACGTGAAGAGCAGGTTGATTGAACTTTTGAAAGAGTATGTGGACATCTTTTCTTGGTCATACCAAGACATGCCTGGTTTGGATATTGATATTGTGGGACATCATTTGTCGCTAAAGCCAAAGTGCCCGCCAGTCAAGTAGAAATTGCGAAGAACTCACCCTGATATGGCAGTGAAAATTAAAGAAGAAGTTTTAAAGAAGATTAATGTCGATTTTCTTGTGACATCAGTGTACCCTCAGTGGATTGCCAATATTGTCCCAATACCAAAGAAAGACGAAAAAGTCCGTATGTGCGTTGATTACAGAGACTTAAACAAAGCAAGTCCAAAAGATGATTTTCCATTGCCACATATTGATATGTTGGTTAATAGTATAACAAAGTTCAAAGTATTTTCATTCATGGACAGATTTTCCGGATATAATCAAATTAGAATGGCTCCTGAGGACATGGAAAAAACAATGTTTATCATACCCTGGGGAACATTCTGTTACATAGTGATGCCCTTCGAGTTGAAGAACACTGGTGCAACGTACCAGAGGGCTATGACAATCATATTCCATGATCTGATGCACAAGTAAATTGAGGTGTATGTTGATGATATGATTGCTAAGTCCAAGACTGAAGAAGGGCATGTAGAAGATTTGTTGAAATTGTTTCAGCGTTTGAGGAAATATCGTCTCTGTTTGAATCCAAATAAATGTACCTTTGGTGTTCGATCAGGGAAATTGTTAGGTTTCATTGTCATCCAAAAAGGGATTGAAGTTGACCCTGATAAAGTCAAAGAAATTCAAGAAATGCCAGCGCCAAGAACTGAAAAGCAAGTTAGACGCTTCCTTGGGCATCTGAATTACATTTCCATATTTATTTCCCATATGACTACGACGTGTGAACTGATCTTTAAGTTGTTAAAGAAAGATCAGGTTTGTGTGTGGACAGATGATTGCCAAAGGGCATTTGAAAGTATTAAAGAGTATCTTCTTGAACCTCTTATCTTTATCCCTCCCATTGAAGGAAGACCATTGATCATGTATCTGAAAGTGTTAGATAATTCTATGGGCTATATTTTGGGACAACAAGATGAAATAGGAAAGAAGGAATATGCCATTTATCATCTCAGCAAGAAGTTTACTGATTGTGAGTCGCGGTATTCTATGCTGGAAAAGACATGTTGTGCTCTAACCTGGACGGAAAAGCGGTTGCGGCAATATATGTTAAATCATACTACTTGGTTGATTTCTAAAATGGATCCAATTAAATATATTTTTGAAAAGCCTGCTCTTACTGGGAGAATTGCCCGTTGGCAGATGTTGTTATCTGAATATGATATTGAATACCATACTCAGAAGGCTATAAAAAGCAGTGTGTTGGCGGATTATCTTTCTCACCAACCAGTTGATGATTATCAGTCTATTAAATATGATTTCCCTGATGAGGATGTGATGTTTTTAAAGGTAAAGATTGTGATGAACCTTTGCCTGGGGAAGGTCCGTATCCTGAATCCCGATGGGGTATGGTTTTTGATGGAGCTGTGAATGCTTATCGGAAAGGAATTGGTGCTGTGATTATCACTCCTCATGGATAACACATTCCTTTTACTACAAGGCTTACATTTGATTATACTGATAATATGGTAGAGTATGAGGCTTGTATCATGGGTCTCGAGGAGTCCATTGATCTTAGAATCAAATTTCTAGATGTTTATGGCGATTCAGCTTTGGTAATAAATCAGATTAAAGGAGAATGGGATACTCCTCACCCTGGCTTGATCCCTTACAAAGACTATGCTAGAAGATTATTACCCTTCTTTAACAAAGTTGAATTCCATTATATTCCCAAAGATGAAAATCATATGGCAGATGCTTTGTCAACTCTGGCTTCTATGTATCAAGTGAATACTTGGAACGATGTGCCTCGTATCATAGTGCGGCATTTGGATAGACTGGATCATGTGTTTGCAGCAGAGGAAATGTCAGATGAGAAACCTTGGTATTATGATATCAAACATTTTCTCCAGACTCAAGAATACCCAGCTGGTGCGTCAAATAAAGATAGGAAAACATTGAGAAGGTTGGCAGAAATCTTTTTCCTCAATGAAGATGTGTTATACAAAATAAATTATGACATGGTCTTGCTCAGATGCGTGGATAGATACGAAGCAGACATGTTGATGCATGAGATCCATGAAGGTTCCTTTGGTACCCATGCCAGTGGACATTCGATGGCAAAGAAGAGTCTTAGGGCAGGTTACTATTGGCTGACAATGGAATCTAACTGTTACAAATTTGCAAAGAAGTGCCATAAGTGCTAGATTTACGCTGACAAAATTCATGTACCTCCGACACTTCTCAATGTTATTTCTTCCCCATGGCCTTTCTCTATGTGGGGTATTGACATAATCGGAATGATTGAACCAAAGGCGTAGAATGGACATCATTTTATCTTGGTGGAAATAGATTACTTCACCAAATGGGTGGAAGCAGCTTCATATTCTAATGTCACTAAACAGGTGGTAGTACGCTTTATCAAGAACAATCTCATATGTCGGTATGGTGTGCCAAGCAGGATTATCATCGACAATGGCTCAAATCTGAATAACAAAATGATGACAGAACTTTGTGAAGAATTCAAGATTGTCCATCACAATTCATCTCCTTGTAGGACAAAGATGAATGGGATTGTTGAAGCTACTAATAAAAACATCAAGAAAATAATCCAGAAAATGGTTGTTACTTATAAAGATTGGCATGAGATGCTCTCTTTTGCTTTACATGGGTATCTAAAATCTAACCGCATTTCAACAGGGGTAACCCCGTTCTCTCTTGTGTATGGCATGGAAGCAGTGCTCCCCGTTGAGGTTGAGATTCCCTCTTTACGCGTGATAATGGAAACCCAGTTGTCAGAGGCTGAATGGGTCCAGAACAGGTTTGACCAATTGAATTTGATTGAAGAAAAAAGAATGATAGCTTTATGTCATGGTCAGTTATACCAGAAGAGAATGAAGAAAGCTTTTGATAAGAAGGTCAAACCTCGTGAATTTAGAGAATGCGACCTCATGCTCAAGAAGATCATGTCTTTTAATGCTGATTCTAGGGGCAAGTGGACTCCCAATTTTGAAGGCACATATGTTGTCAAGAAAGCCTTCTCTGGCGGTGCATTGATTCTTGAAACTATGGATGGCGAGGAGTTCCCACGTCCCGTGAATGCTGTTGCAGTCAAGAAATACTTCGCCTAAAGAAATAAAAGAACAACTCGCTAAGTCGAAAACCCAAAAGGGAAGCCTAGGCAAAAAGGAGCGTATCGGTAGGCAAAAAACCCGAAAGGGCGGTCTAGGAAAAAATTAGAGACATAAACAGAATAAATTCTCACGCTAGGTTGAAAATTCGCAAGGGTAACCTAGGAAAAAGTTAGGGATTTCTTGGCAAGTAACTGCGTCAGACGAGACTTGATCATTGAATCAACAATCTCCTTGGATCCTCATTACTCTTTAATCGAAGTTGCTGCTCTGGAATTCAAAGTTGTTAGGGAGAATTGTGGTCATTGTATTTCAATGTATATTTTCCAAAATATGTTACCATTTTCCAAACATTGTAATCATCTATAGAGTCTCGCCATTTGCAGACTACCATTCTATTAATAAAGTTTGAGCTTTTATCCAATTCTTGGCAATTCTTATTTTATTCTGCTTACAAAGACTTCATTTATTATTAATAGTAACTTTCAAAGAAAAAAGATTAAATAACAAAAATTATTTTTGAAAAGAATTTACAAATTACTTTTTGCTTTAGATTTTGTGACTTAAGGAGAACAAAAATAGTGACTCCAAGGATGGACGAACTCTGAAATTTTGGAAGTATGTATTCCCCAAGAAGGCTCTCCCATGTCACTTTTTATGGTATGCGTATGATCTTCTTGTGCTTCTTAGATAATTGAAGATGATACCAATTGATGTATTCCGCAGTGTTGGGTTTGTGATCTCGTCTTCCCCAGTCAGGTATTGGTTCATTTTGATTACGGGTTTGCATGGTATGAAGTCTCTATCCCAAATTCCCCAATAAGGTCTTTGCTCCTGTGACGAAGGCCCCTTTTCCCTTTGTGTGCTAAGATAGAATCATTTGCAAAATAATGCCCTTTGCAGTGCTAGCATTATTGTTGCTGTTTGTTGCCCATACAACCAAACAAAGGCAATATCTTTTCTAAAAAGTGTTGAAACAGTTGTTAACTTTTTGGGTTTTCTCTCACCAAGTGTTGAGTTTGATTTAAAATCTCCATAAGTTTGATTTCTTGCTGTAATGTTCGACTTCTTGAATCCCCAAGTAAAGTTGAGATAACATATCTCTCTGAAAATTGCTATCCTTATGAGGTTTCATAATTTCTCCCCAAAGAAGTTGATGCAATCATCACTCTTAGTAATGAGGAATGTATTTTGGGCTCCCCTCGATGATATGGTGTTGCCCTCCCCAATGAAGTCAGTACGGGATTCTCAATTAATATCTCGATAATATGGTTTTCATCTACCCTATCGAAATCAGTATTGCAATCCCCAGCAGAAGTACAAACATTAAAGCATTTGTTTTCTCCATTAAATTCTGTGTAATATTCCCTGGTGAAGTCGGGAGAAGGATGTTACATCCTTGTATCTATGTTGATTTATTATTATGATTTGATTATTTTCGGATTATGTTCCTTCCTAGTGGAGTTAAGACGTGAAATGAGAATTTGTTTCCTCAGTTGTTGCTTACTTTCTTATGAAATTTTCATCCTGGATGTGATTTAGCCGAGTTTTTAACTTCACCCAAGTTGGTTTTGTCTGGTTATTCACAGTACTGTATGTCTATTTTTTCGGCATATACATGATAACATTCATATATTCGTACATACATCATATAGCTGAATTAAAATTCATTTCTCATTTTCATATTTTGTTGGCATATTACCCAGTTTTGTAGAGTTGTATTATCCTCTCTCCAATAGAGTGTCAATCTCAAGCAGAAAGTGTATATCCTTTCAATTTCCCCACTGAGTTATCCCTCGTGGCATAATTTTTCTTTAGCCTTCTTATTCAGTGGGATGTGATCCCCTTTTGAGTTTATTTCTCATCAGGTGCTATCTCGATTGACTATTTCATTCCAGTTTATTTCTGGTTTGAATTTATGGTCCCTGGCAACATTATTATTTTTATTTCTGCAAGCGTTGAGCCCTAGTTTGAGAATGTGCATTTATTTTGCACGTGAAGACTCTAGCCCCTCAGCGGGAATATTTTTACATTTCCCCAGGAAGTCCTATTTCTTTCCCCGAGAAATCATTATTGCAATTCCTTCTCATAACAGCAAGTGGTGGTCTCTTTATTTGAGCAACTTTTACTCCCCCAGTAAATCTGTTAGTTCCCCTTTGCCCCTTGCTGGACATCTGATTTACCATAACCTGCATCACAGACCCTTGAGATCCTTGAAATGGTTAAAGAAATGTTAAGGCATGATGTTATAATGTGTATGCTATGCGTTTAAGCAAAAGTGTGAGATGTTGTAAGTAAACCCTGCGATAAATCCAAATTATTGGATAAGGACTGTAAACAAAACCTGCAAAGAAATCATTTTGTCAATAACAAGAATGTGCAAGTAGTTCAAGTTTGAAGGCACACAAGTCACATATATAGCCTTAAGTTTAGGCTGGCATGGAGTTTAGGCATTACCCTCTTTCAACTTAGTTGGTTTAAACTTGTCCTAAAAATAGTAACCGGGTTCTAGAGGATCTCAATATCACTAACTACCCTCAATCGGTCATAATTCCAGTTTAGCAACCTTTTCTTGCGGCCGGAATCATCGCGAGAGTTTAGTCTCAATGAGTGTAGCATACTGCTACTGTTCTATGGCCAAGTTGGTCAATTTAAGGTTCTAAGGTCAGTTGGTGCTTAATGACTCCTTAATAAGTATTATTTTTTTGTTATTTTCTGATTTTTATGAAAAAAAGTTAGTTTGTTAATTAATTAGTTAAAGATGATAAAACAAATTAAGTAAAAGAAATATAGAAAAGAAAAAGAATAAACCAAAGGGGTTTGGGCTCAGAAGGGAGGTTGATTCAGCAATTTTGAGGTCCATCAACGTTTCAGCCTTGTTTGACCTTTCAGATTGCCTATGCGCTTGCTGACCAGAGTGTGTGGTAGGAGTGCAATCTGGATCCTTGAACCTATCTAGTGGGCCACTTGGCATTTGATGAGATGGGAAGTATGATGATCCACACTTTGGGGCGCTGCACCTGACTACCTGAAAAGAAAAACCAAATAATTGTTTGGGGGACCTGGGATTCGAAGGAGCTTGGGTTGCCCTTCGATCCAAGGGGCTGATTGAAGGTGCCCACGAGACTGCACGTACAGGGCGTTCGATCTGGATATGACATCCTCCGATCTAGAATTCTGCAAGGAAGTTTGTTAGAAATTGAAAATACAAGGCCTGTGATATTGGATCCTAGTCCCTTCATTTGAGCAAATTCCCTTTCACCCCTGAGCTGCTTGCTCATTCAGAAGGCATGACTCCTGCTTTTGGCCCTGCAAATTAGTCAATTCAGAACTAAACAACATAGAGAAACGTCTCATTCGAAATCAATTCCTGAACCCAGATCTGGGTTGGTTTCGATTTGTCACAGCCAAGATCATGGATTTCAAATGTAACCTGCTTTGAAAGAAACTTTATCCATGGGGGGTTCAAACGTATGAACACTGCAGCTTATACACGCTTTGTTAAATCGCTCACAAGTAATAACAAAAAACTATGAATATGCAATTATGAGTAATTTTAAGATTAAGTGAGATTGAACATTATACCACTGGAGGTGCCTGGATTTGGACGGAAGGTCCTGCAATGGAGTCTAGACTTTCGTGGGGCAGGCTGGTGCTTTTGCGAGGCAAGGTATGTGTGGCCGTCTTCGTGGTGTTTTTTCCGTTTCTGCATAGTTTTGTGTGTCTTTCCCCCCTGGCACTGTATGCTTTCCCTTGTATTTATAGGAGTATGATGGTCTAGTAACGGCAAGAGACAACCAATTAAACAGGCCTTTAAAGCCATGAGACAAGAATCAGACATATTAAAAGATTTCCTTTTTTGAAATATTCATGTCTCTTTGGAATCTTGAATGAACCTGGACACCTTTGATTTTCGAATGCCTCCAGGCCATGCTCTTCAATTGGTCTTGAGTTGCCTCCTTCGAATGGACTTCTTATGTGCCCTTCGAATGGGCCTTCTGCATGCTTCTTCAAATGGACCTTTTGAATGTTCTTCGAATGACCCTTTGAATGCTTCTTCAAATGGACCTTTACATGTTCTTCGAATGAGTCATTTACATGTTCTTCGAATGAGCCTTTGAATTCTTCTTCAAATGGACCTTGTCCAAATATCAATCGAAGGGTATTTATCAATCGAAGAGTCCTTTGCTACGCCAATCGAAAGATCTTGTTCATGCTAATCGAAGGACATGGTTAACATGCTTGTCGAAGCTGCCTTGACACAATGCTAAATCGAAGGATCCCTTGGCATGCCAATTGAAAGGCTTGGCCCAGGGTGCCAAACGAAAAGGTCTTTCAGAATTCCAATCGAAGGCCTTGACATAATGCCAATCGAAATGCTTGTCCATAATGCCAATTGAAGCATTTTTGGAATGTCAATCGAAAGGATTGGCCATAATGCCACTTGAAGGGAATTATCCATGCCAATCGAAAGGCTCCTTCAGAATACCAATCGAAGTGTCTTTCAGAATGCCAATCGAAAGGTACTTAAAGCACCACTCAAAAAATTTCTTTTTCCTTAGGCAAGGGTTTGTGACCAACCATGTAAGGGAAGACCTTTGAAAACATGAGAGGGAAAATTTTAGGGTACAACAGTTTCCCCTGTTCAATTTTCTTAAACCTGAGGATATAGATTGGCTTTCGAGCCTTTCGCGATCCGAAGGTGGAAGATAATCGAATACTAGAGTGCCCAGAAATTTGCACTCGCATGGTGTAGTATCAGCATTGTGATGTCGGGAATGGGCTTAAAGATGCCATTTGGAGACGGTAGAGTCCTACTGGAGATGGGCTTAAAGATGCCATCCAAGAATGTTTGTTGACCCGCAATGCTTTAGGCCAAAAGAATGAGTATCGAAATGGTATTCGTGTTTGGAATTCCATTGAACTGTATCGGGGGACTGAGTTTGTATGAGCAAAAGAATGGCGTCCGTGTCTGGAGCGTATCTGAACTGGATCTGAGAGTTGAATCTGGATGATTGTCAGAATTGCGTCTGCATCTGGAGCGTATCTGAAATGTATTTGAATGAGTGACAGAATGACATCCGAATCTGGATCGTATCTGGACTGTAATTTGAATGAGTGACAGAATGACATCTAAATCTGGATCGTATCTGGACTGTATTTTGAATGAGTGACAGAATGACATCTAAATCTGGATCGTATTTGGACTGTATTTTGAATGAGTGACAGAATGACATCTAAATTTGGATCGTATCTGGACTGTATTTTAAATGAATCTGGAATAAGTATCAGAATGTCAGCCATATCTGGATCGCATCTGAACTGTCTCTAGAAGGGATCTGGAATAAGTATCAGAATGTCAGCCATATCTGGATCGCATCTGAACTGTCTCTAGAAGGAATTTGGAATAAGTATAAGAATGTCAGCCATATTTGGATTGCATCTGAACTGTATCTAGAAGGAATCTGGATTAAGTATCAGAATGTCAACCATATCTGGATCGCATCTGAACTGTCTCTAGAAGGAATCTGGAATAAGTATCAGAATGTCAGCCATATCTGGATCGCATCTGAACTGTCTCTAAAAGGAGTCTGGAATAAGTATCAGAATGTCAGCCATATCTGGATCGCATCTGAACTGTCTCTAGAAGGAATTTGGAATAAGTATCAGAATGTCAGCCATATCTGGATCGCATCTGAACTGTCTCTAGAAGGAATCTGGAATAAGTATCAGAATGTCAGCCATATCTGGATCGCATCTGAACTGTCTCTAGAAGGAATCTGGAATAAGTATCAGAATGTCAGCCATATCTGGATCGCATCTGAACTGTCTCTAGAAGGAGTCTGGAATAAGTATCAGAATGTCAGCCATATCTGGATCGCATCTGAACTGTCTCTAGAAGGAATCTGGAATAAGTATCACAATGTCAGCCATATCTGGATCGCATCTGAACTGTCTCTAGAAGGAGTCTGGAATAAGTATCAGAATGTCATCCATATCTGGATCGCATCTGAACTGTCTCTAGAAGGAATCTGGAATAAGTATCAGAATGTCAGCCATATCTGGATCGCATCTGAACTGTCTCTAGAAGGAATCTCAGAAGATGATGATCTTTGCCTGTTGATTGATCTTTCCTGAAAAGGTAAAGAGTTAGTTGTATGCAATGTCATGATGTATGCATTGTGTAATGATGTTCTCAAAATAAAATGAGATTTGTGTCATATGTATTTTGTATGCATATGTTATGAATGTTGTTGAAGTGTAATTTTGTCTTGGACTTTGCTCAAAATGTTTCCACCAGGGATCCCTGCTTTGTTGTTTGAGGAGAACTCCGCTGGGGGATATTGAAAACTTTATGGGGAGTATGTTTATTTCGGCTTGGGAAAAGAGTTTAGGAGTCTTAGTCGTTCGTTGCTCTACTGGGGAGTCGAAGTTGAACTGATATTTGGTCGTGTCCAGGTTTCGCAGTAAGTTGTTGGGGATTGTAGAGTAGTCTACTGGGGAAGAGGAGTTGTGGTCCTTTGATTTGTAGTAGTCGGAGAGGCAAACTCAAGCTGGGGAATCCTGGTGTTGTTGGGGAAATAAACCTTGTCGTCAGTCTGCTAGAGAGGTGACATCTTCGTTGGGGGAAGTCCTCGAGGATTCTTGAGGTTGATTCAGTTGGGGAAAGGTTTTCAGAGATTAGACCCTTGCTGGGAGTCATCCTATGAGAAGGATTTTGGGGAGATTTGTCATTGCCCCTAGTAGCAAGTGTTTGTGACATTGCCAGAAAATGCTTAATTGTACGTAACCCTTCACTGAGATTGATGTTCAATGCCCCAAGTGACAGAGATGGAGACTTGCCCCTGGTTACTCTGCACTTATTCAGAGATTTCTTGAAATCTTGACTGGACTGCCCCAGGTGTGCTGGATAGTGACATGTCAAGTCCCCCTGTTGATAGGTGATTCGTCAATGGAAGTGTCATCCTTCTTGAATTGATTTTGTTCACTGAGAGAGCTTTTGTTCACTGGATATTCATTGTGTGAATTTCTCCGCTGTTAAACAAATAGCCATATGCAAACAATGATATTCAAGTAATGCAAAGTTTATGTTTGTCTTGAAGTTTTTTTTTGAAAATGCGTTTTAGCGAGTAAAGAAATTTTGCTAAGAAAATTCAAACTCAGGATTTAGAGCAAAGCCTTACAGGAGTCAGGATACCTTTTGTAACAGTATGCCTTCGAACTAACCCATGCTTCAATTAGGACTTTTGAAGGGTTGTAGTGTGGCTTGGTTCACGGTTTAAGAAGCAAAGGATAAAGGCTCAAAGTATATTTGTACCCACCCGCTCTTCGTGATGTTCTTCAATCCTAAACTCAGTTAATTGTGCATTTGAACTCCTAATGAGTCTGGAACGACATTTTTGGTGATGGTTCACACAAGTTGAATTTGTTGGAAGGCAGTCATTTTTGCAACATTTTTCATGTTGTTGAGGATTTGTAGCGACCTCGTTCTTTTGATTTGTTATCCCTAACTTTTGCCTGACTGTTTCTGTTTTCGAGATTACAGTCAGCGGGATGCCCCAGCTTTCTTAAGCCTCCTTTATAGGTTTTGGCTCAGTGGGCTTTTCTCTTTTGAGAGATTGACTGCCTATGAGATAAGGAACCACCACTGTCTTTTGATTCCAGAGGAATGTTTTTGATGTCGTTCGTTGTATTATGAACTGAGAGTTTTGCGACTTCAATGCGCATCTTTTGAATTAACTGAGAGACTACCCTGCCCCAGGTTTAAATTAAAGGTTTCAATTTGTGTTTAAAACAGAAAACTCCTACTTCTTTGGCTCGAAGGGGTTGACTAGGGATTATCTTCCTTATAACTCCAGTGTTTAGGATTTGAAAGAAACGCATGTACATCGTCAGCAAGGTCTGTCCAAAAGCATAATGTATGAGATTATGGCATTGTTTCGTCATCCTCCCTCTAAAGGCTTGTAACTTTTAGTAAGAGTTGAATGTCATAAAGTGAGTAAAAAGCATAGTTTAAATGTAATGAAAATGATTGGATCAAATCAAGACAAACATATGCAATGCATTAATGAAACAAAGTTTGGCATTAATAGATAATTGTTTGAATAACAAAGAGATTACAACTTGAAAATTCAAATGAACAAAAGCTTTCAATGATTCCTCATAGGAGCAGTGATTATGTTTGGAGTCTCCGGAGGGTCAAACTTGATCTCCTTGGCATCAATCATGTCTTGGACCTTGTTCTTCAGAGCCCAACAGTTGTTTGTGTCATGTCCCGGACTATCAGATTGGTACGCACACCTTTCATTGGGATGATAGGTAGGAGCGGAAGTATTTGGGTTCCGGAGAGGAGCCTTTAACGTAATCAGCTCTGCCTTCAACATGTGTTGTAGTGCTTGACCCAGTGACATGTTGATCTTAGTGAATTATCTTTTAGGCATGACCTCCTTACGCTAATGCCCCTGTCTTTGTTGAGCAGGCGTAGGATTAGAGATCAAGATTTCTCCTACGTGTTGGTCATGACGACTCTTTTGACCATACACAACATTGGACTCTTTCTTCCCATTGTGGGCCTTTTTATGAGCATCAAAAGGTGTAGCTTCTTGAATCTTCCCACTTTTGATGCCAGCTTCGACCCTTTCGCCGGTCAGTATTAGCTCGGTGAACCCGGCTGAAGAGCTTCCGATCAAGTGGTTAAAGAATGGACCAGACAGGGTCCCCAAAAACATATCAACAAGTTCACGATCAGCTAAAGGTGGTTGCACCCTTCCGGCAAGGTCTCTCCATTTTTGAGCATACTCTTTAAATCCTTCACTCGTCCCTATTGACATACCCTGGAGTTGGGTACGCGTAGGAGCAAAGTCGGAGTTATACTGATACTGCCTATAGAACACAGTAGCCAAATCCTCCCAGCTGCGGATACTGGCTCCATCCAACTGATAGAACCACTCAAGCTGAGTCCCTGAAAGACTGTCTTTAAAGAAATGGATCCACAAGTTCTTATCAGCAGTGTAAGGTTGGATCTTCCTCACATGTGACTGGAGGTGCAGCTTTGGACAGGAAGCTCCGTCATACTTGGCAAAGGCAGGTGCCTTGAACTTATGGGGAATCACCACCCCAGATGATAGACCCAGATCTCCGAAGTCCAGACCGGGAACCTTCTGTATCTCCATAGCGCTCAAGCGGTCTTCCAGCTGTTTGTACTTATCCTCAGCAGGAGGATACTGTTCTTCATCATAGTCTGTCTCGTTTTCGGAGACCATAGGGCTAGGAGCCCTCCTTTCTTGTGGACTATCTTTCCCTCCAAATGAGGTGGTCATATCAACTTCATTCTGCAGCCCGTTTCTAAATCTGCGTCCAGTGTTGAACAGGATGGTCCTCTTTTTCTTCTTCTTTTTCTCCTTCAGAATCAAAGTCTTCAGGTCCTGCTGACCCTTAGCTAGATTCATGAACAGCTCTTGAAATTGGGCATTTTGGGCCTGGAGGGCCTTGATAGCTTGCTCGGTTGAAGGTTCAGTAGACATGATGATTACTGAAATAAACAGCGAAGAAGATAAGAGACCTGCGCTGGGAGACCTGTTATGCAATGATATGTATGATATATGTATGCAATGTTTTCAAGGATCTCGTGGGGTAAACAAGAAACTGTTAGAATCTGAATCTGGTAGCTTGATTGAAGGAACTTCATGTTGCTGAGAGTCCTTCTTCAAGAGTCAAGCTCACCATATCGAGTGGGTCATAGCCCCTGACTCAAGTTATCGCGTTTTGATCTCTAGATGGCATTGGCTAGAGGAAAATAAATCCCCTTTGCCCCTTGTTGGACATCTGATTTACCATAACCTGCATCACAGACCCTTGAGATCCTTGAAATGGTTAAAGAAATGTTAAGGCATGATGTTATGATGTGTATGCTATGCGTTTAAGCAAAAGTGTGAGATGTTGTAAGTAAACCATGCGATAAATCCAAATTATTGGATAAGGACTGTAAACAAAACCTGCAAGGAAATCATGTTGTCAGATAACAAGAATGTGCAAGTAGTTCAAGTTTGAAGGCACACAAGTCACACATATAGCCTTAAGTTTAGGCTGGCATGGAGTTTAGGCATTACCCTCTTTCAACTTAGTTGGTTTAAACCTGTCCTAAAAATAGTAACCAGGTTCTAGAGGATCTCAATATCACTGACTACCCTCAATCGGTCATAATTCCAGTTTAGCAACCTTTTCTTGCGGCCGGAATCATCGCGAGAGTTTAGTCTCAATGAGTGTAGCATACTGCTACTGTTCTATGGCCAAGTTGGTCAATTTAAGGTTCTAAGGTCAGTTGGTGCTTAATGACTCCTTAATAAGTATTATTTTTTTTGTTATTTTCTGATATTTATGAAAAAAAGTTAGTTTGTTAATTAATTAGTTAAAGATAATAAAACAAATTAAGTAAAAGAAATATAGAAAAGAAAAAGAATAAACCAAAGGGGTTTGGGCTCAGAAGGGAGGTTGATTCAGCAATTTTGAGGTCCATCAACGTTTCAGCCTTGTTTGACCTTTCAGATTTCCTATGCACTTGCTGATCAGAGTGTGTGGTAGGCGTGCTATCTGCATCCTTGAACCTGCCTAGTGGGCCACTTGGCATTTGATGAGATGGGAAGTATGATGATCCACACTTTGGGGCGCTGCACCTGAGTACCTGAAAAGCAAAACCAAATAATTGTTTGGGGGACCTGGGATTTGAAGGAGCTTGGGTTGCCCTTCGATCCAAGGGGCTGATTGAAGGTGCCCACGAGACTGCACGTACGGGGCGTTCGATCTGGATATGACATCCTCCGATCTAGAATTCTGCAAGGAAGTTTGTTAGAAATTGAAAATACAAGGCCTGTGATATTGGATCCTAGTCCCTTCGATTGAGCGAATTCCCTTTCACCCCTGAGCTGCTTGCTCATTCAGAAGGCATGACTCCTGCTTTTGGCCCTGCAAATTAGTCAATTTAGAACTAAACAACATAGAGAAACGTCTCATTCGAAATCAATTCCTGAACCCAGATCTGGGTTGGTTTCGATTTGTCACAGCCAAGATCATGGATTTCAAATGTAACCTGCTTTGAAAGAAACTTTATCCATGGGGGGTTCAAACGTATGAACACTGCAGCTTATACACGCTTTGTTAAATCGCTCACAAGTAATAAAAAAAACTATGAATATGCAATTATGAGTAATTTTAAGATTAAGTGAGATTGAACATTATACCACTGGAGGTGCCTGGATTTGGACGGAAGGTGCCTGCAATGGAGTCTAGACTTTCGTGGGGCAGGATGGTGCTTTTGCGAGGCAAGGTATGTGTGGCCGTCTTCGTGGTGTTTTTTCCGCTTCTGCAGAGTTTTGTGTGTCTTTCCCCCCTGGCATTGTATGCTTGCCCTTGTATTTATAGGAGTATGATGGTCTAGTAACGGCAAGAGACAACCAATTAAACAGGCCTTTAAAGCCATGAGACAAGAATCAGACATATTAAAAGATTTCCTTTTTTGAAATATTCATGTCTCTTTGGAATCTTAAATGAACCTGGACACCTTTGATTTTCGAATGCCTCCAGGCCATGCTCTTCGATTGGTCTTGAGTTGCCTCCTTCGAATGGACTTCTTATGTGCCCTTCGAATGGGCCTTCTGCATGCTTCTTCAAATGGACCTTTTGAATGTTCTTCGAATGACCCTTTGAATGCTTCTTCAAATGGACCTTTACATGTTCTTCAAATGAGTCATTTACATGTTCTTCGAATGAGCCTTTGAATGCTTCTTCAAATGGACCTTGTCCAAATATCAATCGAAGGGTATTTATCAATCGAAGAGACCTTTGCTACGCCAATCGAAATATCTTGTTCATGCTAATCAAAGGACATGGTTAACATGCATGTCGAAGCTGCCTTGACACAATGCTAAATCGAAGGATCCCTTGGCATGCCAATTGAAAGGCTTGGCCCAGGGTGCCAAACGAAAAGGTCTTTCAGAATTCCAATCGAAGGCCTTGACATAATGCCAATCGAAATGCTTGTCCATAATGCCAATTGAAGCATTTTTGGAATGTCAATCGAAAGGATTGGCCATAATGCCACTCGAAGGGAATTATCCATGCCAATCGAAAGGCTCCTTCAGAATACCAATCGAAGTGTCTTTCAGAATGCCAATCAAAATGTACTTAAAGCACCACTCAAAAATTTTCTTTTTCCTTAGGCAAGGGTTTGTGACCAACCATGTAAGGGAAGACCTTTGAAAACATGAGAGGGAAAATTTTGGGGTACAACACTCGTCATTATGGGAGGTAGTTCATTGTTGAGATTTGTTACTCCAATGCATGGTAACCTCGTCATTATGGGAGGTAGTTTGTTGTTGAGATTTGTTACTCCAATGAGTGGTAGCCTCATCATTATGGGAGATATTTTGTTGTTGAGATTTTTTACTCCAATCAATGGTAGCCTCGTCATTATGGAAGGTAGTTTGTTGTTGATATTTGTTACTCCAATGAATGGTAGCCTCGTCATTATGGGAGGTAGTTTGTTGTTGAGATTTGTTACTCCAATGAATGGTAGTCTCGTCATTATGGGAGATAGTTTGTTGTTGAGATTCACATTACTCTGAAGAAGCTTGTTTGTTTCCAGTCATAAGTAATGATGCCAATATTTTTTTTACTTACCCTAATATTGGTATTTACCGATACTATCTTACCACTTCCTTCCCCGATGGGTCGACGTTACTTTTTTGCTATCTCCTCAGTGAGTGGGTAGTTTGCAGTCATCTGTCGATCACCTTTATCCTTAACCTTCTCTCCTCAATCGTTGAGTTGAAGACGCTTTATCTCCTCTTTAGGCTTTACCCCAATAGAGTCTAGTCTTTTGTTCACCAGTGATTTATTTTCCTGATCGTGTTTTTCTTTTGGTCCTGGTTTTATTTACTACATCCCCAGTTGTGTCTTGTGTCATTTTTGGATTTGTTCATTTGCATTCATAATCATAAGCATTGCATGGCATCTTAGGGCCAAAGATAGGGTTTGTTTTATATTTAAGTATCTTCAATCGTGTCGACACAAAGATTTTAACTTTTGCATCTCCGGATAGAAGACACTTAAATAAGGGCAGCTGTTGTACCCCGATTTTTGCCCCTAAGATCCCTCTATCATCTCATACCATCACAATGCAACAGGATCACACATTAGGGATTTTAGTGCTTCTACTACTTCATCCTATATTTAGGTTTGTCATGAGGGATCATCAAGCACCTTGATTGTGTATCTTGTATATATATCCTTTTGATTAACATCAAAATATTTGTATATGTCTCTTTGAATGTCATCTTATAGGTAATGGCACAATTGCATGTATCTTACCATCTCTTAGCATAGAGGATCAAAACTAGGGTTTGGAATTTAATCAAGAAATATATGACTTTTTGGGAAATACTTGATTCCATGTTTCTCTACATGTTCATGAGCATCTATTATTGGAAATTTGATCATCAATTTGGGTTTGGAATGGCTCAATTGACAAAAGGGGGGTAAATTGGTCGTTTTGTCAAAAATCAACCAAAGTCAACTGTTGACCAAGGGGAATTTTGGTTAAGTATAAATTAAATGTCCCTATTTTCATACTTCATTGTCAAAGGTGGCATAAAATCAAGAGGAAATGTGAATTAGAAGATAACTTGTCAATGAAGTTATTTGAAATTTTGAATTTTTTTCTAAGTGTTCATAGTGCTGAATTTTGATTGGTCATAACTTTCTCAATTTTTATTGAAAATATACAAACTTTACATGCCTGGAAAGAGGATACAAAATCCTTCAACTTTGTATTAGAGGCCTCAATTCCAAAAAATGAAAAGAGAAAAAGTTATGGAACTTGGATGTTTTTGGACACTTAGTGAAATTTCCCAAATATGCACAAAAATTTGATTCCTTCATGATTAATTTTGAATGTTCATTTGGGCTTAAATAAAAAAGTTAGAAACATCAAAGTTGAAGTGTGAAGTGTGCTCTTCATTTATGGTTCAAGAATCATCTCAAATGGTAAAGTGTAGAAAGAGATATGATGCTTAGGATTTGGAGCTTCAAGTTGTTATTTTACCCAGCCACGCACGCATCATGCAAAGAATTTTATCAAACAGTTCATGGGCATGTCTTCACCATCATTTTTCTCCTTGAAATTGTGATTATTTTGAAAATTGTTCAACATCAAAGACCAAGCCGTAAATGTGAGGAACAACTTTGCTTCAGAAAGTTTCTCAAAATAACTCCTACGTTTTGAGATATAATCATGGGAAGAAGGTACCATGTAAGTTGAATTTTGCCCAACAACAAGGCATGTCACGCGCGCGCGAAGCCAAGCATTCCAACAAACACATAATGTGCATACATTCATGGCTACTTATCTAAATGATTCAAGCTTTATTTTAAAAATATATGAACATGAAAGTTTGAGTATGCAATGCCCTATCCATTTTTTTATTCAAACTTTATTACGTTTCATGCACTATGGAGAGAGATATAAGGAGATAAAGACATGACCATGATTTTGGCAAGCCTGCATGAAAATGCATGGAATTGCACGATGGTTGTTTCAACCAACATCAAGTTTCCAGCTCAGCATGCACATGCTTTATTCATTTACCCCAAAACACATGTCTTGTATCCTCATTTGAACATAAAACGTGCAACACACCTCACCACCTCACTCTCATTTTCATTTTCTCATTTCTACCCTCTTGTTCATTTATCACTCTATAAAAGCAAGGTTTGATTCAATTGGAAAGGGTTGGACAAAAAAATTAGAAGCAAGATACCTCTCTTCCGTACGAAGATCTTCCCTCTTTACAAGCTTAGATTTCCTCTTCTATCTTTGCATGTCCAGAATTATTCATCTCTCTTTGAATCTCAGGCAAGCTTCCTCCATTTTCCTCCAAGACTTCCTTCGCATCTCTCTCTATTCATTATTTCTGAATCTTCAAGTCAAGTATCTTTGAATTGCTTGCTCTTTATTTGAGCTCAAGCATCAACAAATATGTTTCAAGGTAGATGCTCCATAATTTCTATCTCTTAGTTGTAGCTTGCATTTTTTCAATCCATAAGCCTTTTAAAAAATCCATTAGCATATTCATGTTCCTTGCATTTTTTTGAGGAATTTTGGTTTTTGGATAGTGTGATTTTGTGGAGAATTGAAGGAGAAATTTGAAGTTGAAATTTGTTTGTTGAAATGTACAAATTATAACCATGTTCATGCAGCAATTTTCGCGTGCGATTTTCTCTATCATCAATGCATCATTTCATGAAATTTTTTATACTATCGTGTTCTGCATATTTTTGATCTTGAACTTTGATGTTTGCATTTTTTATTTTCATCGAGAAACGTGTGAGATATTTGGATCTCAAAGTCATGTTTCAAAACTGGAAAAAATAGAAAGGGTGGTTGTTTGGCAGGGATGATAACATGGCATATTTTGATTGAACATGTTCTTGCTTCATTTTACAACACATTTTGAGAAAAGCAGGTGCAATAAGCCTTTGTATTTTTAAATTTTCTTTGTTTTCTCAAATTTTGTTTTAATATTTTCTTAACTTCAAAAATTATTACAAAAACATTTTAAAATCCTTTTTCAATATATTTTCATGTTTTGATTTTTATTTCATTTTTTTCTATCATTTTTCTTGATTAAATAAAATCATGTAGTTAATTAGGGTTTTAATAATCTTTTAAGTCTTGAAATTTTCTTTTCCTATTTCTACTAAATCAAAAAAATTATAAAAAACTTATAGCTTCTCTCTGAGTCTAATTCTTAAAAATATTTTTGTATCCAATTTTATAACATTCGTGGGTTACAAATTAAATCATTTGTTTGGATATATCACTTTTTCTTTGTTTTTCGAATGAATTGTTTAAATAATTTTTATTTAATTCTTTCTTTTAGGATAAATTTCAAGGAAAATATACTTACTGATCCTTAGAATTTTTTTGACATTTAGGGAGTCTTACATTAAATTTATTTAAATTAAGATTAAATTTATTAATTTTAAACTTAATTTCCTTTTTTAGGGTTTTGTTTGATCATTCACACTAATTGATTAAATTTTCTAACTTCCCATGCCTATAAAATCATAAATGAAGTTGTTTAGAGTGCTTGTACAAGTTGAGGTCATAAAGATCATTTTTCCTGAATTTTAAAATGTGATTACATGTTTTTCACAAATTGTTTTCCAAAACATCTCTAATTTAAGCATTTTGCTAGCTAGTTTCAAATTTTGTATTTCTAAATCAAATTTCCATCTCAATCTAAGAACTCTAAATTCTAATTCTGACTTTTATAGAACTTTAGGAAGTTAGGGTTTTAATTTAGTAATTTTACAATTTATTTTCCTTTTTTAGACTTAATTTTTGACTTAGGTTTGTATTTAGGGTTTTACTTTTGATTAAGGCTTGTAATTGAGAACTTTTGTACATAATTCTTGATTAATTTTTGATTTGGCATGAGATACTGACTTGAGGCTTATTTTAGGACAAATTTTTCAACATCATTGGGTCTTGGGTGTTGATAGGTTAAAAACCCAAATCCATCAAGATGGATGAATGATGTTGATGATATTTGAAACTAAATTTCATCTAACACATCCCCTCCCCTTTCATCTTATCCTCTTCTCACTTGTACTAAATTTTATTGGAGAATGATTTATATATCATTTCTCAAAATATATGGTACATAGATTACTATTGACCGGCCTCAAAATAGGTGCGGCTTCTATATAAGTCCACTTACAATTGCTTAACATAGCGCTAAATTTTGTTCTTATTTGAGAAATGATTATTCGTGGCCCAAACCCATGTTTGTAAGCTCAAGTATGTTAATTTGAGTCCTTTGATTCAATGACCTTGAGATTCATTGTTAGCAGGCTTTGGTCTTATCAATCCTCTAATGAATCCTCATAAACTTTGGTCAAAGTGAATCACTTAAACATCATTGATCATTTATTGTTGCCTTGAGAATTTTCAATGAATGATATACTTGACAAAAAGAAAATGAAACTTGTTATTGAGAGGCTTTGGTTTTATCAATCCTCTAATGAGTTTCAAATGCAAGTTTCAATATGGTCATTCAACTAACCTCTAATTTCTAACAATTGACTTTATTTTATGCCTTTACTTTATGCTCTCTACTTTAAGCACATTTACTTTAGCATTTACATTTCATGCTATTTTCATCTTTACTCACTTGAGCATTTATCTTTATGTCACTTTGTTTTGCTCACTTGAGCTTTTCATTTCCTTTTTGAAGATATTTAATAATCAACTTGAACCATAAAAAATGTTAATGTTACTTGGACTACTTGGTTACTATCCTTGGCATTATGGAATGATGGACTTCTTAGACTTATGATTATAGACCTTGACCTACCTTGAGACCTTGTGACCTCAACTGTTATTTTGTTTGGAATTCTTGGGGTTTACCCCAAGACATTGGGTTGTTTGTTTTCTTGTGTGCAGGTTATTGTGATTACATGCTTTGTCTATGATCGGGAATTCATCTGTATACAGTTGTTACTCTGCCCAATTTTTGTGAAGACTTAATGCAATTGAAGCTTGGTTTTCTTAAGATTTTTATTATCTTTGCTTGTTTGGTTTCAAATCCAACGGATGGAAATTTTACATTGACTCATTATGTCAAGTGTTGGCTTCTTGTTGGTTAGACAGTTCTTTTCCCTAGATTTTACCTTATGTTTTAGGATAGTCCCTCCATCTCCTCCCGTCTTCTCTAATTTCAAAAATCGTCTCCCTCCTTTTGAAAACTCTTCTTGTTTTTAAACTTGAACCGTTTTCACAATAAACTTGGACTTAGTTCCATGCATTTTCAAAATATTTTCTTAATCAAACTTTAATCAACTTAATAATACTTTGACATTTTTGTGAGAAGACTAAAAGTCAATCAATCTCATTCGAACTATCTTTTCCACTTTGGCTCTTTTACTTTAAAAAATTTCTCAAAAGAGTAGACTCTTGTCAATCTCTATAGTGATGTGAGCTACTATATTTCTAAGATATGTACTGAAGTAAGATATTTTCCACTTGGGTGTTGAGTGAGGCCTTGTTGATTTTAAAATCCAGGCTATATCCTCCACTTTGAGATGACGCAAATTCTCCTTTCTCATAATTGTGGGTAGTAAGTATGTTCTTCCACTTGGATAAGACGATGATGTCTCGTTTCTTAAAATTAACCAACACGCTTGTGTTTTAAAATTTTTAAAGGTGAACTACGAGTACCCTGATCCCCTATTGCACGGAAGGTGGTACGTAGGCACTAAAGGTTCGCAACCTCGTCGGGTGCAAAAATTATTAAAAAAATATTTCTTTTCTCATCCCCACAATCTATTTTTCTATACAACCTTTATAACAAAAATACACAGATTTTCAAAGAGGTTCCTGTAGAGTACCATAGATGTTTAGGGTGATAATACCTTCCTTTTATATAACCAACCCCCGAACTTAGATTCTCTCCCCCTCTTTTAGGTTATTCGCTCTTTTCCCATTCCTTTGGAAACAATAAAGTGCGGTGGCGATTTTTATTTTGATATGTGCGAGTCAAGTCAATCCAATGGCTTAGTCTTAATATTTCTACCGCTACAAATATGTATTACTCTCAGCAGATAGACGTTAATATCACATGCACATTTATAGAAAAGCATAGGTTTTCACATAAAATATCATATCACAACTAATATACATAATGCATAACACGTTGCTAGAAAATAATGTATGATATTTATCACAATAACACAATTCATAGTAAAAATTTACACCAAACAATGTGAATCATCTTAAGTAAGCACGTGACAACAAGAAAAAACATGTACTGTTGGGTGAGAACATGGACAACAATGGTCTAGAAGGGGGGGTTAAATATACCCTTTATTAATTAGACATTTTCAGAAAACAATTTTAGGTCCCATGTATAGTACCCTAAATTTGTCCTACCCTTTCACTTTTATCTGGCTTATGCATTCCGCACTTCTCATTTAATTCACATACTTTCATGCATTTTCATTGAATAAAGCACCTGAGGCTCAAAAAATTTTGGTTGTGTGAGCTAGGGTTTTCATTATGTTCTGAGACGCACATATCTAATAATACTGATTCTTTTGTTTCTCCTCTGAGCATTGATTTGGAAAATTAGGGTTTTCTTGGGCTTTAAAGTTTTGTTCCGTCATCAACTTTCGTCTGAGGAATTAGGGTTTGTGATTATAACCATTGAAGACTTATTTCTTTCTCATCAATGGTTCTAACTGAGAAGATTGTGGACTATGGATTTAGTGCTAAGCTGCTTTTTCATTCAATATTACATCCATGGCAAGAAGACTAAGTTTGCATCTCAACATAGTTACTGGATATTTCTTATAAGATTCTTCATGGGTTTTGTTTTGATAAAGAATCCCAAAGGAAGAGAGATTTGGTCAATTCAAAATATTTTATTGGTTGGTTTGTAAAGTATAAGTCATGGTACAAAGAGAATGTCGGGGACTCAGATTGTATGCAAGGCGTCGTTATTATTTGATTTGGATTTTGGGATTAGAATGGGCAAGTTGATTTGGATTTGAAATTGATTTAAGTGATTCCATAAACTCCAATTATGTTCAAGATGTCCAAAGGATCATTTTGCTTAAGATGTCAAGCTTACAAAATTGGAATCCAAGGTGTCATTACAAAGGCAAATGCAAGATGCATTATTGTTCGAAGAACTTTGGTCTTAAAGAAAAGGTTGATTTGTTACGAATTATGGAATCGAGTTCATTTTTATGGAAGCTACAAACCCATTGTGTTCTTACTATACAAGCTACAATTTTGGATTTATTTTGATACATGAAGAACTTCATTCAAAAGGGAGAATTTGAATTCAATTATAAAAAGAGGAAAAGCTTTCAAGAATAGTATAAGATGTTTGATTTACAAACCATTATAAATCAAAATATCGTTACAACATACATGTGGATTTTTATAAGTCCTAAACTAAGCTTATACAAGCATGTCAGTCATAAACTTCAAAATAAGTCCAGGATCTTTAATAATTCCTCTCCAAACCAATACGAAGACTCGAGGAAAAATTTGTTGTTGCCTGCTAGAAACGACACCCGAGACTATGCTATAACCTGCACCAGTTCAAAAAATCAGAAGATAAGTTCAGTAGAAATGAAAATAGAAAAGAATTGAGTCAGAGGGAAACAACCCTGCATATTTCAGAAAAATAAGAGATTAAAACAAAACTCTATGCGGTTTTCTAAGCTCTAACTGTCAATTAACTTCTCTAACCCCTAACCGACTAACATCTAGCTTATCTAACTGTAAAAACAGAAACTTATAACAGAAATTACAAAAACAGTTTCTAACTGATAACAAACTTCTAACAGATTCCTAACCAACTTTCTATCCTCTAACTCACCCTCTAACAAACTTCCAACAAATTATAACAGAAAGGATGACAAAAGGGAGAAAAAAACGCATCTCAGATCTAGAGGAGGATGGGTTTTGATGATTCATTCATAACAAAAAACTTCCAGCAGAAACAAAAAGGGGGATAACATAGGGGAGAGGAGAAAACTCACGATTCATTCTGCAGGAAATTATCTCTGAAATTCTCGGAAGCTTCTTGGATTTCACTCTCAATTCTCTGAGTTGATTCTTCATCCTCGATCTTCTGCATCATCTTCACTCAACAACCTACAACATCATCATCACCTTCATCAACGTCGAGCTCAACTCATCGACCAACTGCAACCTCTAAATCTGAGTTTATTTCTCTATCTCCATATTCTTTGAATCAACAACAATAATAAATGTATAACAAGAATGCAACAACAACAACAGTTCAAATCGCAACAATATAGAAATGAAGAAGAATATTCAGCGTTCTTACCAAAATACAAGCGTCGAGGTATCTTTCTCGCAGCTTCTCCAAAGTCAAGATCCATTGGAGAATTTCGGATCAAGTAAGCCTCAACCTCCTGTTTCTCTCCATATTGGTTTCATGTTTAGATGGCGTACATATACTTGCGTCTTGGTTCGTTCAAATCCACTTGCAATGAAATTGTCACAAAACGTAACTGATGAGAACGAACGAGTTTAAGATGGAGGTCACGCGGAGGCGTCAGATCAGTGAGACGAAAGGTTGAGCCGCCTGGAGTTGGATTGAAGAGATGTGAAGTTGTAGCGCTGGTTTTCGTTGAAGAGAGAACGAGAGAGGATTGAGTAGGTTTTGGAATTGGGAGCGTCACAAGAAGATCCCCAACGACACTGTTCCACCCTTTTTATTTTCTTTATTTATTTATTTTTATTTTTGACAATAAATAATCATAGAAAACATAGAAAATATGCTGAAGGGATCATGGATCAGAGCATCTCATTGGGCCCGAGAATTTTTTTGTACAAGCCTCTTGCCTCATGCAACAAAAAAACTCAATGCTGGATTCATTTGGTTAGGCCCATTCTCTGTTTTTGAACTAAAGCTTAGCTAAACAAAAATCCCCCAGGCTCGCAGGTTGGGCCTTAACGCCATGGGTTGGTTAATGTATCATACTCCCTGGTCTTGCTTATACCCCCTGATCTTTATATTTTTTGTTAGATTTAGAATTTTCCGTGTATTTTTTTCTTTCTTTCTATGATAAAAAGATGTAAAATCTATAAAATTTGTTAGACCTCTTTAAATAGAAATTTTAAGAATTAATTCTTTAGTTTTTTTTAGACTTTTCTTTACTTAAAAAACTACTAATAAAAATACTTTTTTCTTTTAGTTCTTATTCACATTTCCATGCCGTTGTACCCCATTATTTTTTATGCATTTGTTCATTGTGCAAGGAACATTTTTGATGTTTTCGATCGTGTAACATAACAAGTTGTTATGTGATTGAAGCATACAACTTATGCTCGCTTCAATAGGACACGCCTTATTTCTCATCATCCTGAGAAATTCATATCATGTTATATGTTGTCCAGATACATGTGATATTTTATGATGCTTTGTGCAGGAATTTTTGATTACGCGTTGCATTCGTAACACGCGTTTTCTTTTATCTTAGTTGGATATCGTTTCTGACTTTGTTTTTTGGTGAAGCTTGCTCGACGCGTACTTCCCGCTTCTCCATTGCTTTCGTCTGCTTTCGACGATTTGCTTGCTTATGGTAGTTGCTGCTACTACCCTTATACTTTGTCATACCCAAAATTGTCCGCCCTTTTATTTCTATAGTCAAAAATATTTTAAACATTGTTTTTATAATACTATTTTATTTTTATATATGTTCATTCTCAAGTTCAGTCAAAAATATTTTAAACACTGTTTTTATAATATTATTTGATTTTTATAAATATTCGCTTCCAAACCTATTTAAAAATACAATGATTTATTTCAGATCATTTATATTTTTGAATAAATAGATGTTTGCTTAACTTTTCATGTACTTTCAATTGACTTTTTACTTCAAATAAGTAACATAGCACAATTAGTAAGGGGAAAAGACTTGTATGTAGAAGGTCATGGGTTCGAATCTCATTTAGTGCACTTTGAATATTTTTGTTATTTATTGTTACAAACTTTATTTTCATTTTCAATTATTTCTAACCACAAAAATCATATTTTTTTATTATTAAATTACTATTTTCGTATTTATTTATTATATTTTAAAAATATTATTTTTTATTAAAATCATTATTTTATTTTAAAAAATAGTCAAAATACCTTATAAGTAAATAAAAAAATTTTAAATCAATTTTTCTCTATATTAAATTTTGCACCTGGACACAAATACGTCCAGATTCTTAATCTCGCTAGTCAAGATAAGAAGTCGAGCTTTGACTATTGCATAATTTCCTTTTTTGAGGTTTAACCTAATTTTTTCCACTTATAAATAGGCTATATTTTCACACTTCTAAGACATCCAAAATTTCTCACAACAACTTTTCACACACACTTTCTTTTCAAATTTTCTTCTCAATATTATTTTTGTTGTTTTATTTAACCATATAATGATATTTTCCCATGGTTTTCTTTCTTCGTGTGTGTGTGTATATATATATATATATATATATATATATATATATATATATATATATATATATATATATATATATATATATATATATATATATATATATATATATATATATATATATATATATATATATATATATATATATATATATATATATATGTATGCAGTATTTTTTTTATCAACAATTTCACAGATCCATAATTCATCAACAATTTTTCCATTAATCACACACAACTTTGCACAACCATGTTTCGGTGAAGCTTCTACGCACCAACGAGAAATCCCTCCGGCAACCCTCCAATCGTGGCCACCACCATTATAAGTCTCTCCTTTCTTTTTATATAATGATTTACTTGTTGTTGTTATTGTTTCTGCAAAAGTTATGAACGAAAAAAAAAAAAGGGCACAAGTGAAAGAGAAAACATTGGTCTCTTGGATGTATTTGTGTTATCTCTTTACTTTTTTCTAATTTTTGTTTTAATTAAATGCCACGTGTCTAGCCACCATTAGTTAGTGCTTTGAAAAATTGATGATAACAATAGAGATAAAGTCACGTGAAATGTAATCTCTTCAATTTCTTTCATTTGTTATTTCTATTTTATTTTATTTTTTTACATAAACTCTTGTTTAAATTAGGCTATAGATATTGGATAACAATCCCTTCATATTTAATTTACTAATCATTTTATTTAGTTATTTTATTATTCTAAAAAAGGATATAAAATATTAATTTCATTAATTGCTTAATTTAGTCTATAAAAAATGTTCAAACACAAAAATGGGTGATTTTATTATTAGCTTTAGATTTGTTGATAAATAATTGATATAGTTATATAATTATTAGGCTAATTATATTTTATTGGTGTATTATACTCTATTAACTTTTAATTATAAGAATTCAAAAAATCAAACTTTTAAGTTAAAATTCTACTTAATCTAAACCCCTCGCTTAATTGGGCCAAGTTCAATTTCTGAACTTGGGCCCTTAATACCCCATCTACATTTTGGGTCCAGTTCAATATCTGAACTTGGGTCTTTACTTGCCAGATCCTCCTATTTGACTACCCTATTACAAAACGTACTCCTCAGCCAATTTGGGCTTAAAATATCTTTGGATCCATATTTTCTTCTAATACACCACTCAGTCTTAATATTCACACCCCTCCTACGAAAGTGGGCCAAGTTCAATTTCTGAACTTGGGCTTTAATATTAAAACTTAAAACAGCTAACCAACTTCAAACTATTTTTCTACTAACTTAATCAAAACTTCAAGATCATTTTAAAAAGGGATTAAATAGCATTGTTTTCGAATCAAACTACAAATTGCGTCTACCAATCACTCAATTTGCAACCCAGACAAGGTTCAAGGATATATTCGAAAGAAATTCTATGCAATCTAATAAAAAACACCAACTAACAACGCGAGCTACGAAGTAGGACTCTGATTTCTCCTAAGAGAATACGTAGGTATACGATTAAAATCGTGGCGAGTTCCCCTAACTAAAATTCAAACCCCTTTTCCCCTAACTAAAATTCAAACCCCTTTTCCCCTAATTAATAATTAAAACCATATTTCCTAAGAACGTGCTTCTAAACCTAATATCCTTGTGAACAAGGTAGATGATGGGTGCCTAACACCTTACCTTCGTCTAGAACCGAGTCCAAACCTAGAATCTACGAACTTTTTAGGATTATTCCTTTATATTCCCTTCCTTAGGATAAAAATTAAGGGTGGCGACTCTGATTTGAAAACTAGTTGCAATAGCTGGCGACTCTGCTGGGGACTCAACCCTAGGTTTAGAAGCCTTTCCCCTAGATTTTAGGGTTTTTCTTCTTTTTTTGGGTTCTTTCTTTATTTTTCTTTGTTTACTTAATTATTTATTTCTGCTTATTATTTTTTCATTATATTATATATGTGGTGGGATTTAATTTCTTGCAAAATCATTTTTGAAAACCCTTAGAAAGAAGGTTTGTCTATTAGCCAAGGGGTTACATCAGCCCTATGAGTTTATGTGACGACTTCGCCTAGAGTCGGTGGAATTACGCAAAAGGAACACCTCTCAAGAGACATCCTCTTGGGAAGTAGGACTTTGGAATGACACCTATGACTTTTTGTACGGCCTTTAAACCAAAATCTCATGAGGAGACCTTCCATGACCTAGAGACGAAAGTTCCAGTCTGCGAAGAGGCTCCACTTAAGGGAGGCCCTTGTGCCTTTCCCTCTAGTGTTATTCATGATACCCTTAAGGAAACCACCTTATGGGGAGGGTAGAATATCCGTAGGCCAAAACTAGGATCCTACCTTCTAAGGATACCATTCATATAATCTCATTTCCACTATCCCTAAACCCACAAGGGTTACTTTGGTATACTACAATCCTTAGCTTGTAGGGTTTATCTTTCATAAGTCATAACCCCTAGCATGTAGGGATTCCCTAATCGCCCATTAGTCTATCATAATTCCTAGATTGTAGGAATTCTCATCCCTCAGTTACAATCCCTAGCTTGTAGGAATTCCTCTTCGTCTTCTATGGTCCTTAATCCTTAAGGAATTCCTATCTGTCTCAATCTTTGAGTCAGTGTAGGATACCCGCGTTTCCATCACTATCTTTATCCTCAAGGAGTTCCTGCCTGTCTCAATATCTGAGACAGTGAATGATATTATCATTTCCATCATTAAACCTGTATAAGGTACCTCTACGTCTACCCTTATACTACGTTTGTGCCACACTGCATATCCATGAAACTTTTTTGCATACCAAAAGCCAAAAACATTTTTGCATACCCATGCATTTTCATACATTCATACATTTGCATCTCATTCATTTCCATCTTCGCCCTTATCCAACCATTATCCATATGCTAAATGTTTTCTTGGTACTCGCAAACAAACTCAAGAAAGTCTGAAATCGTGGAAAAAGGATATTATCTATTGGAGACTCAATGGAGCTTGGTCCTACAAGTCTTATTGGAGAGAGAAGGCAGCCCTTCACCATGACAACTACAGGCCTACACAGCGCCTTAAATACCACTACCATTAGTGATTCCTCTACATCAAGAGTAATTGCCCTATCAATAGAATTGGTATGCCCAAGAAGATTCAAGGGTCACCCTCATGCTCTAACAAGCCCAAGAACTATGAAGCATCTCCTAAAGTCAAATGGATCAACAAAGAAGATCTTCTTTAGGATCATTAAACTTTATAAATTTCAAATTTTAATTTCCAAGTTGCTAAGTTGTATTTGGTGTAAATTTGTATCTTTTGATTAGTAATTCTAATAAAATGAGCATGTGTGTTTTTGAAGTCAATTCATTCATTTCACTTGATCATCACTTTCCATAAATAATCATCGACTTTCCATTTTCCACTCTTCTTTTCCATTTTCAAATTAACTTTAACAAACTTCGAGGGAGAAGGATGAATATAAAATAACTGAATTTGGCTGACGTGTGCTTTCAATGTAAGACTGTGCTGACGATGTAAGGCATTGTTTCACTTCCTAAACAATAGAGATATAAGGAGATAATCCGTAGTTAACCCCCTCGAGCCAGAATTCAGAGTTCTTTCTATTTATAAAAAAAAACTTAATCTTAACCATGGGCAGGGTAGTCTTTCAATTAATGCAATGGCACATTCTATTCCTAAGAGAAGTGATTTATCTAAACAAAAAGTTCAAGTGTTCCTCTTCCCTCAATACATCATTGAGGAAAAACTCTAAGCAAAGATTCGGGCACATCATCTTCCCCGTTTTCATCATCCAAGATTGAGGAATCAACAAAGACAAAGTCCACAATGTCTTTCTCCTTAATACATCAATCAAGATCGAGGAGACGATGAAAATGAAGCTTACAACAATTAGCGTGGCAATCACAAAATTTCAATATCAAAATAAAAAAAGGAAGAAATCCAAAAAAAAACCCTCTAAGTCAAAGGAAATCAAAAGTTGACTTAGGAAAAAGTTAGGGCATCTCGGTGGACCGAAAAATTCAAAAGAATTAGTCCATGCAAAATGAGGGATTGAAAATAAAAAATTGGAAAACATTCTTGTGACTGATTCCTCAAGAACCATCAAAGCTTTTCATTAACTCTTGGATCTTATCAAATTATTGGATTTCATCAATGCTTATCATCAATGCTTGAACTTTATCTACGCTTTTCGTCATCTATGCAAAGGCGAAATTTCTCTTGGGGATTAAATGCATCTATTGGATTAATTGGACTTAGGATTGAAGAACATCATGGAGATTGGGGTGGGTTAAATAAATTTTGAGCCTTATATCTTTTGTTTCTTAAACCATGAACCATGGCCATGTTACAACCTTCAAAAGTCCTAATTGAAGCAAGGTTAACTATGAAAGCATACTCGGCGAAATTCATGTTAAACTGACTCCTGCGTTTGTTAAATTTATTACTAATCACTTTGCTTCTTCGAATCTCCATCTCTAATCATCCATTTCTATTCAAACTTCAATTTTAAAACTTTCATGTGCATAAAACAAAATTACTTTTCAAAGTGTACACTTTTATCTACGAATAGATACTTAGCATCAAGGAGATTTCAAGAATAAGGTCTCATCAAAGGCAGTACCTCCAAAATGCTCCTAACCAGGGGCAAAGCATCTAAAGAAGAACCCTATACACAGGGGCAAATACTAATGATCATAAGGGTATATCACATGAATATACTATTGGCAAGGGATGATCATTCTGAGATTCAATAAACTTGGATTAAGTCAAAGAACTATTCAATCAGGGGCATACCTTTCGAAGAAGCATTCCTTAACCAAGTCATATCACAACAGGGCGTGACTCGGTTTCCTCATTTTAACAAACCCCTCAAGGCTTTGATTCAGGGGAAACTTTCCAAGATTCAAATGTTGGGGAAGTACGTACCAAGTTCATCCTACCGCACGTAGGGTCCAAATTCCGCTTCAAGCAACTTCGAGTACAAACTTTTCAAGCTTCAAATACTTGGGGCGATCTATGTCAAGTTCATGGTGAGGTCTAAGTTCTTTCTGAGGGTACTTCCTCCAGACCCAGGAGACTGAGGGGCACCTTGTTCAAAATTCGAATGGTGGGCAAACTACTACAAGGCTTGATCAAAAGGAGTTGATCCAAAATGGTTCATCAAAGCCAAGCATTTTCAAGATTCTTCCAATCAGGGGCATAATGCAAAATAGTGGGGTCATTCATATTATGACCAAAATATTTCCAAGCTCATATTCATGATAATATCCTCTAAGATCCAACATATTCCATATAGGGGCAAGCTGTCTGCACATGTTCATAATCTCCAGTCGATCTTTATATCAATAATCTTCAAAGTTCAAATCGGGTATCAAGAAATCATGATAGAATAATATCCAACCATCACGTGACAAGCAACCTTGTTGCATAAGCAAACCTCTATGCTTTAATCATCCACGACCCATTATAGTGGCATTAATCAAAAGCACACAAATCTGCATAAATCATTGCCATGCATTCATTAGTTTACTTCGATCTAGAAGCAAGCTATGCTTATCATCTCATCTGACTGATGAATTCCGATAGCATGGATCTAACAAAGAGCTTAATATCACTTGGTATCTACCCTTAAGCCCAATTATCATTGGCGCATCAAAATTCCAACATCCATTAACGCATATCCAGTTTTCTCATTACATACATTGGTGGGTCATTCTACGCATTAACACTTGCATCTACATACATACATAACATATCATAGGACAAGACTTAGGACCCCCGTAAAAATCCTGAGTTAATTCTAGGGGAGTCACTATTGCAATCTCCAAACATCTCTTTGACTATCCCTCCCAATGGGTCTTTCATACAAGCATTCTTCATCAAACTAAATCGTAAGCATCCTTACGTACAACCGTTCATACATAAGAAGCCTTATGTAAAAGTCGTGAGCAGCCTCACAATTTCCAATCACATGATCGACGTCTTCTGGTGACCTTACCGATATTAGAGACCTCGCTATCTATTTCACCTTTCCAAGCCACCAAAGTAACCATATGGATATTGGTTCAAAGCCCAGTTCCCGTCTAGTACATCTTTTCAAATGCCCTGCTCCTAATTGTCATGGCTTTTCAGGAAAAATAGTTCTCATCTGATAATCTATCGTGACATCCGCAGTTCAAATAACATGGGCATTGCATTTATCAATCATCACATCATTTCAATTCATAACATCATCATATCAAGCATACATACCATACATCATGCATACATCAAGCATAATCATATCATACATGCATACATGCATTACATTCAATCATACATGCCCATAAAAAATTGCGGAAAAGTCTCAAGGCGTGACTACCAGCTAAGACAAACTCAAATTCAAATCCAAGCTCAACATTATCCATTCATCTTGCTATAGCTGCCTCGGTTGAGAACGGACACAATCGTCAAAGGTACCGCTATTAAAATCTCACTAGGCAGCTTACCTACGATTTGTATCCACGCCTATTTCCACGTCTACACCAACGACTACACCTACACATGCGCCTACGATACAAATATCAAGACACTCTTCATCATGTCAACACCAATTCATCATGTTAGAGATTTGATAACTCAAAACCAATGGTTTTACAAGAGAGAGTTATCAAAAACATTTGCAAAAATACTTGGAGTATACACAAACATTTGGGGCATACACACTCAATGCATATACTCTCTGGGTTTTATACTAATCTAAGACATCATACAAATACATCACACATGGAATTTCTCAAAACATACTCTGGGCGAAGCCAATATCTTTGGGCTCTCCATCAGACTATTACCTTGGTTGAAAATAGACAACCGACAAATATTTGATCTTATCCCTGATTTAGTTATCTAAGATTTGATCATCAAAACAACTTCTTCTCAAAATTTAACTCACTGCCTAAGGCTCCATGCAATAATGTGTTTCCTTCTTTGCAATATAGCTCATTGCCTAAGGCTCCATGCAGCAATGTGCTTTCTTCTCCGCAATTTAACTCATTGCCTAAGGCTCCATGCAGCAATGTGTTTCCTTCTTTGCGATATAGTTCATTGCCTAAGGCTTCATGCAGCAATGTGCAAAATCTACAATTTAAATCATCGCCTAAGGCTCCATGCAGTGATGTGTTTTCTTCTGAGTGATATAGTTTATTGCCTAAGTCTCCATGCAGCAATGTGCAAAATCCATAATTTAACTCATTGCCTAAGGCTCCATGTAGCAATGTGTTTTCTTCTTTGCGATATAGTTCATTGCCTAAGTCTCCATGCAGCAATATTCGAAATCCAAATATAACCCATTGCCTAAGGCTCCATGCAGCAATGTGTTTATTTCTTCTTTGCAATATAGTTCATTTCTTAAGGCTCTAAGGAGCAATATGCAAAACCCACAGTTTAACTCATTACGTCAGGCTTCATGCAGCAATATATTCTCTCCTCTGATATAGCTCATTGCTCAGGCTCCATGCGGCAATGTGTGGAATCTGCAATTAAACCATACAACAATTTTGTTATCAAGCTTTTTCTGCAATATAACTCATTGCCTCAGTCTCCATGCAGTGATGTTGCTATCAAGCTCCTTTTCAAATATTTATCTCCTAGGTTGCGATAGATATGTGAATAAATCGGTGTAATCCATTGCATCAGTCTCTAGGCGGCAATGTGTCATCAAAATTGTTTTATTCATCCCCTAGGTTGCGATGAATAGACAAAGTCAAATCAAATCAAAATTTACTATATTACTCTCCAAGCATTAGTAAGTCATTTTTTTCAAAACTTGTATCATTTACCTCCTAGGTCATGGTAAATATGCAAAGATCTGAAATCTCTCAAAACTTGTATCATTTACCTCCTAAGTCATGGTAAATATGCAAAGATCTGCAATCTCTCTTAGATACTGACGAGTTATCCACATCGTCGTATCTAAGTCATCGAAACTTTGGTTCAAACACTAGTAAGATGATACATCATCATCTATACTTACTCTTCAATCATATTTCTCTATTCAAACTCTAGTAGGATGATACATCATCATCTTTGCCTATTTCTTTATTCAAACTCGGGTAGGATGATACATCATTGTCCTTGCCTATTTCTTTGAGCTCCGAGGTATGTGTGATGTGGTGGGAGAACTGACTTGGGTGTTTTGAGTTTTATCTCAAATGTTGCGGTTAGCAAGAGTCGCCACCGACTTTTCTTTTATCCAAAAGGAAAGGTGAAAAATCACAGGAAAGACCTTTGAGATGTTTTTTTGAGTTTGGGGGGTAGATTGTGAAAAGGGAAGATATTGCCACCCTTTTCATCCATGGTTTTCCATGGGATCTTAGTTACTTGCTAGATCACTTGCTTTTGTTTGAAAATTTGCTTTGTGTGGTTTTTGAAAGTATTTTAAAAAGGCGCCATCGTTTAGGCAAACATTGTAATGATTCTCGTTCGTAAGAATGTATACAAAGTGTTGATCTTTTGAAAATGTTTACAAATTTTGAAATATGTTTTGAAAGTGTTGGTGTTTGTTTTGAAAAATAGCAAGGATGTTTTGTTTTGAAATTGAGCAAGTAATTAGGAACATTCTACCTACTCAAAAGTCTTTCATGTTTATTTCCTTTCTCCTTTGACATTGTTATCTTACCAATGATTTGGTAAGTAACCCTATCTTTGGATGTAAACGGGACGAGCGTGGGTCATCGTATAACCATGATTAGCAATTTTGCAAGGTATCTTTGTGTGATATGGTGGGAGAACTGACTTGGGTGTTTGCGTTTGATTGCAATTATGCGGTTAGCAAGAGTTGCCACCGAATTTTCTTTTATCCAAAAGGAAAGGCAAAAAAGCACAGGAAAGACCTTTAGAGATGTTTTCTTGAGTTCGGGTGGTAGATTATGAAAGGGGGAGGTGTTAGCACCCCTTTCATCCATGGTTTTCCATGGGCTCTTAATTACTTGCTAGATCACTTGCTTTTATTTTGAATGTGCTTGTGGTGTGGGTTTTAAGAGTATTTTTAAAACGTCTTTGTAATGGTTCCCGTCTCTATAAGAATGCGTACAAAGTGTTGTTTCGAAAAATAGTTCATAAAGTTTGTTTTTTTAAAGTGTTCTTGGAAAGATGTTTTTGCAATGGTTCTTGTCTCTATAAGAACGTATACAAAAAGCTTTTGTTTTTTGAAAAAAAGTTTTAATGTGAAAGTGTTGGTGTAAAAATGTTTTTGTCATGAGCAAGCGAGCAACTAAGAATGAATCTACCTACTCGGAAGGTCTTAAATGTTCTTTTCCTCCTTTAGATGTTGCTATCTTACCATTGATTTGGTAAGAAACCCCATCGTTGGATGTGAAGGGACATGCGCGGGACGTTTGTATAGTCATAGAAGGCAACTTATGAGACGCTTTAGCAATTTTTCGTAAGGGACTAGATTGTTTTACAAAGGGAAACATCGAGGGACATCGAGGGACTACGATCTTTTTTATCGAAGGGTCTTTGCTAAAGCATCCCATATTCGAGGGACATGACTATATTTTTTTCGAAGGCAACAAGCGAGGTTAACCCTAGAGGTGCATGTGTGAAAAAGTGTGTTCGTTTCAAGTTATTTTTTCTTTAAAATTAGGTTATCTAGCGATTGATTTCGAATCTTGTCATGCACGCCTAATTACTATACAATATAAGGAAAACAGTAAATTGCAGGAATTGAAATTCTATGCTATTACATAGCTTTTGGGAATGGGGGTACAATTTTACAAATGGGGATGGATCAACGTAATTAAATGTTCAAATAGGCAAACAATACAACCAAATCGAATTGAGAATTTAATTGAAATTGCAACAGTTTATGAAATAAAATTAATTGAAAAAGTATGAAATTCTAAGTATTTTGTTTGAAAAGTTTGAAAAATAGAAAAATAGAAAAAAATATATTTCTATTAATTAGCTAAAAAAATTAAATCGAATGCATATATTTTGTCTTTTAGGGTTTTTATTATTAAGAAGTTAAATAAATAAATTAAGACTAAAATACAAAAATGAATTAGTAAAAATATTTTACAAAATTTTTCCTAACTTAAATTTAGAACTAAGCTAATTGAGAAAATTATCTAACAAAATTTCAATGAGTTATTTAAATTAGTAAAAACAACTAGAACCAAATCAAATATTAAAATAAAACAAAAAAAAGGAAGGGTGGTGTCAAACTGAAATGGGGGTGATGCTGTTTTTGAAAGTATGGGCTTTGGAGGTTAAAGCCCAAGGAGTTTTTTTTTTGTTTCAACAAAAAAGAAAATGAAGCAATAAAACGAAAATAGGTCCCAACATGGGTTGAACCCGGGTTCCCTTAGTCATTGCAAACAATGCCTTGCCAACTGAGCTAACCTGCTTATTCGTTATTATTATTAACCTAATAGTACAAAAGGAAAAAAGATTATGGATTGGGTGATTGGGCCAAGAGGCCTAATGGGGGGGTGACCCGGTTCAAAAATGGACAAGGAAAGGTTGAGAAACCCTAAAACAACAACAAGGAGGCGCGGCTGGGAATAGGTTATTGTATTAACAAAACTTGATTGAATGCTATTTAATAACAATTAAACACATTTCAACCCTCTAAACCAAAGCATACAGCCTCTGTTCCTCGCCATTCTGAATCGCTATCTTCCCTAAATCTCTCAACCGCTCTCGTCCCTCTACTTGCTTCTCCCCGTCACCTTCCTATCTCACGATGGGATTTCTCCCTTCTCTGCTCACTCTCGTGTCAACTTCCAACAAATCCTCAGGATCTCTCTCGTAATACCCTTGACCGATCAATAACAGCAACCCGCTCTTTCTAGTTTTACACTTAGAAATCTTACGAATCCAGAATTGATTTACGCATGCAAGATAAAGAACTGGAAATGAAATGCTAAAGGAAACTAAAGCTTGCAGATTGAAGTAGCTCTAATGGTGTTCCAACTGTGACTTCATTGAAGATACGTCTGCGATGCTTCAGGTAATTTGCACTGCTTCTTCCTTCTGTCTTCTCTGTGTTTTTTGTTGATTGTGGAGAGAGGGAGTATGCTGGCAGTTGGATGGATGAAGGCTGGGTTTGTGTGATGGAGATGGATGTTTGTTGGAACTTGCTGGTTTACAAGCAGAAGGGGTTATCACAAGAAAACATAATTGTTTTCTTTATCGCATGAACATAGAAGAACAACGGCGATGGTGAGTAGGGATAAGTAAGTGTGTTTTCTGAATGTGTTTTTTGTTATCTGCTAGTTAGCTTGCAGGTTGTGTTATATCAGATTCAGTTTTGAGGTTTGGATTTTTTGCTGTGTGTTTTACTCCAAAATTTGCCCTCCCATTTTTCATACAAGATACTATCCTAGGGTTTCTCGAGTACTCAATTTGGCTCAGAATTTGATCAGACAGATTCTCTCCCTAAGCAGTAAATCAGCAATTAGGGTTTTGCATTTCTCAAAGAAAATTGAGTCTTCAAGGTCTCAATTGGTCTTCATGGGTTTTTATATCTCTTCTAGGTTGTTTAAGCCAGTTTTTAAACCTCGCATTGCAAGTTTGCTCAAACAATGGTCCAGATAACTGAAAATGACTACATTAACCCAAGAATCGACCCTTTTGCGAGAACAAATTCAAACGATCGTAACTTCTTCATTATTCAATATTTTTGAGTGGTTTCTCTTGCGTACGATTCTCCTTGATGCCATCTCCAATTTCTCTTCACAAATCAAGAACTGATTACGCGTAGAAGATCACCACAAATTCAAATGCGTTAGAAGTCGCATCATGGAATTTGACCTAATTTTAAAATAACAGTCGTCTGATTTCTAAGAATTGTGATTTCTTCAAATTATAGGACCTTGAGACAATTATTTCTGTTCATGGTCATATGTGATGTCGCTCATGGGTTTATTTTCAAAGAATCGAAGGAAAATTGTGTTTGGAAGACTTTTAAATTATTGAATCGTCGCAAGGCATTTGTTGATTTTGAATTTTCTTAACCACAATTTACTGAAAGATTGACGATTGTTCTCAGAGCATGTTTGTTTGAACAAGATGTGAAGGTTAAGGATGTTATTTAAACAACCATGATTGTGGATTCCATTAGTCAAAAAGATTTGAGCTCTTAAAACATTTATTTTGTTTAAGAAAACAAAGTATACGATTTATCTGACCATTTTGTGATTGCTTGAAATGCAAGTTACCAAACCAAGATTTTTCTATCCAAAGCATTCAATTGAGGATTGCAAGTTTTGTACAATAAATTCTATCACGCCAAATTTTATTCAAATGCTTTATATTATTACATTACAAATGAAATTACAATTTGTTTGTCTTGTTTACAAAAAATCTCAAGTTCTTGTTTACAAAAAGAATTCTTATTTTCTTCTTCGAGTCTTCATCTTCATCTTCAAGAAATCAATCCAACCTTCGTCTGCATTCAAGTCTCGCTTGCCGTTCATGAAATAAGAAGAGGAAAAGTTAGCAAGCATGTGAAAAATTCAAGAACTTTTGTTTAGAACAAATTTTATCTCATCATTAGGGTTTGCATTTTGGAATCAGAAATCAACAGGTTTATTGGTTTAATCACAATCCACCTCTTCCTATTTTGCAAATCATAAAACCTGGATTTTGGTTCACAAAAAAGGGGAAAGATATATGCAAGGCAAGCCTACAAGCAAACCAAACAAGCTACTGCAACAGTCCAAACAAAACAAGGTTGTATTGCATTTGCAGCAAGCAGGTCAATAAGGCAGCAGAAAACAAAAACAGCAAACAACAGCAGTAAAATACAAAAAGGCAAGTCACAGCAGTTGCAAACATTACAAAAGCAAGCAAGCTGCCCAAACAAAGTCACAACAGCTGCAAAGCAAACCAAAACAGCAAGATGCCCAACCTGCTATACATACAGCACCCAAACTGCAGCACAAATAAAAGGCAGCAACAATAGCAGCCTGAACAAAAGCAAAACAGCAGCAACAACAGGATGTCAAATAGCACAGAAGCACAAGGTAAAAGCAAAGTAAAACTGCAATAAACAAAAACCACAGCAAGTATAGCACAATAGCACATGTATAAAATAGCAAGTTAACTTGCTCATCAAAAACATTACATCATCATTTCCCTAAGCATGCAAACCCTTCAGAAAAACATATAATAAGCAAAGACTGCTTTATTTCATGGAAAGATAAAGAGGGAAAGATACAAGTTTTGGAAAGAAATAACCTTGCAACAATAGTCCAATAGCCCTGCTACAGCCTGCATCAAAACCTGTCCAAAGCAGGCCAAAACTTGCACCAAAATAGACATAACTTAACATGTACTCTAAAGCCCAAAGTCAGAAAACCAATTTTGTTCAAATTTGCCAAAACATTCCCTCCAATTCCCACTTCTCAGCTACTATAAACCAAAACCAAAACCAAAGTAGGAAAGAGGAGCAAGGCCAGACAATATACATAAACCAAAATCAAACAGCAAAACCTGAAAATAGAGCGACCAATAGAAAAACCAAGGGCAAAACCAAAACTAAACAGCAGAATCAGCAAGATACAAACCAGCAAGATACAAACCAGCAAGATACAAATCAAACAAGATATAAACAAACCAAACAGCCATCTACAAAAAACTGAAAATATACCACCTGCAGAACTCCAAACAAACAAAAAATATGTCCAAAACTCCATTCATCCTTCATCCAAAATAACAAATCCCCACAACCCTTCAACCAACCTACATCATCTTCAGCAAACATATAGTCACGCCAAAACTGGATTCACACACCAGATATTGATTTGGGATTTACAATAATTTCACCTTTATTCAGCACCTCACCACAACAGTTCACAGTTACCTGATTCAATAAGATTTCAATATCAAAAAGAAACATAAGAAATTTAAGAAGAAGGAGCATCAAGAGCTTACCTGAGAATACCACCGGAGGAATCCCAATCTGGTAATTCCCTCTTTCCCTCTCATTTTATGCTATGAATTGCTTTTGCATTATATATCTCCATTTTTGTTTTTTGTTCTGAATCGTGCGAGTAGAGGAATGAAGATTTGTTAATGGAATGGTTGAGAGGAAGAGAGGAGATTAATGATATTGTTGATGGAACAGAAAAAGAAAATCAAACAAGAAGCGTGTTGTTTGGAAGTGTGCGGCGGCAGTCTCTATAGAATTATTAGGGTTAGTTTTTTGATAACTTGTCCCTTTGGGCTTGGCCCATCCGCCCCACCATCTCAGCCTAACCATTGTTGTTTATTGTATAAATTTTTTTTCTTGTTCATAACCATTTGGGCCTAGCCCATCCGCCAATCCGCTCCTAGCCCATAGTCCAATCAGCATCACCCCCATTTTTTACTTCAACACCTCATTTCACTTTTTGTTCTTGTTTTGATTTTATACTGTTTTGATTTTTATTAATTTAACAAATCATAATTTTTGTTAATTAATTTTCAAAATTTAGTTTAGTTCTAATTTAGTTTAGGACTCTGTAAATAATTTTACTAATTATTTTTGCTTAAGCTTTAATTTATTTAATTTCTTAATAACAAAAACTCTAAAAGACAAAAATACATGCATTTTGATTTAATTCTTTAGTTAATTGATAGAATAGATTTTCCCATTTTTCCTTCCAAACTTTTCACAAGCAAATACTTAGAATCTTATTGCTATACCTTGTTAATTAATTTTATTTTATAGACTGTTATAATTTTAATTAATCATTCAATTCGATTTGGTTGTATTGTTTGTTATTTGGACTTTAATCGCATTTGACTCATCCCCATTTGTAAAAATTGTACCCCCATTCCCGAAAGCTCAGTAATAGCGTAAAATTTCCATTTCCGCAATTTACTATTTTCCTTATACTATATAGTAATTAGGCGTGTATGGCAAGATTCAAAAACAATCGCTAGATAACCTAATTTCAACAAAATAACTTGAATCAAACACACCTTTTCACACGCGCACCTCTAGGGTAACCTTGCTCGTTGCCTTGGAAACACAGTCATATCCCTCGAATATGGGACGCTTTAGCAAAGACCCTTCGATAAAAGATCGTAGTCTCTCAATGACCCTCGATGTTGCCTTCGATAAAACGATCTAGTCCCTTACGAAAATTGCTAAAGCGTCTCATAAGTTGCTTTCGATGACTGTACGATTGACCCGCGCCTGTCCCTTCACATCCAACGATGGGGTTTCTTACCAAATCAATGGTAAGATAACAACATCTAAAGGAGGAAGAAAAGAATATTTAAGACCTTTCGAGTAGGTAGATCCGCTCCTAGTTGCTCGCTTGCTCACGACAAAAACATTTGTACACCGACACTTTCATCTCAAAATATTTTCAAAAAGAAAAAACATTTTGTATACATTCTTATAGAGACGAGAACCATTGCAAAACATCTTTTCAAAATCACTTTCAAAAAACACATTCCACAAACACATCTTTGAACTATTTTTCGAAACAAAAACTTCGTACGCGTTCTTATATAAACGAGAACTATTACAAAGATATTTTCAAAATAATTTCAAAGCCCACACCACAAGCACATTGTCAAAGCAAAAGTAAGTGATTTAGTGAGTAACTAAGAGCCCGTAGATAACTACGGATGAAAAGGGTGCTAATACCTTCCCTTTTCATAATCTACCCCCCGAACCTGAGAAATAATCTCGAAAGGTTTTTCCTGTGCTTTTTTACCTTTCCTTTTGAATAAAAGAAAAGTCAGTGGTGACTCTTGCTATTCGCATAATTGTGATTAAAACGCAAACCCTCAAGTCAGTTCTCTCACCGTATCACAGAACTGGCAAATCTGCTGGGGAAACAAAATCTAAAAGCGGGGTTACCTTAGGGTTAGATCACTTTTACTTGTTTCTTTGCATGATTTATATTTTGTTCTTTGTATTGGGCTTGCTTTGATCCTTCACCCGGATCTAGGACACCTTTTTAGGTAAATAGAAATAGATTGTGGAAACTGTACGGCGTAGACCGATATGGTTGAAACAATGGCTATGTTAGTGTGACGCATTTGTGGGTACTAGTATCCCTCGTGGTGAATTGAGGAGAATACGGGGCCGCTAAGTGGCGTCATGAAGAACTAACTGACTTTAGAACCCTAATTGAACAAACTTGGCCATTAGGACGTAGTGAGATAACCGATTTCGGTGTAAAGCTGAAAATTGGTTGATACTCGATACTACACTCATTGAGGCTGGACTTTTGGGATATCTCAGCCACAAGAAAAGATTGATTGTGCTGAGACAATTTCTAAGAGAAACGTCGGTGATATTGAGATCCTTTATAACCCGATCACTATTACTAGGACAGGTTGAGCCAACTAAACTTCAAGAGGGTACTTACATATAAAACCCCATGCAAGCCTAAAACATAGGAACTTGTTTGGTGTGTGTGTATATATTTACTTGTACATAACATCATAAACATCATAAGCATTATACGCAAGCACACTAACCATTTTAAGGATTTAGAAATTTATCTTTGTTTTTGTTTTGTAGGTCATGAATTCCGTCCGAAGAAACACCATCTGAACCAGCTTTGTCAAAGCACACCCTCAACTTCAAGAGTTAGCCTTAAGAGTGCCCGGGGATTCTCCTTTTACTAAGAAATACGGTCAACTCCTCATTTTGGCTACCTCCAGTTTCGACGAAGAGATGATGTGTGTGTTGTTCCAATTCTTTGATCCCGTACATCATTGTTTCACTTTCCCAAACTATCAGTTGGTACCTACACTGGAAGAGTTCTCTCTACTCTTAGGGATGCCCATACTTGATCAGATACCATTCACCGGTCTAGAGAGGATTCCAAAACCTAAAGTCATCGCCGAAGCTTTTCATGTGAAGAGAGCCGACATCATAGCCAATTGGGAGATAAGAAGCAGGGTTAAAGGCTTCCTAGCCAAGTTTCTATTGGAGAAGGCTCGTTCATTCTGGGACGACATGGATTTCCAAGCTTTTGAAGACATCTTGGTTCTTCTCATTTATGGTTTGGTTCTACTCCCCAACTCAGACCAATTCATAGATGTTAATGCCATCAAAGTCTTTCTCTCTCGCAATCATGTACCTACCTTACTGGGAGACATATTGCACTGCCTTCATACCCGCACCATGAAGAAAAGAGGTACTCTCTTGTGTTGTATTCCCCTACTCGCTAAGTGGTTCACTTCACACCTGCCTCAATCAGTATTGAAGAACGAGAAAAGACTGACATAGTCTCAAAGGATGATGTCCCTCACCCACTCTGATATCCATTGGTGTTTGAGATCCTTGGAAGATGTCTCTATCATTGACCGTTGTGGGGAATTACCTAACGTCCCTATGCTTGGTATTAGAGGGGGTATCACCTACAACCCCTACTTAGCTCTTCGACAGTTTGGGTATGCCCGAAGAGACGGTCCTCACGAGATGCTCATCTAAGGTCTGGTGTTCGACTACGACAAAGAAGACCAAGGTTATCGCCAGAGGTTTACACGAGCTTGGAGAATGGTGAACAAGGTGGACAGTAGAACTTTGGGACACAAGAACTCTATCCCTCTCGAGCCTTACCTTAGGTGGGTACGGGCTCGTGCTCAGAGTCTCGTGATGCCTTACCCTTCCATCCTCCTTGTTATCATAGAGCCTGTTACTGAAGGAGATGTCCCATACACTGTCCTTCATCCTGACATGCCTACATCTCTCGAAGACTTGCAGAAAGCTTGGGTTCAGTTGAAGGAAGAGCGAGACACCTTTGAATCCCAATTTGACGCCATTGAAAAGAAGGTTCTGGAACTCACCAAGCAGCTTCATGAAGTGCAGAATCTGAATGCCTACATCGCGCCAAAGAGGATGCATTCAACCTTTTTGTCTTAGGAGTTTTTGTTGTATTTTGTTTCTTTCATTGTAAGCCCAAAGAGGCATGATGTACTCAAACTTGGATTTATTAATATAACGTGTGTTCCTTTTTTGGTCTGAACAAATTTAAATCTCTAATTTCCTTGAAATCATTTGCATATGCATCTTCATTCATCATAACATCACACAGGTTTCTTACAACAGGTCTCCTTATCCTTCTACTATTTATTTCAGTGAGATGGATATTGAATAGACAGTGAAAGATCTTCAGGCATAGAACGTCCAGTTTCAACAAATGCTCTTGACTCTAACAAAAGGACAAGAGGAGTTGAAGACTTTACTGGCCAAAGAAAAGAAGAAGAAAGCGAAGAAACCACCCGGTATTATGATCATGGGAAGAAGGTTTAAAGGACAAGTCAGACGGACTTTAGGCTTCACAACATCATCGGGTGAAGGAGATAATCAAGAAGACAGGACCAAGGAAGTGAACAGCAACCCAACATCCGAAGAAGAGGAAGAACCTGACTACTCTGAGGAACAATATCCTCCTGCTAATAATAAATACAAACAACTAGAGGATCGTTTGAATGCTATGGAGGTCCAGAGGGTACCCGGATTAGATTTTGAAGAGTTAGGACTTGTCTCAGGGGTTGTCATCCCACAGAAATTCAAGGTCCCCACTTTCGCTAAATATGACGGTGTCTCTTGCACGAAAATGCATTTAAGGTCATACGTCAGAAATATTCAACCCCATACGGATGATAAGAATCTATGGGTGCATTTCTTTCAAGAAAGCTTGTCAGGAACGTAGTTGGACTGGTTCTATCAGCTGGAAGAGACTAATATTCGCAATTGGGAAGATCTGGCTGCTGCCTTTTACAAACAATACCAGTATAATGTTGACTTAGCTCCAACTCGGACATAATTGCAAGGCATGTCTATGGATGCAGGTGAAGGTTTCAAAACCTATGCTCAAAAATAGAGGGATCTTGCAGGAAGAGTCTAGCCCCCTCTATCTGACAGAGAATTGGTGGATATGTTCTTAGGCACGTTATCAGGTCCATTCTTCAACCATTTGATCAGAAGTTCCTCGGCTGGATTTACTGAACTAATCATGACTGGTGAACAAGTAGAAGCCGGTATAAAAAGTGGATAAATTCAAAGATATGCATCCTCGACCACGATGAAGAAACCCTTTGTTGGAAAGAAGGAGGTCAGTGCTGCATATGATCATAGGAATCAAAACAAAACTGAATGTCGCCCGGCGGTAGGGGCTGTTATGATTTCTAATCCTGTGCCAAATCAATAGTGAAATTATCAGCGCAAGCCAGAAGCGCCCATGAGACGATTTACCCGGATCAACATGACCATGTCTCAAGTTTTACCACATCTTTTAAAGACCAATCTGGTAACTTTAAAAGAAGCTCCCAAGAACCCCAACATTGCTTCTCCTCGCTACAACCCGAACGCTCGATGTGCCTATCATTCTGAAAGCCCGGGGCATGATATAAACGACTGTTGGGCCTTGAAGAATAAGGTACAAGACCTTATCAATGCGAAAGAGATTGAGTTTGATCCCCCAGAAACGCCTAATGTAATAACGGTGCCAATGCCCAGACATGGTCAAGGTGTCAACGCCATTGATGATGATCGTTTTGTCTTCTTCGTGAATGACTTAACTACTCCTATGTTGACCATTAAACAGAATTTGTTGCAAGTCGGTCTGTTCCCAGGATGTAATAAGAATTGTCACTTATGCACGTCTCTACCAAATGGCTGTTTGTTACTGAAGATATGCATTCAGTGCCTGATGACTAGCAAAGAAATCTTATTTGAAAAGATTCCTCTTACTAGAACTTCTTATCAAGATGTCTCAATAATCACCATTTCCAACAATCCTCCCGGGGTCTCCGCCAAAAGACCCGTCAGGATTACATCTGTTCCAAGGTCTACACCTCTAATCATCACTATGCCAAGACCAATATCATACTCTTTGGATAAAGTTGTTCCCTGGAACTATGGGGCTGACGTCTATTACTATGGCGTCAAGTAAGATTAGTTGGCTGTCAAAGAAGAAGTTGCGAGAGATATTGATCCTGACATAGGTAATATCACTGGGACCAGTAAGATAACAAGAAGTGGAAGAGTCTTCTCACCCGAGATTTCTCCAAAGACTGTTGCTACTCCTGTGATCATTCCCACTGCCACTCCTACCAACACTCCCAGTGATACTCCTACTATTATCCCTGCTACCGAGACAAGGGGCAAAGAGGTCTTGAATGAGCTTGTCCAAACGAAAGAGCGTCTCGAGATCATCCCTGAAACTTCTAGAAAGGAGATAGAAGAAATACTGAAGATAATCAAGAAAAGTGACTACAACATTGTAGAACAGTTGGGGCACATCCCCTCAAAGATATCATTGTTGTCTTTACTTTTGTGTTCTGAGGCCCATGCCAAAGCCTTGGTAAAGTTTCTCAAGATCGGCCACGTTCCCCAAGAGACCTCCATCGACCAATTTGATAATTATGTGGCCAGTCTAACTGCTGATAACAGATTGGGCATTTCCGACGTTGATTTAACTTCCAAGGGAAGGAAGCACAATGATGCCTTGCATGTTTCCATTAAATGCAGGGGAACCACACTTGCCCACATTATGGTGGATACTGGCTCATCATTGAATGTCTTGCCCAAAAACGCTCTCGACCGACTAGACTACGAGGGACTAACTTTAAAGCCTAGCAACATCATAGTGAGGGACTTTGATGGTTCTAAGAGGATATTGCAAGGAGAAGTTGACATCCCCATAAAAGTTGGAACCCAGACTTTTGATTCAACTTTCTATGTGATGGATATCCGCCCTTCATACTCTTGTCTATTGGGTCGACCCTGGATCCATGGTGCTGGTGCCGTCACTTCTACCCTACATCAGATGCTAAAATACCTGATCAAAGGAAAGATTGTCACAGTTTACGGGGAGGAGGAGTACATGGTTAGCCACCTAAACTCTTTCAGGTATGTTTAAATGGATGGTGAATTCATTGAGACTCTGTGTCAGAATTTTGAGGAGGTTCCACAAACAGTTGCGGAAACCAAGTCTACTCCCAAAGTTCCGAGGATTACCAGACCTCCACTAAAGATGGCCTCTCAGAACGATGCTAGAGAAGTAGTTGAAAAAGGTGGGTGTACCATCTGGGGTCAACTTCCAGATATTCCTTACAAGACCAATAAATTTGGTTTGGGATTCACTACAGAGGCCCAAAGAGCTGTTCGACGTTCTCGCACCGGGGGACAACCTTTGCATATCAGCAATCAGGAAGTCAATGTAGTGGAAGGCAGTGATGGCAGCTGTGATATGGACAAGTGGATTTTTCCAACCATCAGAGGAGGACTCAACAATTGGGAGGCCAAAGATTTTGTCCCTATTACTTTTATTCAAGAGTAATTGTCTTTTAATGTTTATGGGCTTAAAATATTTAAACAATTCAGACTTTTTAAAACCTTGTGTCTTACCCGAGGCACAATGATCCATTTGTGAGGGTTGTTACTTCATTCTCATATGTCATCAATGAATCATGGACGTTTTTGCATACAAATTTTGTGCTCTTTGTCTTTCCTTCTTACATTTTATTTCTTTTAAAGGTAGCTATGCTCTTACACACACTCACATATTAAAATGCAGATCTACATCCACTCAGGATCCCATGGGTAACGGTTCTGCTATGGCCTATTGTGACTTTGAAAATCCAATCTACCAAGCCGAAGACGAAGGTGAGGAAGATTGTGAGGTACCAGGGGAATTGGCCAGGTTATTACAACAAGAAGAAAGGACCATTCAGTCCCATGAAGAGTCAGTTGAAATAATTAACTTAGGTACCGAGGAGGACAAGAAAGAAATCAATATAGCTGCCATCCTGGAACCTAGTGTCAAGGAACGCCTAACTCAGTTACTATATGACTATGTTGAGGTTTTCTCCTAGTCATACGAAGACATGCCAGGGCTCGACGCTGATATTATGGTCCATCGTCTGCCGACAAGAGAAGACTGCCCTTCGATAAAACAGAAAGTTCGTCGCATGCGGCCAGACATGTCAGAGAAGATCAAGACTGAGGTTATGAAGCAGTTCAATGCTGGAATCTTAGTTGTCACCTCCTATCCACAATGGGTCGCCAATGTTGTTCCAGTGCCTAAAAAGAATGGTAAGGTACGTATGTGTGTGGACTACAGAGATTTGAATAGGGCAAGCCCCAAGGATGACTTCCCGCTTCCCCGCATCGATATTCTAGTTGACAACACCGCACAGCATAAAGTATTTTCCTTCATGGATGGATTGTCCGGGTACAATCAAATCAAAACGGCACCTGAGGACATGGAGAAAACGACCTTCGTTACACATTAGGGGGCTTTCTGTTACAAAGTTATGCCATTTGGGCTGAAGAACGCCAGGGCAACTTATCAACGAGCCATGGTAGCTATGTTTCACGATATGATCCATCACGATATAGAGGTCTACATGGACGACATGATAGCCAGATCTCAAACGGAAGAGGAACACCTTGACCATCTGCAGAAACTGTTTGAAAGGCTGAAGAAGTACAAGCTAAGGTTAAACCCGAGTAAATGCACATTTGGAGTGAGGTCCGGTAAACTCCTAGGCTTCATCGTCAGCAGTAAAGGTATCAAGGTAGACCCTGCAAAGGTAAAAGCAATACAAGAAATGCCTATTCATCGCATCGAGAAGGAAGTCAGGGGATTCTTAGGACGGCTTAACTACATTGCCAGATTCATTTCTCACCTAACTGCTACTTGTTAACCAATCTTCAAATTACTGAGGAAAGATCAAGTGGTCAAATGGAATGATGAATGCCAAACTGCCTTTGACAAGATTAAAGAGTACCTACAAGAGCCTCCCGTCTTGATGCCTCCAGTCGAGAGAAGACCTTTGATCATGTATCTAACTGTTTTGGAAAATTCAATGGGGTGTGTGCTGGGGAAGCATGACGAGTCTGGCCTAAAAGAGCATGCAATATACTACCTGAGCAAAAAGTTTACCGACTGTGAAACCAGATATTCACTGCTCAAGAAAACTTGCTGCGCTCTGGCATGGGCTGCTCGCCGGCTAAGACAGTATATGCTGACCCATACTACCATACTGATATCCAAGATGGATCCAATTAAATACATATTCGTGAAGCCTGCCCTCTCTAGAAGAATAACAAGATGGCAGCTGGTCCTGACAGAGTATGACATTCAATACACTACCCAAAAAGCAATAAAGGGCAGTGTGTTAGCCGATCACCTTGCTCATCAGGCATTGGATGACTACCAGTCCATGAAATTTGAATTCCCGAATGAAGACATCATGTTGGTAAACAATTGCGAAGAACTCAAACCATATGACGAACCTGAACAAGGATCCCGATGGATCTTGGTTTTTGACGGAGCCTCCAACACACTTGGCAATGGCATATGTGCTGTAATCATATCTCCTGAAGGATGTCATACTCCCTTCACTGCAAGATTGTGCTTCAACTGTACGAATAACATGGCAGAATATGAAGCGTGTATTTTTGGTCTCAAAGCTGCCATAGATTTGGGAATCAAACCCTTAAGTGTATTTGGAGAGTCAGCCTTAGTCATCAGTCAGATCAAAGGAGAATGGGATACGAATCACCCTAACTTCATCCCCTACAAAGAACATGTGTTGACATTAATCCCACATTTCGAGGAAATTACCTTGGAGCATTTTCCACGAGAGGAAAATCAACTAGCTGACGCGCTAGCCACTATGTCATCCATGTTTAAACTCAAGTGAGGTAACGAGGCTCCTCAGATCACCATTGAGCGGATAGATGAACCAACTTACTGTCACGAGATCGACACTGAAGAAGTAGTGGACCAACCTTGGTTCCATGAAGTTAAGAGGTATCTCGAAGCCCAAGAGTATCCGGAAGGAGCTTCAGTCAATGATAAGAAGTTCTTAAGGAGATTCTCTGCTAAGTTCTTCCTCAGTAACGGCATTCTCTACAAACGCAACCACGACTCTGTTTTACTTCGTTGCGTAGACAAGGTTGAGGCAGAAAAGATCATGGCTGATCTACATGAAGGCACTTTTGGCACCTATTCCAGTGGGCATACGATGTCTAAAAAGATCCTACGGACAGGGTACTATTGGTCTACCATGGAAGCAGATTGCTATCAACATTCACGAACCTGTCACAAGTGTCAGATCTATGCTGACAAAGTACATGTGCCTCTGGTTCCTCTAAATGTCCTGACTGCTCCTTGCCCATTCATAATGTGGGGCATTGACATGATCGGAGAGATTAAACCTAAACTTCCAATGGACACCGCTTCATCTTGGTTTCCATTGATTACTTCACAAAGTGGGTTGAGGCAGCTTCCTTCACTTCTATTACCAAGAACGTCGTGGCCCGATTCATCAAACTGAATCTTATCTGTCGGTATGGTATCCCGGAGAGAATCATCACATACAATTGTACGAATCTCAATAATACTATGATCACCTCCCTATGCATGCAGTTCAAGATACAACATCATAACTCTTCCCCTTACCGGCCGAAGATGAATGGCGCTGTAGAAGCCGCTAACAAAAACATCAAGAAGATCATACAAAAAATGACAGTGACCTACAAGGACTGGCATGAGATGTTACCATTTGCTCTTCACGGTTACCGTACCACGGCATGCACATCAACAGGGAAAACTTCTTTCACTTTAGTATACGGCATGGAAGTTGTCCTACCAGTTGAAGTCCAGATACCTTCTTTGAGAATCATACAGGATGCAGGGCTGAATGAAGATGATTGGATCCAAACTCGGCTTGACCAGTTGAACTTGATTGATGAGAAGAGGCTTTCAGCTATCTGTCATGGTCAGATGTACCAAAAAAGAATGATCAAATCTTTTAACAAGAAGGTCAAACATCAAGTATATCGGGTTGGTGACTTGGTGATCAAGCGTATCATATTGCCACAAGGTGATCCCAGGGGAAAATGGACTCCTACATACGAAGGACCATTTGTGATCAAAAATATATTCTCTGGTGGAGCAATGATCTTGACCACTATGGATGGCGACGACCTTCCCCACCCTGTAAACGCGGACATAGTTAAAAGATACTACACATGAACAAGGACCCGCTAGGTCGACTGACCTAGGCAAAAATTAGGTCATCCCGGCGAACCAAAAGGGTTCGGGAAAAAATTAGGGATAAAACACACAACAAATCTGTACACCCGGCAAGCTGAAAACCTGAAAGGGCGGCTTGGGCAAAAAAGGGTATCCCGGTGGATCGAAAACCCGAAAGGGCGGTCCAGGAAAAAGTTAGGGAATTAAAGCGTATGACTATGTCATGTTGGATCATCTTTCAGACAATCTTCAGCATCGACCAACCAGCTCAAACGGTTCTAATCAATCCAATCAGCTTCGCCGAGGCGACAAGTAGACAAGACACTCAGAGACACAAAGACTGTAGCAGAATGGGAACCCCATGGGATTATTTCACATAGCTATATTTTCTTAGTATCAATTTTCATTTTTTACGATGAAATTCTCTTACTAGAATGCTCGTCTCATTGTACAAAAAAGACTTATTCAAGTTAATACAAAGATATCCCTTTTGAAAGTGCAAAACTATTTGTTTTTCTTTATTTTTGTGTTTTGTTTACAAAAACATCCAATGATTTATTTTTGAACATATGCATTTGAACGTGATTACTATTTACAAATGAACAGAAAATAGAAAGACAATCACTAATGGCTTTAAGAAACAGGATCATATCTTTAGGCTATTCCATAAAATCCCCGCAGGTATTTTCCCCAGCAAGAGCGGAAACAAAGACATCCTATTACAGGATCACTAACGTATCCCCGGTATGCAGCCTAGTGGTATCAAGTGCTCTCACATCCCTGACAGAGCAAAACCTCCAACTACCGCTCCAAAGGTTCCCAGTGAAAGTCGTCAGGCTTCTCAAGATTCCCCAGCAGGATTTCACGAAATCCACGAGTAATGCACGGCGTTTCCCTTCCATAATAGAGTTTATTTCTCTAAAAAAGGGTTGTAAATTCAACACATCAACAACAAAGTACGAAGACTTACACTCCTCATTCTCAGCAGTACTCAGGGATTTATTTTCCCTGACTCCGGCAACACTATGGCAGAACAATTAATATGTCCATACATTACATTCATATGTCATAGCATTGACAACACAAGTACATATAGTGCAGTCTCATTTATTTTGAGAAAACAACATCATACCATGCATTGCATACATCGTAGTATTGCATACAATTAACTCTTCACCTTTTCAGGAAAGAATCAATCGACAGGAAATTATCATCAACAAATTTCCGACAGGAAAATATTTTCAACAAGTCATTTACAGATCAATTCCCGAGAAAGGATTGGTCGACCAACTACATAGTAAATATTTCCTTCAAACTTCTGTTGGTTCAGTTTAAATCTCTCAACGGTTTATCCTGATTCTTTCCTCGCAGACGTATTCTCTGGTTCAGACAAATCTCTCAACAATTTGTTTTGATTCTTCTCCAGACTCCCGCTGGTTCAGTTTAAATCTCTCAATAGTTTATCTTGATTCTTTCCTCGCATACGTATTCCCTGGTTCAGATAAATTGCTCCATGATTTGTTCTGATTCTTCTCCAGACTCCTGTTGGTTCAATTTAAATCTCTCAACGATTTATTCTGATTCTTTCCCACGGATATCTACTCTGGTTCAGATAAATCTCTCAACGGTTTATTCTGATTCTTCTCCAGACTCCTGCTGGTTCAGTTTAAATCTCTCAACGGTTTATTCTGATTCTTTCCCGCAGATATCTTCTCTGGTTTAGATAAATCTCTCAATGATTTATTCTGATTCTTCTCCAGACCCCTGATGGTTCAGTTTAAATCTCTCAACGGTTTATTCTGATTCTTTCCCGCAGATATCTTCTCTGGTTCAGATAAATCTATCAATGATTTGTTCTGATTCTTCTCCAGACCCCTGCTGGTTCAGTTTAAATCTATCAACGGTTTATCCTGATTCTTTCCTAGTAGACGCTTTCTCTGGTTAAGATAAATCTCTCAACGATTTATTCTGATTCTTCTCCAGATTCTTGCTGGTTCAGATAAATCGCTCCATGATTTATTCTGATTCTTCTCCAGATCCCTGTCAGTTCAGTTTAAATCTCTCAACATTTTATTTTGATTCCTTCCCAGCGGATAATTTTCTCTGGTTCAGATAAATTGTACCAAGATTTATTCTGAAGTTGTCCAGTTAAAGTTAATCCAAGGCCTTTATTGGTTCAGTTTAAATCACTCCAAGATTTATTCTGATTTTTTCCAATCAAACAACATTCAAGACTTCCGCTAGTTCCAGTTTAAATCAACCAAAGGTTTATTCTGATTTCTTTTCTGTTTGAAGTCAAGTTCATATTTGTCTAATTTCTGTCAACAATCACCTTTGGATGGCATCTATAATCCCATCTCCGACAACTACCCATCATTTCTCCAAATGGAATCTTTAATCTCATTCCCTACACAATCAACCAATACATCATCGAGTGCAAATTTCTGAGCACTCTAGTGTTCAATCATTTTCTACTTTCAAGCTACGAACGACGAACATGTCGATCTCACTTTTCAAGTTTAAGAAGATTGAACAGGGGCAGCTGTTGTACCCCAAAATTTGCCCTCCCATTTTTCATACAAGATACTATCCTAGGGTTTCTCGATTACTCAATTTGGCTCAGAATTTGATCAGACAGATTCTCTCCCTAAGCAGTAAATCAGCAATTAGGGTTTTGCATTTCTCAAAGAAAATTGAGTCTTCAAGGTCTCAATTGGTCTTCATGGGTTTTTATATCTCTTCCAGGTTGTTTAAGCCAGTTTTCAAACCTCACATTGCAAGTTTGCTCAAACAATGGTCCAGATAACTGAAAACGACTACATTAACCCAAGAATCGACCCTTTTGCGAGAACAAATTCAAACGATCGTAACTTCTTCATTATTCAATATTTTTTAGTGGTTTTTATTGCATATGATTCTCCTTGATGCCATCTCCAATTTATCTTCACAAATCAAGAACTGATTACGTGTAGAAGATCACCAAAAATTCGAATGCGTTAGAAGTCACATCATGGAATTTGACCTAATTTTAAAATAACAGTCGTCTGATTTCTAAGAATTATGATTTCTTCAAATTACAGGACCTTGAGACGATTATTTCTGTTCATGGTCATATGTGATGTCGCTCACAGGTTTATTTTCAAAGAATCAAAGGAAAATTGTGTTTGTAAGACTTTTAAATTATTGAATCGTCGCAAGGCATTTATTGATTTTGAATTTTCTTAACCACAGTTTACTGAAAGATTGACGATTATTCTCAGAGCATGTTTGTTTTGACAAGATGTGAAGGTTATGGTTGTCATTTAAACAACCATGATTGTGGATTTCATTAGTCAAAAAGATTTGAGCTCTTAAAATATTTATTTTGTTTAAGAAAACAAAGTACACGATTTATTTGACCATTTTGTGATTGCTTGAAATGCAAGTTACCAAACCAAGATTTTTCTATCCAAAGTATTCAATTGAGGATTGCAAGTTTTGTACAATAAATTCTATCACACCAAATTTTATTCAAATGCTTGATATTATTACATTACAAATGAAATTACAATTTGTTTGTCTTGTTTACAAAAAATCTCAAGTTCTTGTTTACAAAAAGAATTTTTATTTTCTTCTACGAGTCTTTATCTTCATCTTCAAGAAATCAATCCAACATTCGTCTGCATTCAAGTCTCGCTTGCCGTTCATGAAATAAGAAGAGGAAAAGTTAGCAAGCATGTGAAAAATTCAAGAACTTTTATTTAGAACAAATTTTATCTCATCATTAGGGTTTGCATTTTGGAATCAGAAATCAACAGGTTTATTGGTTTAATCATAATCTACCTCTTCCTATTTTGCAAATCACAAAACTTGGATTTTGGTTCACAAAAAAGGGGAAAGATATATGCAAGACAGGCCTACAAGCAAACCAAACAAGCTACTGCAACAGTCCAAACAAAATAGGGCTGCATTGCATTTGCAGCAAGCAAGTCAACAAGGCAGCAGAAAACCAAAACAGCAAACAACGGCAGTAAAATACAAAAAGGCAAGTCACAACAGTTGAAAACATTACAAAAGCAAGCAAGCTTCCCAAACAAAGCCACAACAGCTGCAAAGCAAACCAAAACAGCAAGCTGCCCAACCTGCTATACATACAACACCCAAACTGCAGCATAAATAACAGGCAGCAACAATAGCAGCCTGAACAAAAGCAAAACAGTAGCAACAACAGGCTCTCAAATAGCCCAATCAGCATCACCCCCATTTTTTTACTTCAACACCTCATTTCACTTTTTGTTCTTGTTTTGATTTTATACTTAGTTTTGATTTTTATTAATTTAAGAAATCATAATTTTTGTTAATTAATTTTCACAATTTAGTTTAGTTCTAATTTAGTTTAGGACTCTGTAAATTATTTTACTAATTATTTTTGCTTAAGCTTTAATATATTTAATTTCTTAATAACAAAAACTCTAAAAGACAAAAATACATGCATTTTGATTTAATTCTTTAGTTAATTGATAGAATAGATTTTCCCATTTTTCCTTCAAAACTTTTCACAAGCAAATACTTAGAATCTTATTGCTATATCTTGTTAACTAATTTTATTTTATAGACTGTTATAATTTTAATTAATCATTCAATTTGATTTGGTTGTATTGTTTACTATTTGGACTTTTAATCGCATTCGACTCATCCCCGTTTGTTAAAATTGTACCCCCATTCCCGAAAGCTTAGTAATAGCATAGAATTTCCATTTTTGCAATTTACTGTTTTCCTTATGTTGTATAGTAATTAGGCGTGTATGGCAAGATTCAAAAACAATCACTAGATAACCTAATTTCAAAAAAAAATAACTTGAATCAAACACACTTTTTCACACGCGCACCTCTAGGGTAACCTCACTCGTTGCCTCGGAAACACAGTCATGTCCCTCGAATATGGGACGCTTTAGAAAAGACCCTTCGATAAAAGATCGTAGTCCCTCAATGACCCTAGATGTTGCCTTCGATAAAACGATCTAGTCCCTTATGAAAATTTCTAAAGCGTCTCATAAGTTTCTTTCGATGACTGTACGATTGACCCGCGCTTGTCCCTTCACATCTAACGATGGGGTTTCTTACCAAATCAATGGTAAGATAGCAACATATAAAGGAGGAAGAAAAGAACATTTAAGACCTTTCGAGTAGGTAGATTCCCTCCTAGTTGCTCGCTTGCTCACGACAAAAACATTTTTACATCGACACTTTCATCTCAAAACATTTTCAAAAAGACAACATTTTGTATACATTCTTATAGAGACGAGAACCATTGCAAAACATCTTTTCAAAACCACTTTCAAAAAACACATTCCACAAACACATCTTTGAACTATTTTTCGAAACAAAAACTTTGTACGCGTTCTTATAGAAACAAGAACCATTACAAAGATATTTTCAAAATACTTTCAAAGCCCACACCACAAGCACATTGTCAAAGAAAAAGTAAGTGATCTAGTGAGTAACTAAGAGCCCGTAGATAACTACGGATGAGGTGCTAATACCTTCCCTTTTCATAATCTACCCCCCGAACCCGAGAAATAATCTCGAAAAGTCTTTCCTGTGCTTTTTTACCTTTCCTTTTGGATAAAGGAAAAGTCGGTGGCGACTCTTGCTATCCGCACAATTACCATAAAAACGCAAACCCTCAAATCAGTTCTCCCACCGTTTCACACTATGGTTTGTAATTTGTATGATGTGTTGTATCAGGTTCAGGTTTAAAGTTTGGCTTTTATGTTGTGGTTTGTAGTTTGTATGTTGTGTTGTATCAGGTTCAGGTTTGAAGTTTGGCTTTGTTGTTGTGGTTTGTTGTATCCATTTTGATCTCTCCTTTTGCTGGTTTTTCTGGTTTATGTTATATTTTTTTTGCTGGCTAACTCCTCTCTCCCTGTGCAATGAAACAATGGCCTTATTATATTGGAATAAGGGTGAAAAGTGGGGGGAAATTTTGTGGAGTCTTGAACTGTTTTGGAATGATGACTTGCTGCCTTTTGAGTGCAGTTTTCATATTGCTATTTGTGTGCAAATGCTGGGCTATATGTTTTTGGACTGTTGTATAGCATCATGTGGACTCTTGTACTTGGACTGTTAGGACAGAAAATGCAGTAGGTTATGGATAGGCTTGTGCTGGTTTGGGGACTGTTATTGCTAGGTGACATATTTCCAAGCCTATTCCTTTTTCTCTTTATATTTCAATGAAAATATAAAGCTACTATGTTTTTCGTTCTATGAAAAATTCTGAAGGGTTTGTATAATTTCAGGAAAATGATGATAACTTGTTTGTTGAGCTAAGCAAGCTAGCTATGCTTTGCCTTGTTTTGTTTGTTTTCATTGCTTGCTATATTTGTTGCAGGTTTGTTGACTTGTGCGTAGTAGCTTGCTTGTTGTTGTGTTGTTACTGCTTTGCAGCCTTGGACTTGCTGCTATATTTGTTGCATGTTTTAGACAGCCTTGCCTTGGCCTGTTGTGCTTGGAAGCTTTGACTTATTTGCATCTCTTGTTGTATGTTTTCTATATTTGTTGCATGTTGTGCTGCTTGTATAGAAGTCTGTTTTTTGGCAGCCTTGCCCTGTTTTTATGCTTGCTTTGTTTGCTGGTTTTGCAGCCTGTTCTTGTTGTTATATTTACAAAAGCCTGCCTTTGTTTTGTTTGCTTGCACATTTGCTTTTCTTTCTTGTGAGCCAAGGTCCAACCTTGTGATTTGCAAGAATGGGAGGAGAGATATTATGATAAAACAAAACAACTTAAAAACTGATTCATATATACAAACCCTAGTGATGAAATTCTTTTTTCTTTTCTTTACATATCATCTTGCTTGAATTTCTAATTCTCTCTTCTTTGTTTCATGAACATGAGGCGTGGATGGCAAGCGAGGATTGCTTGAAGATGAAGCAATGGAGACTTTAAGAAAAAAAATAAATTTTCTCTCTTTGTAGTCAAAACACACATTGTAATTCTTTGTAAACAAAGCCAAAAAATGTGTAATCTTATTTCATTTGTGATGTAATGAACACAAGACCTTGAATAAATTTGTAAATGATGAAATTTGTCGTACCAATCTTGAATTTATTTAAACTTTGAAATTCTCAATTGAATGCTTTGAATAAAACATCTTAGTTTGGTAACTTGAACTTCAAGCAATAACAAAATGATCAAATAAACCAATGCGCCTTGTACTCCAATCAAATTTCTGAACAAAATAAATGTTTAAGAATTCAATTCTAACTTGGTTAACTCAAACCCAAAGCCATGGTTATCTAAATGACAGTCTTAATCTTCAACTCTTGTCCAAACCAAATTTGCATTCAAAATGAACTTGCGCACCGTACTCGATTAAAATGGAACTTCATTGCCAAACAATCATGCTTTGAGAACAATCATCAACCTTATAGAATTAACAAATTTCAAAAATAATGGTGATTAAGAACACTTGAAATCAAACAAATGACTTGCGACAATTGGATAATTTTCAAAGTCTTCCCAATGCAATTTCTTTCAATCTTTGAAGATAAACTCGTGTGCAACATCACTTATGACCATATGCAGAAAAAATCATATCAAGATCTCGTAATTTGAGGAAATCACAATTCTTAGAAATCAGGCGACAGTCATTTAAGATTAGGTCAAAATCTATAAAGTAACTTCTAACGCATTCGAATTTGGTGATCTTCTACACGTAATCAGCTCTTGATTTGTGAAGAGAAATTGGAGATAACATCGAGGAGAGTCAAACGCAAGAAGAATCGCTCAAAAATATCGAATAATGAAGAAGTTACAGTCGCTTGAACTTGGTATCGCAAAAGGTCAGCTTTTGGGTTAATGGAGTCATTTTCAGTCGTCTGAACCATTGACTGAGCGAACTTTTGACACGAGGTTTGAAACTCGGCATGAACATCCTTGAGGAGGCATGAAGATCTATGAAGACCATTTGAAACCTTGAAGAATCAATTTTATTTGAGAAATGACAAACCCTGATCGTTGACTTACTACCTAGGAAGAGAATATGTCTGATCAAACTTCTGAGCCAAATTGAGTATTCGATAAGACCTAGGATAGTATCTTGAATAAAAAATGAGAGGGAAAATTTTAGGGTACAACAGCTGCCCCTGTTCAATCTTCTTAAACTTGAAAAGTGAGATCGGCGTGTTTGTCGTTCGTAGCTTGAAAGTGGAAGATGATTGAACACTAGAGTACCCAAAAATTTGCACTCGGTGTTGTATTGGTTGATTGTGTAGGGAATGGGCTTAAAGATTCCATTTGGAGAGATGACGGAAAGTTGTTGGAAATGGGCTTAAATATTCCATTTGGAGGTGATTGTTGACATAAATCAGACTAAGTCTAAGTTTGATTTCAACTAGGGAAATGTGAGATCGACCGTATCTGGTCGGGTCCAAGTCTTATAGGATTGTAAACTGTTGTCTGGAGATAAGGGAGAAGGAACCTGGATAGTAGGGTTTCTTCGAAAGGAAAGCCTAGGTAGTAGGGCTATTAGAAAGAACCTGGATAGTAGGGTTACCTCGAAATGAAAGCCCTGGATTTGAATGAGTATCAGGATGGCATCCGTATCTAGAGCATATCTGAACTGTATCTGAAAGCTGAATCTGAATGAGTATCAGGATGGCATCCGTATCTGGAGCGTATTAGAACTCTATCTGAAAGGTGAATCTGAATGAGTATCAGGATGGCATCCGTATCTGGAGCGTATCTGAATTGTATCTGAAAGCTGAATCGGAATGAGTATCAGGATGGCATTTGTATCTGGAGCGTATCTGAACTGTATCTGAAAGCTGAATCTGAATGAGTATCAGGATGGCATCCGTATCTGGAGCGTATCTGAAATGTATCTAAAAGCTGAATCTGAATGAGTATCAGGATGGAATCCGTATCTGGAGCGTATTTGAATTGTATCTGAAAGTTGAATCTGAATGAGTATTAGGATGGCATCTGTATGTGAAGCGTATCTAAATTGTATCTGAAAGCTGAATCTGAATGAGTATCAGGATGGCATCTGTATTTGGAGCGTATCTGAACTGTATCTGAAAGATGAATCTGAATGAGTATCAGGACGGCATCTGTATCTAGAGCATATTTGAACTGTATTTGAAAGCTGAATCTGAATGAGTATCAGGATGGCATTTGTATCTAGAGCGTATCTGAACTGTATCTGAAAGCTGAATCTAAATGAGTATCAGGATGGCATTCGTATCTGGAGTGTATCTAAACTGTATCTGAAAGTTGAATCTGAATGAGTATCAGGATGGCATCCGTATATGGAGCGTATCTTAACTGTATCTGAAAGCTGAATCTGAATGAGTATCAGGGTGGCATCCGTATCTGGAGCGTATCTGAAAGCTGAATCTGAATGAGTATCAAGATGGCATCCGTATCTGGAGCGTATTTGAACTGTATCTAAAAGCTGAATCTGAATCAGTATCAGGATGGCATCCATATCTGGAGCGTATCTGAACTGTATCTGAAAGTTCAGCTGGTCGTGTAGCCAATTATCCTCGGCCTATTTCAGGTATTAATCTCTGATTTGTTGATGATAGTCATTGATTAACCTTATCCTGCAAAGGGTAAAACGTTAGTTGTAGGCAATTTCATGATGTATGAAATGCATGGTACAATGAGATTGTGATATATGCATTTGTGTCATCGATGTTTATGATATATGGACGCGATTTATGCGTATGTGAGCTAATTTGTTGTAATGTTGTTGGATTGGGGAAAATAAATCCCTGACTGCTGCTAGGAATGTAGAGTGTAAGTCTTCATGTTGTGAAGTTGAAGTGTTAATGAGTTTCCACCTAGAGAAATAAACTATGTCGTGGAAGGGGAACATTGTGCATTATTTGTAGACCTGTTGGGAAATCCCAAGAAATTTGGCGACTTCTACCGGCGGGTGATAACTGGAAGTTTTGTTCCGCTGGGGATTAAACTGCACACTGCAGGGGTTTCTATGGAAATATATTAGAGAGATTTCCCTATTTCTTAAAGCCATTAGTGATTGTCTTTCTATTTTGTTCATTTGTAAATGGTAGTTATGTCAAATTCATATGTTCAAAAATAAATCATTGGACATTTTTGTAAAAAAACACAAGAGTAAAGAAAAAAAAGATAGTTTTTCACTGTCAAAGGGATATCTTTGTATTGACTCGAGTAAATTTTTTTTGTACAATGAGACAAACATTCTAGTAAGAGAATGCCGTCGCAAAAAGAATAAAAATTTGATACAGAGAGAAGATAGCTATGTGAAATAATCTCATGGAGTTCCCATTCTGCTATAGCCTTCATGTCTCTGAGCATCTTATTTATGTGTTGCCTTGTCTGAAGCTGATTGGATTTATCAGAATCGTTGAGTTTGCAGGTTGTCCGTAAGGTGATCCAACGGGACATAGTCATACGCTTTAATTCCCTAACTTTTGCCTGGACCGCCCTTTCGGGTTTTCAGTCCACCAGGATACCCTTTTTTACCCAAGCCGCCCTTTCGGGTTTTCAGCTTGCCGGGTGTACAGATTTTTTTGTTTTATCCCTAATTTTTTCCTGAACCTTTTTGGTTCGCTGGGATGCCCTTTATTTTTCCTAGGTGTGTCAACCTAGCGGGTCTCTTATGCATAGTATCTTTTTACTATGTCCACGTTCACAGGATGTGGCAGGTCGTCACCATCCATAGTGGTTAAAATCATGGCTCCTCCAGAGAATATGCTTTTGATTACAAATGGTCCTTCGTATGTAGGAGTCTATTTTCCCCTGGGATCACCTTGCGGCATTATGATGCACTTGATCACTAAATCCCCGACTTTATACACTTGGCGTCTGACCTTTTTGTTGAAAGCCTTGATCATCTGTTTTTGATACATTTGACCATGACAGATAGCAGTAAGCCTTTTCTCATCAATTAAGTTCAGTTGATCAAGTTGAGTCTGGATCCAATCGTCTTTGTTCAGACCTGCATCCTTCATGATTCTCAAAGAAGGGATATGGACCTCAATAGGCAAGACAACTTACATGTTGTATACCAGAGAGTAAGGTGTTGCCCCGATTGATGTGTGAGTCGTGGTACGATAACCATGGAGAGCGAATGGTAGCATCTCATGCCAGTCTTTGTATGTGACGGTCATTTTCTGTATGATCTTCTTGATGTTCTTATTTGCGGCTTCGACAGCACCATTCATCTTTGGCCGGTAAGGGGAAGAATTGTGATGCTGGATCTTGAATTGCTCGCACAGGGAGGTGATCATAGTATTATTTAGATTTATATCATTGTCTGTGATGATCCTCTCTGGGATACCATACCGAAAAATGAGATTCTGTTTAATAAACCGGGCTACAACATTCTTGGTAACGGAAGCGAAAGAGGTCGCCTCAACCCACTTTGTAAAATAGTCAATGGCCACCAAGATGAAGTGGTGTCCATTAGAGGCTATTTGCTTTATTTCCCAAATAATATCGATACCCCACATAGCAAAGGGCCAAGGAGCCGTCAAGACATTCAGAGGAACCGGAGGTATGTGCACCTTCTCAGCATAGATCTGACACTTATGACAAGTTCGAGAGTTTTGATAGCAATCTTCTTCCATGGTAGACCAGTAGTAACCTGCCCGTAGGATTTTCTTTGCCATTGTATGCCCACTGGAATGGGTGCCAAATGTGCCCTCATGTAGATCAGCCATGATCTTTTCTGCTTCAACCTTGTCTACGCACTGGAGTAATATAAAGTCGTGGTTGAGTTTGTAGAGAATTCCATTACTAAGGAAGAACTTAGTAGAGAATCTCCTTAAGAACTTCTTATCATTGACTGAAGCTCCTTCTGGATATTCTTGAGCCTCGAGATACCTCTTGACCTCGTAGAACCAAGGCTGGTCCACTACTTCTTCAGTATTGATCTCGTGACAGTGAGCTGGTTCATTCATCCTTTCAATGGTGGTCTGGGGAGCCTTTTTATCCCATTTAAGTTTAAACATGGATGACATTGTGGCTAGCGCATCCGCTAGTTGATTTTCTTCTCGCGGGAAATGCTCGAAGGTGCTCTTCTCAAAATATGGGATTAATGTCAACACATGTTCTTTGTAGGGAATGAGGATTGGGTGCTTAGTGTCCTATTCTCCTTTGATCTGGATGATGACCAAAGTTGAATCTCCAAATACATTTAAGGATTTGATCCCCAAATCTATGGCAGTTTTGAGACCAAAAATGCACGCTTCGTATTCTGCCATGTTGTTTGTACAATTGAAGTAGAGTCTTGCAGTAAAGGGAGTATGACATCCTTCTGGGGATATAAGTACAACACTAATACCATTGTCGAGTGCGTTGGATGCCCCATCAAAAACCAGGGTCCATCGGGATCCTTGTTTAGGTCTGTCATATGGTCTGAATTCTTCACAGTTGTTTGCCATCATGATGTCTTCATCTGGGAATTCGAACTTCATGGATTGGTATTCCTCCACATCTTGGTGAGCAAGGTGATCGGCTAGTACACTGCCCTTTAATTATTTTTGGGTAGTGTATTGGATGTCATATTCCGTCAGGATCATCTGCCATCTTACTATCCTCCCAGAGAGGGCAGGCTTCTCGAAGATGTATTTTATTGGATCCGTCTTGGATATCAATAAGGTAGTATGGGTCAGCATATACTGTCTTAGCCAGTGAGCAGCCCATTCCAGAGCGCAGCAAGTTTTCTCGAGCAGTGAATATATGGTTTCACAATCGGTAAACTTCTTGCTCAGGTGATAAATATCATGCTCTTTTCGGCCAGACTTATCATGCTGCCCCAGCACACACCCCATTGAATTTTCCAAAACAGTTAGATACATGATCAATGGTCTTCCCTCGACTGGTGGCATCAAAACAAGAGGCTCTTATAAGTATTCTTTGATCTTGTCGAAGGCAGTTTGGCACTCATCATTCCATTTGACTACTTGATCTTTCTTCAGTAATTTGAAGATTGGTTCACAAGTACCTGTCAGGTGAGAAATGAATCTGGAAATGTAGTTTAACCGTCCCAAGAATCCTCTGACTTCCTTCTCGGTATGAGGAGCAGGAATTTCTTGTATTACTTTCACCTTGGCAGGATCTACTTCAATACCCTTACCGCTGACGACAAAGCCTATGAGTTTACTAGACCTCACCCTAAATGTACATTATTTGGGTTCAACCTCAGCTTGTATTTCTTTAGCCTCTCAAATAATTTCTGCAAATGTCCAAGATGCTCTTCTTCTGTTTGAGATTTGGCTATCATATCGTCCACGTAAACCTCTATTTCGTGATGTATCATGTCGTGAAATAGAGCTACCATGGCACGCTGATAGGTTGCCCCAACGTTCTTCAACCCGAATGGCATAACCTTGTAACATAATATGCCCCATTGTGTGACAAAGGTTGTTTTCTCCATGTCCTCAGGAGCCATTTTGATTTGGTTGTAACCTGAGAAACCATCCATTAAGGAATACACTTTGTGTTGTACCGTGTTGTCAACTAGAATATCAATGTGGGGAAGTGGGAAATCATCCTTAGGGCTTGCCCTATTCAAATCTCTGTAGTCTATGCACATTCGTACCTTGCCGTCCTTTTTAGGCACGGGAACTTTTGGCAACCCATTATGGATAGGAGGTGACTTCAAGAATCCGGCGTTGAATTGTTTCATGACTTCAGTTTTAATCTTCTTTGACATGTCTGGTCTCATGCGACGGACTTTTTGTTTTCTGGAGGGCAGTCTTCTTTTGTTAGTAGAATGTACCACGATATATGCATCAAGTCTTGGCGTGTCTTCATACGACCAGGCAAAGACCTACACATAATCACGTAGCAATTGAATAAGGCGCTTCTTGACATTGGGTTCTAGGTTGGCACCCACCTTGACTTCTCTCTTGTCCTCTTTGGTACCTAGGTTAACTGTTTCCACTGGTTCTTCGTGGGGCTGTATGGTCCTCTCTTCTTGTTGTAGTAACTTGGTGAGTTCCCCTGGAACTTCACAATCTTCCTCACCATGGGATCCCGAATGGGTGTAGATCTGCATTTGAATGTGAGTGTGTGTAAGAGTATAGTTATCTTTGAAAGAAATGAAAATGTAAAAAGAAAAACAATGAGAACAAAGTTTGTATGCAAAAACATCCATGATTCATTGATGTCATATGAAAATGAGATAATAACCCTTACAAATGGACCATTGTGCCTTGGGTAAGACACAAGGTTTTAAGAGTCTGAATTGTTTTAATATTACAGGTCCGACAAAATTTAAAGACAAATTATTGTTGGATAAATGTGTTCGGGACAAAATCTCTAGCTTCCTAGTTGCTGAGCCCTCCATTGACATTTTGGAAAATCCAATCCTCCAGGTTATAGCTCTCTTCATCATCCTCCACTGTGTTGACTTCGCGGTTGCTGATCTTCAAGGGTGGTCCTTCGGCACGAGCACAGCGTACATCTTTCTGGGCTCCTGAAGTGAAACCCAAACCAAATTTGTCAGATTTGTATGGGATATCTGGGAGTTGGCCCCAAATAGTGCACCCACCTTCTTCTATCACTTACCTGGCATGTTTCAAAGATGACATCTTGAGCGAAGTCCTTGTAATCTTTGGGACTTGAGAAACAGCCTTGGTTACTGTCACAGTTTGCGGGACTTCTTCGAAGTGCTGGAATGGAGTTTCAATAAATTCACCATCTAATTCCACATATCTGAAGGAATTTAGATGACTGGCCATATACTCTTCTTCTCCATAAACAGTGACGATCTTCCCCTGAATTGGATATTTTAGCATTTGATGCAACGTAGAGGTAACAACACCAGCATTGTGAATCCACGGTTGGCTTAATAAGCAGGAATATGAAGGGCGAATATCCATTACATAGAAAGTTGAATCAAATGTTTGGGTTCCAACTTTTATAGGGATGTCCACTTCCCCATGCACCATCCTTTTTGAGTCGTCGAAGGCCCTCACTACTATGTTACTAGGTTTCAAGGTTAATCCTTCACAGTCAAGCCTATCAAGAGCCTTTTTAGGTAACACATTCAGAGATGAGCCGGTATCAACCAATACATGAGCCAAAGTCGTGCCCCTGCATTTGACTGAGACATGCAATGCCTCGTTATGCTTCCTCCCCCTTGGAGTAAAATCAGCATCTGAAAACCTAAACCATTATCTGCGGTCAAGCTGGCTATGCAGTCTTAGGACTGATCGGCAGATGTTTCTTGTGGTACATGGGCAATTTTAAGGAATTTTACTAAGGCCTTTGCATGAGCCTCGGAACATAACAATAAAGCCAACATGGAAATTTTTGATGGATTTTGCCCCAGTTGTTCGACTATGTTGTAGTCTCTTCTTTTTATAATCTTTAGAATTTCCTCCATCTCTTTTTGGGAGGTCTCAGGGATAGCTATTGATTGTGCCTTCGTCCAGACAGGCTTAACTATAATACCTTTGCCTTGAGTCTCGGTTGACTCGGCAGTAGGAATGTCAGTAGGGGTGATAACAGGGACTGCAACAGTTTTGTCAACAGGAGTATTAGCAGAGATGATTGCAGGACTGGGAATAGCCTTTGGAGGAGCAACAACAACATGAATGATTACGGGTCCAGAAATAGATTTTTGAGGAGCAATTTCTGGAGAGAATACCCTTCCACTTTGAGTAATCTTTCTAGTCCCTGCGATGTTACTGATATCGGAGTCAACTTTCTCAGAACTTGAACTTTCAGCAGCTGGCCAATCTTGCTTGATACCGTGATAGTATACATCACCTCCATAATTCCATGGGACGGTTTTGTCTAACGAATATGGGATTGGTCCATGCATTGTAATTATCAACGAAGCTACTTTGGGAACTAATGTAATTCTAACGGGTCTTTTGGTGGAGACCCTGGAAGAATTGGCGGAAATGGTCACGATGGAAACATCATTATAAGAAACAGTTGGAATAGAAGTCTTTTCGAACAAAATCTCCTTGTCATCTATTATGCATTGAACGCTTGCTTTTAACAAATGACAGTTGGTTGGTGAGGACAAACAGAAATGACAGCTTTCATCACAGCCTGGGAATACACTGGAATTCAACAAGTTCTTTTTTATAGTCAAGAGTGGGGTCACAAGTTCATCAACCAAAGTAACAAACATATCTTCCTCAACGGCATTGACATCATGGTCGTGCTTGGGCATATGGGCAGTAATAACATTGGGAAATTCTGGCACATCAAATTAAATCTCTTTGGCTTCAAGAAGGTCTTGTACCTTGTTCTTCAGAGCCCAATAGTTGTTAGTGTCATGGTCGGGACTCTCAGAATGGTATGCACAGTGGGCATTAGGATGATAGTGAGGAGAGGTTGTGTTAGGGTTATTTGGAGCTTCTTTCAAAGTCACTAGATTAGATCTTAACAAATGTGGCAATACTTGAGATAACATCATATTAATTCGAGTGAACTATCTGACTGGTCTTTGCGTTCTTGGCTAGTTGCTTCTTGGCTGAGAAGGTGCGGGTTTAGGAATCATGACAGCTCTCGCCATTGGACGGCGTTCAATCCTATCTTAATTTCTCTGAGGATATATAGCAACAACTTCTTTTTTCCAATAAATGGTTTTCTTATAGCAGCAGAGGATGCATCTTTTTTAATCTTCCCATTCTTTATCACGGGTTCCACCCTTTCTCCAGTCAATATCAATTCGGTAAAACCTGCCAAGGAACTCCCAATTAAGTGATTAAAGAAAGGACCAGACAAGGTGCCCAAAAACATGTCTACTAACTCTCTTTCAGATAGGGGAGGCTGGACTCTTCCTGCTAAGTACCTCCACTTTTGCGCGTAGTCTTTGAAGCCTTCACTTGACACCATGGCCATACTCTGGAGTTGAGTACGGGTGGGAGCCAGGTCTGCATTGTATTGGTATTGTTTGTAAAAGGCAGCGGCAAGATCTTCCCAATTATGAACATTTGCTATTTCTAGCTGATAAAACCAATCAAGTTGAGTTTCGGACAGGCTGTCTTGAAAGAAGTGTACCCACAAATCCTTGTCAGGAGATGCATTTTGGGACATGAAACTCCATCATATTTGGCGAACACCGGTGCCTTGAATTTTGGAGGAATGATAATCCCAAACACCAAACCTAACTCCTCAAAGTCTAGTCCAGGCACTTTTTTAATTTCCATTGCACTTAACCGTTCTTCCAGATGCTTATACTAGTCGTCGGCCGGAGGATATTGTTCTTCAGAATAATCTTCTTCTTCCTCTTCTTCTTCTGAATCTGGCTGGGCAACTGCCTCCTTGCCTTTCCCATCTTGATTGTCTTTCTCACCAGATGGCGTTGCAAAGTATATGGTCCTTCTTGCTTGTCCTTGGAACCTTCTTCACATATTCAGAACTCCGGTTATTTTCTTTGTTTTCTTCTTTTTCTTTTCAACCAGCAAGGTCTTCAACTCTTCTTGTCCTTTGGCTAGAGTTAAGAACATCTGTTGAAACTGAGCATTTTGTGCTTGGAGGTCCTTCACCATCTACTCGAGATCCATCTTACTGAAATAAACCGTAGAAAGATGAGGAGACTTGTTGCAAGAAACCTGCTTATGTTATGATGAATGGTAAATGCATATGCAGTGATTTCAAGGAACTTAGGGATTCAAATTCATTTTTAGACAAAAAGGAAACACACGTTATATTAATAATTTAAAGCTTGAGTACATCAATGCCTCCTTAGGCTTACACAGGAATACAAAAACTCTAAGATAAAAAATTTGTACGCATCCTTTTTGGTGCGATGTAGGCATTCAGGCTCCGCTCCTCATGAAGTTGCTTAGTGAGTTCTAAAACCTTTTTCTCTCTAGCTTAGAATTGGGCCTTGAAATTATCTCGCTCCCCCTTGAGCTGTATCCAATCTCTTTGTAAGTCTTCAAGAGAGGTGGGCATGTCAGGATGCAGGGTGGTGTATGGAACATCTCCTTCCACAACAGGCTCTATGATTACCAGGAGAATGGAGGTATAAGGCATCATAAGACTTTGAGCGCGAGCTCGTACCCATTTGAGGTAAGGCTCAAGAGGGATGGAATTATTGTGCCCCAATGTCTTGCTATCTACCTTGTTCAACATCCTCCAAGCTCAGATAAACCTCTGGCGATGACCTTGATTATCATTTTCGTAGTTGAATACTAACCCTTGAATCAACATCTCATGTGGACCATCCCTTCGGGCATAACTAAATTTTCTTAAGTCTAAGTAGGGCTTGTAGGTGATACCTCCCTTAATGCCAAATAAGGAGACATTAGGGAACTCTCCATAACAGTTGACGATGATAACATTCTCTATAGATTGGGAACACCAATGGATGTCTGAATGTTTGAGCGTCATCAACCTTTGTGACCACCTTGAACCTTGCTCGTTCTTCAATACATATTGGGGAAGATGCGAAATAAACCATATTGCTAAAAGGGGATACAACACATAAGGATACTTCTTTTCCTCATAGTGCGAGTGTGAAAAGAATGTAGGATGTCCCCTAGCAAAGTAGGCACCGGGTTACGAGACATGAAGATTTTGACGGTGTTCACATCTTTGAGTTGGTCAAGATTTGGAAACAAAACCATCCCATAGATGAGGAGAGGCACAATTTCCTCAAAATCTTGCAAATCCAAAGAATTCCAGCAGTTTTAGGCTTTCTCAAACAAGAACTTTGCTAGAAAACCCTTGACACCACTCCTTGTTTCCCAATTAGTTGTGATATCAGATGGTTTCAAGTGTAGAGCTTGAGCAATCTCTTATGGCCTTGGATCTCTTTCCGTACCGTTGAAAGGTAGTTGATTGAGAATGGGAATCCTCAAGAGTTGGGAGAATTCTTCCAAAGTTGGCACAAGTTGATAATCGGGAAATGTGAAGCAATGGTGTAAAGGATCAAAGAACTGAAAGAGCACCTTCATCGTGTCTTCATCAGTGTTAGAGGTGACAAAGTTTAGTAGGAGACCATGTCTTTCGATGAATGGATAATTTTCAGGAATCTTTAATGTTAACTCCTTAAGTTGTGGAGGGATCCTTACAAGATTGACTTGAATGGTTTTCCTGGCGATAGAATCCATGTCCTACAAAACAGAAACAGAGATAAATCCCAGAACTCCTTTAAATGGTTAGTGAGTATGAGTATGATGTTATGATGTTCATGATGTTATGTACAATTAAATATATACAAACAAAGCAAACAAGTCCTTAGGTTTAGGCTTGCATGGAGTCTCATAGGTAAGTACCCTCTTGAAGTTTAGTTGGCTTAAAACCTGCCCTAGCAATAGTAACCGGGTTCTAAGGAGCTCAATATCACTGGTTTGTTCCCTTGGTCATTGTTTTAGCACAAGCCTCTTTAATGGCGACCGAAATATCCTAAAAAATCAAACCTCAATAAGTGTAGTATCGAGTATCTACCAACTTTGGACTGCACCAAAGCCGGTCATCTCACTACGTCCTAATGGCCAAGTTGGTCAAGTAAAGGTTCTAAAAGTTCATTAGTGCTTCATGACATCACTCAGTGGCCCCATATTCTCCTTGACTACTAAAGGGCTACCGGTACCCACAAATATGTCGCACTAACGTACCTATTGCTTAGACCGTGTCGGTATACCCCACACAGTTTCCACAATGTATTGCTACTTACCTATAAGGTATCCTAAATCCGGGTAGAGGATTCAAACCCAAACAAAGAACCATAATTTAAATCATACAAGTCAAACAACGAAAGCAAGTAAATATGATCTAGCCCTAAGGTAACCCCACTTTAAGAATTTTCCCAGCAGAGTCGCCAGTTCTGTGATACGGTGGGAGAACTGACTTGGGTGTTTGTGTTTGATCTCAATTGTACGGTTAGCAAGAGTCGCTACTGACTTTTCTTTTATCCAAAAGGAAAGGTAAAAAAGCACAGGAAAGACCTTTTGAGATGTTTTCTTGAGTTTGGGGGGTAGATTATGAAAGGGGAAGGTGTTAGCACCCCTTTCATCCATGGTTTTCCATGGGCTCTTAGTTACTTGCTAGATCACTTGCTTTTATTTTGAATGTGCTTGTGGTTTGGGTTTTGAAAGTATTTTGAAAATGTCTTTATAATGGTTCTCGTCTCTATAAGAATGCGTACAAAGTGTTGTTTCGAAAAATAGTTCAAAGATATGTTCGTGGAGTGTGTTTTTTGAAAGTGTTCTTGGAAAGATGTTTTTGCAATGGTTCTCGTCTCTATAAGAACGTATAGAAAAATCTTTTGTTTTTTGGAAAAAAGGTTTTAATTTGAAAGTGTTGGTGTAAAAATGTTTTTGTCGTGAGCAAGCGAGCAACTAAGAGTGAATCTACCTACTCGAAAGGTCTTAAATGTTCTTTTACTCCTTTAGATGTTGCTATCTTACCATTGATTTGGTAAGAAGCGCCATCGTTGGATGTGAAGGGACAGGCGCGGGACGTTTGTATAGTCATAGAAGGCAACTTATGAGATGCTTTAGCAATTTTTCGTAAGGGACTAGATCGTTTTACCGTGGGCAACATCGAGGGACATCAAGGGACTACGATCTTTTTTATCGAAGGGTCTTTGCTAAAGCATCCCATATTCGAGGGACATGACTGTATTTTTTTCGAAGGCAACAAGCGAGGTTAACCCTAGAGGTGTACGTGTGAAAAAGTGTGTTCGTTTCAAGTTATTTTGTCTTTGAAATTAGGATATCTAGCGATTGATTTCGAATCTTGCCATGCACGCCTAATTACTATATAATATAAGGAAAACAGTAAACTGAGGGAATTGAAATTCTACGCTATTACATAGCTTTTGGGAATAGGGGTACAATTATACAAATGGGGATGGATCAACGTAATTAAATGTTCAAATAGGCAAACAATACAACCAAATCAAATTGAGAATTTAATCGAAATTGCAACTGTTTATGAAATAAAATTAATTGACAAAGTATGAAATTCTAAGTATTTTGTTTGAAAAGTTTGAAAAAAATAAAAATAGAAAAAATCTATTTCTATTAATTAGCTAAAGAAATTAAATCGAATGCATGTATTTTATCTTTTAGGGTTTTTATTATTAAGAAGTTAAGTAAATAAATTAAGACTAAAATACAAAAATGAATTAGTAAAAATATTTTACAAAATTTTTCCTAACTTAAATTTAGAACTAAGCTAATTGAGAAAATTATCTAACAAAATTTCAATGAGTTATTTAAATTAGTAAAACAACTAGAATCAAACCAAATATTAAAATAAAACAACAAAAAAAGGAAGGGTTGTGTCAAACTGAAATGGGGTGATGCTGTTTTTGAAAGTATGGGCTTTGGAGGTTAAAGCCCAAGGAGTTTTTTTTGTTTCAACAAAAAAGAAAATGAAGCAATAAAACGAAAATAGGTCCCAACATGGGTTGAACCCGGGTTCCCTTAGTCATTGCAAACAATGCTTTGCCAACTAAGCTAACCTGCTTATTTGTTATTATTATTAACCTAATAATACAAACGGAAAAAAGATTATGGATTGGGTGATTGGGCCAAGAAGCCCAATGGGGGGGTTGAGCCAGTTCAAAAATGGACAAGGAAAGGTTGAGAAACCCTAAAACAACAATAAGGAGGCGCGGCTGGGAATAGGTTATTGTATCAACAAAACTTGATTGAATGCTAGTTAACAACAATTAAACACATTTCAACCCTCTGAACCAAAGCAAACAACCTCTGTTCCTTTCCATTCTGAATCGTTATCTTCCATAAATATCTCAATCGCGCTCGTCCCTCTACTTGCTTCTCCCCGTCACCTTCTTATTCTCACGATGGGATTTCTCTCTTCTCTGCTCACTCTCACGTCAACTTCCAACAAATCCTCATGATCTCTCTCTCGTAATACCCTTGACCGATCAATAACAGCAACCCGCTCTTTCTATTTTTACACTTAGAAATCTTACGAATCCAGAATTGATTTACGCATGCAAGATGAAGAACTGGAAATGAAATGCTAAAGGAAATGAAAGCTTACAGATTGAAGTAGCTCTGATGGTGTTCCAACTATGACTTCGTTGAAGATACGTCTGTGATGCTTCAGGTAATTTGCACTGCTTCTTCCTTCTGTCTTCTCCGTGTTTTTTGTTGATTGTGGAGAGAGAGAGTATGTTAGAAGTTGGATGGATAAAGGTTGGGTTTGTATGATGGAGATGGTTGTTTGTTGGAACTTGCTGGTTTACAAGCAGAAGGGGTTATCACAGAAGAAAACAGAATTGTTTTCTTTATCGCATGAACATAGAAGAACAACGGTGATGGTGAGTAGAGATAAGTAAGTGTGTTTTCCGAATATGTTTTTTGTTATCTGATAGTTAGCTTGCAGGTTGTGTTATATCAGATTCAGTTTTGAGGTTTGGCTTTTTTGCTGTGGTTTTAGTTTGTATGATGTGTTGTATCAGGTTCAGATTTGAAGTTTGGCTTTTTCTGCTGTGGTTTGTAGCTTGTATGTTGTGTTGTATCAGGTTCAGGTTTGAAGTTTGGCTTTGTTGCTGTGGTTTGTTGTATCAATTTAGATCTCTCCTTTTGTTGGTTTTTCTGGTTTGTGTTATATTGTTTTTTTTTGCTGGCTAACTCCTCTCTCCCTGTGCAATGAAACAATGGCCTTATTATATTGGAATAAGGGTGAATAGTGGGGGGAAATTTGTTGAGTCTTGAACTGTTTTGGAATGCTGACTTGCGGCCTTTTGAGTGCAGTTTTCATATTGCTATTTGTGTGCAAATGCTGGGCTACAGGTTTTTGGACTGTTGTATAGCAGCCTGTGGACTCTTGAACTTGGACTATTAGGACAGAAAATGCAGTAGGTTGTGGACAGGCTTATGCTGATTTGGGGACTGCTATTGCTAGGTGACATCCTTCCAAGCCTATTCCTTTTTCTCTTTATCTTTCAATGAAAATATAAAGCTACTATGCTTTTCTTTCTATGAAAAATTCTGAAGGGTTTGTATAATTTCAGGAAAATGGTGATAACTTGTTTGTTGAGCTAAGCAAGCTAGCTACGCTTTGCCTTGTTTTGTTTGTTTTCATTGCTTGCTATATTTATTGCAGGTTTGTTGACTTGTGCTTGGCAGCTTGCTTATTGTTGTGTTGCTGCTGCTTTGTAGCCTTGGACTTGCTGCTATATTTGCTACATGTTTTAGACAGCCTTGCCTTGGTCTGTTGTTCTTGGCAGCTTTGACCTATTTGCATATCTTGTTGTATGTTTGCTATATTTGTTGCATGTTGTGCTGCTTGTATAGCAGCCTGCTGTTTGGCAGCCTTGCCCTGTTTCTATGCTTGCTTTGTTTGCTGGTTTTGCAGCATGTTCTTGCTGCTATATTTACAGCAGCCTGCCTTTGTTTTGTTTGCTTGCATATTTGCTTTTCTTTCTTGTGAACCAAGGTCCAACCTTGTGATTTTCCAGAATGGGAGGAGATAGATTATGATAAAACAAAACAACTTAAAATTTGATTCCTATATACAAACCCTAGTGATGAAATTCTTTTTTCTTTTCTTTACATATCATCTTGCTTGAATTGCTAATTTTCTCCTCTTTGTTTCATGAACATTAGGCGTGGATGGCAAACGAGGATTGCTTGAAGATGAAGCAATGGAGACTTGAAGAAAAAAAATTAATTTTCTCTCTTTGTAGTCAAAACACACATTGTAATTCTTTGTAAACAAAGCCAAAAAATGTGTAATCTTATTTCATTTGTGATGTAATGAACACCAGACCTCGAATAAATTTGTAAATGATGAAATTTGTCGTACCAAACGTGAATTTATTTAAACTTTGCAATTCTCAATTGAATGCTTTGAATAAAACATATTGGTTTGGTAACTTGAACTTCAAGCAATCACAAAATGATCAAATAAACCAATGCGCCTTGTACTCCAATCAAATTTCTAAACAAAATAAATGTTTAAGAATTAAATTCTAACTTGGTTAACTCAAACCCAAAGCCATGGTCATCTAAATGACAGTCTTAATCTTCAACTCTTGTCCAAACCAAATTTGTGATCAAAATGAACTTGTGCACCGTACTCGATTAAAATGGAACTTTATTGCCAAACAATCATGCTTTGAGAACAATCATCAACCTTATAGAATTAACAAATTTCAAAAACAATGGTGATTAAGAACACTTGAAATCAAACAAATGACTTGCGACGATTCGATAATTTTCAAAGTCTTCCCAACATAATTTCTTTCAATCTTTGAAGATAAACTCGTGTGCAACATCACTTATGACCATATGCAAAAATAATCGTCTCAAGATCTCGTAATTTGAGGAAATCGCAATTCTTAGGCGACAGTCATTTAAGATTAGGTCAAAATCTATGAAGTGACTTCTAACGCATTCGAATTTGGTGATCTTCTACACGTAATCAGCTCTTGATTTATGAAGAGAAATTGGAGATAACATCGAGGAGAGTCAAACGCAAGAAGAACCGCTCAAAAATATCGAATAATGAAGAAGTTACAGTCGCTTGAACTTAATCTCGCAAAAGGTCAACTTTTGGGTTAATAGAGTCATTTTCAGTCGTCTGAACCATTGACTGAGCAAACTTGTGACGCGAAGTTCGAAACTCGGCATGAACATCCTTGAGGAGACATGAAGATCTACGAAGACCATTTGAAACCTTGAAGAATCAATTTTCTTTGAGAAACGCCAAACCCTAATCATTGACTTACTGCCTAGGAAGAGAATCTATCTGATCAAACTTCTGAGCCAAATTGAGTATTCGAGAAGACCTAGGATAGTATCTTGTATAAAAAATCAGAGGGTAAATTTTGGGGTACAACACTCAACATCTTTCCTTAGGGACTAAGATCATTTTGAAAAGGCAACATAGATAGCGTCATCGAGGGACTATGATCTTGTATTTTTGCTTGTTTTTTCTAAGATACCTCACCTGCATAACATGGCCATTTTTGTAAGGCAACCAAGTGGATTTTACCATAGGGGTGCTTGTGTGCAAGTGTATTGATTTTTCATGCTTGATTTGTCTTTGATTAGGGTTTTCTAATTGATTGGTTTTAGTCTTTTCATACAAAACCCTAATTACTAGCATTTGTATATAAAGCGATAAATTACGGAATTTAAAATTACTACGCTATTACATCATTTAGGGGAGGGGGTATACAAATTACAAATGGGGAATATTGCAAGAATTTAAATCTAAATAAATATTACAACCATATTGAAATTGGAATAAATGTACAAAAATAAAGATAAGAATGCAAGAGTGCAAATGTAAAGAAATATGATTTTTGTTTGTGTTTTTATGAAAAGGGTTTTATTTACCTAATTAAAAAAATTATTAATTAAAAATTAAATAAAATTAACTTAAACTATTTAAGAAAAGAAATTAATTTGAAAAGGATTTTTTAGGCTTTTTTATGAAAGGTTTTAAATTAATGAAAATAAAATGAAGATTAATTAATTAACCTAAGTTCTAAATTAATTTTAACTAAAAAATAAAATAATATATTAATTTATCCTAGGTCTAAGAATTTATTTAAGGAGAAAAGAAATTAATTTGTCTTTAAGAAAATATTTTTTAGTCTTTTGTTTTATGGAAAATAAAATACATGAGTATAAAAAATAAATAAAAATAAATTTTGATTTTTTATGATTTTATGAAAATAATAATAATAATAATAATAATAATAATATTAATATTAATAATAATAATAATAATAATGGAGAAAAAATAAATAAAAATAAATATATAAAGAAAAAGTCAGGGGGGTTAATCAGTAAGGCAAGGAGTATTATGAGGAAAAAAACTAGGCCCATATGAAGAGCCCAAATGCTGCCAAAAAACACAAAAGAATTAGAAATTTGTAAAAAAATAGCAAAAGGTCACGCTGGAGCTTGAACCCGGGACCTAAGGGTGAACAGGCGCGCGCTTTACCACTAGGGTGGCTATACATCCGTTGATATAAGTAAAACAATAAATATATGATACAAAACGCGCCCTGATTACACTTCATCTTAAACCTCCAACCAAAGGACCTGTATCTTCTTCATCTCTCAACAAAAATGAAAAGTTCAAACATGAAAGTTGTGGCTTTTCTTCTCACGAATCTAACCATATAAATAACTTAAGCTAACAGTCAAAGATGAATGAGAATTTTTCTGGCCCTATTTTAAAACCTAAAAATTTTAGAAAACTTCAACTCTAAAATTCTCTAAGCTCAGGCCATATAAATGCAAACGATTGATATGTACATCTTCGTGGCAATGGTATCTACATTTTATCTTCACAAATCAAGATCTAACAATGCCTAAATATGAAGATAGAAGTTCATAAAATTCACCTTGCAGCTGGAGACCGTGTTTTGAGTTAGAGTTGTTTTCAAAGTGTTTTGATGATTGGGTTAGCTTCCTTGAACCTCCAGGAAGCTATTACAAAGCTTACTTTATACTGAGAGTTCTTGAATCAAGCTGAAGAAGTCAATGTGCAATGCCCTGTTTTTGAAAATGGAGGATGGTGAAAATGGTATTACAGTTTGAAAATAGGGGTTGGGATAACTTTTATATGTGTATTAGAAGCTTTGTGGATGGTTTAGCCAAGAAACGCACGAGGAGATTTGGAGATTGGGTTCAAATGTCAGAAATGACAAGTTTTTGTGCTTGTATGGCAATTTCTGGTTTTGGAGAGTTTGAGGGCTTGTTCAATCGTATGTTAGCTTGCAATACACTTGTATGGTTATATGAAAAATATTAGAGGACTTGAGGAGGTCAGAAAAGCAAGATATAGACTTATGGCTATGTTACTTGATTTTGAAGAAAAGTGACAATATGGTTCCAAGATGAAGTACAAGCATAGCCTGAGTTTATAGGAGGCTCTAGACATGTTGCTTTTGCCTTTGACATTGCTTGTGATCAGAAGGAACAAGTGCAAAGCTCTATTCATTGACTTTGTGATTAAAGCTTCTTTACAAGAATGGAATGGTTACTTTGTGCCATAAATGGAAAATTTGCTTGGATAAAGCTTGAATCAAGTGGACAATAGCTCAAAAGCAAGTGTAATATTCTGATTATGGAGAGATCTTGAGGTTTAGAGGCCTGCAAAGCAATATTGTGAAGCATAGGTTTGAAATTGAATTCTTGTTCATCACAAAATGACTTGTATTTCAAGTGTGAAAACCCTAACTTCATCTCTTCGATTCTCCCTACTCAAGAATGATCTCAAGGAGTTCTTGGAGATTTTGGAAATATTGCAATGTTCTCTATAACCCCTCTTTAAATCACTTTTGAAAATTCCCCTTGGAACTATATGAAAAAGTTCCATGAAGTTAGGTCAAAATCCTAACCAAAAACTAGGGCAAAATTTCACTAAGTGTCCAATTTCAAGACCATGACTTTATGAATTAATAACTTGAGATACAAGCATTTTTAGGAGAAGTTGTGTAAAGCAATGTTTCAGGTATCATGGAGATCTACAAATTTCATGTTGAAAGTTTCTTCTGAATCCTCTTGCATCATGGTGAAAAATTGGCTCAAAGTTATGAAAAAAATATGAAGTTTTAAACACTTAGAAAAATTTCTAAGTTAGAAAACTTTGACTTTTCAAAATGAAATCTTGACTTTTTGATTTATTGATGAACAAGTTTCATATTTTGACATGTTTTGATGAATTTTGATCTTTGACATTGAATTTTGACCAAAAAGTCAAAGTTTGACTTTTCAGTGTACAGTTGACTTTTGATCAGTTGACTGAAAATTCATTGTCAATCCAATTGATCTTGAGCTATGTTTTAGGTCATGCCATTAGGTCAAAAAGATGCAATTGAACTCTTGAAACCATGTTTCAAACCAATTGACCATTTGCTAGGTCAAAAATCAAAAATTGCCCTTTCTTAGTCAAAACCCTAATTTTGACCATTTTGCCCTTTTGATGATCTGATCAAATTTCCTGAGGAATTATGCTCCAAACTTGATCAAATGATACATATGAGTTTATAATGTGGATATGGATCAAAAATTATGAAGTTTTATTGTAAATTGGCCATAGTTGACTTTTTCCCCAATACAGCTGATTTTTAGGTCAACTGCTCAATTGACTAAGCAAAAGTGTGATCCAAGGCTTGAAAATTGACATGAGTAATATTGGGGGTCCATAATGATCCATGAAAGTCATATGAAGCATTGAAAGTTCAATTATCCTTGTGCAATTTCAAACCCTAATTTTGGTCATCAGTGCTTGAGGAGGTGTCTTGAGCTGATCAACCCTAGTGCAGTCTTGAACCAAGAGAGATCTTTGTGAGAAAATATTTGATAAATGAGAGGGAAAATTTTGGGGTACAACAGCTGCCCCTGTTCAATCTTCTTAAACCTGAAGAGTTAGATTGGCGGATCCGTCATTCGTGACTTGAAGGTGAAAGATGATTGAACACTAGAGTGCCCAGAAATTTGCACTCAAAGATGGATTGTGAATGGGCTTATAGATTCCATTTGGAGAAAAGATGGTAAACACTGGAAGAAGTATCATCACAAATCTCTTGTTGATTTATACTAAAACTTGATGTTTTACCTATAAGAAAAAGAGTTAGTGAAAATGCAGATGCATGTATGATGTTCAACAGATGTGGTATTATGTTAAATGCATATGGTATATATATGCTATGATGTATGAATGTGAGATGTATGTTTTTGTCTGGGAAAATAAATCCCTGACTGCTGTTGAGAAAATTCTGGGGAGTTGAATCCCTGATTTCCGTTGGGGATGAAGAATATGCATATCTTCAAACTTTGTTGAAAGGATGCTTTCACTGGAGAATATCTCTTGAATGTCAGTTATTATCTGGTCGGATCCAGGCTTCACAATTTGTTGAGGATGAAGTAGTTAACTTCTATCTAGTCGGATCCAGGCTTCACGGCAACTTACTGGGGGAAGAGACGAATTAACTGTTATCTGGTCGGATCCAGGCTTTGCAGAAAATTTTCTTGAAATTGAATAGTTATCTGGTCGGATCCAGGCTTCACAACAACTTGCGGGGGATATGGAAGTTAACTGTTATCTGGTCGGATCCAGGCTTCGCAGTAACTTGAAGTGGTAACTACTATCTGGCCGGGTCCAGGTTTCATGGTTTTGGAAAGTTGTACTATTATTTGGTCGAGTTCAGGCTTCATAGTGTCACTCTCGGGATCATAGTTAATTGTTATCTGGTCGGGCTCTAGGCTTTACAATAAACTATTTGAAAAACTGTTATCTGGTCGGGTTCAAGCTTAGCAGATTTCTGAGGTTGATGAGGTGAATTGTTATCTGATCAGGTCCAAGCTTCACAATAAACTGTTTGGGGATTTAGTTGTTATCTGGTCAGTTTCCAGGTTTCACAATGAACCCCTGAGGGTAATTGCTATCTGGTCGGATCCAGGCTTCATAACAACTTGCTTGAAAAGATGAAATTGAAAACTGATATTTGGTCGGATCTAGGTTTCGCAGTTATTTGTTGGGGAAGAGGAAAATTCTATTGGGCAAAAGAAGTTAAACCTTGGTCTGGTTGAGTCCAGGTTCTTTTATATCTTTGAAGAGTTAAACTATTATCTAGTCAGGTCCAGGTTTCACAGTATCTTGAAAATGAGATCAACTATTATCTGGTCGGGTCCAGGTTTCAGATACTCAAACTATTATTTGGTCGGGTCCAGGTTTCAACAATTTGAAGAAGTCAAATTATTATCTGGTCGGGTCCAGGTTTCAGTAATAACTTGAAATTTCGCTAATATTTGGTCGGGTCCAGGTTTCATAGTATCTTTTTGGAAATAGTAAAGGCTTTGCTGATGGATTTACTGGGGATCAGGGGTTCTGGCCCTATGATTTGCAATATCCTGAAAGGAAAATTCATTCTGGAGAATGTAGACTCAGTCAGGTAGGACAGACTCAACTTGCGAAAGATACACTCAACTGGGGAGGATAGACTCCGTTTAGGGATAACAGCCTTGGTTTGGGAAGATATACTCAGCTGGGGAAGACATGCTCAGCTGGGGAACTTCATGGTGTCTTGATTGTTTTATGTTGAGGAAATTTGAACGGGGCTAGGGAGTTTTGTGGTTCCTCCATTATTGTTTGGAAAATAAAACCTGTTGGGGAAAGGTTTATTGCAGCCTTCCTTGTAGGGATAATGATAATGAGATAACTCTGTAGGGATATTTCATATACATTAAAGAGATGCTTGTTGCTGCTTAGCAGGACACATGTGCCAAATAGTTTTACTTATGTTCATATGCATTTGTTCATTCAATTTTAGTCATTGGACAAATTTGCATTCAAAATAAAGACAGAAATTTTGCACTTCAAAGTATATTTGTATTGATATTTTGCCCATGAATAGGCGTTTTTTTGTACAGAGAGACGGAGATCCTAGTAAGAGGAAATCGTCGAAAAGAAAACAAAATTGAGAATGAAAACAAATATCCATGTGAAATGATCTGATTGCCTTCAAACTCTACTATTGCCCCAATGTCTTCGAATGTCCCTTGTCGTTGATAGAAGTTGATTGGATTGATCTTGGACCGTTTGAACTTAGACCTTGGTGATAAAATTGACTGTGTTGATTCCACGGGACATAGTCATATGCTTTTAATCTTTAACTTTTGCCTGGACCGCCCTTTCGGGTTTTCAGCCCACCAGGATACCCTTTTTTGCCCAAGTCGCCCTTTCGGGTTTTCAACTTGCCGGGTGTACAATCTTTTGCATATATCCCTAATTTTTGCCTAAACCTTTTGGTTTTCCTGGATGCCCTTATTTTGCTTAGGTGTGTCAACCTAACGGGTCTCTTACGCATAGTATTTTTTAACTATGTTCGCGTTTATGGGATGTGAGAAGTCTTCAGCATCCATGGTAGTCAGCATCATGGCACCGCTAGAGAAAACTCTCTTGACAAAAAATGGCCCTTCATAGGTGGGAGTCCATTTTCCTCTGGGGTCGCCTTGTGGTAAAATGATGTGTTTTATCACCAAGTCACCAACTTGATATACTCGAGGCTTGACCTTTTTGTTGAAAGCCTTGATCATCCGTTTTTGGTACGTCTAACCATGGAAAACAACAGCTAATCATTTTTCATCGATCAAGTTCAGCTGATCCAATCCGTTTGAATCCACTCATCTTCGCCTAGGCCTGCCTCATTCATAATTCTCAGCGAGGGAATCTGAACTTCCACTGGCAAAACAGCTTCCATGCCATAGAATAGAGAAAAGGGAGTTGCCCCAGTTGATGTTCTAGCTGAAGTACGGTATCCATGTAGAGCAAATGGAAACATCTCATGCCAATCCTTATAGGTTACTACCATTTTCTGCATAATCTTCTTGATATTTTTGTTGGCCGCTTCGACTGTTCCATTCATTTTCGGTCTATACGGAGAAGAATTGTGATTCTTGATCTTAAATTGAGTGCAAAGCTCAGTGACCATCGCATTGTTGAGGTTAGTCCCATTATTGGTGATGATCCTTTCGGGGATACCATAACGGAAGATGATGTTGTGCCTGGTGAATCTGGCTACCACATTCTTGGTGATTGAGGCAAACGAGGTGGCTTCGACCCATTTGGTAAAATAGTCTATAGCAACAAGAATGAAGCGATGTCCGTTGGAAGATGTGGGCTTGATCTCTCCAATCATATCAATGCCCCACATTGAAAATGGCCACGGAGCGGTCATGAAATTCAGAGGAATAGGAGGCACATGGACCTTGTCAGCATAGATTTGGCATTTGTGACAAGTTCTTGAATGTTGATGGCAATAGGTCTCCATCATTAACCAATAGTAACTGGCTCTTAAGATTTTCTTAGCCATCGTATGTCCACTTGAGTGAGTACCAAAAATACCATTGTGCATGTCTTCCATGATCTCCTCCGCCTCCTTCTTGTCTACACATCAGAGTAGAGTTGAATCATGATTGCGCTTGTACAATATCTCGTTACTTAAGTAGAATTTGGCTGCAAATCTTTGCAAGAACTTTCTGTCATTGATAGATGTCCCCTCTGGAAACTCTTGTGCTTCAAGGTATATCATCACTTCATGGTACCATGGCTTTTCCACATTGGTGTCCAGCTCATAGCAATATGCAGGTTCATCGAATCTTTCAATTGTTATCATAGGGGCTTCGTTGTCCCATCTGACCTTGAACATTGAAGACATGGTTGCCAAAGCGTCAGCGAACTGGTTTTCTTCCCTAGGGAAATGCTCAAAAGTGATCTCTTCAAAGTAAGGAATTAGGAATAGCACAACTTCCTTGTAAGGGATAAGATTAGGGTGTTTAGTGTCCCAATCTCCTTTTACTTGGCTGATCACTAGAGCGGAATCCCCAAACACATCCAAATGCTTGATCCTTAAGTCAATAGCAGCCTTCAGACCTAAGATGCATGCTTCATACTCGACCATATTGTTTGTGCAATCGAAGCATAGTCTGGAAGTGAAAGGAGTGTGGCAACCTTCAGGAGAGATGATCACAACACCAATTCTGTTACCTAAGGCGTTGGAAGCCCCAGCGAAGACCATAGTCCACCGGGATCCTTGTTCAGGTCCGTCATACAGTCCAGGTTTCGCACAGTTGGTCACCAGCATGATGTTCTCATCAGGGAAGTCGAAGTTCATTGATTGATAATCATCCACAGCTTGATGGGCAAAATGATCTGCTAGTACGCTTCCTTTGATGGCTTTTTGAGTCGTGTATTGAATGTCGTACTCAGTCAAGATCATTTTCCATTTGGCTATCCGTCCGGAAAGGGCAGGTTTCTCGAAGATGTACTTGATTGGGTCCATCTTAGAAATCAATAGAGTGGTATGAGTCAACATATACTATCTTAGCCGGTGAGCAGCCCATGCCAGAGCGCAACAAGTTTTCTCGAGCAGTGAATATCTGGTTTCACAGTCGGTAAACTTTTTTCTCTGGTAATAAATAGCATGCTCTTTTCGGCCAGACTCGTCATGTTGGCCCAAGACACACCCCATAGAATTCTCTAGTACTGTCAAGTACATGATCAAGGGTCTTTCTTCAACTGGAGGCATGAGAATAGGAGGTTCTTGTAGGTATTCTTTGATTTTGTATAAGGCAATCTAGCACTCATTGTTCCATCTGACTACTTGAACTTTCTTCAAGAGTTTGAAGAGTAACTCACAAGTAGCAATTAAGTGAGATATGAAACGGGCAATGTAATTGAGACGACCCAAGAATCCTCTAACTTCCTTTTCAGAATGTGGGACTGGCATTTCTTGGATGGCCTTTACCTTGGCAGGATCAACTTTAATGCCTTTGTTGGTGACGAAAAAACCTAGAAGCTTTCCAGATCGTACTCCAAACGTGCACTTGTTAGGGTTTAACTTTAGCTTGTACTTCTTCAGCCTCTCGAATAATTTGTGCAGATGATCGAGATGTTCTTCTTCGGTTTGTGATCTGGAAATCATATCATCCACATATACCTCTATCTCATGATGAATCATGTCATGAAACAAAGCTACCATATCTCTTTGATATGTTGCCCCTGCATTCTTTAATCCGAACGGCGTGACCTTATAGCAGAAGGTGCCCCATTGTGTAACGAAAGTAGTCTTCTCCATGTCTTCGGGAGCCATCCTTATTTGATTATAGCCTGAGAAGCCATCCATGAAAGAGAAGACTTTATGTTGAGCAGTATTATCAACTAAGACGTCAATGTGTGGTAGAGGAAAGTCATCCTTGGGGCTTGCCCTATTCAGATCCCTATAGTCTACGCAAATGTGAACTTTCCCGTCTTTCTTTATCACTAGAACCACATTGGAAACCCATTGAGGATAGGATGTCACATCTAAGAACCCTGCATCAAATTTTTTTATCACTTCAACTTTGATCTTTTCAGACATATCAGGCCTCATGCGACGAACCTTTTGTTTAACAGGAGGGCAGTCTTCTCTTGTCGGAAGACGATGAACTATGATGTCGGTATCCAACCCATGCATATCTTCATAAGACCAAGCAAATACTTCCATGTAATCATGCAACATCTGAACCAACCTGCTCTTGACACTGCTTTCCAAATTAGTGTCGATTCTGATTTCCTTCTTATCTGACTCAGTACCCAGGTTGATAACTTCAACTGACTCTTCATGCGGTTGAATAGCTTTTTCCTCTTGTAATAGAAGTCTGGCTAGTTCTCTCGGTATGTCACAATCTTCCTCGCCTTCGTCTTCGGCTTGGTTGATAGGACATTGAAAGTCATAGTCGGCAATAGTAGAGTCATTGGCAACAGGATCCAAAGTGGATGTGGACCTGCAAGAGTGTGTGTATGTGTGTGTGTGCATGTAAGATACATGGCTATTTTTTTGAAAAATGTATTTGCAAGAAAGGAAAGACAATGAACATAAATATTTGAATGCAAAAGAGTCCAATGTAATGAATGATCGTATGATTAGATGAACATAAATAAAACCCTTGACAAATGGACCAAAATGTCTCGGGCCAGGCATATGGCTTAAAAGTCATTGTTAAAATATTACAGACAACAAGTTCTTGAATTGAAAGAAAAGCAATAACAAGTAGATTACTCCTCAATGAAGGAGATGGGCACAAAGTCCTTCGCGTGCCAATTCTTCAACTCCGTTGTAGTTGGGTACACCCACTCTTCAAATGCAGCCTCTTCATCAGAATCACCCATGGCGTTGACTTTATTGCTTCCAATGCAGAGAGGTGGCTTTTCAACACGAACACGCCTCACTTCCCTCTGAGCTTTGACGGTGAAGCCTAAACCAAACTTGTCTGCTTTAAATGGGATATCGAAGAGTTGCGCCCAAGTATCATAGTTTCCTTCTTCAATTCCCGCACGGGAATCCTTGACTGAAACCATCTTTGGTGTGGCCTTAACAGCTTTAGACTCATCGGAAGAATATTTGGTGGAAGCAATCATCGATGGTACAACCTCAAAGGCTTGACACGGGGTCTCAATGAATTCTGCATCCATCTCTACGTATTTGAACGAGTTAAGGTGGCTTACCATAAACTCCTCTTCTCCACAGACGGTGACTATTCTTCCCTTGACTGGATATTTGAGTTCCTGATGGAGGGTTGAGGTTACTGCCCCAGCTTTATGGATCCACAGGCGACCTAACAGACAAGAATAGGTTGGACGAATATCCATAATATAGAAGGTGGAGTTGAAGATTTGGGAGCCCGCTTTGATTGGAAGATCTACCTCCCCATGAACAGTCCTCTTTGATCCGTCAAATTCCCTTACAATGATATCGCTCGGCTTCAAAATTAAACCTTCATAGTCAAGACGGTCTAACGCCCCCTTGGGTAATACATTCAGAGAAGAACCAGTGTCGACTAGCACATGTGCTAAGGTAGTCCCTTTACACTCGATTGACACATGTAAAGCTTTATTGTGATTTTTCCCGAGAGGTGTTAAGTCAGCATCTGAAAATCCCAAGCCATTATCAACTGTCGGGCTAGCCACGCAATTCTCAAATTGATCTGTTGTTGTCTCATGGGGTACATGAGCCTTCTTCAGGAACTTGATTAATGTCCGAGCATGGGCGTCGGAGCAAAGCAGCAATGACAACATTGAAATCTTATAAGGGGTTTGCCCCAACTGTTCTACAATCTTGAAGTCACTTCTTTTTATGATCTTTAAAATATTGTCCATTTCGCGGGCGGAGGGTTCTTCATCAGCTATGTCCTTGGAGGGTACTTCAATCACATCAGGCTCAACAACCTTCCCCTTCCCTCTTGTATCAGAACTTGGCTTGGCAGCAGTAATGCAGATGGGCGTCTTTGTAACTACTGGAGGTGAGATATTGGGTGAAAATATTCTCCCAGTTCTAGTTACTTTGCTTGAGCCAGCTATGTTGCCAACGTCGTCATCTTTTCCTTCTCCGATCTAAGCATCTTGTTTAATCCCATGATAGAACACTTCAGCACCGTAATTCCTTGGTACTGATTTATTTGAAGAATAAGGAATCGGTCCGGGATTGGTAATTATTAAAGGAGCAACAGTGGGTTCATTTGAAATCCTAATAGTACCTTTGGAGGTGATCCTAAGAGGCTTGTTTGAGATGGTAATAATGGAGAGGTCTTCACATTTGTTAGTCGAACTTTTGGCAAGTGGAGTCTTCTCAAATAGAATTTCATGGCTATCCATCAGGCATTGAATGCCTTTCTTCAGTCTTTCACAACCATTGTATTGTCTCGTACAGCATACACAGTCTTTTTCACAGCCAGGGAAGATCCCAGCTTTCAACAGATTGTTCTTGATTACATTCAGCGGAGTAGTCAATTCTTTAACAGAGGCAATAAAAATTGTATTTTCGACAACATTAACACCTTTGTCATGTTTCGGCATTAGAGCGGTGATTACATTCGGTGTTGGAGGAGGATCAAACTCAATAGTTTTTTTATCAATCAAATCTTGGATTTTGTTCTTCAAGGCCTAGCACTGGTCAGTTTTGTGCCAGAGGCTTCTTGAATGGTAAGCACACTTAGCGTTCGGATTATATTTTGGTGACGAGGTGTCAGGGTTGGTGGGAGGATCGGGCAATGTCACTAAATTATCCTTGAGAAAATGTTGAAGGGCTTGAGACAGTGACATGCCTAACCTCATAAATTGTCTTCTTGGAGTTTCAAAACATTGATGATTTGCAGATGGTCTTGGAGTAAGAGTTGGATTGGAGATTCGAACAACATTGACAGACGGGTGATCATTCTTCTTGGTATGGGCCCTTGCCCCATACACATCATTAACTTCCTTCTTTGCAGCAAAAGGTTTCTTGATAGGATTAGGAGTGAAGGTAGATGCCACAGAGATCTTCCCACTTTTAATGCCACTTTCAACTCTTTCACCGGTTAAGATTAATTCGGTGAAACCAGAAGAAGAGCAGCCAACCAACAGATTAAAGAAAGGACAAGATAAAGTGCCCATGAACATGTCGATGTGCTCCCTATCAGTCAAGGGAGGCTGGACCCTACTAGCAAGGTCTCTCCACTTTTGTGCATATTCCTTAAATCCTTCATTCTTCCCAATGGTCATATCTTATAACTGAACCCTCATTGGCGCCAAGTCGGTGTTGTACTGATACTGATGGTAGAAGGAAGTAGCTAAATCCTCCCAAGTATTGATACGATATCTATCTAACTGATAAAACCATTCAAGTTATGTTCCAGCCAAACTCTCTTGGAAAAAGTGAACTCAAAGCTTCTTATCAGCAGTGTGCGACTGTATCTTGCGCACATAAGATTTCAAATGGATTTTTGGACAAGAAACCCCATCGTACTTTGCAAATATTGGTACTTTGAATTTTTGGGGAATGACTACCCCAAAGATCAGACCCAAATCATCAAAATCTGAACCGGGGACAGCTTGGATTTCAACAGCTTTTAATCTGTCGTCTAACTGCTTGTATTTGATATCGACGGGTGGATACTGATCGTTGAAATAATCATCATCAGATTCTTGATCATTAGCACATTCAGCTTGAGTACTCTTAACCTCACCGATCTGGTTCTCGTCCTCTTCAGATGAGTCTCCTCCTACTGGGATTTGACGGATTGTCTCCTTGAACCTTCTACCCATGTTGAGTAGAGCTTTCTTCTTTGGCTTCTTCTTAACGGCCAACAAAGCCATCATATCTTGTTGCCCATTGGCTAGGGCTAGTAAATCTTCCTGAAACTGAGAATTCTGGGCTTGGAGATCCGTCACATTTTTCTCTAGATCCATCTTGCTAAAATAAACAGCAGAAAGATAAGGAAACCTGTTATGCGAAAACCTGTCATGTTATGATGCATGGAATATGTACATGCAAATGATTTCAAGGATTAATGACATTTAAATTTGTATAGACAAAAGAAATGAACAAACGTTAATTCTCATTAGACAAAACAAGAAAGATTGCATCATGCCTCTTGGGCTTACAAAATAACTTTCTAAGATAAAAAGACTGAACGCATCCTCTTTGTCGCGAGATAAGCGTTCACACTGTGCTCTTCTTGTAGCTGCTTCGTAAGCTCCAAGACCCTCTTCTCACTAGAATAGAATTGAGCCTCGAAAGTATCTCGTTCCTCCTTCAGTTGGATCCAACCCTTTTGTAAGTCTTCGAGAGAGGTAGGCATGTCGGGATGGAGGATAGTGTAGGGAACATCTCCTTCAATCACGTGCTACATGATGACTGGTAGGATAGAGGGATAAGGCATCACCAGTTTCTAAGTACGATCTCGCACCCATTTAAGGTAAGGCTTGAGGGGAATGGAATTCTTGTGTCCTAGCATCTTGCTATCCACTTTGTTTAACATCCTCCAAGTTCAGATAAATCTCTGGCAGTGACCTTGATCGTCGCTCTCGTAGTCAAATACCAATCCTTGGATAAACATCTCATGGGGACCATCCCTTCAGGCGTAACCTAACTGTCTTAAGCCTAAATAAGGGTTGTAGATGATACCTCCTCTAATGCCAAGTAAAGGGACATTAGGGAATTCTCCACAACGATCGATGATAGTAACATTCTCCAAAGAGTGGGAACACAAATGAATATATGAATGTCTGAGCATCATCAACCTATGGGACCACCTTGAACCTTGCTCATTCTTCAACACAGATTAGGGAAGATGAAAAATAAACCATCTTACCAAAAGAGGAGTACAACACATAAGGATACCTCTCTTCCTCATAGTACGAGTGTGAAAGGAATGTAGGATGTCCCTAGCAAAGTAGGCACCGGGTTACGAGACATGAAGACTTTGATGGTGTTCACATTTATGAGTTGGTCAGGATTTGGAAATAAAACCATCCCATAGATGAGGAGAGCCACAATTTCCTCAAAGCCTTTCAAATCCAAAGAGTTTCAACAGTTTTGGGCTTTCTCAAACAAGAACTTTGCTAGGAAACCTTTGACACCACTCCTTGTTTCCCAATTAGTTGAGACATCAGATGGTTGTAAGTGTAGAGCTTGAGAAATCTCTTATGGATTTGGATCTCTTTCCGTACCGCTGAAAGGTAGTTGATTGAGAATGGGAATCCTCAAGAGTTGGGAGAATTCTTCCAAAGTTGGCACAAGTTCATAATCGAGAAATGTGAAGCAATGGTGTAGAGGATCAAAGAACTGAAAGAGAACCTTCATCATGTCTTCATCAGTGTTGGAGGTAACCAAGTTTAGAAGGCAACCATGTCTTTCGGTAAATGGAGAATTTTCAGAAATCCTTGATGCTAACTCTTTGAGTTGAGGAGGGATCTTTACGAGATTGACTTGAATGGTTTTCCTGCGAATAAAAGCCATGTCCTACAAAACAGAACAAAGATAAATCCCAAAAATCCTTGAAATGGTTAGTGAGTATGATTATGATATTATGATATTTATGATGTTATGTACAAGTATATATACACAAACAAAGCAAACAAGTCCTTGGGTTTAGGCCTGCATGGAGTCTCATATGTAAGTACCCTCTTGAAGTTTAGTTGGCTCAAACCTGTCTTAGTAATAGTAACCGGGTTCTAAGGAGCTCAATATCACTGGTTTGTTTCCTTGGGCATTGTTTCAGCGCAAGCCTCTTAAATGGCGACCGAAATATCCCAAAAAACCAAACCTCAATGAGTGTAGTATCGAGTATCTACCAACTTTGGACTGCACCAAAGCCGGTAATCTCACTACATCCTAAAGGCTAAGTTGGTCAAGTAAAGGTTCTAAAAGTTCATTAGTGCTTCATGACATCACTCAGCGGCCCCGTATTCTCCTTGACTACTCAAGGGCTACCGGTACCCACAAATATGTCACACTAACGTAGCTATTTCTTAGACCGTGTCAGTATACCCTGCACAGTTTCCACAATGTATTGCTACTTACCTATAAGGTATCCAAAATCCGGGTAAAGGATTCAAACCCAAACAAAGAACCAAAATGTAAAGCATACAAGTCAAACAAAGAAAGCAAGTAAATATGATCTAGCCCAAAGGTAACCCCACTTTTATAATTTCCCCAGCAGAGTCGCCAGTTCTGTGATGCGGTGGGAGAACTGACTTGGGTGTTTTGTATTTTATCGCAAATGTTGTGGTTAGCAAGAGTCGTCGCCGACTTTTATTTTATCCAAAAGAAAAGGTGAAAAAGCAAAGGAAAGACCTTTGAGATGTTTTCTTGAGTTCGGGGGGTAGATTATGAAAAGGGGAGGTATTAGCACCCTTTTCATCCATGGTTTTCCATGGGCTCTTAGTTACTTGCTAGATCACCTGCTTTTGTTTGAAAATGTGCTTTGTGTGGTTTTTGAAAGTATTTTGAAAAGGCGCTATCGTTTAGGCAAACTTTGTAATGATTCTCGTTTGTAAGAATGTATACAAAGTGTTGATCTTTTGAAAATGTTTTCAAGTTTTGAAAGATGTTTTGAAAGTGTTGGTGTTTGTTTTGAAAAATAGCAAGGATGTTTTGTTTTGAAATTGAGCACGTAACTAGGAACATTCTACCTACTCAAAAGTCTTTCATGTCTATTTCCTTTCCCCTTTGACATTGTTTTCTTACCATTGATTTGGTAAGTAACCCTATCTTTGGATGTAAACGGGACGGACGTGGGTCATCATATAACCATGATTAGCAATGTTGCAAGGTGTCTTAGCATCTTTCCTTAGGGACTAAGATCATTTTGAAAAGGCAACATAGATAGTATCATCGAGGGACTATGGCCTTATATTTTTGCTTGTTTTTGCTAAGATACCTCACATGCATAACAATGCCATTTTTGTAAAGCAACCAAGTGGATTTTACCCTAGGGGTGCTTGTGTGCAAGTGTATTTATTTTTCATGTTGAATTTGTCTTTGATTAGGGTTTGCTAATTAATTGGTTTTAGTCTTTCCATACAAAACCTTAATTACTAGCATTTGTATATAAAGAGATAAATTGCGGAATTTAAAATTACTACGCTATTACATCATTTAGGGGAGGGGGTATACAAATTACAAATGGGGAATATTGCAAGAATTTAAATCTAAATAAATATTACAACCATATTGAAATTGGAATAAATGTACAAAAATAAAGATAAGAATGCAAGAGTGCAAATGTAAAGAAATATGATTTTTGTTTGTTTTTTATGAAAAGGGTTTTTTTTACCTAATTAAAAAAATGATTAATTAAAATTAAATAAAATTAACTTAAACTATTTAAGAAAAGAAATTAATTTGAAAAGGATTTTTTAGGGTTTTTTATGAAAGATTCTAAATTAATGAAAATAAAATGAAGATTAATTAATTAACCTAAGTTCTAAATTAATTTTAACTAAAAAATAAAATAATATATTAATTTATCCTAAGTCTAAGAATTTATTTAAGGAGAAAAGAAATTAATTTGTCTTTAAGAAAATATTTTTTAGTCTTTTGTTTTATGGAAAATAAAATACATGAGTATAAAAAATAAATAAAAATAAATTTGTATTTTTTATTATTTTATGAAAATAATAATAATAATGAAGAAAAAATAAATAAAAATAAAAATATAAAGAAAAAGTCAGGGGGGTTAATTAGTAAGGCAAGGAGTATTATGAGGGAAAAAAACAAGGCCCATATGAAGAGCCCAAATGCTGCCAAAAAAAACAAAAGAATCAGAAATTTGTAAAAAAAATAGCAAAAGGTCACGCTGGGGCTTGAATTCAGGACCTAAGGGTGAACAGGCGCGTACTTTACCACTGGGGTGTCTATACATTCGTTGATATAAGCAAAACAATAAATATATGATACAAAACGCGCCCTGATTACACTTCATCTTCAACCTCCAGCCAAAGGACATGTATCTTCTTCATCTCTCAACAAAAATGAAAAGTGAAAACATGAAAGTTGTGGCATTTCTTCTCATGAATCTAACCATATAAATAAATTAAGCTAACAGTCAAAGATGAATGAGAATTTTTCTGGCCCTAATTTAAAACCTAAAAATTTTAGAAAATTTCAACTCTAAAATTCTCTAAGTTCAGGCCATATAAATAAAAATTATGGATATGTACAGCTTTGTGGCAATGGTATCTATATTTTATCTTCACAAATCAAGACGTAATAATGCCTAAATATGAAGATAGAAGTTCAGAAAACTCACCTTGCAGCTGGAGATAGTGTTTTGAGTTAGAGTTGTTTTCAAAGTGTTTTGATGATTGAGTTAGCTTCCTTGAACCTCCAGGAAGCTATTGCAAAGCTTACTTTATACTGAGAGTTCTTGAATCAAGCTGAAGAATTCAATGTGCAATGCCCTATTTTTGAAAATGGAGGATGGTGCAAATGGTATTACAGTTTGAAAACAGTGGTTGGGATAACTTTTATATGTGTATTCGAAGCTTTGTGGATGGTTTGGCCAAGAAACGCACGAGGGGATTTGGAGATTGGGTTCAAAAGTCAGAAATGACAAGTTTTTGTGCTTGTATGGCAATTTCTGGTTTTGGAGAGTTTGAGGGCTTGTTCAATCGTGTGTTAGCTTGCAATACACTTGTATGGTTATATGAAAAATATTAGAGGACTTGAGGAGGTCAGAAAAGCAAAATATAGACTTATGGCTATGTTACTTGATTTTGAAGAAAAGTGACAATATGGTTCCAAGATGAAGTACAAGCATGGCCTGAGTTTATGGGAGGCTCTAGACATGTTTCTTTTGCCTTTTACATTGCTTGTGATCATAAGGAACAAGTGCAAAGCTCTATGCATTGACTTTGTGATTAAAGCTTCTTTACAAGAATGGAATGGTTACTTTGTGCCATAAATGGAAAATTTGCTTGGATAAAGCTTGAATCAAGTGAACAATAGCTCAAAAGCAAGTGTAATCTTCTGATTATGGAGAGATATTGAGGTTTAGAGGCCTGCAAAGCAAGATTGTGCAGCATAGGTTTGAAATTGAATTCTTATTCATCACAAAATGACTTGTATTTCAAGTGTGAAAACCCTAACTTCATCTCTTTGATTCGCCCTACTCAAGAATGATCTCAAGGAGTTCTTGGACATTTTGAAAATCTTGCAATGTTAGCTATAACCCCTCTTTGAATCACTTTTGAAAATTCCACTTGGAACTATATGAAAAAGTGCCATGAAGTTAGGTCAAAATCCTGACCAAAAACTAGGGCAAAATTTCACTAAGTGTCCAATTTCAAGACCATGACTTTATGAATTAATAACTTGAGATCCAAGAATCTTTAGGAGAAGTTATGTAAAGAAATGTTGTAGGTATCATGTAGATCTACAACTTTCATGTTGAAAGTTTCTTCTGAATCCTCTTGCATCATGGTGAAAAATTGGCTCAAAGTTATGAAAAAAACATGAAGTTTTAAACACTTAGAAAAATTTCTAAGTTAGAAAACTTTGACTTTTCAATGTGAAATATTGACTTTTTGATTTCTTGATGAATAAGTTTCATATTTTAACATGTTTTGATAAATTTTGATCTTTGACATTGAATTTTGACCAAAAAGTCAAAGTTTGACTTTTCAGTGTATAGTTGACTTTTGATCAGTTGACTGAAAATTCATTGTCAATCCAATTGATCTTGATCTATGTTTTAGGTCATGCCATTAGGTCAAAAATATTCAATTGAACTCTTGAAACCATGTATCAAACCAATTGACTATTTGTTAGGTCAAAAATCAGAAATTGCCCTTTCTTAGTCAAACCCCTAATTTTGACCATTTTACCCTTTTGATGATCTGATCAAATTTCTTGAGGAATTGTGGTCCAAACTTGATCAAATGATACATATGAGTTTATAATATGGATATGGATCAAAAATTATGAAGTTTGATTGTAAATTGGGCATAGTTGACTTTTCCCCCAATACAACTGATTTTTAGGTCAACTGCTCAATTGACTAAGCAAAAGTGTGATCCAAGGCTTGAAACTTGACATGAGTAATCTTGGGGGTCCATAATGATCCATGAAATTCGTATGAAGCATCTAAACTTCAATGATCCTTGTGAAACTTCAAACCCTAATTTTGGTCACCAGTGCTTGAAGAGGTGTCTTGAGCTAATCAACCCTAGTGCAGTCTTGAACCAAGAGAGATCTTTGTGAGAAAATATTTTATAAATGAGAGGGAAAATTTTAGGGTACAACAGTATGTTATATCAGTGTACCCTGATTTAATAATGTTTTGATCCAAATTTGGGGTCTTTCATTATTTAATAGCCCTCTGATTCGAACGTGCGAGACCTGCGTATTCTCGCACCATTCAATCGAAGAGTGATTAAATAGGGGCAGCTGTCATACCCCAAAATTGCCCTCCCTTTTATTTCTACAGTCAAAAATATTTTAAACATTGTTTTTATAATATTATTTGATTTTTATATTTGTTCATTCTCAAATCCAGTCAAAAATATTTTAAACATTGTTTTTATAATATTATTTGATTTTTATAAATATTCGCTTCCAAATCTATTTAAAAATATAATGATTTATTTCAGATCATTTGTATTTTTGAATAAATAGATATTTGCTTAACCTTTCATATACTTTCAATTAGCTTTTTACTTCAAATAAGTAACATAGCACAATTGGTAAGGGAGAAAGACTTGCAAGCAGAAGGTCGGCTCGAATCTCATTTGCCGCACTTTGAACATTTTTGTTGTTTATTGTTACTAACTTTATTTTCATTTTCAATTATTTCTAACCACAAAAATCATATTTTATTATTATTAAATTACTATTTTCGTATTTATTTATTTATTTATTATATTTTAAAATAATGTTTTTTATTAAAATCATTATTTTATTTAAAAAATAGTCAAAATACCTTATAAATAAATAAATAAAACTTTTCAAATCAATTTTTCTCTATATTAAATTTTACACCTGGACACAAATACGTTCAGATTCTTAATCTTGCTAGTCAAGATAAGAAGTTGGGTTTTGGTTATTGGATAATTTCCTTTTTTGAAGTTTAACCTAATTTTTTTCACTTATAAATAGGCCATATTTTCATACTTCTAAGACATCCAGAATTTCTCACAATAAATTTTCACACACACTTTCTTTTCAAATTTTCTTCTCAATATTATTGATGTTTGTTTTACTATTTTTTTGGCCGATGATTTCATATGAGGCCTCTTGATTATTTTTTTAATTATTGTTGTTGTTTTATTTAACCATATAATGATATTTTCTCATGGTTTTCTTTCTTCGTGAAATATATATATATATATATATATATATATATATATATATATATATATATATATATATATATATATATATATATATATATATATATATATATATATATATATATATATATATATATATATATATATATATATATATATATATATATATATATATATATATATATATATATATATATATATATATATATATATAGTATTTTGTTTTATCAACAATTTCACAAATCCAGAATTCATCAACAATTTTTCCATCAACCACACACAAATTGCACAACCATGTTTCGGTGAAGTTTCCACGCACCAATGCACGAAGTCTCTTCAGGAACCCTCCAATCGCGACCATCACCACTATAAGTTTCTACTTTCTTTTTTATTTATGTTTCGGTTTTGATTGTTGGACATATGTGTTAATTTTGTTACTATGAAGAAGAGAGATTTGCTTGTTGTTGCTATTGTTTCTGCAAAAGTTATGAACGAAAAAAAGGGGCACATGTGAAAGAGAAAACATTGGTCTCTTGGATGCATTTGTGTTATCTATTTACTTTTTTCCTTCTTATTTTTGTTTTAATTAAATGCCAAGTGTCTAGCCACCATTGGTTAGTGCTTTGAAAACATGATGATAGCAATAGAGATAAAGTCACGTGAAAGGTAATCTCTTCAATTTCTTTCATTTGTTATTTCTATTTTATTTTATTTTTTACACAAACTCTTGTTTAAAATAAGCTATAGATATTGTGTAACAATCCCTTCATATTTAATTTACTAATCATTCTTTTTAGTTATTTTATTATTCTAAAAAAGGATATATAAAATATTAATTTCATTAATTGCTTAATTTAGTCTATAAAAAATGTCCAAACACAAAAATGGGTGATTTTATTATTAGCTTTAGATTTGTTGATAAATAATTAATGTAGTTATATAATTATTAGGCTAATTACATTTAATTGGTGTATTATATCCTATTAACTTTTAATTATAAGAATTCAAAAAATCAAACTTTTAAATTAAAATTCTACTTAATCTAAACCCCCCTCTTAATTGGGCCAAGTTCAATTTCTGAACTTGGACCCTTAATACCCCATCTGCATTTTGGGCCCAGTTCAATATCTGAACTTGGGTCTTTACTTGCCAGACCCTCCTATTTGACTACCCTGTTACAAAACGTACCCCTCATCCAATTTGGGCTCAAAATATCTTTGGGTCCAGATTTTCTTTCAATACACCACTCAGTATTAATATTCACACCCCTCCTACGAAAGCGGGCTAAGTTTAATTTCTGAACTTGGGCCTTAATATCAAAACTTAAAATAGCTAACCAACTTCAAACTATTTTTCTACTAACTTAATCAAAACTTCAAGATCATTTTCAAAAAGGGATTAAATAGCATTGTCTTCGAATCAAACTACGAATTGCATATACCAATCACTCAATTTGCAACCCAGACAAAGTTCAAGGATACATTTGAAAGAAATTCTATGCAATCCCATAAAAAACACCAACCAACATCGCGAACTATGAAATGGGACTCTGATTCCTCCTAAGAGGATATGTAGGCATACGATTAAAATTGTGGCGAGTTCCCCTAACTAAAATTCAAACCCCTTTTCCCCTAATTAATAATTAAAACCTTATTTCCTAAGAACGCGCTTCTAAACCTAGTATCCTTGTGAGCAAGGTAGATGAGGGGTGCCTAACACCGTCCCTTCATCTAGAACCGAGTCCAAACCTAGAATCTCTGAACTTTTTAGGGTTATTCCTTTATATTCACTTCCTTAGGATAAAAATTAAGGGTGGTGACTCTGATTTAAAAACCAGTTGCAACATACTCCTCAGTATTTTACTGCATTTTTTACTGCTTTTCTAGATATCATGAGAAGTAAGGCTTTACTGCTTTCTGATGCCATGAGAAATAGGGTAGAGATGTATGATGGGATCTCTATTGCTGATCATGTCAGGAATCCCTCTGGTTTATTTAAAGACCCATTTAGGGAGATTCTGCATTGTGTGCATTATGTGTGTTATTTGTGTTTGTTTAAAACCCTACCTCTGAAGTAGGTATTTCGCACGTGTGTTTATATTTGTGCTTGCATCTATTCCCTCATCCCTTATTGAAGTCCTCAAAAAGAGGCAAGCGGGGAGGGTTCACAGTCAACCCCCGCAATTTCGTCAGTGTCATCCTTAGCTCGTGACACACTATGATGCTTCAGAGTTGTGTCTGCTCTTGTGTATCGAGTCTGTCAAGTGGGGAAGGGTTTTGAAATCAAACCCCCACGCTTTGTCAGGAGTTCTCATTGGCCGATGTTGATACTCCGTGATTGTTCATATTGCCTTTTGTCGCCTACCTCGATCTCTTATATCTTAGTTAGGTGTTTAGTCGCTTTGGACATCACATTTTTGTTTTACATCCTACTCCCGCTTGTTTGTCTCGGGTGATACGCTCCCCTTGACTAAAGAATTTCATTTCTTTTCCTAACTATATTATGTGTGTGATCCTCTGAGTTTGCTTGTTTTATCCTTGTACATACCATGTTCCCTTAGGACGTGCTTGCTCATTTCGGATGCAAGTTAGACCTTAGGTGGCGAACCATGCATGCTAACATTAAGTGTTTCCCTTTCATCCTTGACATAGGGCCATCATTGCATGATAACATTAGGGGTAGTGCTAGGCTAGTCTCCCTTAGTTGTTTTTCTCTTTTTCATATACACTAAAACCAAAACTCTATTTTTCTTAGCAAATCATAAAACATTCTAATCACACTTAAACCCTTTTTCAAGGTAACAAAACACAAACCAATAAAATGTGGAATCTTTTTCTCGAGGGCGTAACTCGAAACCATTTTCAAGTGATGACATGATTAATTTACTTTTGTTCCAATGTGTAAGTCTCCAAAGGTTGAGTTGCGGCAGGAGGCGAAATTAACATTATTTATAAAAAACACAAACAAACAAAACATGTGAGCTGAAATACGGTAACTCTGATTCCTCAAAAAGGATACGTAGGCATTGAAGTAGGGCCTAAGCGAGCACAACTTTATTTTCCCTACATTATTTCACCATTCTTTTGCATGCATTCTTCCTCATCAATACACAGTAAGCATAGATTAAACACACCCATAAGATAGACAACAAGAGTTGATACCATAGAGTACTACGGGCGTGTGGGGTGCTAATACCTTCCCCTCACGTAACAGACTCCCTTACCCGATCTCTCGGTTGTAAGACCGTGACTTCTCCCTTCTAAGGTTTTCTTGATGTTTACCTTTCCTTTCATGTGAGATAAAATACGTTCGATGGCGACTTCCTTTTTGATGATTTTCAGTCGGTTGTTTCAGCTGGCAACTTCACTGGGGATAGGTCATCCAATTTCTGGTCCATCCCAGAGTCGATCCTAGCTCGTGTTTTCTTTTCTTTGGGAGTTTATTTTTTATGCTTTCATTTTATTCATCCATACATGATTATATGAGCATGTGTATGCATTGCATTTTACTGTTTTCCATACACTACTGTTGTATCGGATCTGCTTCTTGATTGGGTGGGTGTTACTATGAGGTAAAAGGCCCAGTACCCAGGCCAGAGTGCACTATCTAGGAAACCTAGGAATATAGTGGGGGCATGATGGCTATAGGACGTGGTCCGACTAGTGCAGTCATGTCATATACCATGCTTCGATGAGGTTCAATTGGAGGTATTTTCATCATGCACGTCTGTGTTGAGATGATTTTACTTTCAAGAGGACCCATGATTTTCGAGTTACCCTTGGCTTACCCTGACCTAGTCTTTACCCGCGCATGGGGAGGGGATAATCTCCACAGGTACTGTTGGTGACTTATTCAGATGGTGACTATGTTCAGATGATGACCGTATATTCTGTTGGTGACTGTATGGTTCTCAGATTTGTTTTCTGAGTTCCTGATTTATTTATTTGGAGGTTCGTTCGCGGCTACGATCTTGATATTCCCAACATGTTCAAAAAAGGCTCAACAGTATCTGATGATCCAGAAGCCTTGATCCTGTATAATTGATTATCTACATGGTACTTGGTTCTTATATGTGCGGAAGCTATGCTGGACCTTTGATCTACTGATATTCATATGGTTCAGAATAATGCAACAATCATATTCAAAAGTGATGGAACCTTGATCCCATGTCTTTTCATACATAACATGGTTAACCGCATGCTTAACATACATGTTCTGTTATTTCCAGGGAATCATATTTGTAAGTCTTGTATTGAACTTTTCCATCCCTTACTTGCGTAAAATCAAAATCAAAGCATGTAAATTCCTTGGAAATGATGGAACATGATGAGGCATCCATTCATGCATTCATAACAGGTACTCGAAGATTGGAGATTCTTATTCAAAATTGGTGCTCTCTTCAAAGGTTCAGACTTAATTTCTTGCTTCACATGTTTAGAGATCAGTAGGGGATAACTCTGTAGGGGATTGACCGATATGAAGATCCTGATGGGGTTAACTATGGTATACATGCAAGCTTTGGCCCATGGTCGGGAATTCTTTGAGAAGGAAGATAATCGATTGAAGACTCAGGTGAGTTGGGTCATGGAATTACTTTCAACCATGGAGTGCTACACAATCTTGAGTTCTTGGAACATCTTATTTGCAGATGGTTCCCATTTACTATGTGAATTCAAGAAACTTGTTTTACCATCAAGATTAGAATACACCTGAATAAGAGTTAATCTTATATTAGTACTTCATTCTCATTGGTTTCCACACTTGTTTGAGTTTCAGTGGGCTAGGCCTCGTACTTCGGTACCGTATATAAATTCCCTTCCAGATCATGATACCAACGTCATATGTGGTTACCACATCGAGGCATCCAACTATGCAGTCAAGGGCACTCTCCATAACTTTGTGTTCCCTGATCTGTTCAACAACAGCAAGTCTTTGTTCCCCAAGTGAATTCATAGGACAAAGCTTTTAAGCAAAGGCAGAAGAAGCCATATGAGCATGTTGATGCGATCCCAGCGTATTACATCCAGTTATTTCCTTGCCTAATGGAAGTTCAATTGGAGGATCTGATCTTTGGGGTCCTCCTTCCACAAGTCTCTCTTCTGACTGTGATGGACATGCTAGATGTATCCCTATTCTAGGGCACCCGGTCTTGATATTGAAGACTGTAAAGGGGTTGAAGTATAAAGTCCAACACCTGTCTGACATCTCTTCCAAAAGTCCAATTCCTATTTGGCCAACTTCCAGACTCTTTCTCACCAGCTCGATGTATATTTTGTTGTGATAGAAGATGAATTGTATTGTTTCTTTATGGTGCAAGATGCTTGGTGATACAGTTCATACTAATTTGCTCGGTAAAGAATTTATTTGTTCTCCTGAAATAATATTTTGTGAATATTTATTTCGGGGAACCTGATCATTCGATTGAAGATGGTATGTCATCCAGAGACAAGGTCCAAGATTGGATCAATTCAGAGACTATTGTGTTTACATCAGATCAGAAGGGGAATTCTCTCGAGCACTTAAGTATCAAGACTGTAGAAAGTCGTTAGAACGAAGAATTCCATACAGAGTCAAGTCTCCTCAATGATGGCAATCATTGGTTTCTTTACATACATTTTCATTTGTATTCTTGCTTGTTTGTTTAAACATTACTTGCATGTAGAAACTTGTCTATTTTTGAATGAAAATCTTAATGCAATAAGTATGCTTGTCTTGAAGTGTTCTTTTCGTTTTTATTCATCCATTCTTTATCACTCTTTAAATGTTTTATTTGCATGTTGATTCCAAGTTTCCAAGTCTTATGCTTAGGTAAAAACTGAAGAGAGGATGACGATAATCTAAAAACGCAAAAAATATTTGGTTGGTATGCTTTTGAGTAAGACTATACTGGCGATGTACATGACTTGTTTCAATTCCCAAACACCAGAGATATAAGGGAGACATATCTTCATTAACCCCTCTGAGCCTTCGAAGTAGGAGTTTCTTTTCTGTTCAGGAAAAACCCTCATTTTAATCCTGGGGCAGGTAGTGTTCAGTTAATTTGATCGAGTGCTCAGAACTCACCAGGAGTGCGCTTCTAAGGATACAATAATGGTTATCCTTAAAAAGATGGAGGAAATTTAAAACCACAATGGCTAGCTTTCACTTATCAGGAGTGTGCATTAATCAATGATATCCCAATGGGTATCTTTCACACTTCAGGAGGTCAACAGATGACGATATAACAATGGTTATCCATCATCTACTAAAGAATCAGACAGTAATGACCACTTCTAAAAATCAAAGACAACGTAAGGATCAACGACGTGTTCAAAATGGAAAATGAATAAGAAAGAAATAAAAAGCCTTGCTAAGTCGAAACTTGAAAACAAGTCGCTTAGGCAAAAGTTAGGGCATCCTGCTGGACTTCCAAATTGAAATTCAAAAAATTTGTCCAGGCATAAATTAGGGAAGGCGAGGAAGAAATTGAAAAGCCTAAAAGGCGAGAAAAGGATTACCAATAAAAATCCCCATCAAAAGAACAAGGTCGTGTGATCAGACACCAAAATAAAAAATTAGTGATGTCGTGTCCAAGAAACCTCTGTGGTTCCTCAACCATCACAAATTCGTCTTTTGAGAGATGAACGCTTGTATCGGGTTAACCGAACTTAGGACTTGAGAACATCATAGAGAATGGGTGGGCACCAAAAATTTGAGCCTTAAATCCTTTTTTTCAAAAAACTGTGAACCAGGCCACGTTACAACCCTTAAAAGTCCTAACTCAAATATGGGTTAATTTGAAAGCGCGCCACAACGAGATAGCGTTTAACTGACTCCTAAGAGGTATGTTTAAATACTTGTGTTGGCATCATATGCTTGCTTTATCTTTCATGAAAAATAATTTGAAAATGTTTCTCTCTAGGTATCTCCGTAGAATGATGAGGTCACCCATAGGCCTAGTTCTCCGATAGCTCACCTTGATGTCTCATTGTAGAATTCTAAGGTCGCCCATAGGCCTAGCTCTCTGGAAGATCTCCTTGATGTCTCATCGTAGAATTCTGAGTTCGCCCATAGGCCTAGTTCTCCATTTTATGAGGTTTCATCTTAGAACCCTGAGGTTGCCCGTAGGCCTAGTTCTCCCTATAAATCTTGTTTTAGAATTCTGAGGTCGCCCATAGGCCTAGTTCTTTAGCAGATTGCCCATAGGTATCTTCGTAGAATCCTGTGGTCGCCCATAGGCCTATTTCTTCCACAGATCTCCTTGATGTCTCATCGTAGAATTTTGAGGTCGCCCATAGGCCTAGTTCTCCAGTAGATGAGGTTTCATATTAGAACCCTTAGGTCGCTCGTAGGCCTAGTTCTCCCTATAGATCTTGTTTTAGAATTATAAGGTTGCCCTTAGGCCTAGTTCTTTAGCAGATCTCCCATATATATCTTCGTAGAATCCTGAGGTCGCCTATAGGCCTAGTTCTCCGACAAATCCCCTTGATGTCTCATCGTAGAATTGTAAGGTTGCCCATAGGCCTAGTTCTCTAGTAGATGAGTGTAATATGGTGGGAGAACTGACTTTTGGTTTTGTGTTTTATCGCAAATTTTGCGGATAGCAAGAGTTGCCACCGACTTTTCTTTTATCCAATAAAGGAAAGGGTGAAAAGAACAGGAAAGACCTTTGAGAATTTTCTGAGTAAGAGGGGTAGGTTATGAAAAGGGGATGTGTTAGCACCCTTTTCATCTGTAGTTATCCATGGGCTCTTATTCGCTAGCTCACTTTTGAAAATGCTTTGTGTTTGTGTAAGTTTGAAAGTATTTTGAAAATGCCTAAGTTCGACAACTTTGTAATGATTCTCGTATCAGTTGAGAACGCATACAAAGTGTTTGTTTTAAAATATTACAGAAAAGTGTTTGTGTGAAAAGAGATGTTTTTGTGAGCAATCGATTAATAACTATCTACCTACTCAAAAGTCTTTGTTCTTTTCCTCTTCCTTTAGATAGTGTTATCCTACCATTAGTTAGTAGGAAGCGTTATCAATGGATGTATGAGGGACATGTGCGGGTCATCGTACAGTCATAAAGATAACTTGTAGGATGCTTTAGCAATTTGTCGTAAGGGACTAAGATCATTTACCGAATAAAGAATCGAAGGATCATTGAGGGACTACAATCTTTTAACCTAGGGTCTTTGCTAAAGCGTCCCACGTTCGAGGGACATGACTATTTTATCCGAAGGCAACAAGTGGAGTTACCCTAGAGGTGCGTGCGTGTGAAGTGTGTTCAATTCAGATATATTATCTTGATTAGGATTATCTGACGGTTGATTTTAGATCTTATCATACACACCTAATTACTATACAGTTATATATACATACAAACATAATTATAGGTGCGGAAAGTAAAATGCGGGAAGATAAAAACCTAGGCTATTACAATGTTTCGGGGATGGGGGTTACAAACCATAAAAATGGGGAAAATAGTAATCCATAATTAACTATTACAACTTTTAGCAGTTACACAATAATAAATAATTTCTAATGCAGAAAAAATAACAGAAACGTGTGAAGGTTGTAAGAAGAAATGAAGAGATTAATTAATGGAAATGTAATTGATGATCTATCCTAATGATTAATTGACTTTTTAGTTTATTTTTGAGAAAAATGGAATCAAAACCTAATAAAAACTAAGTTATTTTTTAATTGAAGAAAAGTTTAATTTAATTAATTTATTTGATTAATTTATTTTTAAAAAAGTTAATTTAATTTAAAACATAAAAAAAATTTAAGTTAATTTTAACCTAAATCTAGGTTAGTTTTAATTAATCAATTATAAAAAATTAATTAGGTTTTACAAAAAAAGAATTTGTAAAAGAAAAACAACGAAATGGGCCTGTAAAAGTAACTCAGGGGGGTGTAAGGATCTGAAATTCTCTAAGCCCAATAACACAAGCCCAAGCGCTGGAAGAGGGCCCTTAGAATCTTGTGTGGATGTCCAGTGAGGTTTATCATGAGTGCGTAAATTTGGAACCCTTGATCTGTATCTGTTAAGGTTTGATGGTGTTGATGATGACGGTGCATCGTTGTGCGCTGGACTGCTTGTATTGGATCTGCAAGAGAAAACCATGAAAAATAACATGTCAGGGGCAGGGATCAAACCCATGCCCTGGAACACTACACCCTTACAAACACACGCTTACCGCTGGGGCAGTCGTTACGTCCATTAATATAAATCAAATCATAAATACATAATATATAGTTAAATATGATAACCGGAGTAGCGCCAGAGCCCTAAATCCGTTCGTCTTCTCTAGCAAGCTGCAAAAACAAAACCTGCACAAATCAAAATATTAGTGATCTAAACTAACATGTCCCCCCTAATTCGACCCTCTTGAGTTCGAATATGGGGTTTGTTTTGACTAACAACTGTAGCTTGAGATGCAAAGAATTTGCATTTGACTGCCCGAACCATGGCATCTTTCGATCCTAACGTGGAACCTTTGATTTAACCACCCATAACTGATCTATAAATTCACATAAACTCAAACAAATGTTAGTATGCCATGAAATGTAATTAAAATCAGATATTCAAAATTCAAAACCTTACCAAGCCGATGTTGTCAAGTGGGATGTTCTGGGCATAGTGGGACGTGCTGATAGACTTGAGGAGACTCCTGGGAATCTCAGGAGTGATGTTTGATCACTGGTTTGGACTGAGAACTTCTGGAAATTAGGATTTGATGCTTACATAATTCTGAGATTTAGAATTTTATGAACCTATTCTTTAGGCAATTTTTTCGTCTCATTGGATCTGCATACCTTTGTGTATATATAGAGAATGCAATTGCATCAACAAATAAGGTACAAAATCATGTCATCATGGCCAAGATCAAGCAAGATAAAACATTTTTAAATCCTTCCATTTTTGGGGATCTTTGACCTTTTAAGCTTTACACGGTTTTGCTAGTTGGCCATCATGTTTATGGGCTTCAAATTTGATCAAAGACCAAGCCCATATGCATTAATCCATTATTTTGTAATTTTATTTAATTTACTTTGTATTAAATTGAATAAAAATCAAAGTAAATATAAATAAAAATCATGGAAAGATATGAATTAGTTTATGGGTCCTTTATAAGGTCATGAACATGTTTAAACCTTAAAAAATAGATCCACTAGTCTAAAATTTCAAGATTGCTCAATTGAGGTTTCATGCACTTCTCAAAAATTTCCCAACTTGCACCAATCACAAATCATTCAATTTTTATCACTTGAGAGTAATCCTTACCTTTTTGGAAAGCTCAAGATGTCCTCTACAATTTCTCGTTTGATCATTTTTGCATTTGGAGACATTATCTTGATGTAAGTTGCCTTGACAAAAAGTGTCTTTTTGTTGACTTTTGAAATGACCTATAATATATTGGCTCATATCTTTCAAATGAAGCATGTTTTGGACTTGAGCATACATATAAAAAGTTGTAGAGAATTGAATTTCCTTCAAAATGGGCTTTTGTTGGGGAAAAGTTGATGAAGCGTGTGAAAGTTATGTTTGGTCAAAGTTCAGTTTACTTCCCCTAAGGAAACCCTAATTTCGCAACTTTGGAATTTTGATGATTTGAGGGATTTCCTTGAGGAATCATGATCAACCCTTGATCAAATGATGAATATAACTTCAAAATGTTGATGTTGACCAAAAATCTTGAAGTTTGACTGTATGTTGACCACAATTGAATTTTTACCCAATACAGTTGATTTTCAACCATTTGAACTAATGACTGAGCAAACTTGGGATGCAAGGCTTGAAACTTGATATGAGTATTGTTTAAGACCTATGGAGAACCATGAAAACCATTTAAGACCTTTGAAACCCATTCTTCCTTGTGCAAGATGAAACCCTAGTTGTGGACCCATTGCTTAGGAGGTGAGTTTGTCTGATCAACTCTTGAGAATCCTTGAGCATTCGAGAACCCTAGAAGAATGTCTTTAAGAAATGGGAAGGAAAATTTTGGGGTACAACAGCTTCCCCTGTTCAATCTTCTTAAACCTGAAGAGTTAGATTGGCATGTTCGTTATTCGTGACTTGAAGGTGGAAGATGATTGAACACTTAAGTGACCATAAATTTGCACTCGTCGGTGTACGAAGCAACATTGTTGGTTGATTATACCGGGAATGGGATTAAAGATGCCATTTGGATATGTGATGGAGAGTCATCAGAGATGGGTTTATATATGCCATCCAAAGTAATTGTTGATAGAAATTAGACTAAGTTTACGCCCGACTTTGTCTTAGAAGATGTATTTTGAGTGAGTCTACGCCCAACTTGGTACAAAAGGAAAAATAGAATAAATTTATGCTTGATTTAATCTGAACCAGAAGGTGTTTATACCCGACTTTAAATGGAATAAGCATTGGAAGGAGTCTATGCCCGACTTTTCCAAAGGAGCTTCAGAAGGAATCTACGCTTGATTTCATCTGAATGATGTACTAGAAGATGTTTATCTCCGACTTCATCTATAATAGGTGTTGGGAAGAGTCTATGCCCTACTTTTCTGAAGGAGTATCAAAATAAATCTATGCTCAATTTAATCTGAGCCAGAAGATGTCTACGCCCGACTTCAACTGGAAGAAGATGTTGGAAGGAATCTACGCCCGACTTTTCCAAAAGATTTTCAAAAGGAATCTACGCTTGATTTCATCTGAATGGTGTACTAGAAGATGTCTACGCTCGACTTCAACTAAAAAAGGTGTTGGAAAAATTCTACACCCGACTTTTCCAAAGGAGTATCAGAATAAATCTACGCTTGATTTTACCTGAGCCAGAGGATGTCTACGCCCGACTTCAACTGGAAGAAGATATTGGAGTGAGTCTTCGAAGGAACTATTTTTCAGATTTCAGTCTATGAAGGAAATGCTTGTCAGATTAAGTCTCTGAGGGAAATTCTTTTCAGAATAAATTTCTGAGGTATGTGCTTTTCAGAATTCAGTCTTTGAGGAAGATGCTTTTCAGAATCTAGTCTCTAAGGAAGATGCTTATCAGAATTCAATCTCCGAGGAAGATGCTTATTAGAATTCAATCTCCGAGGAAATGCTTGTCAGAATTCAGTCCCCAAGGAAATGCTTCATCGGAATTCAGTCTCCGAGGAAATGCTTGTCGGAATTCAGTCTCCAAGGAAATGCTTGTCGAAGTATAGTGTCCGAGGAAATGCTTGTCAGAATTCAGTCTCCGAGGAAATGTTTTTTAGTAGATGTTGTTCAGAGTAAATCTTTGAAGGAAGTCATTTGGTCATGCAGATGGTCGCCCCATCTTGTTTCGGGAATTGATATTTGACTTGTTTAAAAATTGCTGATGATATTCGTCTTGTTTGTGGACTTTACCTGAAAAAACAAAGTTAGTCTTTATGCAATGTCATGACGTATGCAATACATTGCGTAATGATGTTCTTAAAATAAATGAGAGTGTGCTATATGTGTTTCATATGCATATGCTATGATATTTTGTAAATGATGTATGAGATGTAAGATGTCACTGACGGTGATGGTAGTTTCATGTAACATCTTTGGCTAGGGAAAATAAATCCATAACTATTGCTGGGGATGAAGAGTATGAATCTTCAATCTCGTTTAGAATTTCTTTGCTGGGGATTCCTGTTTTCTATTTTTGGAGGATACTCCGCTGGGGTATTCCTGCTTAATGTTTTGGAAGATACTCTGCTGGGAATTTTTGACTTCTACTTGGGAAGAAGAGCTCAGGAACATTGGTCGTTCGCCGCTCTACTGGGGAATTTAATTCTTATATACGCTGACTGGGGATAAAAGAGATGGATGACCTTTTGAGGTTCTATCTGGTCGGGTTTCTGATATGGATACCGACTCGTCTGGAGAGAATAAGGTTGAATGATACCTGGTCTAGTTTCCGATTCAGTAGCAACTCTCTGGGGATAGCAACCCAGACTGCCCTTTGCCGGTAATTTGTGGTAGTTAGAAAAATAGACTCAAACTGGGGGGATTGTAATTTGTTGGGGAAATAAACCTTGTTGGGGAAATAAACCCTAAACCCGTTGGAGAAAAACTTAGCTGAGGAAGTGAGTGATGTTGGAGGAATACTTTGCTAAGGAAAACTCTTGCTGAGGAAATGAGCGCTGCTGGAGGAAAGAAATATGCAGGGGGTTTTACAGTTTTGGAGGAATAAGCTCAGCTGGGGAAGAGAATTTCCATAAACTATATTGATGTTGTAATCTCCGATGGAGATTGGGACTCCATAGGTTGGTGATATTACTGGAGAAAAGATCATATCCCTTTATCCTCTAGGGTGATCTGTTGGTGAGCATGATCATGTTAACAGTTGGAAGATGCCCCAATTTTTGTCTTGAAGGTGTATTAGACTTGTGGGGAATGTATCTTTGTTGAAGATGAGCTTGTGCAGATAACTCTGTAGAGATAATTACGTTGAAACTTCTATGGGGATTTATGGATGACTTGCACATTATCTCAACTTCTAGAGCCTTCGGTAAAGGCTGATCGGAGTGATAACCTTCCACTGATAGATAAGTCATGAGATGACGGAACATAGTCATACGATTTAATCCCTGACTTTTTCCTGGACTGTCTTTTCAGATTTTCAGCCCACTGGGATACCCTTTTTTGCCTAAGCCTCCTTTTCAGGTTTTCAACTTGTCGGTGTACACTTTTTTTATATATATCCATAATTTTTGCCCGAACCTTTTTGGTTCATCGGGATGCTCTTATTTTTGCTTAGGTCTGTCAACCTAGCGGGTCTCTTTCATGCGTAGTATTTTTTTACTATGTCTGTGTTCATAGGGTGCGAAGAATTGTCATTGTCCATAGTAGTAAGTATTGTAGCACTTCCATAAAATGTTTGCTTTATCGTACGTGACCCTTTATTAGAATTCATGTTCAATTCCCCAAGTGATTCACATGGAGATCTTCCCCTGGCTATTCGGCACTTTTGAGAGATTTCTTGAATCTTGACTCGACTGCCCCCATATCAGTTAGACACCATGACACGCCCCTTGATTATGAAATGCCTGTTACTGGGTATGTCTTTTCATTTGAAACGATTATGTCCTATTGAAGGGATTTCCGTTTATTGAACATTCATCATGCAAATTTCTCTGCTGCCAAAAAATTAGTCATATGCAAACAATGGTATTAAAAATGCAAAGCTTTTGTCTGTCTTGAAGTTTTGAAAATGCATTTTTAGTAAACAAACCGAATTTTGTAAGAATATGAATTCAACTCAGGATTTATAATAAACCTTACAGGAGTCAGGATACCTTTTGTGACAGTATGCTTTCGAACTAACCCATGCTTCAACTAGGACTTTTAAGGGTTGTAATGTGGTCTGGTTCACGGTTTAAGAAACAAAGGATAAAGGTTCGAAATTTATTTATACCCACCCGTTCTCCATGATGTTCTACGGTCTTATACTCAGTTAATTATGTGTTTGTATTCCCATTGAATATGGAATTACAACACTGATATTCCAGTGACGGATCGGATACTGGGAGTTTATTTGAGGAGGCAATCATTTTTTGTAATATTATTTTATTGAGGATTTGTAGCGACCTCTTTTTTTACTTTATTATCCCTACTTTTTGCCTGAACTGTTTTGAGATTACAGTCAGCGGGATGCCCCGGTTTTTCCTAAGTCTCCTTCATAGGTTTTGACTTAGAGGGTTTTTTCTTTTGAAAGACAATGACTTCCTGTTTTAATGATTACGGGGAACTATCACCTTCTTTTGATTTAGAAGAGCATCTTTGGCGCTATTCGTCGTGTATGAAGGTAGAGCTTGCGTTTGAATGCGCATTTGAATTAACTGAGTAACTATCCTGCCCCAGGTTATGATTACAGGTTTCAATTTGTGTGAAAAAGAAAAACCCTACTCCTTAGACTCAAAGGGGTTGATTAGGGATTAACTTCCTTATATATCCACTATTTAGGATTTTAAAGAACCCATGTACATCGTCAATAAGGTCTATTCTAAAGCATACTGTAGAGATCATGGTATTATTTTTGTCATCCTCCCTCTAAAGGCTTACAACTTTTAATAGGGAGTTGAATATCACAAAAAAGAAGTAAAATAATAGTTTAAATATAGTCAAAACGAATGGATTACTTCAAGAAAAACATATGCAATGCATTAATGGAACAATAAAGTTTGACATAAAATAAATGTTCGAACAATCAAAAGAAATTACAATTTGAAAATTCAAATGAAATAGACGCTCTCAATATTGGCCATGATTTGGCATGGGAGCAGTGATCACATTGGGCGTCTCAGGAGGGTCGAACTCAATCTCCTTAGTATCAATCAAATCTTGGATTTTAATTTTCAAAGCCCAACAGCTATTTGTGTTATGTATGGGACTATTGGAATGATAGGCCCATATCACATTAGGATTGTAACAAGGATAGGAGGTGTTGGGATTCTGAGGAGGATCCTTCAATGTTATCAGATCTACCTTCAACATGTGTTGCAGCGCCTGGGACAATCGCATGTTGATCTTAGTAAATTGCCTCCTAGGTGCATCCGGCCTACACTGATTTCCTTGCTGTTGATGTTACATTGGTGTAGAATTGGAGATTAGCATAGCTCCCACAGATTGGTTGCAGTTACTTTTAACACGACCCTTCTGGCCATAAATGGAATTGGTTTCCTTCTTATCACTAAATGTCTTCTTCACAACACTTGAAGGCGCAGCCACTGGAATCTTTCCACACTAGATACCACCTTCGACATGTTCCCTAGTTAGAATCAACTCAGTAAAACCAGATGAGGAGCTTCCAATCATATGGTTAAAGAATGGACCTGTCAGAGTGCCCATGAACATATCAACCAGCTCCCTATCGGACAGAGGACGTTGAACTCTTCCAGCTAAACCCCTCCACTTTTGTGCATACTCCTTGAACCCTTCATTCGAGCCCATGGACATGTTTTGCAATTGCACACGAGTAGGTGACAGGTTAGCATTATATTGATACTGCTTGTAAAAAGCAACAGCTAAGTCTTCCAACGTGTGAATGTTGGTTCCTTCCAGCTGATAGAACCCTTCAAGTTGAGTCTCAGACAATATTTCTTGAAAGAAATGGACCCATAACTTCCTATCAGCAGTATGAGGTTGGATTTTTCGAACATACGGCCTTAGATGAAGTTTGGGACAAGAGACCCCATCATATTTAGCAAAGACGAAGACATTGAACTTGTGAGGGATGACCACCCTCGGGATCAGACCTAGTTCTCGAAAATCCAATCCAGGCACTTTCTGGATTTCCATAGCTTTGAGACGGTCTTCCAACTGCTTGTACTTGTCATTTGCAGGAGGATACTATTCATCGGAGTAGTCTTCATCTTCAGGACCCTGGTTGTTTCTACCTTCAGGCTTGATGCTTCTACCATCCTCTTCTTGGTTGTCGTCTTCCTCGGAGGAAATGTCGTCCACTTGAACTGGTTGAGTATGACCTTTGAATCTTCTCCCCTTATTAAGGATAACAGTTGGCTTTTAGTCTTCTTTTTCTTGGCGACGAGCATCATCAGATCTTTCTTCCCCTGTTCCAGATTCAAAAGAGTCTTTTGAAATTGGGCGTGTTGAGCTTGGAGGTCCTTAACAGTATGTTTGGGGGCCATCTTATACTGAAATAAACAGCAAGTAGATGAGAAAACATGTATTGGAAAACCTGTTATAAAATGATGCATGATATGTAGATGCGATGTTTTTAAGGATCTCGCGGGGTAAACAAAGAAAATGTTATAAATTGTTGCAGCTTTGAATGAAGAACTTTTCGTCTTTGAACGTCCTTTTATGGGAATCAAGCTCACCATGTCAAGTGGGTCCTAGCTTCTGACTCGAGAAAATTTTATTCAGTCTTGACGACATCTGGCTAGAGGAAAATAAACCTATTTCCCCTTGCTAGACGTCTGGTTCATGATAAACCTGCATCACATGCCTTTGAGATCCTTGAAATGGTTAATAAAAATTCCATGGCATGATGTTATGATGTGCATGCTATAAACCAAGCAAAAGTGTAAGGTGATGAAAACAAGTAAGTCTTAGAAGAAATCTAAGTTATTGGATAATGAATACAAAACAAGTCCTGCAAGGAATTCACGTCATTAGATAATGAATACAAACAAGCCCTGCAAGGAATCCACGTTGTTAGGTAATAAACGTAAACAAGTTACACAAGTAGCCTTAAGTTTAAAGGCTTGCATGAGGTCCATAGGTAAGTACCCTCTTGAGTTTTAGTTGGCTCAACTTGTCCTAAGAAAAGTAATCGGGTTCTAGGAGCCTCAATATCACCGATCTTTCTCCCATGCATTGTTTTAGCACAAGCATCTAATTTGCGACCTAAATATCCCAAGAGTCTGATCTCAATGAGTGTAGCATCGAGTATCAACCAACTTTAGTTTTCACCAAAGCCGACTATCTCACTACTTTCTAATGGCTAAGTTGTGTCAACTAAGGTTCTACGGTCAGTTAGTGCTTTATAACGCCACGCGGCAGCCCAGCATTCTCCTTGACTTAACTCAAGGGACACTGATACCAACCAATGTGTCACACTAACGTAGCCATCATTTCAACCGTATCAACATACGCCATACAATCTTCATGATCTATTGCTACTTACCTAAAATGCCCCAGATCCAGGTATAGGATCTTTACAAAAATAACCCTAGCAAAAACCATGAAATATAAAGCATACAAATCAAGAAAGCAAAGCATTTTAAATGTGATCTAACTCTTAAGGTAACCTCACTTTTAGTTTTTCCCAGCAGAGTCGTCAGTTCTGTAATATGGTGGGAGAACTGACTTTTGGTTTTGCGTTTTATCGTAAATGTTGCAGATAACAAGAGTCGCCACAGGCTTTTCTTTTATCCAATAAAGAAAATGGTTAAAAGAACAGAAAAGACCTTTGATAATTTTCTGAGTAAGGGGGGTAGGTTATGAAAAAGGAAGGTGTTATCACCCTTTTCATCCGTAGTTATCTACGGGCTCTTAATTGCTAGCTCACTTTTGAAAATGCTTTGTGTTTGTGTAAGTTTGAAAATATTTTGAAAATGCCTAAGTTTCCGTAGTTGTCTACGGGCTCTTAATCGCTAGCTCACTTTTGAAAATGCTTTGTGTTTGTGTAAGTTTGAAAATATTTTGAAAATGCCTAAGTTCGACAACTTTGTAATGATTCTCGTATCAGTTGAGAATGTATATGAAGTGTTTGTTTTGAAACTATTTCAGAAAAGTGTTTGTGTGAAAAGAGATGTTTTTGTGAGCAAGCGATTAAGAACTATATACCTACTCAAAAATCTTTTTTCTTTTCCTCTTCCTTTAGATAATTTTATCCTACCATTAGTTAGTAGGAAGTGCTATCATTGGATGTATGAGGGACAGACGCAAGTCATCTTACAGTCATAAAGGTAACTTGTAGGACACTTTAGAAATTTGTCGTAAGGGACTAAGATCGTTTACCGAAGGCAGCATCGAAGGGTCATCGAGGAACTACGATCTTTTAACCGAGGGTCTATGCTAAAGCGTCCCACGTTTAAGGGACATGACTATTTTAGTCGAAGGCAACAAGTGGAGTTATCCTAGAGGTGCGTGTGTGCGAAGTGTGTTCAATTCAGATATATTATCTTGATTAGGGTTATCTGAAGATTGATTTTAGATCTTATCATACACGCCTAATTACTATACAGTTATATATACATACATGTATAATTATAGATGCAGAAAGTAAAATGCGGGAAGATAAAAACCTAGGCCATTACAATGCTTCGGGGATGGGGGTTACAAACCATAAAAATGGGGAAAAATAGTAAACCCTAATTAACTATTACAACTTTTAGTCGTTACTTAATAATAAATAATTTCTAATGCAGAAAAAATAACAGAAACGTGCGAAGGTTGTAAGAAGAAACAAAGAGATTAATTAATGGAAATGTAATTGACGATCTATCCTAATGATTAATTAATTTTTTGGTTTATTTTTGAGAAAAAATGAATTAAAACCTAAGTTATTTTTTAATTGAAGAAAATTTTAATTTAATTAATTAATTTAATTTATTTATTTACAAAAAAAAAAGTTAATTTAATTTAAAACATAAAAAAAGTTACGTTAATTTTAACCTAAATCTAGGTTAGATTTAATTAATCAATTAGAAAAAATTAATTAGGTTAAAAAAAAGAATTTGTAAAAGAAGAAAAAATGAAATGGGCCTGCAAAAGTAACTCAGAGGGGTGTAAGTATCTGAAATTCTATAAGCCCAATAACACAAGTCCAAGCGCTGGAAGAGGGCCCTTAGAATCCTGTGTGGCTCTCCAGTGAGGTCTATCATGAGAGCATAGATCGGGAACATTTGATTTGGATCTGTTAAGGTTTGATGTTGTTGATGATGAGGGTGCATCGTTGCACACTGGACTTCTTGTATTGGATCTGCAAGAGAAAACCATGAAAAATAACATGCCAGGGGCAGGGATCGAACCCATGCCCTGGAACACTAACACCCTTACAAACACACGCTTACTGATGAGGTTGTCGTTACATCCATTAATATTAATTAAATCATAAATACATAACATATAATTAAATATGATGACCGGAGAAGCGCCGAAGCCCTAGCTCCGACCGTTTTCTCTGACAAGCTGCAAAAACAAAACCTTCCTAAATCAAAATATTAGTGATCTAAAATAACATGTCCCCCCTAATTCGACCCTCCTGAGTTTAAATATGGGGTTTGTTTTGACTAACAACGCTTGTAGCATGAGATGCAAAGAATTTGCATTTGACTGCCCTAACCATGACATCTTTCGATCCTAATGTGGAACCTTTGATTTAACCACCCATAACTGGTCTTAAATTCACATAAACTCAAACAAATGTTAGTATGCCATGAAATATGATTAAAATCAGAGATTCGAAATTCAAAACCTTACCAAGCCGGTTTTGTCAAGTGGAATGTTTTGGGCACAGTGGGACGTGCTGATGGACTTGAGAAGACTCTTGGGAATCTCAGGTGTGATGTTTGATCGCTTGTTTGGGCTGAGAACTTCTAGAAATTAGGATTCGACGCTTACAGAATTCTTTGAGATTTGGAATTTTATGAACCTATTCTTGAGGAAACTTTTTTCGTCCCTTTGGATCTACATACCTTTGTGTATATATAGAGAATTAAATTGCATCAACAAATAAGGTACAAAATCATGTCATCATGGCCAAGATCAATCAAGATAAAACATGTTTAAATCCTTCCATTTTTGGAGATCTTTGCCCTTTTGAGCTTTACACGATTTTGCTAGGTGGCCGTCATGTTTATGGGCTTCAAATTTGATCAAAGACCAAGGCCATATGCATTAATCCATTATTTTGTGATTTTATTTAATTTACTTTGTATTTAATTGAATAAAGATCAAAGTAAATATAAATAAAAATCATGGCAAGGTATAAATCAGTTTAGGGGTCCTTTATAAGGTCATGAACATGTTTAAACCTTAAAAAATAGGTCCACTAGTCTAAAATTTCAAGATTGCTCAATTGAGGTTTCATGCATTTCTCAAAAATTTGCCCAACTTGCACCAACCACAAATCATTCAATTTTTATCACTTGAGAGTGATATTGGACTTTTTGGAAAGCTAAAGATGTCCCCTACAATTTCTCTTTTGATTATTTTTGCATTTGGAGTTATTATCTTGATGTAAGTTGCCTTGACAAAAAGTGTCATTTTGTTGACTTTTGAAATGACCTATAATGTATTGGCTCATATCTTTCAAATGAAACACTTTTGGGCTTGATCATACATATACAAATTTGTAGAGAATTGAATTTCCTTCAAAATGGGCTTTGGTTGGGGAAAATTTGATGAAGCATGTAAAAGTTATGTTTGGTCAAAGTTCAGTTGACTTCTCCAAAGGAAACCCTAATTTGGCAACTTTGAAATTTTGATGATTTGAGGGATTTCCTTGAGGAATCATGATAAACCCTTGATAAAATTATGAATATAACTTCAAAATGTTGACGTTGACCAAAAATCTTGAAGTTTGACTGTATGTTGACCATATTTGACTTTTTACCCAATACATTTGATTTTCAACCATCTGAACTAATGACTGAGAAAACTTGTGATGCAAGGCTTGAAACTTGATATGAGTATTGTTGAATACCTATGGAGAACCATGAAAAACATTTAAGACCTTTGAAACCCATTCTTCCTTGTGCAAGATGAAACCCTAGTTGTGGACCCATTGCTTAGGAGGTGAGTTTGTCTGATCAACTCTTGAGAATCCTTGAGCATTCGAGAACCCTAGAAGAATGTCGTGAAGAAAATGGAAAGGAAAATTTTGGGGTACAATAATGAGGTTTCATCTTATAACCCTGAGGTCGCCCGTAGGCCTGGTTCTCCATATAGATCTTGTTTTAGAATTCTGAGGTCGCCCTTAGACCTAGCTCTTTAGCAGACCGCCTATTGGTATCTTTGTAGAATCATGAGGTTGCCCATAGGCCTAGCTTTTTGACAGATCCCCTTGATGTCTCATCATAGAATTCTGAGGTCTCCCATAGGCCTAGTTATCCAATAGATGAGGTTTCATCTTAGAACCCTGAGGTCACCCGTAAGCCTAGTTCTCCTTATAGATCTTATTTTAGAATTTTGAGGTCGCCCTTAAGCCTAGTTCTTTAGCAGATCGCCCATAGGTATCTTCGTAGAATCCTGAGGTCGCCCATAGGCCTAGTACTTCGACAGATCGCCTTGATGTCTCATCGTAGAATTCTGAGGTCGCCTACAAGCCTAGTTATCAAGTAGATGAGGTTTCATCTTAGAACCCTGGGGTCTCCCGTAGGCCTAACTCTCCTTATAGATCTTGTTTTAGAATTCTGAGGTCGCCCATAAGCCTAGTTCTTTAGTAGATCGCCCATAGGTATCTTCGTAGAATCCTGAGGTCTCCCATAGGCCTGGTTCTCCAACTGGTCACCTCGATGTCTCATCGTAGAATTCTAAGGTCGCCTATAGGCCTTGTTCTCTAGTAGGTGAGGTTTCATCTTAGAACCCTGAGGTCGCCAGTAGGCCTAGTTCTCATTATAGATCTTATCGTAGAACCCTGAGGTCGCTCATAGTCCTAGTTCTTTAGATGATTGCCCATATGTATCGCCATAGAATTTTGAGGTTGCCCATAGGCCTAGTTCTTCGACAAATCTCTCCAATGTTTCACCTTAGGATTGTAGGTCTCCCTTAGATCTTATCCGTCGTCTTTTCGTACCAACCTTCTCACTAGAAAATAGAAAATTATTTCCCCAGTAGATCTCACAAAAATAAATAACACTCACACTTTTTCTCAGAAAAAATTTTTGGCATTGGTATTTAATCATCTTCTACCTCGAACTTCCAAAGGGCATGTGCTAATCATACTTTCAAGTTTAAGACGATTAAATATGGGCAGTTATAATACCCCAAATATTTTCTACCCTTTCACTTTTATATGGCTTATGCATTTCCCACTTGTCATTTTGTTTACATACTTTCATGCATTTTCATTTAATAAAGCACCTGAGGCTTAAAATTCGTTGGTTGTGTAAGCTAGGGTTTTCATGGTGTTCTGAGACGCACATATCAAATAATATTGATTCGTTTGTTTCCCCTCTGAGCCTTGGATTGGAAAATTAGGGTTTTCTCGGGCTTTGAAGTTTTATTCCTTCATCAACTCTGGTTTGAGAAATTAGGGTTTGTGATTGTGACCATGAAGACTTATTTCTTTCTCATCAATGGTTCTAACTGAGAAGACTGTGGACTACGGATTTAATGTTAAGCTGCTTTTTCATTCAATATTACATCCATGGCAAGAATACAAAGTTTGAATCTCAACATAGTTAATGGATATATGTTATAAGATTCTTCATGGGTTTTGTTTTGATAAAGAACCCCAAAGGAAGAGATTTGGTCAAGTCAAAATATTTTATTAGTTAGTTTGTAAAGTATAAGTCATGGTACAAAGAGAATGTTGGGGACTTGGATTGTATGCAAGGTGTCGTTATTATTTGATTTGGATTTTGGGATTAGAATGGGCAAGTTGATTTGGATTTGAAATTGATTCAAGTGATTCCATAAACTCCAATTATGTTCAAGATGTCCAAAGCATCGTTTTGATTAAGATGTCAAGCTTATAAAATTGGAATCCAAGGTGTCATTACAAAGGCAAATGCATGATGCATTATTGTTAAAATAACTTTGGTCTTAAAGACAAGGTTGATTTGTTACGAAATATGGAATCGAGTTCATTTTTATGGAAGCTACAAACCCATTGTGTTCTTACCATACAAGCTACAATTTTGGATTTATTTTTATACATGAAGAACATCATTCAAAATGGAGAATTTGAATTCAATTAGAAAAAGAGGAAAAGCTTTCAAGAATAGTATAAGATGTTTGATTTACAAACCATTATAAATCGAAATATTGTTACAACATACATGTGAATTTTTCTAAGTCCTAAACCAAGCTTCTACACGCATGTCAATCATAAAATTCAAAATAAGTCCAGGATCTTTGATAATTCCTCTCCAAACCGATACGAAGACTCGAGGAAAATTTGTTGCTACTTGCTAGAAATGGCACCCGAAACTATGCTATAACCTGCACCGGTTCAAAAATCAGAAGATAAGTTCAGCAGAAATGAAAACAGAAAAGAATTGAGTCAGAGGGAAACAACCCTGCATATTTAAAAAAATCAGAGATTAAAATAGAACTCTATGCAATTTTCCTAGCTGTAATAGTCAATTAACTTCTCTAACCCCTAACAGCTAGCTTATCTAACTGTTAAAACAGAAACTTATAAAAGAAATAAAAAAAACAGTTTCTAATCGATAACAAACTTCTAACAGATTCCTAACCAACTTTCTATCCTCTAAATCACCCTCTAACAAACTTCCAACATATTATAATAGAAAGGAGGAAAAAAAAGCATCTCAGATCCAGAGGAGGATGGGTTTTGAAGATTCATTCATAACAGAAAACTTCCAGCAGAAACAGAAAGGGGGATAACAGAGGGGAGAGGAGGAAACTCACGATTCATTCTACAGGAAATTCTCTCTGATATTCTCGGAAGCTTCTTGGCTTTCACTCTCAATTCTCTGAGTTGATTCTACATCCTCAATCTTCTGCATCATCTTCACTCAAAAACCTGCAACATCATCATCACCTTCATCATTGTCGAGCTCAACTCATCGACCAACTGCAACCTCCAAATCTGAGTTTAATTCTCAGTCTCCACATTCCTTGAATCAACAACAACAATAACTGCATAATAAGAATGCAACAACAACAACAACAATTCAAATAACAACAATATAGAAACGAAGAAGAATATTCATTATTCTTACCAAAATACAAGTGTCGAGGTATCTTTCTTGTGGCTTCTCCAAAGTCAAGATCCATCATAGAATTTCCGATCAAGTAAGCCTCAACCTCTTGTTTCTCTCCATATCTGTTTCATGTTTCGATGGCGTACATATACTTGCGTCTTGGTTTATTCAAATCCGCTTGCAATGAAATCATCACGAAACGTGACTGACAAGAACGAACGATTTTGAGACGGAGGTCAGGCGGAGGCGTCGGATCGGTGAGATAAAAGGTTGAGCCACCTGGAGTTAGATCGGAGAGATATGAAGTTGCAGTGCCGATTTTCATCGAAGAGAGAATAAGAGAGGATTGAGTAGGTTTTGGAATTGGGAGCTTACAAGAAGATCCCTAATGATACCGTTCCACGCCTTTTAATTTCTTTATTTATTTATTTTTATTTTTGAAAATAAATAATCATAGAAAACATAGAAAATATGCTGAAGGGATCATGGACCGGAGCATCTCATTTAGCCCGGGAATTTTTTTGTACAAGCCTCTTGCCTCATGCAACAAAAAACTCAATGCTTGATTCATTTGGCTAGGCCCATTCTCTGTTTTTGAACTAAAGCTTAGCTAAACAAAAATCCCCTAGGCTCGCAGGTTGGGCCTTAACGCCGTGGGTTGGTTAATGTACCATAATTTCCGGTCCTGCTTATACCTCCTGATCTTTATATTTTTTGTTAGATTTAGAATTCTCCGTGTAATTTTTCTTTCTTTCTATGATAAAAAGATGTAATATATATAAAATTTGTTAGACCTATTTTAATAGAAATTTTAGGAATTAATTCTTTAGTTTTTTTTAGACTTTTACTTACTTAAAAAACTACTAATAAAAATACTTTTCTTTTAGTTCTTATTCACATTTCCATACTGTTGTACCCCGTTATTTTTGACGCGTTTGTTCATTGTGCAAGGTACATTTTTGATGTTTTCGATCATGTAACATAACAAGTTGTTATGTGATTGAATCATATGACTTATGCTCGCTTCAATACGACACACCTTATTTCTCATCATCCTGAGAAATTCATACCATGTTATATGTTGTCCTGATGCATGTGATATTTTATGATGCTTTGTGCAGGAACTTCTGATTACGCGTTGCATTCGCAACTCGCGTTTGCATTTATATTAGTTGGATATCGTTTCTGACTTTTTTTGTTTTTTGGTGAAGCTTGCTCGACGCGTACTTACTGCTTCTCCACTGCTTTCATATGCTTTCAACGATTTGCTTGCTTGTGGTAGTTGCTGCTACTACCCTTGTACTTCTCAGCATTTTACTGCATTTCTTTACTGCTTTTCTAGATATCATGAGAAGTAAGGATTTATTGCTTTATGATGCCATTAGAAGTAGGGTAGAGATGTATGATGGTATCTCTGTTGCTGATCATGTCAGGAACCCCTCTGGTTTATTTAAAGACTTGTTTAGGGCGATTCCGCATTGTGTGCATTATGTGTGTTGTTTGTGTTTGTTTAAAACCCTACCTATGAAGTAGGTATTTCACATGTGTGTTTATATTTATGCTCGCATCTATTCCCTCATCCCTTATTAAAGTCCTCAAAAAGAGGCGAGCGGGGAGGGTTCATAGTCAACCCCCGCAATTTCTTCCGTGTCATCCTTAGCTCATGACACGCCATGATACTTCAGAGTTGTGAATGATCTTGTGTATCGAGTCCGTTAGGTGGGGAAGGGTTTTGCAATCAAACCCTCATGTTGTGTCAGGAGTTCGCATTGGCCGATGCTGATACTTCGTGATCTTTCATATTTCCTTATGTCACCTACATTGATCTCTTATATCTTGGTTAGGTGTTCAGTCGTTTTGGACATCATATTTTTGTTTTACATCTTATTCCCGCTTGTTTGTCTTGGGTGATACGATCCCCTTGACTAAAACATTTTGTTTCTTTTCCTAACTATATTATGTGTGTGATCCTTCGAGCTTGCTTGTTTTATCCTTGTACATACCATGTTCCCTTAGGATGTGCTTGCTCATTTCGGATGCAAGTTAGACCTCAGGTGGCGAACCATGCATGTTAACATTAGGTAAAGATTTCCCTTTTATCCTTGAAGTAGGGCCATCATTGCATTATAACATTATGGGTAGTTCTAGGCTAGTCTCTGTTAGTTTTTTTCCCCTTTTGCATATGCACTAAAACCAAAACTCTATTTTTCTTAGCAAATCATAAAGCATTCTAATCACACTTAAACCCTTTTTCAAGGTAACAAAACACAAACCAATAAAATGTGGCATCTTGCCTAGAGAGCGTAACTCGAAACTATTTTCAAGTAAGGACATGATTAATTTACTTTTGTGCCAACGCGTAAGTCTCCAAAGGTCGAGCTGCGGCAGAAGGCGGAATTAACATTGTTCATAAAAAAACACAAACAAACAAAACATGTGAGCTGAACTACGGTAACTCTGATTCCTCAAAAAGGATACGTAGGCATTGGGGTAGGGCCCAAGAGAGCACAACTTTATTTTCCCTACATTACTTTCTCCTTTCTTTTGCATGCATTCTTCCTCAACAATAAATAGTAAGCATAAATTAAACACACCCATAAGATAAATAACAAGAGTGGATACCATAGAGTACTACGGACACGTGGGGTGCTAATACCTTCCCCTTGAGTAACATACTCCCTTATCCGATCTCTCAGTCATAATACCATGACTTATCCCTTCTCAGTTTTCTTTATGTTTACCTTCCCTTCATGTGGGATAAAAGACATTCGATGGTGACTTCATTATTTGATGATTTTCAGCTGGTTGTTTCACCATGTAAGAAATCATAGATTTTAAAAAGCGAGAAAGCAAAATATAAAATACAAGAGCTTAGAAGCATATCAATGAAATAATCCATATGAAATAGTACATGATGTTATATATGCATTTGATTTATTCAAATACAAGTCAATCACAATAACACACAAGTAGCTTTTCAACAAGGCTATTTCAAAACACATACCTTATAAATTCTATCAAAATATGATTTAAGTCATGATACTTCAATAAGATTGATACACCATAGACCTAATCTTATACATTAAATCGCTATAATCAAAGTCTAACTTATGATCTATACAATTAATGCAAACATCCAACAATGCAATAGCATGGTAGTTAATGCTTGAAAAGTAAAAGAGGTAAGGGAAGAAGATAAAATACACAACGATATATAGTGGTTCAACTGTTGTCCTTGCATTATCTACTTATATATTTAATGGTGTTAAAACCATCGGAAAATAATCACGATCTTCCACTATTTTAATAAGTTTGATACAAACATTTTGGTTACAATGGAATATTAAACAATAAACAACATTGTTGATGCAGGCACTTTAAACTACTAACAAAACAAGATCTCAAAAGACCTTGAAGAAATTATTTTTCACATGCACAATAGTTATGCTCCAAGTATTAATGAGTAGCTATCTAACCTTTGATCCTATTTATTTCTTGTTTTGAGCGATTCTCATGGTTAAGCATTCATTGGATAACTCCTAACTTTGTCTGTGATCAATCTTTTTCCAACTCCACCAAGAATGGATAACTTCTATCCCCGCCTTACGCACAATTGATATTTGATATCGCCAAAGTCTTCCTTGGAGTATATTTAAACACTCTTCTTGATAAATATCAAGGATACCAAACTAGATTCAAGAAACAATACTTGCACCTGTTACAAACAACAAACTTCACACAAAAACATTAGATATCCTAATGCACCATTAGTCTCCCTCAAGCACTCAATATTTAGAGGTGGAGGACCATAAACATGGAATTATATTCTTGAGATTGATTAATAATGAAAAACAAAACAAGATTAATCAACTCAATCTCTAATTCACCCAACATAATAACACAATTGCATAAAACAAAGATGCAACAAAAAGATATTGAATTTTGACATGAATTCATAAACAAGAGGTTGTTTGTAGAAGAAGAAGAAGAAGAAGAAGAGAAAAATCCATCGTGTAAAGATGAACACACTAAGAAGAGAAGACAAAGAAAAACACTTCTTATCTCTTCTCACCATAGGTTTCACACACTTGTTACTTTTATCAAAGAAAAAATATTTAAATGAAATATGAAAAATGGGTCTTTGAAACAATGATTCAAATCGAGTGAAAACCATTATTCAAATTAATTTTGGACTCTTGAGCTTGTTAATTCGAATAAAGTGAAAAATGTGATTCAAATCAATTTGGACAGAGGAAAAATGAAGCTTTGGGAGGGAATTTTATTTTAATCAATATGTGTACTTGATTTGGATCACACGAGGTTGTGACTCAAATCATGCTTATTTTCTGATTCGAATCAATTTCTCCAGTGGCACATCCCATTTCTTACACAGTTTATGATGCGAATCATGTATTGTAATTGATTCTAATCAATCCACTGATATTTCAATTTTAGTAACTTTAACTTGTGATTCAAGCTACGCTTGTGGAAATGACAAGAGAGCAATCTCATAGGCTTAAAAACATAATACTAACAAGGATTAAATATGTTTATTTCATGAATGCATAGGCTTCTTGTTAGTATAAATTTCTAGTAGCCGAAGTGATTAAAAATAAATTGAGATGATAAAAGCGTACTAGCACATCAACCAAATACTATTTAAATTATAAACGTAATCCAACTTATATGAAACAATAAACGAATTGACAAAAGCATCAAAACACAAACGATACTTAAAGCACCTAATAGGTACCTAATATACTTTATGCTTTAATGTATCATCAACAATTTTATATGATTTGAGCAAAACATATAAACCCTTAGTTTCCCAATCCATGAAAATTTTCCCCCAAACGCTAAACTATCTATAACCCACCTTAAAGATGAAGACGAATAGGGATTTGAGATGAGATGATGATGAAAGAGTTGGTTTGGATTGACCAAAGCTTCTTCCTCTTCTTCTTTCCATGTTCTAATCTTCTTCTCCAGAGCTTTCTTTCTCTTCTCTTATTTTCCTCTTTTTCTCCTCTTCTCTATTCTTACTAACATTCTCTCTTTTTTATTCTTTTATTCTCTTGCAAAAACAAAAATAAATGAGTGATTGGTAAGAAAATGAAAGGAATAAAATACATTGAAGTATATTTGTATCTTCTAGAGAGAAATTTACCAATTACTAATGTTACCAAAATGTTCCTTTTACAAATTAATAAAGGTCAACCTTAAAGAGTAAGAATTAAGCTCATTTGAGTCCACTAATTACTCTATTGACTTCGACTGACAACAATTTACAATGAATATAACACATAGGAACTCAGTTTGTCCCAATTGATAGCAACTCACAATAATTAGAGCATATATAAGGATATTGGATATTATATTCTCCCCCCTTAAATTGAAATTCATCCCTAAATTTCTTCCACTTAAAGAAAGGAACACTTCTTGCATCACCGATTTAGGTCAGCACTTGACTTTTCTTGGGTTCATTCCTCTAACATACTCAATCTTCCAAATTCTCTTCAATGTTAAACCTCATTTTTCACGACTTCTCGAAATTTATTGATCTGACCATGCAACGCCCCAATTTTAGTAAATTATTTTATTTAATTTATTTTGACTTAATTACGACTTTTATGTATTTTATTTAGTTATTATGTGGGATAATTAAATAAATGTGGGTGATAGGAGGGGTGCGTAACCTTATGGCGGGAATGTAGAGAGTAATTAGAGGAGGATAGAATAATTTAAACTTATTTTATTAATTGAAATAATGTTTTAGTTTTATTATTTAAATAAAATAAGAAATAAAGCAATTCGGCCAAAGGTGAGGATTAAGGGATGTTATGAGGAGGAAGGAGTAAGAAGTATGTAAGTTTGGGCTAGGTGTATAATTTTGAGAAGATTTAGCCTAAGTATAAATCTAAAATTGGGAGGACTTTTCATCATAACATGAAAAACTTGGTTTAGAGAGAAAAAAGGTAAATGCTAGGAGTAGAAGGTTCGAGCTTGAAGGGGGAGAACATCAACCAAGTTAGAGATTCATATTTCTTGTCAAGAATTAAGGTAAAAGGGAAAATAACCTCAATAAAGAGTATATGCGAGAGGGATATGGTAGAGGAGTCCTTAACCTCCAATAGGTTTGATATGAATCGGTATGTTTTATTGTGTTGCTATATGAATCTCAAAAATTTGTAATATATTGATATTATAATCTATTATTCATGATGAAACTGTGTACCATTTACCATGAAACTATGTTATATTTATGTGTTGTTGATTTGGAATGATGACCATGAAATTGTATGATTTAATTCATATATGATTTAATCAATGATAAAAATTAATTAACCTAGATAGGACGTAGGGGGAGCTTGGACTTTCTGACTTAGGGGGAGCTTTCAAACCTCACCCTTAGGACTATCAGACTCAAGGGGATCTACAAACCTTAGATCTTGAAGTCAAAATGTTAATTAAATTAAAAACCATTGTTCTTAAATACTTGTGTTTGTCATCATAAAAAAGAAAGAGATTGTTGGAACAAAGTTAGTTTATACCATATCCTTTAGGTTTTGATGATAACAAAGTATTTAAAGAAGAATTGGGTAGACTAACGTGTGTTCAAGTGTGCAGGTACAATAATTAATATACTTATTGAAATTCAATTATGAAACTGCACTGAACATTGAAAGATAAGCTCTGAAAAGGCAGATTTTAAAGATCATACTCTGAAGAATCAACTTCAGATCAAGTCATATTCTGATGATCATAACCTGAAGTCTCTAGACTTTGATTAAGTTAGCTTCTGAAGATTAAACCAGCCTCTGAAGAGTTAGGGTCTGAAGGATCAAAAGCTAAGACTCAAACTCTGAAGGACCAGAACCTGAACACAGTCAAAGCTCAAGAATCGAGGATTTTTTAACATGTCCCTATCAGACTGAGGTTAATTTATTCTATTCTGGTCACGCGAAAACTTAACAGAAAGTTGCAGAAGCCTGAAGTTTTACAACTGATAATTCCTTTTGTAGCAAAAGAGTTTCAAATGAGTTTACAACGATATTAAACATATCAGGAAGCTTTGAAACATATTTATTGATGCTTCTCTTCAAAGACTCTATTGTGCTTGAAGTTATCTCTAACAACTCTTTCATGAAACTTTATAAAAGGAGCTGGAGATTTGGAGAAATATACAACACTGCACCTTGACAAGAAAAAGAGAAGTTACTTTGTCAAAACAAAGAGCACAAGCTAACTTAGAACTTCTTACCAATTGTACATTCTTAGAAGTTCTTAAGTCTTTGAGTTTTATGTGTTATATTTTGTTTGCACCTCTGATTGTATATTAAGTTAACTATCACTCTCTCACTGTCATTTATCTATTAGATAGTTTGTTAGAAGTCTCTTGCTTGTATGCTTGAGCAGTAAAGCCTCTTGCTTTTGTGCTTGAGCAATTGGAAGTCTCTTGTATGCGTGCTTGAGTATTTAGAAGTCTCTTGCTTGTTTACTTGAGCAACTAGAAGTCTCTTGATTGTGTGCTTGAGCATTGAAGTCCTTTATTCGTGTGTTTGGGCATTAGAATTCTATTGCTTGCGCGTTTGAGAAACTGATAATTAGATTTGGTTAGTGAAAATCTCGTGGAAGTGCAAAGGGGACTGGACTACTCCTGATTTGTATGAGAAACAAGAATAATTACATGTGTGTTATCTTGATATCTTCTTTATTTCTATTTAACAATATTCTGTTGTTATTCATCAAACTCTGAATCAGATTATGAACATTATAATTAGAATCTGATAACAAATCTTAAGAGAAAAAGGAGAAAAGTCAACATAATTCAACCCTATTCTTGTGTTTTTCTCACCTCCAGTTTGCAATTATCTCTTATATTATGAATAAGAGGTTATAACACAAGAGCAAAAAGGAGCGGTCAAAACAAGTCACCTTGTTGCACACCATTGGAAGGCATAATATGTTCATCCTCAAGGTACAAACTTATTCTCTATCCATGAAGAAACTCAACCCTTAAATAAATAGATAGGCATTTCACCCTTACCTCCTACAATAGGGTTGGTCGGTCTACCGTGTTGGAAGAATTAGAGAAATATATTATAAGCATATCCAAAGAATTATCTTCATGTCGCTTGCTCAACCCCTTGTTGACACTATGAAAAATGGCCTCTGCACCACCCGATACCCTAATTCCAAACTAGAAGTCATTGAGATATTGTACCATATTTTAAATAACTTCTATATAGAAACTTTGGAAACCAAATACCTCCAAATAGAACATACAAAAATTGGGTGTATCCCACCATCATGCTTCAATAATGGCTTTAAGGGTTCAAAAGCTACAAACTCTATTAAACTCATTAGGCATCTTCCTCATAGCCATAAGTTAAAAAATAGAGTAGTTGCACATAAAATATCTCTTTCCATGATAAAACCTTATCCATAAAGAGTATCTAATATGTGTTGGGTTCGCAAAGCATCAATACAATATGATGTCCCTTTTTGAGGAATGTTTTAAGGCACTTGTCAATAATGTCAAGTTCAACCATCAAGGGAGATTCATAAAACAAGGTGGTCGACATGAATGGACGTGGAATGTACGGGTGTTTAGCCTATTAAATTTTTATTGTATCTTTATTATAATGGGGGCCAATCCAAATTATCCCAACACTTTCACAACTTCTATGAAGTGGCCATCTACGACCTTGCAAAGATATTGTTTGATGTTAGCGCTTATTTTTTAGTGTTATCCTTAATATGAAATCCCACTAGAACTTAATCATCTTGCCCAAGGTTACCCGACACACTATCAACTATGTATGTAAGACTACTTGTGTCTCTCTAAGTAGCCAAGAACCTCAAAATTTGATGTTGTTACAAAGACTTATTATTCTCAGACCTGTGATCCCTCCTATTTTGAGGCTTGACCACCTTTAAAGTAAAATGAGGAATAATTAAAATCGTACCTAAGCATGTGTAAATTTCGACTCAGCAACTACCTTATATAAGGCATCTTTCAATTCCTGAGAGAAAGCAAGGCGACAACTAATAGCTATATTATTCATAATGGCGATAAGTATTGCAAGGTTTCTCTCTAGCAACCCTACATACAAAATAAACCCTTCCTTGTATCAAAGGTCTTGTATTTCATTGTAGATGGTTTTAAAATGCCTATAATGTGGCTCTCAATCTCTCATGTCCCATGAAAAACTCTAAAACAACCATGAGAATGATAACACACCTGACTCGTGGTATGGATACTCATACACCTTCTACACATCCATTGTTTGACCACCCTTAAAGACTTTTACAAAGACATAAATAATTCATGATAACTCTCAATAGATTTTTGTATTCCATCTTTTTCCGTTTGTTCCTACATAGGTGTGGCGTATTAAGATGAGACACCATACAAGAAACACCCTTGCTCTCATCCTTACCACCACGGAAACAATGGAACCCTTAAATTAAAAAATACAAATTTCATATGTGAGTAGAAACCATTGTACAATGCAAAATTATGCATTTCTTTACAAAATACAAAATAGGTCCAGTTGAGGAATTTTACCAAAATGTTTGCGAACATCGGCTAAAGAGAATTTCACCATGGTTGTGTTGCTTCCGTATACTACTTATGAATTAGGAGAATTAAGATAGAAAAAAATAATATAAGAAATAAGAAGAATAAGAAGAGTGGTCCTTGTAGATTATGAGTCTCAACAAAAATCATGTCTTTAATTGTGATTTGATATTCACAAAATAATAACATTGGTGAAAAACTTAATATTTTTTAACTCATGAAGCAAAGAACATAACTAAAAATATGATACAAGAACATTGAGAACCTATCCTCACCCACATAGACACCTTTAGTTTAACTCCAGTGAACAACAAGCTCTATTGATGTTAATGGATTCTGCATTAGAGAGCCAATAATTTAACATTCTTCCCTCAATCCGTGCACTCAATACTAATCTTCCCTTTTACTTTCTTATTTGTTTTAGTTTAGTGCAACATTATGATATTTCCCTCTAATATACTTTCTACTATTAATTACTCTTCATTCTAATTAATATAAATCATACATAATTTCTCTTTGTCATACAAAATTAATTACTATTTTTTATTTTAAGAGTGGTATAAGGTGTTAATAATATATTTTATTTAGATTTACAAAATAAACAACACAAGTCAGGATGGCTGAGTGGTCTAAGGCGCCAGACTCAAGTTTTGGTCTTCGAAAGAGGGCGTGGGTTCAAATCCCACTTCTGACATTTTTTTTAAATCTTTTTTCCAATTTTTATTATTAATATTGTTTGTTTGCTTTTTTATTTTGCTAACATGTAAAATTATACTCTTTTTCTTAATTTTGATTTTGATTTAAATTATTTGTGCGATATGTATTTGTATATTATATTTTTACTTAAAATATGTAGTAATTGTGACTACAAATTATTAGTCATATAAATCAAAACATCTATAAAATAACTCATGAATGGAAAAGTTGTAGGTTTTTTAATAGTTCTAGAGGTGTCAGACAAGAAAATTATTTATCTCATAAATTCTTTTGCACTGTAAAGAAAACTTTAAGTAGACAAATAGCTAGATTGATGGACTGAGTAAGAAGTAACTACATAATATCATGTAAAACTATTATTCATAGTCATACTTTCTTTATTGATGATCTCATAAATTTAGCAAAGCCACTAGGACGAAGGCAACAAACATCCCTCATATTCTTCAATAGTATAGACAAAACTCGGAACAATTTATCATTCCTCTCATGTGAAAAACAATAAGACGGAAGTCAACTAAACAAGACCCTGCAACTTAGCTACTCTATTTGAATTTACCATTGTTTAAACCCCTTTTTCACTACCTTAGAATACATATTTAAAAGGCAAATCTATAGTTAGTCATCTTCAAATTATCTCAGACAAGGTAGTAGTTAAGTTATCTACTTGGAAACAACATTTTCTTTCCATGATGTGTCTTGTCCAGTTGGTTAGATATGTCATCCATGGAATATTGCTTTATAGTCTCAAAATTTATGAGTGGCCAATGTCCCTTTTGAATAAAATGGATAGCTACATTAGAAACTTTGTGTGTACACTAAATATTGACGCGAGAAAATTTGTTGTCTTCTAGGATAGATTGTGTACTCTTATCTCTAAATGTAGACTTAGTTTGAGGAAAATAAAGAGAATTAATAAAGCATGATTATCATTATTAGATGTCACGTGATTACAAATAACAAATAATGAGTCATTACTCTTATAAGCATGTACTTCAAGAAAAAACAATCTATTAAGCATCTCATATCCCACTCAATATGATTTAGTTTAAAGCATACTTTGAATGATATTAAAGATTATAGCCTATCGAAAATAAGGAACGATATAGATATTTCTTTTTGACATGACAATTTGTTAGGCTATAAAATCAAAGACTCCATCATCTTTCTGGACCAAATTAAGTATCAGAAAACTACTAATTTCTAAGATCTAATCCAAGGAAGTAATTTGGATCATTCCTTAGAATTTTACCACTTTTGCACCAAAGATAACAAACAATACTCTCTTTATATCTCTCTATGAAACTAATAAAAAAACTTGAATTCGTAAAAATTCAAGCAATGAAACACTTACATTCAAATATTCAAATAAATGTCATAGTAATGATTATGCAGAAGTAGTTGGGCCAAAATCATCCTGTAACCATATATTTTACTTGAAAAAACTCTCATATATTAAAGACTCATGCATAATCTCATTTCCATAAATAACGGTCTTGGAATGAAAGGAATCACACTGGTTTCTAGATGTTCCCTCTGCACTCAAGACTTGGAAACTCCTTAATGTTTTTTCTTGAATTACAACCATACTTTACAATTATGGACATGGTTGGAATCCATGTTGTGCACGCGACTTGATCGTACTAATTTTACAAGCCTATACAATATTTCTAATCAAGGTTTGGATTCATAACTCATGAATCTTATTATTTAAATAATTTCATTAATCATTTGGAAAAATTGGCACACAAGAAGTCAACTCAGATCCAATAATGTTTAAGTAAACCTTGGAAATGAACTTCGATACATAAAATTTTTGATTCACATCGCAACTACCTCATTCAAATGACATGTGTACTCATCGACGCATTCATTCATTATCCTGAAACAATTGAATATTGAATGCCAACCCCGTACATTCTATATTAAGCAAACCAATTGAAAAATTCCACAACCTCATTGACTAAAAATGTAACACGTATGAGACATTTTGGGGGAATCCTAGACTTGCAACATGTGGGTGAGTTTTCATGATTTTTTGGGTACCTACTTAGGTGTATTCTTATCAAAATTGGCTATTGCAACCTCTTTTCAAACCGAACATACATGTATCATTTTGGCTATAAAGCATGCCTCTAGGAGATGATGGAATCAACTTTACCTGAAAGTGATTTGCTTCTTGCCATACAAGCATTCACTAATACCACCATTAATTTTTAGAAGTTCTTAGCTAAATGAAAAATTTATCTTATACCGTTAAATCATTCTATTTTAAGGTGTCTCACATTTATCGTGAATAAAATAATTGTGTTAATCGTATATCAAGTTCAGATATTTTTTTTTTTACATTCAACGTGTAATTGAGTGAGGCTCTATCACAATTTGCGTTAAAAATGATTTCATAAGGGTTAAATTTAATTTTATATATTTTTTCGTTTTGTTAATTTTCTGATAATGAGTTAGGTTTTTGCCCCCAACTTTCACTTTGGTATATTTATTTTATTTATCAATGTTTTCTATATTTAAAAATTTTAAGTGAGAGTGGAATAGTAAGAGAAAAAAAAAACTTAACCAAATTAGAAGTTGATATGATATTTTAAGAATGCATTAATTATAGCTAAAATAAGATAATGAAGTTGATTAAATAAAGCGATGGCCCAGATTTTTTGGTTTATTAAATAAATAAAGTTATTACGAAATGGTTTACAACAATGACTCTGTGGCCCAATGGATAAGGCGCTGGTCTACGGAACCAGAGATTCTGGGTTCGATCCCCAGCAGAGTCGTTTTTAGTTTTCGCTTATTTTTGCTCTCTATTACAAATTTAGCGCCCTGGGGATTACGAGGGACAGGCTTGAAATTAAATTCAGTTATAAAACAATGGTATCCTCACATTTTAAATGCAATTTAAAAAATAATACTATAAATTGTTCACAAAAATTACTGCAATTATAAAACAGTTAAATTTTAATGTATCCCTCATATTTTTAGAAAAAAATTAATTATAGTTAAAATTAATTAAAAATATTAAAAAAAATACTTTTAACTTTTTTAAATTAAAAAAAATTGTATTTTATAATTTTTAAATATTATAAATTAGGATTAAATATGTCTATGATCCCTATAAATATTTCAACTTTCGCTTTTAGTCCTTTAAAAACTTTTGTTCAAACAATGGGCCTCTTAAAAATTTTCGTTCCCAATTTTAGTCTCTATCATCTATTTTGTCTAACCGAAGCTGACGTGGCATGCCACATCAATGAAAATCAACACTACAAAAACTAGACAGATTGCGGGAGTTTAAAACCCCCTTTAGATAACTGAAAAACAATAAAAAAAAGTCTTCTTCCGCTCTCTTCCTCCACGCAAATCATCTTCTTCCTCTTCTCTCTTCAATTTTCTTACCATAAATTTAGATTTTAGAATTTTTAAAATGTGAAAGGAAAGATTTTTTGCATTCTCTCCATGAACTTATCTTTTTGTTTGTTTTGGTTTATAAGTGAATATGAATTGTTTGACGAAATGCCTTAAAAGAATATAAAGTAAATTCAAAGTTGTTGTATTGTAAAAGTTGTGCACAATATTATTCTTTAATTGAAACTGTGAGATGCTTATATTTTCAGTTTTGAATTTAGCCATTTGTTTGTCTATAAATTGACGTTAGTACCGAGTCGCAATGTCCAGATGCAGCAATAAAGTTACTGCATATGTTGCTTTATATCTTTAATGTAGAGAAATACGAAGTCGACTTTCAGTATATACAAAGAAGCATTTGAAATAGCTGAAACGGAGGAAAAGCTACATGTCGTCCCTATGTTATATGTTTATTTCTCTCGGCTAAAATATATGGTAGATAGTCTATGCTTGTCTGCATCAATCGTTAGGTCTTAATTTTCTTTTTTAATAGTGTGATTCTAATTTTTTATGATTAAAATCACCCTATCAATTTTTTTAATGATTTTATTATAACAGGGCATCAATCTTTTTTGGAAGATAAAATCATCATATGTGAGTGTAAGTTTTAGTAAAATTTATTCACTTGTCTTGATGTAGGAATGGGATAATATATGTTGGTTGATCTGTTTTTTAATGTTATTTTTCTTATGTTTCCACCAATTTGTTTTAGCCAATTATAAAACTTTTTGTATGTACAGGTCATTATTGTTTGTTTATGTTATAGAGCCGATGTCTTTAGAAAGAAAATACAAATGACACTTACATTTTGTTTATTCTCTCTAAATATTTCTTAGTTTTAGAAAAAGTAGTAACTTGTAGTAATTTTTGAATTTTTTTTATTAATAACCATGTATTAAAATAATATTTCGCAAATAATTGGGTTTCGAAAAAAATTACGCAAATAACCATGTTTCAGATGGCTCCACAAAGGAGGAGCCATCTCACTTGGCGCCTCCACCTAGGGTTTTGCCCTAGGCGCCATCTCACTTGGCGCCTCCCTTGGCTTTTAGCCAAGTGAGATGGCGCATGCTCCTTAAAAATGAGAGGAGGCGCCATCTCACTTGGCTCCTAGGGCAAAACTAGGGCAAAATGCTGTTTTATAAATAATTCGTCCGTTTCTCCGAAATTTCTCACACTTTCTCGCACTGTATTTTTATTTTGTACTCCGTTATTTGCGTAATGACGTCGCCTATGATTTTTAGCAGAGATGGTTACGTTATATTCTCCGCCACGAAACCTGCGATGAAAATGAAATTCTGGCACATTCACTCCATGGAGCGTCTGAAGCGGGAGTTGATGCGGTGGCTAGATGGAGACATCGCAGAGGGGGGAAAAATTCGAAGGATCCAGCGAAAACGAACAACAACCTCACATGCGACAGGAAGACCTAATGTGTGGTTGGAGGAAGTCAAAACAGACAGTGATGTAATGCTAATGATGCATGGGTCAGATGAAATTGTGTTAACAGTTGTAATTTCCTAGATTGAATATCGTTAATTATTGTTGTACGCGTTTTATTAATTGTAGCAAAATCTGTTAACGGAAAACACTAATGTTTACAACACAAATATTGAAAAGATTTATTGTATTACAATATTTATGTGGTCGAGCCAGACGCCCGGTTCGGACAATTTTTGCGATTGTGTCCGACCTGACGGCATAAACCACACTTTCTTTCCAACCTGTCAAGATCATCCATTTCTGTTGTGATGCGCCTACTTTTGGGACGACCCTTCTTGTTCCTTCGCATTTGGTCATTGTGCCAAACTATATCGCCGTTGTATTCAGGCCAATAATCCGGTTTTGCCATCAAAGGAAAGTTGTTGTTGTAAACAGTGAGCAACGTTTCAGATTTGTAAACGTTTGACAGCAGTTGAAGCGCATCTTGATGGGTATGAGCACAAGCGGCAATGACATGAGAGCAAGGCATATGAAATGCTTGAAACCTGCCACAATCGCACCATTGAGAAGGTAAAATGACCCTGTATTCTTGTCTTGGCAGGCCTTCATTGTGGTCAATTGTCTCTTTCACAATGAAGTTGTGGCTGTGTCGGTCAAACCGTGTAACCATGTGAGTGTTGGCTTTAGCACTTTCAGCCTTAATGTATTTCATGCAGCTTTCACTCCATAGTTGTCCTGATTGCAACACCGCATTCCATATTTCACCTCTTTTGGCAAATAATGCAGTCATCCTAAAATACGTAGATTTTACAAAGGTAGTGATTGAGAGGTTTCGTATGCCCTTGAATACCCCATTCATTGATTCAATAAGATTCGTTGTCATATGCCCCCATCTTTGGCCATTGTCGTATGACCTAGTCCACTTTTCCACCGGAATATTGTCGATCCACCTACCGGCTTCTGGATTAGACAAACGGATATCGTTGCGGTAATATTTGAATGTGGGTTGTGTCAATGCATATCCCACATTCATAACCGCTTTCCTCAATGTTTTGTCCTTGACCTCCCTCGAGAAATTCTGGACGATATGCCTGACGCAATAGACATGCGTAGAAGGAGGGTCATGCCAACCATTTGCTGGATTATTGTAGGCACTTTCAATGGAGGCATGTCTGTCCGAGATCAAATAGAGATCTGGTTGAGGAGCCACGTGTGTCCAAAGATTTTTCAGGAAAAAGCTTCAAGCACCACCGGTCTCCCCCTCGACAAGGGCAAACACAACGGGGAAAATGTTGTTGTTGCCATCTTGTGCAACTGCCATCAATAGCGTGCCTTTGTACTTCCCATACAACCAAGTCCCGTCAATTTGTAGTATTGGTTTGCATGATGCAAACCCTGTGATGCATGGTTGAAATGCCCAAAACAAGCGACTGAATATTCCGTTGCCATGCAGTAGACTACCATCTTGGGCGTACGCTGGCAATGTTTCCAGAACATAAACACTACCTGGAGAATACGTCTTGAGTGCATTCAGGTAGCGGGGAAGTTCTCGGTATGACTCCTCCCAGTTTCCGTACACCCTTTCAATCGCCTTAGTCTTTGCTAACCACGCATTACGGTAAGACGGAGTGTAGTTAAAAACCGTGGTGATGTGGGAGATGATTGTTTTCACCTTCAAAGATGGGTCGTTGCTGACCAGGGGTAGGATTTCTTGACAGATTAGATCATAGTTGAGTTTTCGGTGGTCCTGTGATTGAGTGGAACTTACACAAGTGTGAGTAGTCATGGAACCTATGACCCAGCAATCACCCCTTAATCTGTATGATGCGCCTCCCTTACTGTCCAATCGTGATACATGCATGGGCTTATGAAACCCCATAGGCTGCCACCTATCCTGGCCCTATTCTGCACATATACATGTTTTTTGTAAGACTCCACCCATCAACTCCAATGACCTTGCATGCAATAAAGAAAGGAATCCCAAAGGCTGTCACGTAGCCTGAGCCTATGTTGTAACAAATGACACCTCTTATTCGCCAAATGGGATGGCGACACCATTCATTTTTGTACTCTTTCGCCAAGTCCAATGGCGCCTCCCTTACTGTCCAATCGTGATACATGCATGGGCTTATGAAACCCCATATGCTGCCACCTATCCTGGCCCTATTATGCACATATACATGTTTTTTGTAAGACTCCACCCGTCAACTCCAATGGCCTTGCATGCAATAATGAAAGGAATCCCAAAGGCTGTCACGTAGCCTGAGCCTATGCTGTAACAAATGACACCTCTTATTCGCCAAATGTGGTGGCGACACCATTCATTTTTGTACTCTTTCGCCAAGTCCAATGGCGCCTCCCTTACTGTCCAATCGTGATACATGCATGGGCTTATGAAACCCCATAGGCTGCCACCTATCATGGCCCTATTCTGCACATATACATGTTTTTTGTAAGACTCCACCCATCAACTCCAATGGCCTTGCATGCAATAATGAAAGGAATCCCAAAGGCTGTCACGTAGCCTGAGCCTATGCTGTAACAAATGACACCTCTTATTCGCCAAATGGGGGTGGCGTCACCATTCATTTTTGTACTCTTTCGCCAAGTCCAATGGCGCCTCCCTTACTGTCCAATCGTGATACATGCATGGGCTGCCACCTAGCCTGCAGGAGTGACACCTTACATTTTTTGTACATGCATGCATGCATATGTGTAACCCCCTAAGCATGCAAATGTGACACTTCGCAGTCATGCAAGCACAAGCAACCACTACATCAAACTTATTTGCCTATAAATACATACCATATGAAACATCTCTCACACCCACACAAGTCTCACTCTCTGCTACGAAATATTTCATAAGTCTATCATACTCTCTATCTCTTCCTAAGTCTTTCATACTCTCAAGCATTTTAAACAATGGCTCTTCTAACAATGGGCGATACTCACAGAGGCACAAGGGAAAACGTTGTTGCATTTGTAAGTCTCTTCTTTGGTTATACATTTTTCATACTTCAAATAACGCGTTGTTCATCTTAATTAATCTTACACCTATTAAATTATGATCTCAGGACACAAAAAGATTCAGAATCTGTTCGCACAACTACCTGGCTCCCGACCCATTTATCGTCCCTTATCTGGAATACGCAGGTTTTGGACATGTGATAAAGATCTCCAACTGCACCATTGACTCAAAGTTCATTCTTGCAATATTGGAAAGGTGGAGACCGGAGACCCATACATTTCACCTACCAATAGGTGAATGTACCATCACGCTCGAGGATGTGTACATGCTACTGGGCCTCCCTATCGATGGTAAGGCGGTGAACGGGTCGGTTCAACAACCCAACTCACAGTGTGAAGAACTGTTGGGTAGGGATATGGTAGAAGGTGGTGGAGCAAGAGGGCAGGGAATACTACTCACTGACCTGAAACGTCATTATGCAAGTATGGAATTAAATGAAAATTCCTCAGAGAATGACCGAGTAGTAAAAGCCAGAACGTATCTTATGATACTTTTTGGTACATTTTTATTTCTCGAAAGTACGGGAAATAGTGTAAATTTTATGTACTTACATTTACTAACAAATTTTGAAAAAACTAGAAAATATAGTTGGGGTTCTGCAGTATTAGCCCACCTATACAGTTCCTTGTGCAAAAACGGAGTCAAGGAAAAATGTACATTTTATGGGTGCGCATTTTTACTACAAGCCTGGGGTTGGTGGAGGATGAAGTCCTTAAACCCCATCAACAACAACACTTTTGGTTTCCCGTACGCAACAAAGTAAGTCATTAAGTTACAACATTTATAACTATTCTGCTCTTTCCAAAATATATGCTAAAAATAACATGTTTCTCATTTCCTTTAGGTACTACGTGAGGGGTATGGATTACGGCAAGAATCCAAGATTCAATGTCGCACTCTACCGGAATCTGTTGGATCACTTAGGCCCAGATGACGTACGTCGTAGCTTTTAACTTTTGTTCATTTTACTTATTTATACATTACTTTTGCGCTAACCTGATTTAAATTTTATCGCAGTTCGTCTGGAGACCATATTTGGGTTTGGGCCATGCTCCAAACCCATAGGATGCAACAACTTGGACTGCAAAGACTGCACTCATTCGGTTCAACATTGTGGAGATGCACCACAGCGACCGTGTGAAGATGCAGTTCGGAATGCATCAAGAGATACCAAGTGATCCAACAGATTTGTCCCCATGGCATCTTAAAAGGGTCGACGCCCAGTGGGGTCTTACCAACTGGAAAGACTTTGCTCCGGAATGGTGTAAGATGTGGCAGAGGCGTCACCGCTACGTCTTGCAATTCCCGGTTTTCCTTACTCAAGGTAACATGCGACGCACGGATCAATATATGTCGTGGTACAGGTTGGTTAGTAACCCAGAAATGCACGTGTCTCATCCGAGGTACTTGGTTGACCCACGCACATAATGGGCACAACCCTCGATTCCCCATCAACAAACCCAAAACCCATCAACCTCCAACCAACCCCCAAGAAGAAACAGACCCACAAACACCCAATCAAAATTATTTCTTGAACAAATCTAGCTTTCTTATTCTTCTTTGGTTCAGAAGTGTTTGATCTTTTTTTTCCTTTTCTTATACCACAATCAACTTCTTCAGTAGGAAGTTTAGTGTAATCAAAATTGGAGATATCATGTCCTTCTTCTTCCATCATCCGAACATATATAACAACACTTGATATATTATCCATCTTTAAAAAAAGAGGATAATCAGTAATTGAATTCCTTCTTTCAGTAGTGGCTTCAAACAGTTCACCCAGAGGTTTCACTTTAATCTTTTCAATTATTTGCATATTCCTTAAGTTTTGTGCAGTAAATGATTCTCCAATGCTATGAGACAAATCTTCTGTGTAATTTGCTTCTTCCACAAGAGATTTTACTAATCTACTTTCCATAAGAATACCAGGCAGAATACGTCCACAGGGGACATGGGAAGGAACATTCTTCTTAGGGGTTGCAGTGGTTCTCGTCTTCTTAACAATATCCTTCAGATAATTGAATAAGACATAGGGAAAATTGATCTTCTGCTTGGTTAGCAAATAGTACAACATGAACTTCTGACTGAAATTGAAGTAGTCACAAGAGTTTGAAGCATGTCTAGGGTTTATACAACCCCGAATGATCTTGTGCCAAACTCTGAGATTTGGATGAAGATCCTTGCTCTTGTATTTTGTCTTCTCATTAGAGTAATTCTTAAACAATAGTCAATTGAGTGACTTTGTTGCAAACTTCAACTTACTATTTGTAGTTTTAAACTTCTTCTCCATTTTATATGTACATTTTCCTTCCATAAACTTTAAACCAAGAAGATTAGCGATGTATTTTTCAGTTATGACAATCCTTAATCCAATGACATCAGAGACAATATGCAAATCATCACAATTAGCATTCTTCCAGAAGTATTTTACTAAATATCCATAAAAAGGACCATGAAGCCTGTTCAAGTATTTTTCCCATCCATGGCCTCCTAATTTTTATTTTAGGTTAATCCCGTTATCAGCTAAATTGTCGAAATCAACCAAAAATTCCCAAAGAACATCTAGTTCTTATGGAGGAAGGATGCAATGAACTTGAGAGGTTTTTTGAGTGATGTAATTCTCATTAAATTCCGTAGAAGAAGAAATAACAACAATTGTCTTTATAGGAGGAACTGATGAAGATGATGGAGTGAAGGTAGATGATGATTAAGAGCCAGAAGTAACCGGTGGTTTTGATGCTTGATCAAATTCCTTTGCGAACTTAACTGCTTTTTTTTGAGAATTGGTTATCATGAATTTTATTTGAAGAAGAATATGAATGAATTTTGAAGATGAATATGAATGGATGCAAGTGTGCAAAGTGTTTGTTTTTGCATGCTTTTTGTTCTTGAGTTAGGGTTTTCTATTTGTTGATTTTATGTCTTGCCATACAAACCCTAATTACTAGCATTTGTATTGAAAGCGATAAATTGCGAAAATGTAAAGTTCTACGCTATTACATCATTTGGAGGATGGGGACATAATTACAAATGGGGAGAGACAAGTAATTAAAACATAATTATTATTACAACCAAATTGAATATGAATAAATAATATATAAGAATGTGAGGGCAATATACAAAGAAATGGAAATTGTTTTTGTTAAAAAAAAGTTTTTAACCTAATGAAATTAAAAGAAGATAATTAATTAGTTTAAGAGAAAAAACTAAACCTAAGTTAATTAAAAAATAAGAAATTAGATTTGATTGAGAAAACAAGTTTTTAGGGTTTTATGAAAAATGTTTTAATTTAATTAAACTATATCTTTCCTCCAGAGCTTTATACTGATTTATTACCAGTGGATTATCAATAACAAGAGTACCAGTCGTCTTTAAGGGTGCTTGGTTGGCGTCCTCTGGGTCGTGGTCTCTGCATTGTAGGTCCAAGTAGTTATTTGTATTGTTGAATGGAATCCGTAGGGTATATGATGCCCCTATTTTTGGTGGCGGTGGGACAAACCCTTCAGTTTCAACTTCTTGTTGGGCCATGATGGACTTTTGGAGTCCTTCTTATGGCTCTTTCCTTGGTTGGTGACCGCTTGATACACCAATTGTTTGGGCTACTTCTTCGAAAGCTACCCTAGGAATCTGGTATTTCCTGTCAATGATGTTCTTCAAAGCTAGGAGGACTTGACTCAGATTTCCTTTCATTGAAGTGACATCACCCTTTACTTGGTCGAGATCCTCTTTAAATGCAGCCTGAGTTTCCTCGATTTTCTCCATTGCTTTTAGTTCATAGGTCGTTGTTTGATATGGAGGCCAAGGAGGTGGAGATCTTCTTCTACCAATGGTTCAAATGGAGAGATGTTTTTGAAAAATGAGTTTTGATATGATATGCAGGTGTTTATGAATGCATGCATGCGAACGAATGTATATGAACATGCAATGGTTTCTTGTTCTAAATGTCTTATTCATCTGGGTACATAATTATCTTTTGTTTATTATTTTACTTGGTGACTATCTTTAAAATAGATACGCAAACGAGATGTGGAAACAAAATGCCTTTATTGAAGGTAACATAATTCATATATTGAAAAATATTACAATCTTAAACCAAAACTTGATTGCATGAAATTGAACCAAGGGAAATAAGTCTTCTTGGTGCGCTTGCGGACGTCTGCTCTTGAAATCATCCCCAATTTCTTGACAAAGCTTGGGAAAGTCTTCAGTACATTATTTCCCTTTTGTGGCTTTGATTTTAGACATATTTGGTGTGTTGACGCGGACAAGTTGTTTCCTTCGGTATCCCTTTTTTTAAAGACAGTCACCGAGATCTTGATTTTATTATTATTTTTTGTGCCCCTTGTGAATAAGACAAATAAAAGGAAACGAGTGACGAATATATGAAATGCATGACGAATGTATGAATGTATAGGTGTAGGATTGAGTGACGGGATTTTTGTGATAAGTACCCCTATAAGGTAGGGATGTATGGTTCAGTGACGGGGTTTTGTGATAAGTGACCTTAGAAGGTAAGTTCCTTAATTTTGACCTACGGTTGATCTACCCTCCCAGAAGGTGGATTCCTTAAGGGTGTCATGAATAACACCATATAGAAAGGGCTCAAGGGCCTCCCTTAGGTGGAGCCTTTTTACGGATCGAAACTTTGTGTCAAAGTCGTGAAAGGTCTCGTCATGAGATTTTAGGTTAAGGCCGTTACAAAGAGTCATGGCTGACCTTTCAAAGTCCTACTCGTCAAGAGGATGTCTCTCGATAAGTATTCCTTTTTCGGAAGTTAACCGACTCTAGGCGAAGTCGTCACATAAACTCGCATGGATGATGTACCCCCTAAGCTAATAGACGAACCTTCTTGCGAAGGGTTTATTTGAGAATATTTATTTTTTTGAGATAAAAGTTCCCGCCACGCAGTAAATATATAATGATAAAGAAAGACAATAAATAAATAAATGAAATAAAGTAGATAAATGCAATAAATAAATAAAGTGAATAAAAATAAACCCAAAAAAACCTAAAACCTAGGGTTAAGGAGAGTCCCCAGTAGAGCCGCCAGCTGTAGCAACTGGTTTTTAAATCAGAGTCGCCACAATTAGTTTTTATCCTAGGGAAGGGCATCTAATAGGAAACCCTAATTTGCAGGCAGAGATTCTAGGTTCCGAACTTCTTTAGACGAAAGGAAAGTGTTAGGCACCTTTCATCTACCTTGTTCACAAGGATATTAGGTTTTAGGTTTAGATTTGGGTAAAATAGGGTTTTAAATCTTAATTAGGAGGAAGGGGTTTAAATTTATTATAAGGGAACTCGCTACGATTTTTGATTGTATGCCTACGTATCCTCTTATGAGGAATCAGAGTCCTAATTCGTAGTTTGTACGGGGTTGGTGTTTTTTAGGGGTTGAAAACGTATTTTGAATCACCTCGCATTTTGGTCGGGAGTAATGATTGCGGAGATTTTGACTAAATACGCGGTAAGTTAAAATCTGTTTGAAACCCTTTTGCAAAAAAAATAGTTGATTAGCTTAGTTTGTTGCGAAAAATAGTTTGATGTTTGTTAGTATTTTTTATTGTATAAATTGCAAAAAAACTTGATTAATGCGTGAGTACGAAAAATACTTTAATGCAAATATATAAGGAAATAATATATGAATTTTGAATAAAAATAATTTAAATAATAATATTTACATACAATAAATAATAATATAATAAATAATATGAATAATAAATATTATAAAAGAAATAAATAATTATAATAATATAAAAATAACATTAATATATGAAAATTAATAATAATAATAATAATAATAATCATTTACTAATAGAAAATAAAATAAAAAATTCGAATTATAAAAAAATATAGAAAATAATGGTTAAACAGGGGGTGTATTTTTATGGTATGCAGTAAAATAAGGGGTCTGTTAAGAAACTGGTTGGGCCCAAATATAATTCAGACCGGGGGTGCATTTGTGAACCAGCGAGTAAAACAAGGTGTGCGTTAAGGAGCTGGGCTTGACCCATTAGGCGTTTGCAAAGGGGTCTGATAGATTGAGTGTGGTGGGGAGCATGGGACTATGGTTCAGACTTGGCCAGATGGCCGTCTGATCTATATCGTGCGGTCAAGATTGAGGGAGTATGATAACTGTACTAAGCGCGGCGCATAGGATTATAACAGATTGTAACATTTTGTTTTAATTCATTTTATTCATTTTCATTATTTCATTACAGTATCGTTTCTTCTCTCTTACTCGCGTTTTAACACACTAACCCTCATCTTCTCTTAACCCTAGATCCACACCATCGGCGGCGGCGCTAAGAACACCCTAACCTTATCGCCCAAACCGAACAACCCCAAATCAGTATTAGAACAAAAACGAAAGCTAAGTTATTTTACCCCTTTCGTATTCTCGTATTCTTACTTCAAGCTTTTGGTTGATTGTTGCTAATCCCTCCTTTCTCCTCAATCTGCAGGTCCCTGCAAGGTAATGGTGGTAGATGGTGAGGCTTATCAACGACAATTAGGGTTTCAGATATTGAAACACTAATTGTCCCCTTTTCGTCTCTTCAATCAAATCGATAACCGTCTTTCGTCTTTCACCCTTAAGTTCTTCGCCCCTTTTCTATTTCTGTCTCTCCTTCTCTGTATTTCCAGCCTCCCCCCTCCCCCCCCCCCCCTTTTACTGTTAGTTTTTTTGTTAGTATTTATAGGATTTTTATTTAGGGTTTTTTATTACAGTTACTTAGATTTAGGGAGATTTAGATAGAAATTAGGGATTTAGTTCTTCGTTGATTGATTGTAATTGATTTCTTCTGTAATTTTTGGATTTTCATTTGTAAGATTTGATTTCTGTAATATATAAATTCTGGATTTGGTTGCAGAAATATTGGATTGAATTATGATTTTCCAGATTTGATATGTTTTTTTTCAATTTCTACAGTATACGTTAGTAAAAAAAAGCAACGTGAATTTTGGTTGTGATTGGAACAGTGTGTGTTCTTGATTCAATTGGGCTCCGCGTTAACTTTGGAACTAGGCTTGCGTTATTATTTTTTTTGTATTCAGCCCATTCTATTTTTCCTTCATTACAGCAAAAAAACCAGTTTTTTTAATTTAATTGGGCTTTGTACTGATTTTGATTAAGCACCGTTTTTATTTTACAAAAAAAAACAGTTCTTTTTTATTTAACCGGTCCAATATGGATTTTCCCAAAACAAACAAAATTAACAATCAATCCTACCGAAAAAAACATTTAGTTTTTCTTCAAAAATATATATATTATTTATAAATAGTTTTTCTTCTTAAATAAAAATAAGACTTAATGGGTTTAGTTAACTTGATAAGCACACCCCTCTCTTAAAAACAACAAAAAAACCATTATTGGGCCTTATATTAAAAAACAATCAAACAATTGTTCAAATAAGAATGTCAGGAACTTTGATGGACTTTAAATACCAATACCCCTCTTTTTCTATCAACAAAAAATAGAAATGGGCCAAACGCAATTGGCTCGCATATTGTAAATTCAACCTCTTGTTTTTATTACCAACAACAATTCTTAAATGGATTAACAAATTAAGGACTTAATAATTATTATTCTTTTGAAATAATTTTCCATTTTCGAATCGCATGGACCATTGGCCAACATGCCACGCGAATGGATTCACAGATATGCGAGTCTTTCTGATTTAGAAAGCCTCGCTTTCCTGAATTTAAGGTACACCCCCCTAGTCGGATAAAGACGGACCATCAGATACTGTTGTACCATCTTTAATTGAATATTTCTAAAATTATCGAGGTAGGACAAATTTGGGGTACGACACCCAGTTACAAAGTTGTAGTATGAAATATTATCTTCAATTTGATCTTTTGGACATGAAAAATTATGGTTTGATGAAGAAGTTACAAGCTTACAAAGTAGTGCACTTGAACATGAGAATTTTGACACTTAGTGAATTTTCAACTTCTTCAATATTACCCCCCTTTTGCAAGTAATCTCAAATTTCTTGATTTCACTTGACCAAATTCACCTATTAATCACATTTTCATGGAATTTGACTTGAGAAGTCCATATTTGACTAAAAATCTCAAAAGTTAAAGTTTGACTTTGAGTAATTGATTTTTCCAGATGAATTCAAATATTCCAATTTCAATGAACTCTTGTGATCATAAAGAAATCTTCAACATATTGGGGTATCTAGAAGACTGTGAAATGATGATATTGAAGACCCCTTGAGTTATATACATTGGATATCAACCTTCAAAACCCTAATTCTTGATTTTCATCCGAGGCACCAAAACCCCAATCCACTTGATTAATCCAAAGAAAAACTAATATGATGAAGTTGTGGTGAAGATGGGGATTACTTGATCACCATTAATGATGGGCTTGAATCTCTGAGGAAGACATATCATTTTATCAACCAATTGTTGAATTCTCTAGCCTACCTTGCACAAGCAACAAACAAAACATATCTTTGCATTCTCACAAGGTTAGTGGATGCAAATATGAATGATATGATCTTTTAATATTATGCAAATGATTCAACAAAAAGTGGAATCTTAGGTCAAAAATTAGGGTACAACAATGTGAAAAAAATGATTATAATGCTGAAGGCTCACAACACCCACAGAATAACAACTACACCTCATCTGTTAGAGGCAAGACGATGTTTAAGCGATGTGGAATAACTGTGGACAACTTCACACCCCCTGAACACTCGTTGCAAGCAGATATTGCACAAGGTTATCCACTTGAACGATATCTTTACGCCCTTAGCTCCAAAAGAAAAAGGTAATAAGGCTTGAGCCTGGTAGATGGTGCAAGTTCTAAAATGTTAAAAGGACACCACACAAAAGACTGCTACCAGCTTAAGAAGAAGATAAAACATCTGATCCCAATGTACTCTTTTCTCTCTCTCACACATATTTAATTTCGTAGTTGATTGCATGATTAGATTGTTTTTATTGCTTTCTAGACTTGCATGATGATAGGACTTTTTATTGGTAGATATTTATTGCATAAGTGGTAGGTTTTGTTAGAATTGACAATTCAACTTTGTTTTAGTGTGAACTGAGCTAAAAGCCTTGATTGTATAATCTTGTGTGTGATTGAAAATCATTCTATAACACTTCTTGTGTAATTGAACGATTTTGCAATACGATTAATTTGTTCATTTTGGTGAAATTATATTGTCCATCATGATTGCATTGTGATCTGTATAAGTATATTCGCATAACTTCCAATCGATAAGCATAATCCCTTTTACGCTTAATTTGCTTCCACCATGCAAAATATGAATTTTTTTAAAACTCTGATAAAAATATTTTTCAAACGGTTTTTTAACTTGGGAGGTCTATTCACCCTCCTTTAGGCCATTTCTAGTTTATATTCTTACCCAACAAAGAAGACTCCCAACAAACCATAAAACTTATAAAGATACTTCTCTGTCTCGTCTTATATCCTTGATCCAAGGTGATTAAAGTACGTGAACTCATAGTCAAGAAGCAACTCAACACCTCATTCACGTCTCACTCAAGGGGAGAAAGGATGTTAGAGTCTATTCTCTTAATAAGTTAAGGATTCTTTGTCCATGATAGAGAAAAGTAAGTGGTGTTTGTTGCCTCTATGATCACCATAGAAGCACCGTCTCACCCTCTAACTCGCATAAATCTATCTTTCTAATCCTCATAAGGACTCTAATAATCCCCTAGCAGGAAAAAAAACTCAGAGTTATCCAATCGCTGACGGGAGGACCTCTACACTATAAAAAAAATACTCAAACTGTGGGGAGGAGGCCCAGGTGGCAACATATAATATCAAAGGCCCTAATGATGTCCCAGACGTTGGATGTGATTTGGGAGGGGGCGGCCTTAGCAGTTTCCAGAAAGTCCGTCTCAAATGGCGCAAAAGGTATCAAGACTCCCAATTCATGAAAGTCGGAGAGGTGCAAGTAAAAAAAAGGAGTAGATAAAACACCAAAATTAGTGATGTTAGCTCATTCTATTTCTAAATAGGAAATCTAATAGGGTTCCAAGATTACATCCTCTTTATTCCCTGCACTTGAGAATCTAGTATTTTGACGAAATCTCGCGATCTTGTCCGAGTTGAAATATAAGGATACAATATATGAATCACCGACATGTTGTTGCTTGTATATTAAGTAACCTATTTTGTTAGTTTAAAAGTTTGTTAAGTTTATTATCGTTGCTAGGAGTTGGCTAAGTAACTTTCTATATAAGTAACTAATCATTCCATGATTGTGCATTCAATTGCTCGATAAACAACTTTGATTCTCATTACATCTAAGTGTGCAATTCTTCTCCTTTCTCCCAATTCACAATATATTTTTTCCCACTAGATTATTCCTTTCTTTTGATTAATTAATTTTGTAAGTGCTTTAGAAAAACTAGACAATTCCCTACAATATTCAAAGATGATAACTATGATTATTAGTGTGCACAAATGAAAGTTATATTCAAATTTTAAAATGTGCTTGAAATTAAGTGAATGAAGGTGTTCTAGCATTGGCTTGAAACGAAAATGAGACACAAAATACTCTCAATCGTGAGTTGACTAGTATAAGACAACTGATAATAAAGATGCATCTAAAAATAGGCAGAGCATTTTAAGTCTACAGAAATGGAGCGACAATTAAAAGAATTGAGGGTCTAAAAGCATTACTACTAAAATACTAAATTACTTTTTGTTGCACTGACCATAGGTGCCCCTTTCTCTATCAAGATGCAAATACACTCCTCCATCACAAAACAACCACTCCTAATAAAACAAATCAGTGCCATGTGCACTCACCTGAGTCACATCCTGTGGTAGAAAACAGTAAACACGAATACCAATCCCAACCAACACCATCAATGGACCAGCCACCACTCTAAAACACAATCACTCTCCACCTAAACACTACACTCCTCCATAACCATTCCCAATCACCATTGCAACAACACTATCCCACCATAAACACTCCAAATTACAACCTACAACAACAACCATACTTTATCCCACTAAATGGGGGTTGAGCTTAAAAAATGAGTTAAATTTGAGTAAGCATTTGCATCATTCATCTATATGGCCAATATCTTGTTCTGTCCTCAGGACATGAGCAAATAGAATTTTTTTTATTCTCAATATTTGCTCTTAATAACTTAAAAGTTGCTGTAGACCTTAACTTCCTAGTTTCTACATGTTACATTGAAAGTGATATAATCAACACTAATTTGCTAATAGGCTTACATAGAAGTTACATCTCCAAATAAGGATCATGGAGCCATAAACAGAAATGTCACTCTCAAGAGCAAGCAGTATCTTTAAAACAGCTCGAACTCCACGTGCTCTCCTACATTATACTCTAAATACTTAGCACCCTTGCCTTGAGAGGCCGTGTCAAAAACTCCAAAATCACAAAACTCTGGAAGTTCTGGTGGGGTAGCGCAACGTATTAAGGCCCAGTTAAGACCCTCAAAGAAGGGATGTTTTTTAATCTCAGCAGCCCCTCTCTCTGAACCCAAACGGTTTTCAGGCTCTTTAACTAACAACCCTCTAATCAGATCCTTAGCTTCAAAACTGACAAGTGGGTCATCGGGGAATCTAAGACTTTGCGACACCACATTTGCTAATGTTTCTTCATTGTTATAACCTTTAAATGGTGTTCTACCATATAAAAGCTCATAAAGAAAAACACCAAATGTCCACCAGTCAACTGCAGCTCCGTGTCCCTCTTCTTTGATGATCTCAGGCGCCAAGTATTCGTGTGTACCAACAAATGAGTTTGATCTGGCATCAATGGGCTCGGCCACAAGCTGCGGCAGTGATCTGACATGGGCAACATGATTAACTTTTAATTTCCTTGCTTTTGCAGCAGCAGGTAGGAATCTAGGGCTGAAGCATGAAACTTGACAAGATGGTTCAATGCATAATGGTTCAATGCAACTTGATTGTGCAGTAAGACCAGAAACTTTTGCAGGGTCAACATCAGAAGACGACTTCAGAAGTGTTGGGCTAACAGCACACCTCAATGACAGATCAAAATCAGTGAGCATAATATGGCCGTCTTCTCGAACAAGAATGTTTTCAGGTTTCAGATCACGGTAAACAACTCCAAGCATGTGCAGGTACTCCAAAGCAAGGAGGACTTCAGCAACATAAAACCTGCATGATACATGCATGGAAGCTTCAGAAACAGAAAATTCATATCCACAACAAAGTGCACAAGTAAATTATTACACAAAAGACTAAGGGAGAATACTGCTGGATTTAAGAAATATACAAGGAACGGTGGCAGTAAGTGGATGGTGATTTTGTAGGTAAATACAGAGGGGAAAACTACACTCCTGGCTGAATCATGGGAAAAGGAAATATACAACATGCATTCCACAACCAATTGCTAACAGTCTACCAGTAAGCATAGGTCTCTGGGAGAGTTTCTTATCTAACTATTCTAACTCTAAATTTTAAAGAAGGAACAAAATTTCTAACAACAAATAATGGATAATTCCTAGGTAACCATGAAGAACAATAAAAAGTGAAACAAACTGCTGATTTTATTTAGATTCTTCGAGCAGAACAAGTTGCAATAGCACAGAAGTATTCTTAATCAATTTAACAGCCTATGACTCAGAACCATATCAATAAAGTTAAGCATTTAAGCACATACTATACAGATGAAACATGCCAAAAACCACTTGAATGCATTGGATAAAAAACAGATATATGTGATACAAGATGAGAATGAGTACAAGCATATTCAGCAAGAATAGTTATGTGAATTAATAAAATATTAGTGTGTATTAGGAAATTACTAAGCCACCATATAATTTGGTGCGCCACTCAAATTTAACAGGAAGAAGATTGCATATTATTTCAGACTACACAGAAAGTACAAATCTAATATATTACTGAATACTACTTAGTTTTCTACCTTGCTGCTAGTTCCGAAAAACATCTACCAAGCTGCTTCTGCCGTAGAACGTGAAGATCTCCACCTGGACAATACTCCATGACTAAACATGAGAGATTATCTGATGTGAATTGCACATACAATGTGGGAAGAAATGGATGGTCCAGCATCCTTAAGATTTCTCTTTCAGTTTGAGCCCTGGGCATTTTCTTCCTTCTTGCCAAAAATTCAATGTCCATGACCTTAATAGCAAACAAGCAACTTGTGCCAATTAGTTCAGCAAGATATACAGTCCCAATGTCTCCACAACCAAGTTTCTTCAAAAGATTGAAATGTTTCAAGCCCAAGACTCCTTGCTGCACTTGAGCGTGTCGAATGGCTTCCCATCTAACATCCTTTGACATGTGAGGCCTAGTGCCGCAACTTGAGCCACTCATGTTGCTGTCGTCACTGGTACTAGTACTACTACTGTACTCCCCTTGACTACTCTTCGAGCTCTGTGAAAAATCATGCTGCTCTTTCAACTTGGTGCTCTTCTGAATCTTCTCCACCTTGGCAACTGCTTTGCTTATATTACCACTAGTTGATGCCAAACCTGGTTTATTTAAACCAGAGTGCAGATTACTCGATTTCACTCCAGTTCCAGGACTAGTAGAATCCAAGGCCATAATTACATCTTCCATTGTATTTTCCAAAGCACACCTACATCTTTCACAAACCAGCCGAGCTGTGGCAGGAACAGACTTACTAAATTCATTTGATGCAGGATCACATAATGCAGAATTTGAATCTTCCTTCACTTTCTTCTTGCTCACATTCTTGTTCTTGATGACCATTTTGAGTGTGCGAGGAGCACGGTGTGGCGGCTTGTTAATTGTGCTGCCGTTCTGTCCAGTATTTGACACACAAGTAGACGGAGAAGATGCGAAGGTTTGTTTTTCTGGTTGAACAGGTACAACACGCTGCGAGTGAAACCCAACTTTACCCTCAGCAACATAAGGCCCAGAATAACCCGGTTCATCCACAACTGAAGTGTACAATGTTTGTATCCTCCGAACCTCCGAAACTCTGGGAGAAGCTGTTGATTTCGATAACCGTTTCATGGCAGCCACTTCTGACGCCTTAGATATACAAAGATCTCTCAAAGCCTGCTTCAAATTAACAGCCTCAGAAGCTCCAACTCGCGGCGAGCGAGGAACACCCAATGTCATAGGCTGTTTCAATGTACTCGTACTCGTACCATCTTGTGAAAAACTCAAATCCCTTGGTGAAGAAGATTTAAGAGCAATTGACTCAAACAGCTTGTTAATATCATCATATATATTATCCTTGTATCCCAAATTCACTACCAAAGGCTTCTTATTTTTCTCAGATGCTTTAAACTGAGAATTCGACTGGTAAATCCCTACACTTGGATCCTCTCCTACTTCAACTATTTCACCAGTACCAGATAATGAACCCATTAAGCAAGACGAATAATAGCACAAAAACAATAAGATCTATCTACCAGGAAGTGGAAGCAAAAGGGGAAAAAGAGAAACCCTAGATGAGGAGCATTGGAGAAACGGGAAGAAGAAGGTGGAAGGAGAAATGCTTGTGTTCCGTTTTGAGCATTGTCGCTGATAATTGTTTTCGTGCACAATAGTGGGTCCTACTACTGGTGTTATGTTACGCATTAAAATTGAAATTCAAATGTGGATGGAAAAACATTGAATAAAAATAATCAATTATAGTGATACATGTATGTGTATCTTTCATTTTGACGTTTTTTTTATTGATTTAATTTAAATGTGTCACCGACCGAGGCGATCTCATATTTGTCCGCGTTCATAAATAACGGATGTATTTAAATGAATTGAATTCATTGTTATAGTCCAATGTAGCTCTTGCCGTCGAAAATAACTAATATGTCTATTTTTAATAGCATATAGGTCCGTCCAAACAATTTTGAAATTCTCATCTAATCTTTAATACTGAGTTCTAATAAAAAAAATCAAAAATTAAAATACAAAATTAAAATTTTATATAAATTGTAAATAATATTAAAAATTATAATAATAAAATAAATATTAAAAAATTATTTATATAATAAAATATTTATTATATTAAAAATTTAAGGCCCCCTGATGTGAGGCCCTTGCGGTGGCACATTTTGCATACCTACATGATTGGCCATGATAGTATACATCCTAAAATTCTTAAGAATGGGTTGTAAATCGGATATGACAAGAGTGCTAAATGAAATTGGCAGACGAGTTGGTGTTCGGGCGGTATACACGAGTTAGATATGATGAGTGATAGCACAATCGAAAGACTGAAGTACCAAATCGATACGACGGTTACGATAGTCCAAAGGTTGCATGAGAGTTATGAAAATTGGTGCAAGAAGCGTTACACCCTCATGATTGTGACGACGGGCGTTAGAAACTCCTCTTGATTGTTGGACTTAGAGTATCACTGTTCAATGAATGCAAGACAATGAATGCAAGACCTGAAATAAAACATAAAAAGGGAGTCTCCCGTGGAGGAAAGGACAACTGAATGATAGCACATGAAAATACAAACAAACCAACAATCTCTAAATTACCGTACATTTGCGGTCTCGCCTTATTCGCTTCAAGAAGATTATCCAAAAATATTTTTCAAGAACAAATATATTATCTTTATCTTTAGAAAGTTACATAAGTTGTTTTAATATTTTTCTTAAATTTACGATATATATATATATATATATATATATATATATATATATATATATATATATATATATATATATATATATATATATATATATATATATATATATATATATATATATATATATATATATATATATATATATATATATATATATATATATATATATATATATATATCAATCACAACGGTTGGTTAAGATAACGGTTGTGATAGGTAACACACTATCTAGTTTATCACCACAGTCACACGCTCGTGGTAGATAACAACATAATTACAATCACACGCTACCTAACAATGGACGTACTATCATCATTATATAAATTTATCAACCATTGTGAATAGTGTTTTCCATAGTAGGGATCCTCGGCAGACACTCGCGCAAGAGAGCTGCCCCAAGGAGAAAACTTCTGATATGCATAGTAAAACTCACATGGAGCCCACCATCTTATACCAAAACACTCCTACTACCTATGTACTCTACTCCCTATCTAAGTTGACTGAAACCTAACGACAACCAAAATATTCACCCACTTCAACTCTACATAACCCACTACAAGTGCTAGTCGAAGTGTAATCGGAGCCATCCTCATAACAGTCTCTCTCAAAATAATGCTTCGAGGGGTCATAAGTATCGTTGTCTTCTTCCTAGCTACGTCCAACTTTCATGTAAGAATTTGATAATCAACATTGTGATTTTATGTGAAATCAACACTCTCTCACTTTTGAAAAGTTCAAAACTCTTGCAATCGAACTTCTTGTTTCTTCAACCTCCATTTTGATTTCGGAACTTGATAATGAGATATTTTAATTTATTTATGGAGGCACCATCTTGAAAATAATCATTCTTAAAGATTGGGTAAAAATTTTCAGAGTTCATGCAAGATTAGGGTTGTTTTCATTGGTACTGACAAATTCTAGTAAAAAGAATGATGTTCTTCTTTCCATATTATCTTGGTAGTGACTATGTGGAAGACTACGAACAAGGTATGTAAGAATAAGACTTGGTTCTGTAATATTATCTCTAAGTTTTAATGATAACAAATGAGTATGTTTGTATGAATAATTTTGATACTATAATGTTTGTTATTGTTGAGTACTTAACAAACGGGTTATTCTTCTGATGGATGGCGTGTGGCCAATATATTAGAAGATAATTGATTCTGCTTCTATGCTGCACAAGTTCTGTTGAACAGTAGCAAGACACTCCAGAAGGCTCTGAAGTGTAAGCCCTGATATTTGTCTAAAGAAAACAGTTACAAGATATGAAGACAGAAGTTTCTACTTACGTCCAGATGCTAAAGACTCAAGCTTCTAAAGACAACGTGTTTCAAAGAAAGAGTTAGAAGATCTAAAGATAATGTTTCTACTAAAGTCCAGATGCTGAAGACTTGTGTTTCTAATAACAAGGTTCTAAATATAAGGGTTCTGAAGACCAAGTGTTGAAGACTCTAAAGACAAAAGTTCTAAAGATTCTAAAGACTTGAAGTTCTAAAGATCCAAGGTTCCAAGAAAAGGTTCTCACAAGCAAGTACTGAAGACTCTGAAGATGCAGTTTTGAAGACTCTAAAGACACAGTTCTGAAGACTCTGAAGACGCAATTCTGAAGACTCTGAAGACTTGATGACCTGATGTTATATTCTCTCTTCTAAACTCATACTCACAGAAGCCTCTGAAGTGCGGGAGGAAAGAAGATAACGTTAACGTGGTACAAATAGTACATGGAATAATCAACGTTTCATTCCACTGCCATGAAAGGACGGACGCATCGCACGATCTTGTCCCCCACGTTACTATTCAAGCTGCCAATATTTCTGAAAATCCCAAGAGTATCCTTCAACGAATATATTAATTTATTGGCTATATAAAGGCTTGAAGACTAAGAGAGAAAGCTTCCAATTCACTGAAGATTCACACGCAAGCGTTGTTCACAACTTTCACATTCTTAAGTCACTGCATTGTACCCCAAAATTTTCCATCCCTTTTTCTTCATGACATTCTCCTAGGTTTCTCAAATGCTCAAGGTTGCTCAAGAATTGATCAGACAAATTCTCCTCATAAGCAATGGACTTACAACTAAGGTTTCACTTTTCTCAAGGAATATTGGATTTCTAAGGTCTTAAGTGGTTTTCATGGTTTCTTATAGGTCTCCAAGAATGCTCATACCAAATTTCATGCCTTGCATCACAAGTTTGCTCAGTCAATTGCTCAAATGACTAAAAATCAATTGTATTGAACAAAAAGTCAACTATGGTCATCACATAGTCAAACTTCAATATTTTTGGTCAACATCAACATTTTGAAGTCATATTCATCATTTGATCAAGGGTTTATCATGATTCATCAAGAAAAACTCTCAAATCATCAAAAATCAAAAGTTGACAAATTAGGGTTTTCTTAAGGAAAAGTCAGCTGAACTTTGATCAAGCATAACTTTCACATGCTTCATCAGATTTTTCTCAACCAAAGCTATTTTCGAAGGAAATTCAATTCTCTACAACTTTGTCTCTCTAAGCTCAAGTCCAAGAAATGCTTCATTTGAGAGATATGGGCCAAAACATTATAGGTCATTCCAAAAGTTAACAAAAAGATACTTTTTGTCAAGGCAACTTACATCAAAATAAATTCTTCAAATGAAAAAATCATCAACATAGAGATTGTAGGGGATATCTTGAGCTTTCCAAAAAGTCTAAGATCACCTTCATATGATAAAAATTGAGAGAGTTATGATTGGCACGAGTTAGGAAATTTCGGAAAAAAAGCATGAAACCCAAATTGATCAAACTCAAATTTTTGGGCCAATGGGCTTGTGTTTCAAGGTCCAAACGTGTATTAGGCCTCATAGTGGACCTCTGAACCTATTCATATACCCCCTTTGATTTTTATTCCATTTATTTTTTATTTTATTTATTTAAATTCAAAATTAAATAAGATAAAGTCAAGACTTTTCTTAATAGGTCCAAGCCCATAATGGTTTAACCTAATTCTTCTCTATATATTGCTCCTCATTCAGACATAACATCACACGAAAACCCTTACAGATAAAACTATTAAAAAACTTCCAAATAATCAAGAAACTAGGGAAACACAAACCCCTTGTTTCCAGCCCTTCTCAATTGAAACTAAGCATTGTATTATCATCTCGAAGTACCCAGAAATCCATCCCAATCCTCAAGAAGTCAAGATCATGCCCAGAACATCACGTTCATCCTCACCGGTTTTGATTTTTTTTTTTAATTCAAACCTTTGAATTTATGCATTGTTAACTAATTTGATATGTTTGCATGTATTCATATATATCATTAGAACATGTTTGATGCATAATATGTGAGCCCTGGTGCAGTGGCAAGGCAGACAGTGATAAAGGCTAAGGGCGTGGATTTAACACCCATCCCTGAAATTTTGTGTGATTTTGCTTCTAACTTGTTCTTTTTCCCTATTTCTTTCCTTTAAACCCTAAATTCACCTAAGCACAAAACCACAAACTTTTTTTTCTACAAACCTAAAATAATTGTTTTTTTGTAAACCCTAAAAATAATTAGGTTTTAGGTTTTTTATCATTAACCTTTTTTAATTAATTTAATTAATCAATTATTTTGTTAATTAAAATTAATTAATTTTTAGGTTTCCTTTTCTGTAAATCATAATATCATCCTTTATCAGATGGATGTTAAGAGTGCATTTCTAAATGATTATATTTCAGAAGAAGTGCATGTCAAACAGCCTTCTGGCTTTGAAAAATCCGAGAAATCAGACTTTGTTTTTAAACTAAAGAAATCTCTTTATGACTTGAAACAAGCTCCCAGATCTTGGTATGACAGATTGAGAAATTTTCTATTAGAAAATAAGTTTACCATAGGAAAGGTTGACACTACACTCTTCTGCAAAACATTCCAAAACGATATTTTGATTGTTCAAATTTATGTTGATGATATTATTTTTGGTTTTGCTAATCCATCTCTCTGTGAGGAATTCTCTAAGCTAATGCAGACTGAGTTTGAAATGAGCATGATGGGGGGGGGGGGGGGGACTGAAGTTCTTTATGGGAATCCAAATTGATAAAAAACTAGAGGCTACTTACATACATCAAAGTAAGTACACCAAAGAACTTCTGAAGAAATTTAACATGATAGACTGCACCGCAGCAAAGAATCCAATGCATCCTACATGTATTTTTGGAGAAAGAAGAGGTAAGTGGAAAGGTTTGTTAGAAGCTCTATCGTGGTATGATAGGCTCTATTTTGTATCTAACGACATCTAGACCTGATATTTTATGCAGTGTTCATCTTTGATCTAGATTCTAATCTGATCCTAGGGAATCTCACTTAATTGTCGTTAAAAGGATTCTAAGGTATCTAAAAGGAACCCCTAACCTTGGCTTGATGTATGAGAAAACATCAGAGTATTCTCTTTCTGGTTTCTGTGATGCAGACTACGCTGGAGATTGACTAGAGAGGAAAATTACTTCTGGAAACAATCAGTTTCTAGGAAAGAATCTGATCTTATGGTCAAGCAAGAGGCAATCAACAATTGCTCTTTCAACGGCAGAAGGAGAGTACATATCAGCAACACTATGCATCACTTATATGTTATGAATGAAGAATCAGCTGGAAGATTACCAGATATATGAGAGTAACATCCCTATCTTCTATGATACTACCGCCACTATTTGCTTAAGTAAGAATCCTATCCTACACTCTCGGGCTAAACACATAGAAATCAAACATCATTTTATTAGATATTATGTTCAAAAATGGATTCTATCTTTAAAATTTATAGATACAAACCATTAATGGGATGATATTTTTACAAAACCCTTGGCTGAATATAAATTTATGTTTATTCTAAAGAATATGAAAATGGATTTTTGTCTGGAGTAAGATGTCATTAGAATCAACTGTGTTTTAGTCGTAGTATGAAGGAATACGATTCTAACTTAATCAAAAGACTTCTAATTTGTTTTATCTCAGTCATCAAAGATGTTTTGGTCAGAAATGTCCCTAATTAGATAGACACCTTTGGTTCTCTAGACTCTGAGAATATCAAATGCATTACCTAAATAGACTTAGTGTCTATCACACTCTACCTAGGTCATGCACGAGCAATTATTTTTCTTTAAATTGATTAATCATGATTACATTTATTTAATTTCTCCTTGGGAACAGTCGTTTCATGTCATACCCCTATGTCCATGTTTGACATTGCATGTCATGATTAAATGTTTTCGTGCTTTCTCATCTTAACTTTTGATCTACTTCTATGTTCATTTCCTTCTTCTAGTAGTCTGAGACGTCACATGAGTATTCCAATTGTCTTACTTCATGAACTGCTTGACTGACTATTTATATCTCTTCTCATCTATAGTCATTGGTCAAGTCATTATCCTTGTATCACCTTCAATCATCTCTTCTCTTCAATCTTGTCTACATATCATGGCTATTACTTTTCAAGGAGATGAAAATCTTCTCGAGGTAATCAAAGAGAAAAGACCCAACTATGTGTCTGGTGATGGTTTCATCAACGGGGTTATTAAAAATCAAGGATGGTTTGGGTATGCAACAATGCTAAGAGGTCTTTTTATCCTAACCTCTCAAAGAATCTGGCTTCATGTTTTTGTTAGTCCTGGTGGAAATACCATTCATTCTCATATTTTTGGTGTTTCGATTACCATCACTCGCTCCTCCATTGATGAAGCCATCCAGAGTCTACCTTTAATCAACTCTTGCATGAATGTTGACATGTTTCCAAATTTTCCTAACTCTTCATTTAGATATGAGCCCCTTAGTTCAGATCACTTGAAACCACTTGCAAAAATCTGGTTTCAGTTCCTGTTGAAAAATCTTCATCCCAGAGGAGAAGATATTGACATAGTTTTTACTAGGGATATGTGTCTCCTTTATTTCCTTCACAAGAGTATTTCAATTCATCTTTCAGAAATAATATTCAATCATCTGAAGCTATCAATCCAAGCATCTAGGAACTCTAAAAAATCATTCATAATGTATGGACGTGTATTGTCTGAACTATTTGAGTTAGTAGGTATAATTGAAATTGTTAAATGAAATTTGTTCATCAGAGGTAATACTATATTTTATGAGAGTTGTGATGTGTTTAAAGTTTAGATAGCTTTCCCTGTCTATGTTCACTCTGTTGTAATCTCCTTTAAATATTAATGAAATTTCTTGTCTTGACTGGTTCTTCTGGTTTGTATGTTTTTCACACATAATTACCTTTTTGATTATGAAAAAAGGGGGAGTAATTAAATGAACGTAATTTTGATTTCAATAATCAAGTTCTTGAAAATGTTCTCTGAAAAGAGCTGCTTACATTCTAACCCAGTTAAACTTCTGTTTCTGTTAGAATTGTTTTTCTTTTTGAGGAAATTATAACTCTAGTTAAAGAAAAAGATCTGAAAGCACTATTCAAGGCTTATGTCTAACCTATTGCCTTCAGACGACTATTGGCTTCAGACTCTGAATATGTTTTTCAATTAATAATCAAACTTCAAGAAGTGAAATCTAGAATCAGACTCCAAAATTGAGAATCTAGAAGTTGTCTTAGTGACATTAAAATTTCAAAGATTTCAATTTGATTTCATTCTCGTTGGCATCTACATCAATTTGAATGGTTGTATATATTCATTGAGGTGTAGGGAAAACAAGAGATTCACATATTTTATAATAAACTCATGTACATATATCACAACGATTATCCTTTATAACTTTTATGAAATGTTAGTTTTTATTCTAATTAAATTGCAGTTTCTTGATTTCGAACCCATGACCTATATATATATATATATATATATATATATATATATATATATATATATATATATATATATATATATATATATATATATATATATATATATATATATATATATATATATATATATATATATATATATATATATATATATATATATATATATATATATATATATATATATATATATATATCACAACAGTTGTGATAGGTAGCACACTACCTAGTTTATCACCACAATCACACGCCCGTGGTGGATAGAAACATAATTACAATCACACGCTACCTAACAATAGACGTATTATCATCATTATATGAATTTATCAACCATTGTGAATAGTATTTTCTGTAGTAGGGGTCCTCGACAGACACTCGCGCAAGAGAGCTGCACCAAGGAGAAAAATTCTGACATGTATAGTAAAACTCACATGGAGCCCTCCATCTTATACCAAAACATTCTTACTAACCATGTACTCTACTCTCTATCTAAGTTGATTGAAACCTAACGACAACCAAAATATTCACCCGTCTCAACTCTACATAACCCACTACAAGTGCTAGTCAAAGTGTGATCAGAGCCATCCTCATAATAGTCTCTCTCAAAATAATGCTTTGAGGGGTCGTAAGTATCATTGTCCTCTTCCTACCTACGTTCAACTTTCCTGTAAGAATTTGATAATCAACATTGTGATTTTTCATGAAATCAACACGCTCTCACTTTTGAAAAGTTCAAAACTCTTGCAATCGAACTTCTTGTTTCTTCAACCTCCATTTTGATTTCAGAACTTGATAATAAGATATTGTAATTTATTTAGGGAGGCACCATCTTGAAAATAATCATTCTTGAAGATTGGGTAAAAAATTTCAGAGTTCATGCAAGATTGGGGTCGTTGTCATTGGTACTGACAAATTCAAGTGAAAAGAAGAAGGTTCTTCTTTCCATATTATCTTTGTAGTGACTATGTGGAAGTCTAGGAACAAGGTAAGTAAGAACAAGATTTGATTCTGTAATATCATCTCCGAGTTTTGATGATAACAAATTAGTATGTTTTTATGAACAATTTTGATACTCTAATGTTTGTTATTGTTGAGTACTTAACAAACAGGTTATGCTTCTGATGGATGGCGTGTGGCCAAGACATTAGAAGAAAATTGATTCTGCTTCTATGCTACACTAGTTCTATTGAACAGTAGCAAGACACTCTAGAAGGCTCTGAAGTGTAAGCCCATATATTTGTCTAAAGAAAACAGTCAGAAGATCTAAAGACAGAAGTTTCCACTTATGTCCAGATGCTAAAGACTCAAGCTTCTAAAGACAACGTGTTTCAAAGAAACAAAGTTAGAAGATCTGAAGACAAAGTTTCTACTAAAGTCCAGATGGTGAAGAGTTGTGTTTCTAATAACAAGGTTCTAAAGATAAGGGTTCTGAAGTGTTGTACCCCAATTTCCCCCCCTAAGATCCCTTCATCATACCATGTTGATTCATTCACAACAAGATCACACTAGGATTCTTGGTTCCCCTCCCTGTATTTAGTTTTGCCCTTTTGAGGGATTACCAAGCACCTTGACTTATGTTCCTTTTGTGATCATGAATATTGTTTTTGTCTTGATTTCTTCTTTTAACTAATAAAATGCAATGTTGGTTTGTCTTGCTTGTTATCCATGTAGGTAGAGGCAGTGAAATTTAACAAGTTACCCCATGGGTTCATGAGTTTATGTCCATGCCCTAGTCAATAAAGCTTGAGAAGTTCAAACCTCACCATTGGATTTGTTTTGGAAGAATTGGCATGGCAAGGTTGTTTTGGTTCATCTCATTTCAAGGTTATTAGATTTGACTAAAAAGTACAAGGGGTTGATTGAAGAAGTTGTCATGTTTGGACAAGGCCTTATTCCTATTGGTCACAAGAGCATATTTCTCTCAATTTTCAAGACATGGAAGTGGTTTTGGTTCCTAAGAGTTCTCATTATCATCCTCAACAACTTATATTCACAAAGCAAGAATGTTGGTACAAGAAGTTTGTTCAAGCTTCTCAAAGTTCCTCAAAGCATTCTCTTGATGTAAGGAGCTAGGGTTTTAAACTTCAAAGGAATATATCTTGCTCATCTTTTGTTATTTTTGAGTGATTCCAAATAAATCCTTCTCTTAAACGGGTTATCAATAAATCACTTCAAAAGTTCCAAGGAGTTTTCACGAGGAAGAGACTTGATGAGGAAGAAAGATTACAAGTCCTCCAGATGAATCCCTAATTTTCCATGTGTGACTTCAAATGGCCATAACTTGGACAATTTTTATCACCTTAAGTCCATTCTTTTTCCATAATTGTCTTGAGGATGTGAAATTTATCCCTTATTTTATGTGAAAAGTGAGAAAATGGATGGAAGTTGCCTTAAAGATGCAAAAGATTATAGGTCATTTCATGATTTTTTGCCAACTTCAACAATTCATAACTCTCTCAAGTTTTGGAGATTTTAAATGATTCAAGTTTCAAAATGTCATTCAAGAGATCTACTTCATGCCATCTTTTTTTGGTCAAGAGAAAATTCCAAGTGGAAAGCCATGTTTGGATGCAAGACATTATAGGTCATTTTTCAAGAAGAATTTGAAATATTTCTAAGTATGAAAAGTCAACCCTTTTTCTTCAACTTTGACTCAATACAACTTTCAGCTCAAGCATCCATTTAACTTCATTATTTTTCCATTGCAAAGCTTGTAACCCCATCTTTCTAAAGCATCAAGAATCATGCCTTAAGACCCCTTGAGTTGATAATGTCATAGTTTCAAAAGCGGTAACTTGGAATTGAAGTTTCATTGCAAGTCAGAATTTGAATTTCATGTTACAACCTCTAAACCTTAAATTAGCATGCGTTTTGGGTCTAAACATGATTAGCCAACTTTCCCAAGTGGATTAGCGCATCAAAACGCAAGAATTGGATGAGTTTTGGTGAAGTTTAGATCACACTTCACTCGTGCATCAGGTTTGCATGAATTCCCTCCAAAACGCATCATTCACTCTTCCTTTTGATCCCATTGGCTTCTCCTATAAATACATGAACTATCTCATTCATTTTCTCAAGCTTGGATAGCCAGAATCACCCTGCCAAACTTGTTTCATAACTCAGAATTTAGTAACTTCAAAATCCATTCTCGAGCCTTTTTAAATCCAATTTTTCCATCAATTCACCTTCCTTGATCTTCCCTGAAGCTAACCACATAATTACATTCAAGAATCGTGCCCTATATTGCTCCATAGAAGTCCAGTTTCAGAGCTGTGCAACTCAACTTCAATAGGTAGATTCCTTCATCAATTCTTCAAAACTCTGATATCATTGTGTTGCACTCATTGCCCTGGTTCTAGTCGCAACACTTACCTTTTACTGGAAAAACGTTTTGACCATGAAATTTCAAATCCCTTTTCAAAATTTTCCTTCCAAATTGCTTGTGCTACAGTTTATATAAATTTGGCGCGAGGGTGTGGTTGTCTTCGTCTTGAAGAGACGAAGCGAATGACATAGGTCTGAGTTTCTAATTTTACAATTTGAGAGACCTGAAATTCGTGTTGGCTGGAGGTTGAAGATGACCAACGTATCATCTTCCAACCAATGAAGGCGCGCCATCTGTTTTTTTTAAATCTGATTTAATTAATGATTATGTACATTATTCACTAATGAACATGATATGCACAGCGCGCCAAATCCCTTGGATTTGATTACTAATGTGTTTTGACTCTCATCCAATGGTCCACATATTTTACTTTTATTTTCTTTTTCTGATTTTTATATTTTAATTGTTTTAAATTTCAAAAAATCATAGAAAATTCATTTTCAGTCCAAAAAATCTGAAAAAATTATGAAAAATATTTTTGATTATTCTCTTTCTGATTTTTATTTTTTAACAATTTAATTTTGTGTTTTGGTATTTTTTTTATATATTTACACTTTATTTGATTTGTTTTAAATGTTTAAAAACACTTTTATACATTTTTAAATTCTGAAAAAATTATGGAATGATCCAATGATATTGTGACAAATATTGGTGACCTTATTTCATTTTTGTTTCTGACTTTACTATTTTTTATCATTTTTTGTTTATTTTACCTATTTATTTTAATTTTAAAAATAGTTTCTGACTTTAAAAAATTACCAAAAAATTTGCAAAATTATTTGAGCCATTTTCTGATTTTTCTATGGTCTTACTTTTCATTTCTTAATTAATTTGAACATAGTTGATATTTTTCTCTTTATTTTCTATTTTTAAACATTATTTTTAAACCCTTTTGTGTATATTAAAATGTGATGTTATTTTGTGACTATTTTCTGGCTGATCTATGGTTAGATTTTGGATCATGAACTTTATTAACATCACTGGATCCATGGTGTTGAGTTTAACTCCACAAAAATGGATGAATAATTTTAATAATAGTTTGATTAAAATTTAATTCAAATGTGGTTTGTATATTTTTTTCCCCATCCCTCTTCATCTTATCCCTTTCTTATTGCACTAAATATTGTTGGAGCATGATATCTATATCATGTCTCAAAACAAAAGGTGCATAGATTGATATTGACCGGCTTCAAAATAGGTGCGACTTCTATATAAGTCCACTTACGATTGCTTAACATATCGCTAAATTTTGTCCCGATTCAAATAAATGATCATTTATGGCCCAAACTTATGATTGCAAGCCCAAGTATGTTAATTTGATCTCTTTGATCCAATAACCTTGAGATTCATTGTGTAGAGGCTTTGGTTCTACCAATCCTCTAATAGATCTACAACACCTTTGGTCAACGCGGATCACTTAAACATCGTTGATCATTAAATGACACTTGTGAGAATTCCAAATGGATGATATACTTGACAAAAAGCAAATGCAACTTGTTGTGTGAAGGCTTTGGTTCTACCAATCCTCTAATGAGTTCCAAATGCAAGCTTCAAGATGGTCATCCAACTAACCACTAATTATTGACTTGTTTTACTTTATGCTTTTATTCTTTTTTATGCTTTATGTAACATTTAATTTTAGCATTTAAATTTCATGCCATTTTCATCTTTGCTCATTGTTGCACCCCAAAATTTGCCCTCCTAATTTCTTCTAGTTTGGCTTAGACTATCGCATTCATCTGCATCTGTTCATTAGGTCATTAACATGGCATACATTTCATTCAATATAGCTATGCGGTTCAAAATTCAGTGGTTGTGCGATATCATGGTTTCGCAATGGTTAAGGCGTCCGTATCCAATAAAGGCTGATTTCTTATTTAGGCAGTGAGCAGTGGAATTGGGATTGTGAGTCGTAGTCATGAGAATTTATTTCTTCATTAAAGTTCAAGGGCTATTATCCCTTCAATTTTATCAATGTCAGAGATTAGGATTTACTTCCCTATACCAGGTCAAGAGAATCGGGATTTCTCTTCATTTTTGTCCAGGCTTGGTAGTGGTTCTTCAATGGAGGTTTATCGGACTAAAGTCTCACTTCAAGGCTACATGGAGCACTACCCTCCCCTTGTTGGAGGTTCGTCATCATCTAAGGACTACTTGTTTTATAAGTCGACTTTGTCCAGGATGCCTAAGGGATTGAATCAAAGTTTTCTCCTTTGACAAGCGATTAAGGATTGCTTTGAGTCCAGATATGTCTTGTTAGTTAAGCTATGGGTCAGGAGTTCATTTAGCTCATTTTACCAAATGAAAGGTGGTTGTTTCAAATTCAAGATGACTAGAATTTATGGATTTATTTGGGATTAAGGTTCAATAATTAAACATGCCATGGAAGTATACTAATTTCATTTTCTTACCGAGCGTTGATCGGCTCAAGGGCTCATATATGTTATGAATTCCGTTGGCAAATAATCAAGAAGCATAATTCAAGGTATCGGTTTATGACTCCCTTATGGCCAAGCCAAGCATGTAGAGTGGAAAACCGAATAGCGTATAACATTAGAATTCCACTCATATTTTCATTAGTATATTTTAGGGTATATGTTAATTTGTAACATTATTAACCTAAATTGAAAATAAAAGCCCAACTATTGTAGTTATAACCCTCGAAACTACTACCCCTCTCCTAAACTCTAAAGAACGCCTCTATCTCTCTCTACGGAGTGCGGACCCACTGGAGCATGATGGTAGTCTTAACAGAGCTGTAAAATGCATTTGTTAGCGAAGGAGACAGAAATTCGATGACCAACTCTGCCACATTTCCTCAAGGGGATTTCACGGACATAGATGATGATCCACGTGATGATGAAATTCTTAGACCTCCATCTCTTCTATCTACAGCCAGAAATCTCCATCCATTTTCTCTTCTTGATCCTACACTTGGTAGAAATATATTTTATACTCATCTCGGTTCAATAAACCAGAGGCCATTTGTTACACATCCAAGAGAGGTAAGGGAGATTCCAATAGAGGTTAAGGATGGTATTCAATCCACTCCTCAAGCTGGCCACACTCCAATCGTTAAAGATGTCACTGGAACTGTTCATGCCCAAGGTTCGGGTACACATGGGAGTGTCGTAATAATTAATGATGATGATGACGACGATACTCCACCTGCTCCGACTCATACTTTGCCTGACAGTAGTATAATACCTAGTGCTCCCAACTTTGATAACTTACCAGATAGTGGCAATAACATAGAAGAAGCAATGATTTGTGCAACCATTGAGTCATCCAAACAGAAGGCTGAGGAAAATTACAGCAATCACGAACTTGGAAGACAAGTTAACTTAAGTGAATCTAGGCCTAACGTAAGGCAAACATTTGTGGAGGATCCTGAGCTTGCCCATGTAGTTTCATTGTCCCTGAAGACAACAGAACAAGAAAAAGCACGGCGCGTACAAGAAGGTGATGTTGGAGCACCTTCAGCGGGACCATCTAATGATTGACCTAGAGACTAGCATTCCATCTCATGCAACAAATACAATGATAAGCGAGGACCTTGGACAAATAGAGTAAATTTTGATAGACAAAACAGGCACCTTGACTGAAAATAAGATGATATTCAGAAGATGTTGTATTAATGGAATTTTCTATGGAAATGAGAGTGGAGATGCATTGAAAGATGTAGAGCTCCTTAATGCTGTTTCCAGTGGTTCTCCTGATGCTGTACTATTTCTTACATGGCAATATGTAATACTGTCATACCCACACGAAGCAAAATTGGAGATATCTTGTATAAGGCACAGTCTCAGGATGAAGATGCTCTTGATTAAGCTGCTGCTCAGCCGCATATGATTTTCATCAATAAAAGTGGAAACATTCTTGAAGCCAAGTTCCACACTACTATACTTCAGTATGAAGTCCTGGAGATCTTAGAGTTCACTTCTGATAGGAAAAGAATGTCAGTAGTGTTGAAAGATTGCCAAAATGGAAAGATCCTTCTCCTGTCAAAGGGAGCAGATGGGGCTATTCTTCCATATGCTCGTGCTGGGCAACAAACTCGTCACTTCATTAAAGCTGTGGAACAATATGCTCACTTGGGATTACGTACACTATGTTTGGTTTGGCGCGAGTTAAAGAAAGATGAATATCAAGATCGGTCTTCGATGTTTAAAGAAGCTAGTAGCACTTTGGTTGATAGGGAGTGGAGAGTAGCTGAGGTCTTCCAAAGAATAGAACATGACTTAGAAATCCTTGGTGTTACGGTGATAGAAGATCGCTTACAGGATGGAGTTCCTGAAACAATAGAAACACTAAGGAAAGCTGGAATACATTTTTGGATGCTAACAAGAGACAAACAGAATACTGCAATAACAAAACCCCAAGTAACTGAATGAAACCGTGAAAATGGATCAATCTCAGAACCAGCGATCACTAACAACACCACCACCACCATCGCATTCTGTTCAATTTCACCCTGCTCGAGTACCAATTCTCGATCTCCTCACTCTACTTAGGACTTGGAAGAAACAACCGCAACAAACCCGACGACTCACTCCGCGAACCACCGAACAAAGCACAAAAACGCGTGCATGCTATTAACAGAGAGCTTCCACCACCAAATGAGCAATTCATTTTAGATTTTGAGCAACTTTAGAGCCAGTTTCCGGACCATGAGCAATTACGTTTCGTGGTTGAAGCTGTTCTTATACCATTGGTTGCACAGTGTAGTGGTCATGGGTCGCGATAAGACTTTCTTATTTTTATTTTTCGAAGCTTGAGCTGTATTTGGTGCATTAACTGGGACGCCTTTCTTCCGTCCCTTCTTTCTTCAGTTTCTTCGGCAGAATTACCGGTTGATCAAATGAGTCAGGCAGTGTCAACAATTACCTCTTCTAGCTTATCACAGTCAGGAATGTTGCCTCCTCTAAATACAATTACTAATTCTTCTAATTTTCAGTCTTCAAATCCTGCATCTCCATTGAATTTTGTCCATACTATTGGCTCCCCTGCATAGCCATCGATTGAGCCATCATCTGATATTTCCTCGAGTCAATTACAATCTAAACTAAGAGGCGGACCATCTGTTGAAAATAATGATATCAGTAACAGTAACCTTCGCCAGCTATGTTGCAAAATCATTTTAACTGGTCTGGAGTTCAGTTTAAAACCTGTGACATATGCCAGAATCTTCAACCATATGCTCAATTGGCTGGTGAATTGGAACCAGAGACAACATGGAGTTGATGAATCTGTTATTCTGAAGTCATGGAGACTTGACAAAACTATAATTGCCTGGCCACATAGTTGCTTGGATGTGATCTGGCTTTTAGTTGATGAGGGAAAATGTCGGGTTCCCTTTTATGAATTATTACGTAGTGATTTTCAATTCATAGAAAATATACCTGATGATGAAGCATTATTTACACTTATCTTGGAGATCCGCAGGAGACAAGACATGATGGCTCTGCACATGCAAATGTTAGACCAAAATCTTCATTGCCCTACATTTGGGACTCATCGGATCCTAAACCAGACCACACCTACTATTTCAAATTTAAACGAAGCAATAACGCACCTGCGACTATCACCACTCTCATATTTAAGTGTACTTAAGAGAACCATTGCAAGGAGAGGATATTACATTCAGAAGGGAAGTTTGGACTGGGAGAGAGCTGTACGTTGCATCAGGCATGCTCTCCGTACCACACCTTCACCTGATTGGTGGAGACGAGTACTGGTACTTGCTCCTTGCTACATGCCTTCATTTCAAGGGAGTGCTGCTGGTGCTGTTTTTTCTTCAGAGATGATTTGTGAAGCAGTTATTGATAGAATTGTAGAACTATCCAAATTAACAAATTCAGAGATAAATTGCTGGTAGGACTGGCTTGTCTTCTCTGATATTTTCTATTTTTCTTACGAAAAGTGGGTGCATTGATTTTATTGACTTTGTGGACAAGCTGATGTTGAAACTTTGAGAGCAAAGGTGAAGATGGATGAAGAGACTGTCAAAAGAATTACTAGATTGAATTTGATGTTTCGCATCATGCCTGATATGTCATCAATGGGCATGCCTTCATTTGATGGAAGCACTTCAGACAATTCAGCTGACGCAGCTGTTCCTGTGCAAGACGATCCACATCATCGCTTCTACCAACATACATAACAGAATTTACTAAACAAAATTCTAAATAGCCTATTACAAAATTAACCTGCAAACTGAATTACTAATTCCCATAACCAAATTCCAACAACTTACTAACAACCTCCATAACAAACTTCAACAGAAAATCCCAACTGTTTTAACAATACACAACAAAACCTCCAAACAGAATTCCCAACTAGCATAACCACCTTGTAACGAAATCTCAATCTCACCCTTCAATCCCTAACAAACTCTACCCAAATCAATGGTTCGGATTGATTCTCACTTAACCATTTCCATCTCCCTCAACTACCTATATAATCTAAACTCCCTCCAAGTTTCAAGGGACGAAGTCACTCTCTCTTTTCCAGTTTCAAAACTTCATCATTGTATCAGCTTAAAAACAACTTCTTCCCTCTCCATCATTCACGCTCAATTTTTCTGAACTCTCATAATCTTCAATTTCCCCTCTCTAAACTCCGTCTTCACCTCCACTCTCCATTGTTCGACCTTCAGTCAGTTCTCAAAGCTTCACTTCTCTCTGATTCATCATACACAGTTCATTTTTCTCAACTTGCGATAATCTTCATAATTGTCATCATTTCTGCTCTTCTCCTATCGCCAACGCACGTAACCCCCATACCAAAGAAAAGTGAAGACAGTGATGAGAGGATCAAGACGAAGCAGACAAGATCAAGAAGGACAATAATTGTATTACTTCATCTCTGGATTTCTGAAGCGCTACCAACGTGTCTTCAATAGAGAACGATAAATCCACCATGTAATCTTGATCGGAAGAAATATGGAGCTTAATTTTTGTTGTTAGATTCGGGATAGAGGAAGAAAAATTGACAAAAGCAAGCAAAGGAGTCGAATTCAGAGGGAGACTTTAGGTGGTGTTAACAAGAAAGTTGAATCAGAACAGGGGAGAAGGGATGGAGTCATGGCGGCATCGCCATTGTTGTTTTCGAATGTAGAAGAAAGGCTTTCTGCGTAAAGGAGTTGGAGGGGGCCGTTTACAATAAACGCCGTCGTTTTGGAATTTTTTTCTTTTCTCCTTTTGTTATTATTCATTTATTTAATGGTTATTTCAAATGGTTAAATAAAAAAAAAAAGAGGAGAACTTATTATTATTTTGCCTTTAAGAATTAATTCCTGATTATTCGATTACTCGAAACTGGTAATTCACTTTGCTCGTCAAGATTCGAGTCTTATGCAGGTTTTTATATGGATACGCTCGAGATGCCGATTGTGATTTATTTTCACATTAAAATATGCTTCAATAATCATTCCGAATATGGGATTTCTGACTCTTTTCTTTGTTGATGGTAACAGTTCACGAGATCGTCAAGTATCTTTGCTTTTTCTGCTTTGCTCTACGGGCTAATATCCGTTTGGTATACTTTCTTTCTATTTTTTACCTCGCATTTATCTTGTCCCATAGATCATATGAAGTGTGATAGAATCAGGTTTAGGCTAGTCTCCCTATAACTTTTCTTTCCCTTTTCGCATATGCATTTATAATAACAAAAATTTCTTTTTTTTTTTTACAAACTTCAAAAATACAAAAAAGGAAATTTACTGACAAGAACCATGTCTTGGCTAAGTTTGAGAGATGATAAGCGGGTTTCTTCTCGACCTTATTATTCTCTTATTCTAAGCTTTGGTATGGTTCAAGTCTCAAAGACTCATTTCATGAATAAGTAGAGACATGGCTAAAATCTCTCTCTTGAGATTAACTAGCCATTATCTACAAGCAAAAACACCGACAAATACAAACTCTTTTTGCCTCTGGGTCTTCCTTTCAAACCTTTTTCAAAATAACATGTTAACGCACTTCTGTGCTGACACGTAAGTCTCCAAAGGTCGAGTTGCGGCAGAAGGCGAAATTAATATCATTCATTACAAAAACAAACAAATTCAAACTTTTGTGCGTCCAGGCACATTTCTTTCCAAACTTTTCAAGAGAGCATGTTAGTTCACTTCTGTGCTGACGCGTAAGTCTCCAAAGGTCGAGTTGCGGCAGAAGGAGAAATTAATATTGTTCGGTAAAAAAAATACAAACAAACAAAAACATGTAAGCCGAACTACGGCTGCTCTGATTCCTTAAAAGGGATACGTAGGCATCGGGGTAGGGCCCGAACGAGCACAACTTTTATTTTCCCTACATTCCTTTCCCCTTTATTTTGCATGCATTCCCTCCAGTAGTATAGTAAACAATAAGCATAGATTGAACACACCCATAAGATAGACAACAAGAGTGGATACCATAGAGTACTACGGGCGTGTGGGGTGCTAATACCTTCCCCTCGCGTAACAGACTCTCTTACCCTTATCTCTTGGTCGTTCGACCTTGATTTCACTCTTTTCAGGTTTACTCGATGTTTACCTTTCCTTCCTATGGGATAAAAGACGTTCGATGGCGACTTCATTGTTTTGATGATTTTCAGCCGGTTGTTTCAGCTGGCGACTTCACTGGGGAAGAGGTCAACCAAATGCTGGTCCGTCCCGGAGTCTCTCCTAGCTCTTGTTTTCTATTCTTTGGGTGTTTATTTTTATGCTTTCAGTTTACTCATTTGTACATGTTTATCTGAGCATAAGTTTGCATTGCATTTTATTGCTTTCCATATTTGTTATCTATTATGTTGGACTCTGTTTTCCATGTTGGGTGGGGATATCACTATTGAGGTAAAAGGCCCAGTACCCAGGCCAGAGTGCACTAGGACACTAGGAATAGAGTGGGGGAATGAGGGCTATAGGACATGGTCCGATTAGTGCAGTCTTGTCATATACCACGCTCGGATGAGGTTCAAATGAATTACTATCGGAACCCACGTCTGTGGGTAAGCCCATAGCACTTTCAGGAGGACCCGTGATTTTCAAGTTACCATTGTCTTACCCTGACCTAGTCTTCACCCGTGAGTGGGGAGGGAATCTTATCACAGGTATATTTGGTGACTATGTTCAAATGGTTACTTGTGCTCAGATGGTGATTATGTTCAGATGGTTACCCATGCTCAGATAGAGACTGTGATCAGACAACGACTATTGGTTCTAATGATCATGTTCTGGACTTCTGTCAATGACTTATGCATATGGTATTCTGTTGGTGACTATTTGGTTCTCAGATTTATTTTCTGAGCTCCTGACTTGTATACTTGGAAGTTCATTCGAGCCCTTTGATCTTGGCATTCCCAGCGCATTCAGAAAATGCTCAACATTATCTGATATTCCAGAAGCCTTGACCCTGTACAATGGGTTATCTACATAGTACTTGGATCTTATATACGCGGAAGCCACGCTAGACCTCTAATCTGATAATACTCATATGGTTCAGAACAGCGCAACAATCATACCCAGAAATGATGGAACCTTGATCTCATTTGATCTCATATCTGTGCATACATAACATGGTTAACCACATACTTAACATACATGTTCTGTGATTTCCAAGGAATCGTATTTGTAAGCCTTGTGCCAAACTTTTCCATCTTTTACTTACGTAAAATCAAAATCAAAGCACGTAAATTCCTTGGGAATGAAGGGACATAACATGGCATCTATTCATGCACTCCATGCATATTCATGCATCTATAACAGGTACTCAAAGATTGGGGATTCTTATTCAGACATGGTTCTCATTGGAGGATTAGCTTTGATTTCTTACTACACTTGTTCAGGGATCGGTTATGGAATAGCTTTGAGTGATATACATGCAAGCTTTGGCCCGTAGTCAAAAATATCTTCAAGCAGGAAGATAATTGATTGAAAACTCAGATGAGATAGGTCATGAAAGCTCTGATGATGATGTCAACAATCTTGCACTACTGTCACAGTAAAGGTTCTCTCTTCTCCTCATCTTTTGGGAATTGCTTCCAACCATGGAGTTCTACGCAATCCTGAGTTCTTGGAACATCTTATCAGCAGATGCTTCCCATTTTACCATAGGATCTTATATCAATGCTTCGTTCTTATTGACCAACATCAGATATGGTTGCCACACCGGGGCATCAAACTTTTTAATCAGGGGCATCCTCCATAACTTCGTGTTCCCTAATTTGTTCAACAAGAGCCGGTCTTTATTCCCCAAGTGAATTCATGGGGAAAGCTTTTAAGCCAAGACACAAGAACCCTTATGAGCATGCTAATGCGAGCCCAAGGCATTATATCCTATTATTCCCAGTTCTTCCCAGCTCTGATCTTTGAGGTCTTCCTCCCACAAACATCTCTTCTGATTACAATATGAATGCTAGACGCATCCCCTATTTTGGGGTACACGATTTTGATATTGAAGACTACAAAGCGGTTATAAAAGCCCAACACCTGTTTGGCGTCTCTTCCAAACTCTCTTTCACCAGGTGGATGTCTCTTTTGTTTTGATAGAAGACAGACTATATTAGTTTTTTGTGGCGTAGTATGCCTGATGATGCAGTTTTCACTTGAAAAAGCATTCAGTTGTTCTCCTGAAAGAATCTTCTACGCATATTTTTCTTGGGCAATTGATCATTCGATTAAAGATGGTACGTTATCTAGAGACAAGGCCCAAGACGAGATCAATCCGGAGACTATAGTGTCCAAATCATATCAAGGGGAGAATTTTCTCACTCACGCATCTTCATGCATCTTCATGCATCCATGGCAGGTACTCAGAAGATTCAAGTTATGAAAAGAATCAGATGGGGCTGTTTATTGGGGATATGCAAACGGTGGCCTGTAGTCACAAATCCTCAAGGAGAAATAGCCAGTTGAAGACCTAGTTGAGTCGAGTATGGAAGTTTTGAAGACAGTGTCGGCAAAGAAAAGTGATCTTGTTTACGTTGTTGCAACAGGAGTTGTCATTCATCCCCAGCCTATGGAACCTTTTTTTTCAAGTCATGAAATACTTTATGGGTCTGGTCTCACCCAGAGCTTCGTATTCTCGGATTTCCTTGCTAGCAGCTAGTTTCTGGTCTCCAAGTGGACCCATGGGGTAAAACTTACCAGCAGAGACAAAGAAAGCTTGAGAGGCAGGTTGATAAAATCTCTATACCTTGTATCCAGTTACTTCCTTGTATGTTGGAAGCTCAGTTGATTAAGCTTCGTGCTTTGGGCCATCCTCCAACAAATTTCTCTCCTGATTTCGATACAAATGCTAGACGTGTCTCCCACTCTGGGGCACTTAGTTAGGATATTGAATACTGCAAGGGGTTGAAGTATGAAGTTTGGTACTTGTTTGGATTCTTTTCCAAGGTTCAGTCCATGTTTGGAGAACCATTTCAGGCTCTTTTTTTTTCCTCAGCTGGATGCTTCTTATGTGTAAGTATAAGATGGGGTGATGCTTCTGTGATGAAGAAGTATAAGAGTTCTTAGATATCTGTTGTTGTGTAGAATAAAAATACCTCAAAAGTCGAATGATATATCCAGAGTTTAGTTTCTTCTGTGTAGTAGAAGATTCTTCGTTACAGTTTCTGAATTTTGCTTCTATGTAGTAGAAGACAGAGACTCTTTTGTGTAGTGGGAGACACTCCGGAATTCAGCGGCTGGATTTCTCTTCTGTGTGATAGAAGATGGTTGGCATTTCTTCTCTATGATAGAAGATACTTTGTGATGCAATTTATGCAAGTTCACTTGATAAGGTCCTCATCACACATGGTGAAGAAATTTGATGTGATTACCATATTGGGACAATAGGCCATTCCATTGAAGATTGTTGGGCTTTTAAAGAAAATATGCAAGACCTTCCAGATGCAAAGGCTATTAATTTCAGGCTAGCCAGTCAGATTTGGAGTCTATGTTGACTCAGTAGATATCAAGATTGGCGGATCATCGTTTGAAGCAAAAATTCCATACGGAGACTAGTCTCCTCAACATGGCATTTTCAAATTACATTTGCATTCTCATTCGTAATCTTTCTTGTCTTGGTTCAGTACTTTCTTATATGCGAAACTTTCTTATTATTGAATATTAATTATAATGCATTGAGTATGTTTGTTTTGAATTAGTCCATTCGTATTCACTCATGAATGTTTTTCTTTGACTTTTTGATACTTAACTCGTGTTAAATAAAGCAAATAACCTCCGGATGGAGGATGATGAGTAATATGCCAAAATTTCGAACGATGTGCTTTTGAATAGGACCCTGCTGACGATGTACAGGCCTTGTTTCAAATTCCCAAACACCGGAGAGATAAGGGAGATAGACCCTCGTCAACCCCTTTTGAGCCTTGAAGTAGGAGTTTCTTTTCTTTTCATAAAAACCCTCACACTTAACCCGGGGCAGGATAGATTTCAGTTAATCTGATTGGGCGTTCAAAACTTGTTAAGAGTACGCATCAAAGGATACAACAATGGCTATCCTTCAGAAGGTTGAGAAAGAACAAAATCACAATGGATGACTTTCATCTATCAGTAGCGTGCATCAAAGAGAACGATATCCCAATAGGTATCTCTTGCACGTCAAAAGGGCAAAAAGGTGACGATACCATAATGGTTATTTCTCGTCAACCAAACAGCAAGGCAGTCACACCTTTTTCAGCAAATCAAAGAATGACTCGAAGTCACATGACTGGTTTGAATTAAAAGTAAAAAAGAGACAAAAAGCCTTGCTAAGTCAAAACTTGGAAGACAAAGTTGCTTAGGAAAAAGTCAGGGCATCCCGCTGGACTTCCAAGTCAAATTCAAAAGGAACTTGTCCAGGCAAAAGTTAGGGAATTCAAAAAGAAAGTGAAAGACGCGAAAAAAGAAAAAGGGGATCACCAAATAGAAATCCTTAACAAAGAATAAAGACGTGTGATCGAAAACCAAGAATGAAAGAGGTGAGTGATTGCCATATCCTTCTCAACCATGGTAAACTCTTTTGAGGGATGAGTTCCCATATTAGTTTAACTGAATTTAGGATTGGAGAACATCATGGAGAATGGGTGGGCACCAAATATTTTGAGCCTTAAATCCATTTTTTCTAAAACCACGAACCAGGCCACGTTACAACCCTGAAAAGTCCTAACTGAAGCAAGGGTTAATTCGAAAGCACACTGTAACAAGAAATACAGTAATCTGACTCCTAGAGAGGCTTGCAAAAACTTTTGAGTTGGTATCACTCCATCTTTTTACTATCTTTTGTATAATTTTTTTGATATTTCAATGTATTTTTAATACAAGGTTTAAAACTTCAAGACAAACATGAGCTTTGCATTACAATTATCATTCTTATAAAAAACATTCTTTGCATATGAGCAAGTGCTTAGACATCGAGTAAGTTTGCATAATGAGCATCAGATGAAAATTTGATTATCTCAAAGGACAAATTTCTTCAGGGTACCGTTTAAAGGTAAATCATTTGTGAGAATGGTCTTAATCTGGGGCAAATCTTCTATTGACTCCACTGAGTAAAAGAATACCAGTTTGAGAAATGATCTGAAGTAGATTGTAAAAGTTGGTTTCCCAGAGTCTCTGTCAAGTGGCGGTGCATTACTTTCAGTTAGTCCCAAGGGACGTATTTCTTCAAGTATCTGATTAGAGATTGAAGCAGTTCAAGACGAGGAGTATGGTTGTGAGGTAACCTATATTCAAGAGCCAACCGCTCTAAGGTTATGTTGCCTTCGAAAATACTCAGATTTCTCATCCCTCTGTGAGCATGAGGTAAAGGAAAAGGTTTGTCGAGATTCTGTTAAGCAAGGGGCAGGAGTGTAGAATATTCCGTCGAGTAGGTATTCAGCCAATCTGAGGCATTCAAGTCGGGATTTTATCCCTCAAAGGGCAGTCAAACTGAGGCAGTTACGTCGAGATTTGACAAATCTCTCTAAGAATGCATTGATCAGAGGAGAATCTTCCCAGAATTTGAAGGTGTATGAGCACTCGCTCAAGCATAGTTGGAATCCTCTCCAATTTCGGTTATCTGAACATCATGTTCCAAAGTTCATAGCACTGGGGAAGTTATGTCGAGATTTGATAAATCTCTCTAAGAATTTGTTGATTAGGGGAGAATCTTTTTAGAATTCAGAGATGCACGAGAATTCAATCAAGCATTGTTGAAGTTATTTCCAACTTTGGTCAGCCATGGGCAGTATTCTGAAGTTCATAACACTGGGGCAGTTTATCTTGGTGGTATAAATCTCAAAAAGTCCTCTCGAGGCAATTTTTATGCAAAAGCCTTACAGACTGGGGCAAGAATTCATGTAAGGGCTTTCTCTCTTCTTGAGTAGTTGATCAGATCAAGTCCATACGCAGGCTAAACGGCCTATGAATTTGAAAATCATGCCGAGAAGTCAGGATTGTCATCTTCGACTTATCAGAGACTCAGGTCCATTTACTGATATCCTTTGTCCTAAGTCAAGGTTATTATCCCCAGTTAAAGTTTGGATTGTTATCCACAGTAGGACATGAGCAGTAACGCAAAGATTATTTGGGTTTGTTTACTCGAACAAGACTCGATGGGAATATTGCTTCCTAGGGGGATGCCTCCTCCTAGTAAAATACCCATTGCTACTTAACATAGACCTATCTACCAAGGGGTTCTTCTTTTGAGATATTTTCTCCCCAGTAAAGCATCCTCACTTCTCTGCAGGAGGAGAATGTTCTTTCTCCCTGGAAATGTAGAAGTTGTTTAAAGTCTAGATGATTCCTTTTCGTCGGAGTGCAATTTATTTTTGCAACATCTTCTCTAAAGTCCACTTTTTGGTGGTATTTCTCCCCGGAGTCGGCATGTTTAAGTTGCAATCTTGCATCACAGTTTTTATCCGGTAATTAATAGTTCAAGATTCAATAAGGTTTTCCATCCCCAAACAGGGGCATGTCGCCCCAATTTCTGTTTTGCAAGTACTGTTGGTCTTGTATGACAAGATGCATACCAGCAAATGAATCAAGAAGGGTCTGTATGCGACTAACGTGAGGATGTTCGTATAATGAGATCCAATTTCCCCAGTGGAACTATTCTTCTTTCCGTAATGGAGCAAGTGTCCTATCTCTCAGGTGAGATGTACACGAAGAATTCCAGTCATAACTCTTTCATTACCAGTGATAGAAGATTTTGTTGAGATATCCCCAATGGAGTTTCTATCCCGGAATATTCATTTCTTCCCCGAGTGAGGATCATTTATCTCCTAGCGATGTTATCCCCAGTGTGGTCTGAGTGAAATTCTTTTTATTTAAGAATTTCTATACTCCCCAACAGAATTTATCTTCGTCAAAGAATTTCTATGCCAGAAGTTTCCATTCCCAGCAAAGCTCTCCTCTTTCCAACAGAGGATAAAGAACTTATTCCCCGTGAAGTTGGGAGTTTGATCAGAATCCAAGATTTTCACTGGACTACAATTTATTTTTGTAATGATCTTCCCAGGAAGTTACTTCCCCAGTGATCTATCTTTAAACATTGATGATTCCAAATCTCGGTTCCCCATTGAAGTACAAATTGCCTTTTCTCTACAGAAAATCCGGTGTGCAAGAATAATTGTCCTGAAGTTCACTGACTTCTCAGCAGCCGATTATTGATATGTCTTTATAATGCATTTCTAAACTTGCATCATTACATTGCATCTCCCAAAACTCGTAGCATTTCCATCGCATGGAGCATTACGCTATAAAAAAAAATTCAAACATGCATGAGTATAAGCCAATTGTGTCCACTTGTGGCAACCAGATTGTTATGCGCTCAGATTTGATTTACCTCCACAAGAAGCCTAGGGCAATTCTATTATGTTTCCCCAGCAGAGTGTGTTTGGATTCACCACCAGTCGGGTCTTTGGTATTGCTCCATTTCCCCAGTAAGTTCGTGGTTTGTGCTTTTCTTTGCAAGCCTTCGGTTATTTTACCCGTGTTTGCTTTGTCGTTAGAGTATGAGTAAGAGTTGGCTTATAACCTTCTTGCTTCTCGAGTGTTTGAGTATCCATACTTAGTGTATGGTAATTCTGACAATTGCCACTCTTGAAGAATTAACACCCCGCCTTTGGCCTGGGGGATTTTTAGTTCTTGCGTATTTGCAGCCTATCGAAAGCCTAACATGTTTTTCTTTGTTAAAGTCTGCTTTGACCAATCCCTTTCTCTTGCAGAGTTCACCTTCGATCGGTGCTCTTTGAAGGTCCTGCTTAGTCGGTTCCTTGTTTTGGTTTATCCATGTTAGTCGGGTCCTCCTTTCGTTAGCCTAGCTAACTTTTTATGATTAAGAGTCTTTCAATGTCTCTTCAAAGTCCAGTTGTCTGGCGCCCTTGTTTAGGCGAATGCGTCCTTTTTTATTGGGGCTTTCTTCGGTTAGTCTCGTTCCTGTGTTCGCTAGCAATTCTAAACATTTGTTTCTTGATGATCAATTTCGCTCTTGTGTATCTAACTCTGACCAGATATGCATACCTTTATCATTTGTTGAGAGTCCCATTCGGCTGGTCTCTTTGCAGTTGTAAGTTCGCCTTCGACCAGCGTTCTCTTATTAGGAATCTACCTTCGGCATAGTATTCCTGGATGAAGATTCCCCTTCGGCTGGTTTCTTTATCCTAAAGTCCACCTTTGGCTGGCATCCTTTAAAATCCACCTTCGGCTAGTACCATTTGTTGAGAGTCCCCTTCGGCTGGTCTCTTTGCAGTTGTAAGTCCGCCTTCAACCGATGTTCTCTTATTAGGAATCTACCTTCGGCATAGTATTCCTGGATGAAGATTCCCCTTCGGCTGGTTTCTTTATCCTAAAGTCCACCTTTGGCTGGCATCCTTTAAAATCCACCTTCGGCTGGTACCGTTTGTTGAGAGTCCCCTACGGCTGGTCTCTTTGCAGTTGTAAGTCCGCCTTCGACCGGTGTTCTTTTCTTAGGAATCTACCTTCGGCATAGTATTCCTGGATGAAGATTCCCCTTCGGCTGGTTTCTTTATCCTAAAGTCCACCTTCGGCTGGCACCCTCTAAAGTCCACCTTCGACTGGCACCCTTTAAAGTCCACATTCGGCTGGCATCCTTTAAAATCCCGCTTCGGCTGGTATCTTTCAAAATCCCGCTTTGGCCGGTATCATTTGTTAAAATCCCGCTCCGGCAGGTATCTTTCAAAACCCCGCTTCGGCTGGTATCATTTGTTAAAATCCATCGTCGACTGGTATCATTTTTCAGGAGTCCCATTTGTTGGTCTCTTCCCTCAGTAAGTTCACCTTCGACTGGTATCTTCTTTGTAAGAGCTTTCTTCGGTCTGTCTCTTTCATACGTATCTGATACCGACCACTGATATGTATCTTTTTCTTTCTTACGTATCCGATTACCGACCACAGATATGTATTTTTGATACCTGTTTTATATGTCTGCTACCAACCCCATACATATGTTCTTGTATCTTTGATGTCTTCTGTGCGTATCCGATACCGACCATGGATATGTACCTTTGATATCTCTTTTATACGTATCTGATACCGACCACAGGTATGTATCTTTTCTATATCTTTTGTACGTATCCGATACCGACCACAGATATGTATTTTTGATACCTATTTTATATGTCTGCTACCAACCCCAGACATATGTTCTTGTATCTTTGATGTCTTCTGTGCGTATCCGATACCGACCACGGATATGTATCTTTGATATCTCTTTCTTATGTATCTGATACCGACCACGGATATGTATTTTTGATACCTGTTTTATATGTCTGCTACCAACCCCAGACATATGTTCTTGTATCTTTGATGTCTCTGTCGTATGTATCTGATACCGACCACGAATATGTATCTTTTCTATATCTTTTGTGCGTATCCGATACCGACCACGGATATGTACCTTTGATATCTCTTTTGTACGTATCCGATACCAACCACGGATATGTATCTTTTCTATATCTTTTGTGCGTATCCGATACCGACCACGAATATGTACCTTTGATATCTCTTTTGTACGTATCCAATACCGACCACAGATATGTATCTTTTCTATATCTTTTGTGCGTATCCGATACCGACCACGGATATGTATCTTTTCTATCTCTTTCTTACGTATCCGATACCGAACACGGATATGTATCTTTTCTATCTCTTTCTTACGTGTCCGATACCGACCACAAATATGTATTTTTGATGTCTCTTTCTTGTATATCCGCTACCGACCCCGGATATGTATCTCTGATACTTCTTTTTCGTATGTCTGCTATAGACTTCAGGCATATATCTTTTGATATCTTTCTTACAGGTGTTTGTTACTAAATCCCAACAGAAGTTCCTCGATAACCAAGTTATCCTTCGGTGTGTCAAACTCTGGTTAAACATACATCTAACCCTGATAACTCTTTTTTACCTAAAAAAAATATAAAAATAGAAAGTACAGAAAACCAAAAAATATAGTGTATACCTGACTGACTCCGGAGCGCAAATTTTTGGGTTCTTTTAAGTATTTAATCTTCTTCCACCTTGAAAGTTCGAAAGGCCGGCGCCAATCTCACCTTCAGGTTGAAGGCGATTAAATAGGGGCAGCTGTTGCACCCCAAAATTTGCCCTCCTAATTTCTTCTAGTTTGGCTTAGACTATCGCATTCATCTGCATCTGTTCATTAGGTCATTAACATGGCATACATTTCATTCAATATAGCTCTGCAGTTCAAAATTCAGTGGTTGTGCGATATCATGGTTTCGCAACGGTTAAGGCGTCCGTATCCAATAAAGGCTGATTTCTTATTCAGGCAGTGAGCAGTGGAATTGGGATTGTGAGTCGTAGTCATGAGAATTTCTTTCTTCATTAAAGTTCAAGGGCTATTATCCCTTCAATTTTATCAATGTCAGAGATTAGGATTTACTTCCCTATACCAGGTCAAGAGAATCGGGATTTCTCTTCATTTTTGTTCAGGCTTGGTAGTGGTTCTTCAATGGAGGTTTATCGGACTAAAGTCTCACTTCAAGGCTACATGGAGCACGACCCTCCCCTTGTTGGAGGTTCGTCATCATCTAAGGACTACTTGTTTTATAAGTCGACTTTGTCCAGGATGCCTAAGGGATTGAATCAAAGTTTTCTCCTTTGACAAGCGATTAAGGATTGCTTTGAGTCCAGATATGTCTTGTTAGTTAAGCTATGGGTCAGGAGTTCATTTAGCTCATTTTACCAAATGAAAGGTGGTTGTTTCAAATTCAAGATGACTAGAATTTATGGATTTATTTGGGATTAAGGTTCAGTAATTAAACATGCCATGGAAGTATACTAATTTCATTTTCTTACCGAGCGTTGATCGGCTCAAGGGCTCATATATGTTATGAATTCCGTTGGCAAATAATCAAGAAGCATAATTCAAGGTATCGATTTATGACTCCCTTATGGCTAAGCCAAGCATGTAGAGTGGAAAACCGAATAGCGTATAACATTAGAATTCCACTCATATTTTCATTAGTATATTTTAGGGTATATGTTAATTTGTAACATTATTAACCTAAATTGAAAATAAAAGCCTAACTGTTGTAGTTATAACCCTCGAAACTACTACCCCTCTCCTAAACTCTAAAGAACGCCTCTATCTTTCTCTACAGAGTGCGGACCCACTGGAGCATGATGGTAGTCTTAACGGAGCTGTAAAATGCATTTGTTAGCGAAGGAGACAGAAATTCGATGACCAACTCTGCCACATTTCCTCAAGGGGATTTCACGGACATAGATGATGATCCACGTGATGATGAAATTCTTAGACCTCCATCTCTTCTATCTACAGCCAGAAATCTCCATCCATTTTCTCTTCTTGATCCTACACTTGGTAGAAATATATTTTATACTCATCTCGGTTCAATAAACCAGAGGCCATTTGTTACACATCCAAGAGAGGTAAGGGAGATTCCAATAGAGGTTAAGGATGGTAGTCAATCCACTCCTCAAGCTGGCCACACTCCAATCGTTAAAGATGTCACTGGAACTGTTCATGCCCAAGGTTCGGGTACACATGGGAGTGTCGTAATAATTAATGATGATGATGACGACGATACTCCACCTGCTCCGACTCATACTTTGCCTGACAGTAGTATAATACCTAGTGCTCCCAACTTTGATAACTTACCAGATAATGGCAATGACATAGAAGAAGCAATGATTTGTGCAGCCATTGAGTCATCCAAACAGAAGGCTGAGGAAAATTACAGCAATCACGAACTTGGCAGACAAGTTAACTTAAGTGAATCTGGGCCCAACGTAAGGCAAACATTTGTGGAGGATCCTGAGCTTGCCCATGTAGTTTCATTGTCCCTGAAGACAGCAGAACAAGAAAAAGCACGGCGCATACAAGAAGGTGATGTTGGAGCACCTTCAGCCGGACCATCTAATGATTGACCTAGAGACTAGCATTCCATCTCATGCAACAAATACAGCGATAAGCGAGGACCTTGGACAAATAGAGTACATTTTGACAGACAAAACAGACACCTTGACTGAAAATAAGATGATATTCAGAAGATGTTGTATTAATGGAATTTTCTATGGAAATGAGAATGGAGATGCATTGAAAGATGTAGAGCTCCTTAATGCGGTTTCCAGTGGTTCTCCTGATGCTGTACTATTTCTTACATGGCAATATGTAATACTGTCATACCCACACGAAGCAAAACTGGAGATATCTTGTATAAGGCACAGTCGCAGGATGAAGATGCTCTTGATCAAGCTGCTGCTCAGCCGCATATGATTTTCATCAATAAAAGTGGAAACATTCTTGAAGCCAAGTTCCACACTACTATACTTCAGTATGAAGTCCTGGAGATCTTAGAGTTCACTTCTGATAGGAAAAGAATGTCAGTAGTGTTGAAAGATTGCCAAAATGGAAAGATCCTTCTCCTGTCAAAGGGAGCAGATGAGGCTATTCTTCCATATGCTCGTGCTGGGCAGCAAACTCGTCACTTCATTAAAGCTGTGGAACAATATGCTCACTTGGGATTACGTACACTATGTTTGGTTTGGCGCGAGTTAAAGAAAGATGAATATCAAGATCGGTCTTCGATGTTTAAAGAAGCTAGTAGCACTTTGGTTGATAGGGAGTGGAGAGTAGCTGAGGTCTGCCAAAGAATAGAACATGACTTGGAAATCCTTGGTGTTACGGCGATAGAAGATCGCTTACAGGATGGAGTTCCTGAAACAATAGAAACACTAAGGAAAGCTGGAATACATTTTTGGATGCTAACAAGAGACAAACAGAATACTGCAATAACAAAACCCCAAGTAACTGAATGAAACCGTGAAAATGGATCAATCTCAGAACCAGCGATCACTAACAACACCACCACCACCATCGCGTTCTGTTCAATTCCACCCTGCTCGAGTACCGATTCTCGATCTCCTCACTCTACTTAGGACTTGGAAGAAACAGCCGCAACAAACCCGACGACTCATTCCGCGAACCACCGAACAAAGCGCAAAAACGCGTGCATGCTATTAACAGAGAGCTTCCACCGCCAAATGAGCAATTCATTTTAGATTTTGAGCAACTTCAGAGCCAGTTTCCGAACCATGAGCAATTACGTTTCGTGGTTGAAGCTGTTCTTATACCATTGGTTGCACAGTGTAGTGGTCATGGGTCGCGATCAGACTTTCTTATTTTTATTTTTTGAAGCTTGAGCGGTATTTGGTTCATTAACTGGGACGCCTTTCTTCCGTCCCTTCTTTCTTCAGTTTCTTCGGCAGAATTACCGGTTGATCAAATGAGTCAAGCAGTGTCAACAATTACCTCTTCTAGCTTATCACAGTCAGGAATGTTGCCTCCTCTAAATACAATTACTAATTCTTCTAATTTTCAGTCTTCAAATCCTGCATCTCCATTGAATTCTGTCCATACTATTGGCTCCCCTGCATAGCCATCGATTGAGCCATCATCTGATATTTCCTCGAGTCAATTACAATCTAAACTAAGAGGCAAACCGTCTGTTGAAAATAATGATATCAGTAACAGTAACCTTCGCCAGCTATGTTGCAAAATCATTTTAACTGGTCTGGAGTTCAGTTTAAAACCTGTGACATATGCCGGAATCTTCAACCATATGCTCAATTGGCTGGTGAATTGGAACCAGAGACAACATGGAGTTGATGAATCTGTTATTCTGAAGTCATGGAGACTTGACGAAACTGTAATTGCCTGGCTACATAGTTGCTTGTATGTGATCTGGCTTTTAGTTGATGAGGGAAAATGTCGGGTTCCCTTTTATGAATTATTACGTAGTGATTTTCAATTCATAGAAAATATACCTGATGATGAAGCATTATTTACACTTATCTTAGAGATCCGCAGGAGACGAGACATGATGGCTCTGCACATGCAAATGTTAGACCAGCATCTTCATTGCCCTACATTTGGGACTCATCAGATCCTAAACCAGACCACACCTACTATTTCAAATTTAAACGAAGCAATAGCGCACCTGCGACTATCACCACTCTCATATTTAAGTGTACTTAAGAGAACCATTGCAAGGAGAGGATATTACATTCAGAAGGGAAGTTTGGACTGGGAGAGAGCTGTACGTTGCATCAGGCATGCTCTCCGTACCACACCTTCAACTGATTGGTGGAGACGAGTACTGGTACTTGCTCCTTGCTACAGGCCTTCATTTCAAGGGAGTGCTGCTGGTGCTGTTTTTTCTTCAGAGATGATTTGTGAAGCAGTTATTGATAGAATTGTAGAACTATCCAAATTAACAAATTCAGAGATAAATTGCTGGCAGGACTGGCTTGTCTTCTCTGATATTTTCTATTTTTCTTACAAAAAGTGGGTGCATTGATTTTATTGACTTTGTGGACAAGCTGATGTTGAAACTTTGAGAGCAAAGGTGAAGATGGCTGAAGAGACTGTCAAAAGAATTACTAGATTGAATCCGATGTTTCGCATCATGCCTGATATGTCATCAATGGGCATGCCTTCATTTGATGGAAGCACTTCAGACAATTCAGCTGACACAGCTGTTCATGTGCAAGACGATCCACATCATCGCTTCTACCAACATACATAACAGAATTTTCTAAACAAAATTCTAAATAGCCTATTCCAAAATTAACCTGCAAACTGAATTACTAATTCCCATAACCAAATTCCAACAACTTACTAACAACCTCCATAACAAACTTCAACAGAAAATCCCAACTGTTTTAACAATACACAACAAAACCTCCAAACAGAATTCCCAACTAGCATAACCACCTTGTAACGAACTCTCAATCTCACCCTTCAATCCCTAACAAACTCTACCCAAATCAATGGTTTGGATTGATTCTCACTTAACCATTTCCATCTCCCTCAACTACCTATATAATCCAAACTCCCTCCAAGTTTCAAGGGACGAAGTCACTCTCTCTTTTCCAGTTTCAAAACTTCATCATTGTATCAGCTTCAAAACAACTTCTTCCCTCTCCATCATTCACGCTCAATTTTTCTGAACTCTCATAATCTTCAATTTCCCCTCTCTAAACTCCGTCTTCACCTCCACTCTCCATTGTTCGACCTTCAGTCAGTTCTCAAAGCTTCACTTCTCTCTGATTCATCATACATAGTTCATTTTTCTCAACTTGCGATAATCTTCATAATTGTCATCATTTCCTCTCTTCTCCTATCGCCAACGGACACAACCCCCAAACCAAAGAAAAGTGAAGACAGTGATGAGAGGATCAAGACGAAGCAGACAAGATCAAGAAGGACAATAATTGTATTACTTCATCTCTGGATTTCTGAAGCGCTACCAACGTGTCTTCAATAGCGAACGATAAATCCACCATGTAATCTTGATCGGAAGAAATATGGAGCTTAAGTTTCGTTGTTAGATTCGGGATAGAGGAAGAAAAATTGACGAAAGAAAGCAAAGGAGTCGAATTCAGAGGGAGACTTTAGGTGGTGTTAACAAGAAAGTTGAATCAGAACAGGGGAGAAGGGATGGAGTCATGGCGGCATCGCCATTGTTGTTTTCGAATGTAGAAGAAAGGCTTTCTGCGTAAAGGAGCTGGAGGGGGCCGTTTACAGTAAACGCCGTCGTTTTGGAATTTTTTTCTTTTCTCCTTTTGTTATTATTCATTTATTTAATGGTTATTTCAAATGGTTAAATAAAAAAAAAGAGGAGAACTTATTATTATTTTGCCTTTAAGAATTAATTCCTGATTATTCGATTACTCGAAACTGGTAATTCACTTTGCTCGTCAAGATTCGAGTCTTATGTAGGTTTTTATATGGATACGCTCGAGATGCCGATTGTGATTTATTTTCACATTAAAAGATGCTTCAATAATCATTCCGAATATGGGATTTATGACTCTTTTCTTTGTTGATGGTAACAGCTCACGAAATCGTCAAGTATCTTTGCTTTTTCTGCTTTGCTCTACGGGCTAGTATCCGTTTGGTATACTTTCTTTCTATTTTTTACCCGGCATTTATCTTGTCCCATAGATCATATGAAGTGTGATAGAATCAGGTTTAGGCTAGTCTCCCTATAACTTTTCTTTCCCTTTTCGCATATGCATTTATAATAACAAAAATTTCTTTTTTTTTTACAAACTTCAAAAATACAAAAAAGGAAATTTACTGACAAGAACCATGTCTTGGCTAAGTTTGAGAGATGATAAGCGGGTTTCTTCTCGACCTTATTATTCTCTTATTCTAAGCTTTGGTATGGTTCAAGTCTCAAAGACTCATTTCATGAATAAGTAGAGACATGGCTAAAATCTCTCTCTTGAGATTAACTAGCCATTATCTACAAGCAAAAACACCGACAAATACAAACTCTTTTTGCCTCTGGGCCTTCCTTTCAAACCTTTTTCAAAATAACATGTTAATGCACTTCTGTGCTGACGCGTAAGTCTCCAAAGGTCGAGTTGCGGCAGAAGGCGAAATTAATATCATTCATTACAAAAACAAACAAATTCAAACTTTTGTGCGTCCAGGCACATTTCTTTCCAAACTTTTCAAGAGAGCATGTTAATTCACTTCTGTGCTGACGCGTAAGTATCCAAAGGTCGAGTTGCGGCAGAAGGCGAAATTAATATTGTTCGGTAAAAAAAATACAAACAAACAAAAACATGTAAGCCGAACTACGGCTGCTCTGATTCCTTAAAAGGGATACGTAGGCATCGGGGTAGGGCCCGAACGAGCACAACTTTTATTTTCCCTACATTCTTTTCCCCTTTATTTTACATGCATTCCCTCCAGTAGTATAGTAAACAATAAGCATAGATTGAACACACCCATAAGATAGACAACAAGAGTGGATACTGTAGAGTACTACGGGCGTGTGGGGTGCTAATACTTTCCCCTCGCGTAACAGACTCCCTTACCCTTATCTCTTGGTCGTTCGACCTTGATTTCACTCTTTTCAGGTTTACTCGACGTTTACCTTTCCTTCCTATGGGATAAAAGACGTTCAATGGCGACTTCATTGTTTTGATGATTTTCAGCCGGTTGTTTCACTCATTTGACCATTTACTTTCTTGCCATTTTCACTTTGCTCACTTGAGCTTTTCTTTTCCTTTCTTAAGATACTTAATAATCAACATAAACCCTAAAAAATCTTTAATGGTACTTGGACTATTTGGTTACTATCCTTGGCATTATGGAGCATGAGACTTTTCTTGGACTTAGGATTAGAAATCTTGGCCTATCTTGGAGACCTTGTGATCTTATCTGATTATTATGTCTGGTGTTCTTGAGGTTTACCTCAAGACATTGGGTTGCTTATTTGTTTTTGTGTGCAGGTTTTTATGATTATACCCTTTGCTTGTAATCTAAAATTCACCCGTATACAACAGTTACCCTGCCCAATTTTTGTGAAGACTTAATACACTTGAAGTTTGGTTCTCTCAAGAGGTCTAGTATTTTTTGCTTGATTGGTTTCAATCCAAGGAATGGGAATTATATCTTGTCTCAAAATGTCAAGTATTGGCTTCTTATTGGTTAGATAGTTCTTATCCCTAGCTTTTACCTTATGCTTTAGGAAAGTCCCTTCTTATCCTTCCATCTTCTTTAATTTCAAAAATCTTCTTCCTCCTTTTGAAAACTCTTCTTGTTTTTAAACTGGAACCACTTTCATAATAAACTGGGACTTATGTCCATGGATTTTCAAAACATTTTCATAAGTAAACTCTAATCAACTTAATAATACCTTGACATTTTTTGTGAGAAGACTAAAAGTCAATCAATCTTATTTCAAACCATTTTACCACTTTGGATTTTATCTTTAAACTTTTATCAAAAAAAGATTGAACTCTTGTCAATCCTTGTAGTGATGCAAACAATTATACTTCTACAATATGTAGTGAAGATAGATATTTTCCACTTGGGTGTTGAGAGAGACATTGTTGATTTTAAAATCCAAGCCATATCCTCCACTTTGAGATGATGCAAATTCTCCTTTCTCATAATTGTGGGTAGTAGGTATGTTTTCCATACGGACAATGACGATGATGTTTTATCTCATAAAATTAACCAACACATTTGTGTCTTAAATTTTTTTTTAAAAGAGGAACTACGTGTACCCTGATCCCCTATTGCACGAAAAGGTGGTACGTAGGCACTAAAGGTTTGCAGCCGCGGTGGGTGCAAAAATTATAAAATAAATATATTTCTTTTCTCACCTCCACCATCCATTTTTTATATACAACATTTTTTTCATAGCCAAAATATACAGATTTTACAAAGAGGCTCCTGCGGAGTACCGTAGATGTTTAGGGTGCTAATACCTTCCCTTTGCATAACCAACCCCTTACCTTGAATCTTTCCCCCTCTTTTTTGGTTATTCGCTCTTTTCCCATTCCTTTGGAAACAATAAAGCACGGTGGCGATTTTTATTTTGATTTGTATAAAGTCTAGTCAATCCAATGGCTTAGTCTTAAACATTTCTACCACTACAGAAAAATGGCGACTTCACTGGGGACAAATTGACCTCTTGCTGGTCCATCCCTAAGTGGGTTAAGCATATCTTTATTTATATCTTTATATGTGTTATTACTGTTTTTTGTGTTATATGTTGTATATATGTTTGTCTGGATTTTCCTGGTTTTCAGAGTGCTTGGTGATTACTCATAAGTCTTATACCCGGACTTGGGAAAACTTTAAGATAGGACGGGCGGTATAGTCCTGTTAACTTTGAGGGAGTAACCCCAAAAAAGGAGGCATGAGATCCCCTACTCAGTGGAGGCCCCTTTGACTGTAGTGTCGTTTACCGGGTAATCGGGAAGACGTACTGCTTTTGACCTAGGAGCCTGCTGAAACTGAGGACCATAGAATACCAAACCCATCTTGGCCTTTTAGGTGTAGTGTGGAAGCTATGACGGAGTAATCTGAAAATAGTTGTCACGCGATACTACGCTCAGACGAGTCTTTCTTTAGAATATTACTAACTACCGAGTTAATCGGGAAGTTGGTAATATCCGAAGGAAGGATATAGACTCTGGGAACCTCTAGAACCTTGTTTGACAGGTGATAACTTTTAGACCAACACCTTATGGGTAGTACCTTCGACCTCATGCTCGTGATGTTGAACCTATGAACCCTATATGTGTGATCTTGTGTGTGACTGTTGCATTATGCATCCATGCACTCATAAGCATCTTTTGAAGAAACCATATTTCAAGGGATTTAAAGGTTGACCATTTGTGAATATCTCAGGTACTTTCTAACCATGGATTCTGGAAAGAGAAAGACCGGGAAATACAGTTTCAAGAATCCCAAGATAGATGAGTTAATCAGTCTAATTCCCGAGATCGAGTGTTCTGCAGACTTTCGGAAGAAGTATGGATCCATTATTCCTCCCATGAAGCTGAAGATGAAGGAGGGTATTCTCTCGACCTTGGTCCACTTCTATGATCCGATGTATCATTGCTTTACTTTTCCCGACTATCAGTTGATGCCTACACTGGATGAGTATTCTTATCTATTGGATTTACCTGTTACTGATCGTGTTCCTTTTACTGGTTTAGAGGGTGAGCCAAAACCACATGAGATTGCTGCTTTGATTCATCTGGGGAAATCTGAGGTGGAAGCCCATATGACTACCAAAGGAGGGATTAGTGGATTACCAGCTCAGTGCTTATTGGAGAAAGCTCGTTACTTTTCCAGGATGAAGAGTACAGTCGCTTTTGAGGCCATCTTTGCTCTACTTGCTTACGGGTTGTTCTTATTTCCTAATGTGGACAAGATTGTTGACATTAACGCTATCGGGATCTTAATGATTGGAAACCCATTTCCTACATTGTTGGGTGATGCTTATTACTCTATTCATCTCCGAAATTCTTATCATGGGGGGATGATTATCTGTTGCACGCATCTGTTGTACCGGTGCTTTATCTCTCACATGCCTCAATCTGATGCTTTTTGGGATGTCAAGAAGGAACCCCATTGGGCTCCTAAGATCATGGAACTTACTCACTCAGATATTGATTGGTATCCTCGAGCTTACCAGGATATAGAGATTATTGACAGTTGTGGTAGTTTCCCCAATGTACCTCTTCTTGGTACAAAAGGAGGAATTAACTATAACCCCGTTCTTGCACGGCGACAACTTGGTTATCCGATGAGGGATAAACCGAATAGTATTCATTTGAGTAGTTTCTTTCTGAAGGAAGGATAAGACCATAGGGATACTAGGGAGCAGATTGCAAAGGCCTGGCGACACATTCATAAGAATAGTATGAAGGATTTGGGACCCAGGGGTGCTGTTTCTTTGGAGCCATATCTTCAGTGGGTCCGATTGAGAGCCATTCAGTTAAAGAGGTCGTATACCCGGGAGACATCCATGCCTGATCTATTTGTGAAGACCACTCCTCCCTTATTAGATCATCTAGAAGAGCTGCAACTTGCTTTGGTTAGGATGCAATAGGAAAAGGATGCTTGGAAGAACAAGTTCCAAACTTTAGAGAGTTCCTACAGAGCAGAACTGAAGGAGAAAGACGACTTGATTGAGATCCTTAAAGAGTCGAGCGGTAGAGTTTATGGAGAGGCAATGGGATTTATTTTCTCCTAAGCCTCAATCAGGTGCTAATAACTCACTTCCTGATTCAGATGATTAGAAGGAGGTTGCCACCATATATACGGGATAAAACCAGAGGTTGAAGGCTCAAATTTCCAGGCTCACGGGGAAGCGTCAACGTATAGAGTGATCTCCATCAGTTCAATTCATCAGGGTTTTAGATTTTATTTTCATCTTGTACTTGGGATCATTGAAACTTGTAATCATTTTTGGAGTTGTCATAATAAATTTTTTCAGTATTTCAAATGCGTTATTACTTTGATGTTTGCAATATGTTTATAAACTTTAAATCCCTTGAAATATTAAATAACAAAGTAAAAATAATCATGTGCATTAAATGTCATGCATCATATTGCACATTGATCTTGCATTTGTTATGCATATCCAGGTGTCTTACCAAGCTTCTTTACTTAGTTCAGCAAGCTGACTCATCACTACAACACTCGAGCTAACTTTAAATAGAAGATGGACAACTTAGAACAAGAGAATCGTGAGCTACGCGAGGAAGTTTCTGCTTTGAAGGCCGGCTTGGCCAATCTAACTACTCTGATGGAAGCTTTGGTGGCTACTCAGAATCAGCCACCAAGTGTTCAACCTCAACCAACAAGGGCAACTACTGAAGCTTCGACTGTTCCTATATCTGCTACTCCAGTTGTTATTCAGAATCGCATGCTTCAAGGTTATCCATGGGGAATGCCAGAGAATTTTGCACCTGAAGGTTTCAATCTTGGTCCTCAAGATACTCCGATTGGTCAGACTATTGTTACTCCAGCACCTCCTGTGGTGCATGCTGTTCCTACTGCAGCTCCTTCGATAAATATGGTTCCGTTTGTTAATGATGATGTGTGTCTTCCTTTCCCTCCACCGAGTGAAGACTTGGGTCTTTATGACAGAATAGATGATTTTCAAGAGCAGTTTGACAAGATGCAAAGAGAGATGAAGGCCCTCGGGGGAAAAGAGCTATTTGGGAAGAATGTGAATGAGCTATGTTTGGTCCCGAATGTTAAGTTACCTGCTAAGTTTAAGGCCCTGGAGTTTGAGAAGTATTAGGGCAACACTTTCCCTCGTGCTCATCTGGTGATATATGTGAGGAGAGTGTCTACCCATACTGATGATCAGCGTCTGCTGATTCACTTTTTTTTCAGGATAGTTTGACCGGTGCTGCACTGAAGTGGTATATGAGTTTGGACAACACCAATATCCATACTTTTAATGATTTGGGAGAAGCATTCATCAAACAATACAAGTACAACATGGACATGGCGCCTGACTGTGATCAACTCAAGGCCATGGTTCAGAAAGACAGAATCATTCAAAGAATATGCGCAGAGATGGCGTGAGGTAGCCGCCCAGGTGATTCCTCCCATGGAAGAGAAGGAGATGACTAAAACTTTCTTGAAGATGCTGGGTGCTTTCTACTACGAGAGGATGGTAGCAACTACACCAAGTGACTTTACTGAAATGGTAGGAATGGGTATCCGCTTAGAAGAGGTTGTAAGAGAAGGCTGTTTGACGAAGAGTGAAGGATCCGAACGTGTGAAGAAGCCATCTTATGGGTTTAACAATAAGAAAGAAGAAGATACAAATGCTGTTATACAAGAGAGGAGGGTAAACACTCCTATAAGGAATTATCAGCATCATGAGCAAGTCGCCTCAGTTACTCCCATTATGAATGCCGCTCTGTGATACGGTGGGAAGAACTGACCGTTTTTTGGAATGCTGGTTCGCGCTTTGCGTTTGTGTTTGCAAAATGTCGCGGTAAGCAAGAGTCGCCACCGACTTTTATTTTATCCAACAAGGAAAGGAAAAAAGCACAGAAAAATTCCTTTTTTGAGATATTTCTGAGTACGGGGGGTAGATTATAGAAAGGGAAGGTATTAGTACCCTTTCTATCCGTAGTTATCTACAGGCTCTTAGGTACTTGCTCATCATTTTCAAAATTGTTTTCTTTGTGCTTGTGGGTTTTGAAAAGTTTTTGTTTCAACTTCGATTTAACTCTCGCTTAAGAGTGTAATGAAGTGTTTTTGAAAACTTGTTTGTAAAAGGAGTGTAAGTGTGAAAAATTTGTTTTGGATGAGCAAGTATCTAAGAACTAATCTACCTACTCGAAAAAAGGAATCATTCTATGCTAATGTCCTTTAGACAATGCTATCCCACTATTAGTGAGTGGATAGCACCGTCGTTGGAGTTTGAGGGTCAATTTAAATGAGGGACATACGGTCACTAAATCAATGTTAGAACACCTTAGCGATAACCCTAATGTCTTAGATCATTTGTTTGAGGCGACAATATCCGAGGCAACCATTTCGAGGCGACTATGATCTTTTAGACAAGAGGGCGACCTCTAAAATGACCTATACTTAATGACCGTTTACGAAGGCAACCAAGTGGGGTGTATCATAGGAGTGCGCATGTGCGATTGTGTTGATTTTAGTTATTTTTATCTTTGCACATGTTTAGGGTGATCTAATTAATTTTAGATTAAAGCATTCATTCTTGTCATGTAAGCCCTATTATCAAACATCTAACAGTTATATAATTTGCGGAATTAAAATACGGAATTTAAAACTAAATTATTACAAGGCGTCGAGTATTTACATCGCCAAAAGCAACCCTTTGAAAATAAAATAAAGCAGTAAAAAAATAAATAAATGTCCTATTAAAACTATTACAAGCCGGGAGCAGATACATCAATAATTGAATAAGAAAAAATAAATCGCACGAGTGAATTGGATCGAATGCGGAATTAGGGTTTTGACCCTTTTGATTAAAGAAAATGTTTTTTGTATTTATTTTTTAAGAAAAGAAATTAATCCTAAAATTAAATACTAAATTAATTATTAAATAAATTAAATAAAAAAATAATTAATGACATATTTTTTTGGAGTTTTTGATATTTTAAGAAAGAAAATAAAAAAAATAAACTAAAGTTAAAACCTAATTAATTCTAATTGATTTTATTTATTTACAAAATAAATTAAAGTTGCCTAATTAATATCCTAATTAATTAATTAAAATTTATTAAGGAAAAATAAAGTTCTGAATTTTAATTGGATAAAAATATTTTTTGGTGATTTTTTGATAAAAAGGAAATTATGTTATTGGCTAGTAATAAAATAAAAAATAATTAAATGGAAATAAATAAAATAGAGAAAGAGAGATGGGCCTGATCTTTCTTGAAATGTTTTGAAAAATATGAGAGGGCAAATTTTGGGGTACAACAGCTGCCCCTGTTCAATCTTCTTAAACCTGAGGATGCAAATTGGCTTTCGTGCCTTTCGTAATCCGAAGGTGGAAATGGATTGAACACTAGAGTGCCCAGAAATTTGCACTCGCATGAAGTGGTAATTGTCTTGTGATGTCGGGAATGGGTTTACAGATGCCAATTGGAAGAGTGTCGATCGCATAAGAGATTCCTTAGCGAGAGCTTGTACACCAGTTGTAGAGGAAGATTTCGCTGGAGAAGTCTGATCTTTGTTGAGAGAAGTAGTAATTTAGGAGCTTCGTCGTCCGTCATTCTGCTTGGTGAGTCGTCTCTGTTGATATTTAGAAACTTCAATCATCCGTACTCAACTGAGGGAACAACTTTTGTTGAGATTTAGGATCTCGTTCGTAATTCAACTAAGAAAACATCTTTGCTGAGATTTAAGAGCTAGTCCGTAATTCAACTGGCTTTGTCGAGATTTAGGAGCTTGTCCGTAATTCAACTGATTTTGTCGAGATTTAGGAGCTTGTCCGTAATTCAACTAAGGTGTCAAGATTTAGGAACCCGTCCGTAATTCAACTGAGGTGTCGAGATTTAGGAACCCGTCCGTAATTCAACTGACTTTGTCGAGATTTAGGAACCCGTCCGTAATTCAACTAACTTTGTCGAGATTTAGGAGCTCGTCCGTAATTCAACTGATTTTGTCGAGATTTAAGAACCCGTCCGTACTTCAACTGGGGAAATAACTTTGCTGAGATTTAGGAGCTCGTCCATAATTCAACTGACTTTGTCGAGATTTAGGAACCCGTCCGTAATTCAACTGACTTTGTCGAGATTTAGGAGCTCGTCCGTAATTCAACTGATTTTGTCGAGATTTAGGAACCCGTCCGTACTTCAACTGGGGAAATAACTTCGTTGAGATTTAGGAGATCATCCATAATTCAACTAAGAAACCATCTCTGCTGAAATTTAGGAACTCGTCCGTAATTCAACAGAGGAACGTATCTGTCGAGATTTAGGAATTTGTCCGTAATTCGACTATTTTGTTGAGATTTAGGAGCCTGTCCGTAATTCAACTGGAGAAACAACTCTGCTGAGATTTAGGAACATCGTCCGTAGTTCAACTGAGATAACATTTGTCGAGATTTAGGAACTCGTCCGTAATTCGAGCGAGGGAGTATTTATGCTGAGATTTAGGAGCTTATCCGTAATTCAACAACTTTGCTGAGATTTAGGAACATCGTCCGTAATTCAACTTGAGAACAACTTTGTTGAGATTTAGGAGCCTGTCCGTAATTCAACTGATGTAAAGGCTTCATAGCTTGAATTTTGTGAAAATCTGTCCTGAAAGGTAAAGGTTAGCTGTATGTAATGCATGATATGTATCAAGCAATGATATTCTCAAAATAAATGAGATTGTGTCGTATGATGCGTATGCATGTCATGATGCATGAAGATGTGATGTTTTTATCTGGGGAAAATAAATCCCAGATAGTTGTTGGAGAAAAGAATGGAATTCTTTGCTTCCACTGGAGATAGTGAAAGTAAATCTGCAGGAGAGGATAACTCCTATGGGGAATAAACTGATGAGAGAATGACTCTGTGGGGAGGAGATGTTCTTCCGGAGGATTCCGTTGATAAATTCAGCTGGGGATGAATTACCATTGCTGGAGATAATGAAACCTGTCGGAGATTGAATTCCTGTAGGTGAAAGGAATGAACTCCGCTGGGGATGATTTTCCAATTACGACTTTACTGGGGATAGCCATCTTAGACTTTACTGAGGATGATCTTCCGGAGTCTATTGGGGATAATATTCCAACTCCACTGGGGATGTATATTTTTATACTCCGCTGGGGAAGGTTTTCAGACTCCGCTGGGGATAATTGTCTAGTGTTGATGATGGATAAATCCTGCTTGGGGAGAATGTTACCGATTCATTCACAGTTGTGAGTCTCAGCTTGGGAGAGCTAACACCACTAACTTTCTCTTAATCTGCGGGGAACGAATGTACTTTCAATCGTTTCCTCCAGCTAGGTCTATCCCTATACCTGGTGGACAGCGCAACTGTACGGTTTGGACATTTCTCGTTTGCCCCTGTTTCCTGATATTACAAGTAATCGTCTTTTGTTTCGTATGTAAATATTTAGGAGCAGCAATTAATGTTAAATGCATATATCAAAAATGAACATTGGATGTTCTTTGCAAAACAAAACAGAAAAGGAAAATAGTTTGAAATTTATTTGTGAAAATGACTTGTATTGATCTTGAAGTTAGCCTGTAAATAGGTGTTTTTGTACAAGAGGCTGACGTCCTAGTAAGAGAACGCCGCCGAACAAATCAAATTTATACAATTTGTGAAAAACAAAGGAAAACAGCTATGTGAACAATCCCACTGGGTTCCAACTCTGCTATTGCCTTTATGTCCTCGAGCATCTCATCACTTCGCTACTTGGTTGAAGGTGGATCAGATTGATTAGTGCCGTCCGAGCTTGATAGTCGATACCGAAGTCTGGTTGCAAGGGGATCCAATGAGACATAGTGTTACGCTTTAATCCCTAATTTTTGCCTGGACCTCCCTTTCGGGTTTTCAGTCCACCGGGATACCCTTTTTTGCCCAAGCCGCCTTTTCAAGTTTTCGACTTGCCGGGTGTACAGTTTTTTTCACATTCATCCCTTATTTTTTCCCGAACCCTTTTGGTTCGCCGGAAAGCCCTTATTTTTGCCTAGGCCAGTCAACCTAGCGGGTCTTTGATCATGCGTAGTATCTTTTCACTATGTCTGCATTGACGGGGTGAGGAAGGTCGTGACCATCCATGGTGGTTAGAATCATAGCTCCTCTTGAGAAAATGTTCTTAACCACAAATGGCCCTTCGTAAGTAGGGGTCCATTTTCCCCTGGGATCACCTTGAGGCAGGATAATGCGCTTGATAACCAAGTCCCCAACTTGATACTCTTGTCGTCTGACTTTCTTGTTAAATGCCTTGATCATCCGTTTTTGGTACGTCTGACAATGACAAATAGCAGTAAGTCTCTTCTCGTTAATTAAGTTCAGCTGATCAAGCCGGGTCTGAATCCAATCATCTTCGCTCAAACCCGCATCCTTCATAATCCGAAGAGAAGGTATATGAACTTCAATGGGCAAGATGGCCTCCATGCCATAAACCAAGGAATAGGGTGTTGCCCCTGTTGAAGTCCGCGCTGAGGTACGGTATCCATGAAGAGCAAATGGTAACATCTCGTGCAATTCTTTATATGTCACCGTCATCTTCTGCACAATCTTCTTAATGTTCTTATTGGCCGCTTCAACAGCCCCATTCATCTTCGGCCGGTAAGGAGAAGAGTTGTGATGCTGTATCTTGAACTGCTTGCAGAGCTCAGTGATCATCTTGTTGTTGAGATTGGTACCATTGTCTATAATGATCCTCTCTGGTACACCATATCGACAGATTAGATTGTGCCGAATGAACCGTGCCACGACGTTCTTGGTTACAGTAGCAAAGGAAGCTACTTCAACCCACTTCGTGAAGTAATCAATAGCCACCAGGATGAAACGATGCCTATTAGATGCCGTAGGTCTGATCTCGCCGATCATGTCGATGTCCCACATTGCAAAAGACCAAGGTGCTATCAAAATATTCAGAGGTACTAGAGGTATGTGCACCTTATCAGCATAGACTTGACACTTATGACAGGTCCGAGAATGCTGATAACAGTCGGCTTCCATGGTGGACCAATAATATCCTGCCCGTAGGATCTTCTTTGCCGTGGTATGTCCACTGGAATGAGTCCCGAAAGTACCTTCATGTAACTCTACCATAATCCTTTCTGCTTCATTCTTGTCTACACAATGCAGTAAGGTTGAATCATGGTTACGTTTGTAAAGAATGCCATTGCTGATGAAGAACTTCGCCGCAAACCTTCTCAGAAACTTCTTATCATTAACAAATTCACCCTCAGGGTATTCTTGAGCCTCAAGATACCTCTTTACCTCGTGAAACCAGGGTTTTTCTGTTGCCTCTTCCGTCTCAATGTCACAGCAATGTGCAGGTTCGTCTAATCTCTCAATGGTAATCTGGGGAGCTTCATTGTCCCATCTGACTTCGAACATTGAAGACATTGTAGCTAACGCGTCCGCCAACTGATTCTCCTCTCTTGGGAAGTGTTCAAAGGTTATCTCCTCGAAGTGCGGAAGCAACGTCAACACATACTCCTTGTAAGGAATAAGATTTGGGTGTTTTGTATCCCACTCGCCTTTGATCTGACTGATCACGAGAGCGGAATCTCCGAATACACTTAAGAACTTAATCCTTAGGTCAATAGCTGCTCGAAGACCCATGATGCACGCTTCATACTCCGCCATGTTGTTGGTGCAGTTGAAACATAGTCGGGCGGTGAATGGAGTATGAGAGCCTTCAGGAGATATGATCACGGCGCCAATGCCATTACCCGAAGCGTTTGAAGCTCCATCAAAGTACATAGACCATCGGGATCCTTCCTCAAGTCCTTCATCCGGTCCAGGTGTCTCACAATCAGTCACTATCATGATATTCTCATCCGGGAACTCAAAGTTCATAGACTGGTAATCATCCACTGCCTGATGTGCCAAATGGTCTGCCAACACACTTCCCTTGATTTCTTTTTGGGTCGTGTATTGGATGTCATACCCAGTCAAGATCATCTTCCATCTTGCTATTCTTCCAAACAAGGCAGGCTTCTCGAAGATATACTTGATTGGATCCATCTTTGATATCAATAGAGTGGTGGGAGTCAGCATATACTGTCTCAGCCGACGAGCAGCCCATGCCAAAGCACAACAAGTTTTCTCAAGCAACGAGTATCGGGTCTCGCAGTCGGTAAACTTTTTGCTAAGGTAGTAAATAACATGCTCTTTTCGGCCAGACTCGTCATACTGCCCCAACACGCACCCCGTTGAATTATCGAGTACTGTCAAGTATAATATCAAAGGTCTCCCTTCAACTGGAGGCATCAGAATAGGAGGCTCTTGGAGATATTCTTTGATCCTTTCGAATGCGGCTTGACATTCATCGTTCCATCTTACCACTTGATCTTTCTTCAGCAACTTGAAGATTGGCTCACAAGTAGCAGTCAAGTGTGAGATGAATCGGGAAATGTAATTCAGACGTCCCAGAAAGCCCCTGACTTCTTTTTCCATTCGGGGAGCTGGCATTTCCTGTATAGCCTTCACCTTTGCAGGATCTAAAATTCTGGTGTATGCCAGAATTCAGATGTTATACTCAATGTCTAGACATCTGATATGACATAATAAATACACTGCAAGGTAGATACCCAATTTTTCGTGATTCAGTACTGAAGAGAAACAGAAGCACAGTTTAACCAAGCTGTGCCAGATATACTTTGAAGGTGCAGAGGATAGAACAACGATGTAACTAGTTCTGTTCATCTGTTGCACATGATCAGCAGAGAGCGAACATCCTTCACAGTTCTGTTTCTTTTACACAGATATCAGCATGATGTCTTAACATGTTCTGAGACATCATCTGTTACAACATTACAGTTTTACCTTGATATATAACAGACATAATTATAAAGTGTTGAAGGTAAAAACACAAATCAGGTGTTGACCCAGTTCGGTGAAACACACCTACTCTGGGGGCATACCAAGCCAGGAAGAAGATCCACTATCAGCAATATTAATTCAGGACTAAACTTCACAAGTTCCCATCCTTCACTTAATCATCTACCCAGTGCAACCTATACCTAGGAACTCCTAGATAGAAACCTACCAGTTTCCATTCCTATTGCCGCAGCAACATAAGTCTTACTCCTACTCAAGAAGTAGAGCCCTCCCACTTGATTTCCTACATTACAATGTATATGAAGTAATGCAGACATACTTAGACTTGCTTCATAGCTTCGTCCAAGAACACTCAAACCCTTACCTACAGGTATCGAGTTACACACATGGTAACCTTGCCACAGACCGACAGGTTTACCTAACAAAAACACCCCCAATGTTACATTATGTGAGAGTTACAAACCCTAGGTTACAATCTGCTATTTATAACCTATTACCCAACTGGATTTGGGCCTTCAAAAATCTCAGCAAGCTTTTCTCCTTGCTGTTACAACTCAGCAGCAAACTTCTGCTATAATCAAGGTCTTCAATCTTCTAGTTCCTAAAATATCTCCATATTTAGAAACAGTATTTTCTTCAAATATTCTGATTGATTCTTGATTGATCTTCAGATTCTCCACAAGAAACACCACATATATTCTCAGAGTATTTAAGTACCAGAATTGTAACTGAATTATCAATTCTGTTGACGTGATGTCAAGTCAGATGTCATGACATTACATCTAACATGTTGTCCTAGATGTTGAACTTCTTCAACACAACAAATAACCTCTTTCATAATTTAGATCACTTAGAATAGTTAGGTTACAAGTCACAGCTGTTACAAACATTCAACATATAACATAGTTACTTAATTAGTACTTAATTTCAGGCGTGATGTCATATGCTGATGTTGTGACATCTTACATAACATGTTGGTCCAGATGTTGAACTTCTTCAACCCAACATATTAAAACAACAGAGGGAATATGGGTAAACTTGCTTTCTTATTTGTTTTACAAATGAAGCTAACTCTCCAGCCAGGGCACTTACAATCTCCCCCTTTGGCAAATTTTGGCTAAAACAAATAAGTGCAAGTTGTATTTTGGGACCAGGCCACAACACAGTTGAGATGTTACAACATCTTGTCCAACATCTTCTTTGTAGAGGCTGATGTCCTTTGAGCAAACAACAAACCTCTATCCCTCAACTGAGAGCCACTCTAAGCCATCGATGGCCCAAGAGGATTTCTTTTCTCAAGATTATTGTTGATAATCTTGATACTGATTACTTGTGATCATGTAACTCAGATCACAAGTCACAACTATCCTCTTAACTCAGAACACAAGACACAAACAAAGTCACTTACTTAGGGATCATGTTGCTTTCACCTGAGTCTCGCTGGACATTGCCGTCTGTTGCTTTCACCTGAGTCTCGCCTGAGACTGGGTCCCTATCTTTCTCCCCCTTTTTGGCCAGAATTTGACAAAGACTGCCCATACAGATCCATACCCATGCACAATTTTCCCAGATGCTAACAAACTTCATATTGCTGAAACCCTCTGATGAAGAGAAAGAATAGAGAGAGTCTTCATAAATAATGCAATTTTGGCATAGATAGTAACGATCTTGGTACTTTACTCTGACAGTTTCAGTACCCTAGGACTGGTTTTAATGCAGGTACCTACCCTTGGGTTTGACCGTTTGACCATTGTCAGGATGAAGTATGTCTTGCCCTTTTTAAAACAGACATTTGTCTTTTAGAACCGACTACTCCTTTTAAGTACTTGTCTTAGGATCCCCTATCCAAGAAACATCGTTGGCATATTACACTCTGCCTCAATTATATAATACCTTTATTAGATGACAAGTTATCATCTAAACATTCCAGCTCACTAAACAGCTCCATAATGAGACACAACCGCCCTGTTTTCTTAGCAGATGAAAACACGCTCAAATCCTATGTCGTCATACATTCTGCTAATTTGAAACCATTCCATTTTCACAAAGAGGATGGTTACTCCCTCTGAGTCATACAGCTGTACACACATGGGTTTATTAATAATAATCCACACTTCATCCAATTTTCCTCCTGTCTGTAGTTTTAGAGGAAATTAGGAACAATGTCATTACCAATGTGATGACATTCGGTCAGACATAGTCCTCTTCAGTCTTGAACACATCATCCCAATAGTTAATAAGGTGCCACACTTTATATCCTACGAGTTTGATGAAGACCTTTCGTACAAACCAATACTCCCCCTGTTAGGGACAATCACTTCTCTTCATGGAAACAAGTAGGTCACATTCAATACTCAGTTGGACCTTCAAGACAACTTCTGATTCAAGGTAAATAAGACCCCTTGATGAATGGAAAACATAAGACGCATCTTCATGTCTTCAAGAGCACACCCTCTGTTCAATAATATTGGTTGAACGCATTCATACTGTGAATCAAACTTTCTCGATAATAATCAGCTGCCACATGTTGATTATCTTGATTCTCTGAATCCACTGCTGAGATAGACCAAATGCCACTGTTTGATTATCTCCATGTTTATCTGACTTCTCCCAAAGATATTCTGACCTTCCAATTAAAATTTGAACTTCAAGCTACAAGTTATCACAAAAGGCTTAGATACACTAAGACAGGAACATGTAACATCTTCTCCACCCAACAACTCCAGAGAGCTGCAAAGAGACGATCTCTTCAACTTCGTAGATCATCCTATTTTAAGTTGATGTGCCACTTCACCAACCAAGAATCTGATGTTGAACCAAATGTCACAACATTATGTTATAACATCTAGTTGTTGAATTCAGCTCCAGACTGATCCAAGTGACCATCATCAAGATTATGATGTCTTCTTCTTCTTGTAGCTTTAAGTCTGAACATGTTTCCAGGAAACCTTTTCAAGGATCAAATGATTTTGCTGTCACCAAAGAGATAGCTCTAAAGCATCACTCTTCCTGTGATTCTTCACAGGGTCTAGAAGAAGGAATGTTCCCACATCTTTAAGAACATCAGTTATCTTGAACTCCAAGGATAATCAATTAAATACTTGTACTTGTCACAAATAGCAATTGATCATAAATCCTTCCCATTATCCAGTAAGATACTTTCACCATTTGAATACTTTGACATACTCTTCGTGTGTTAATATCTTCTTCTTGCAAGCTCTTTCTTTGAGAGACCAAAGAGTTGAGATATCTAGGTTGCCACCCTTGACTCAAGTAAATAGAATTTTCTCTGAACAAACTCTACTTACTTCAACAGATTTGAGACTCCTATCAGATCAGATTCATCCTTAGGAATGAGAGAGATGAATCCTTCCTTGCAAATATGTCACACAACACCCAGAACCCATGTGACATAGGTCAACAGCCAGCTAAACACCAGGCTGAACTAATGTGAGGAGGTTAACCAAATCTCCCCCTCAAACTACCAGTCATGGAAGCTCCACACAAAATATCCATGCATTGTGCACAAATGTCTCGACATGACATATGACATCCCTACCAGATTTTAGTAACTCCAAGAGCTATACCTGTTCATACTCTAATCACACCAGTCAGACTTCAGCTGACCTTAAGTACTTCAGTGAAGACAGCAACACCAATCATCAGCAGATATGTATTGCCAGAACATACTACCTTAACCAAACTCTGAGTCTTCATATTCTTGAAAGATCTTCCACTTCTAATCATGATGTTTAAATGACAAGACTCATGATCTCAATCTACTTCTATGAAGGAGCAATAATGCTGCACCATCATTGACTTTTATTAACCAATGGGCTTGTCTTTCTTCACACCAGATTACTCCAGGAAACAACTGCTCAGTCCTGATCAATCTTCAGGAATAAGCCCACCAATAGGGATTGCACAATGTCACATCTCAACCAGCTCTACTTCTAGAGTTCTGACTTCTAAAAGTAACCTTCGGGAGCACACAGACATAGTTGACTCTACCATTGTCAACTTTGTACACACAGATGTCTCCTCTTCCAGGTCAGGAGTAGGTTTCAAACAAAAGTATCCCTTTGTTTGACACCCGAAACATACGCTTTTCAACTAGTAGCTGCATACTTGTTGAACACATGTTCCACCGTCGCATAGAACATCAGTTCCATCACCTTGGAATGAAACCCTCCTTGAAATTCTTCAAGGTCTTCGTATAACACTACTCAAGAGAGTAAGGGAATCAGTGATTATGTGATTCTTACCATCCTGAACGAAGAACGTCTTCATGAGTGGACTTGAGAGGACTTCAAGTATCTGTGACATTTTCAATAGCTTACGTTGAAATCTTGAATACAGTAGCCTTCAATCCACAAGAGGGGAAACACATCAGAGCTTGAGTTTTGCCAAGTATTATGCAGCGGAAGAACATAATACAACTCAATCTTCGCACACACACTACTTCAGGCGTACACAAATCCTAGGTTTGAAAATAAATCAAACCTGGAGCAGCTACCACACAACCAGGCCAAATGCCAATCACAAAGACAGGTACGCACAGTTCTTGTCATGAATAGTCCATCCTCCCACTTTAAGGGATCATTCAGGGAAATAACAAACCTTTCCAGGTTACAATCTCCAGTACTAAGACTGACCTTGCAGATACCAGAAAGTATCACCCATAGATCTCATCCAGAAACAGAACAGGATGCCTGCTTTGATACCAATTGAAATTCTGGTGTATGCCAGAATTCAGATGTTATACTCAATGTCTAGACATCTAATATGACATAATAAATACACTGCAAGGTAGATACCCAATTTTTCGTGATTCAGTACTGAAGAGAAACAGAAGCACAGTTTAACCAAGCTGTGCCAGATATACTTTGAAGGTGCAGAGGATAGAACAACGATGTAACTAGTTCTGTTCATCTGTTGCACATGATCAGCAGAGAGCGAACATCCTTCACAGTTCTGTTTCTTTTACACATATATCAGCATGATGTCTTAACATGTTCTGAGACATCATCTGTTACAACATTACAGTTTTACCTTGATATATAACAGACAGAATTATAAAGTGTTGAAGGTAAAAACACAAATCAGTTGTTGACCCAGTTCGGTGAAACACACCTACTCTGGGGGCATACCAAGCCAGGAAGAAGATCCACTATCAGCAATATTAATTCAGGACTAAACTTCACAAGTTCCCATCCTTCACTTAATCATCTACCCAGTGCAACCTATACCTAGGAACTCCTAGATAGAAACCTACCAGTTTCCATTCCTATTGCCGCAGCAACAGAAGTCTTACTCCTACTCAAGAAGTAGAGCCCTCCCACTTGATTTCCTACATTACAATGTATATGAAGTAATGCAGACATACTTAGACTTGCTTCATAGTTTCGTCCAAGAACACTCAAACCCTTACCTACAGGTATCGAGTTACACACATGGTAACCTTGCCACAGACCGACAGGTTTACCTAACAAAAACACCCCCAATGTTACATTATGTGAGAGTTACAAACCCTAGGTTACAATCTGCTATTTATAACCTATTACCCAACTGGATTTGGGCCTTCAAAAATCTCAGCAAGCTTTTCTCCTTGCTGTTACAACTCAGCAGCAAACTTCTGCTATAATCAAGGTCTTCAATCTTCTAGTTCCTAAAATATCTCCATATTTAGAAACAGTATTTTCTTCAAATATTCTGATTGATTCTTGATTGATCTTCAGATTCTCCACAAGAAACGCCACATATATTCTTAGAGTATTTAAGTACCAGAACTGTAACTGAATTATCAATTCTGTTGACGTGATGTCAAGTCAGATGTCATGACATTACATCTAACATGTTGTCCTAGATGTTGAACTTCTTCAACACAACAAATAACCTCTTTCATAATTTAGATCACTTAGAATAGTTAGGTTACAAGTCACAGCTATTACAAACATTCAACATATAACATAGTTACTTAATTAGTACTTAATTTCAGGCGCGATGTCATATGCTGATGTTGTGACATCTTACATAACATGTTGGTCCAGATGTTGAACTTCTTCAACCCAACATATTAAAACAACAGAGGGAATATGGGTAAACTTGCTTTCTTATTTGTTTTACAAATGAAGCTAACTCTCCAGCCAGGGCACTTACAGGATCCACTTGAATACCTTTATCACTTACGACGAAACCCAGCAGCTTACCAGATCTCACCCCGAAGGTGCACTTGTTCGGGTTTAACCTCAGCCTGTACAACTTCAACCTGTCAAATAGCTTCTGAAGATGGTCAAGATGTTCTTCCTCAGTCTGGGATCTTGCAATCATATCGTCAACATATACCTCAATCTCATGATGGATCATGTCATGGAAAAGAGCGACCATGGCGCGCTGATACGTTGCCCCAACATTCTTCAATCCAAAAGGAATGACCTTATAGCAAAAGGTACCCCATTGAGTAACAAAGGTTGTCTTCTCCATATCCTTGGGAGCCATTTTAATCTGATTATAACCAGAGAAACCGTCCATAAAGGAGAAGACCTTATGCTGTGCAGTGTTGTCAACCAGAACGTCGATATGAGGCAGAGGGAAATCATCCTTGGGGCTTGCCCTGTTCAGATCTATATTGTCAACACACATTCGGACTTTACCATCCTTCTTTAGCACCGGAACAGTGTTGGCTACCCACTGCGGGTAAGAAGTAACTGCTAGAAAACCGACATCAAACTGTTTCATAACTTCAGCCTTGATTTTCTCAGACATCTCCGGGCGCATTCGGCGGACTTTCTGTTTCACTGGAGGACAATCTTCCTTGGTAGGCAATCGGTGAACCACGATATCAGTATCCACCCCAGGCATATCTTCATAAGACCAGGCAAAGATCTCAACATAGTCACGCAACATCTGAATCAACCGTTGCTTAACACTAGACTCCAGATTTGCCCCGATCTTGACCTCTTTCTTGTCTTCCTCTATATCCATATTTACTGTTTCCACTGGCTCTTCATGCAGCTGTATGGCCCTCTCTTCCTACAGTAACAATCTAGCAAGTTCCCCAGGAACTTCGCAATCATCCTCACCTTCTTCCTAGGCTTGGTTGATCGGGCTTTTGAAGTCATAATTGGTAGTAGCAGAGTCGTTATCAATGGGATCCATAGTGGATGTAGACCTGTATATGTGAGTGTGTGTAAAATAGTTGTTTTGCAAGATAAAAAAGAAAAACAAGGAGCATAAAATTTGAAATGCAAGAAAACGTCCAATGCTTTTATTAATGATATATGCAAATGACACACATAAAGCCCTCACAAACAAAGCCACGGTGTCTCAGGTAAGGCACCGGGCCGTAAAGTTTAAAAATTGTCTGTTACAAATTCAAAACAAAAGTCTCATCACTGGGTAATAAAAAAAATTGGCACGAAGTCCCTTGCCGTCCAATTTCTTAGTCCACCATCGGTAGTCGGGTAGATCCAACTGTCAAACTCAGATTCTTCAACATCATCTTCAATGGCATTAACTCCCGAATTGCTGATAAACAGGGGAGGTCCTCTGATCCGCGCATGCCGAACAACCCTTTGAGCTTCTGCAGTGAAACCCAAACCAAACTTGTTAGTCTTATGTGCAAAGTCAGGGAGTTGGCCCCAATTTGCACACCCACCTTTCTCAACCACAACCCGGGCATCCTTGAGGGAAGTCATCTTCATGGGAGGATCTTCAGCGATAGTTTCAGTTGATGCCAGCGTTTGGGGAACTTCTTCAAAATGTTGAAACGGGGTCTCAATGAACTCCCCGTCCATCTCCATATACCGGAAAGAGTTGAGGTGGCTCACCATGTACTCCTCTTCTCCTTGTACCGTAACAATTTTCCCCTTCACTAGGTATTTTAACATCTGGTGGAGCGTAGAAGTTACCGCCCCGACTTTGTGGATCCACGGGCGACCCAGCAAACAAGAATAAGATGGCCAAATGTCCATCACATAGAATGTAGACGCAAAGATCTGAGAACCAACCTTAACCGGAATATCCACTTCTCCATGTACCATCCTCTTGGACCCGTCAAAGGCCCTAACCATAATGTTGCTTGGCTTCAGCACCAACCCTTCATAGTCCAACCGGTCCAAAGCTTTCTTGGGTAAAACGTTCAACGAGGATCCAGTATCCACCAATACATGAGCTAGAGTAGTGCCCCTGCATTCAATGGAGACATGCATGGCGTCATTGTGACTCTTCCCCTTAGCAGTCAAGTCTGCGTCGGAGAAGCCCAACCCATTATCTACTGTCAAACTAGCCACACAATCTTTAAACTGATCAGCAGATGTTTCCTGCAGCACGTGCACAATCTTCAGGAAAGCAACAGAGCCTTAGCATGGGCCTCTGAACACAACAATAAAGACAACATAGAGATCTTCGACGGGGTTTTCCCCAGCTGTTCGACTACACTGTAGTCGCTTTTCTTGATGATTTTTAGAATTTCCTCTATGTCCTGTCTAGAGGCTTCAACAGTAATCTTCTTCGGTGCCTCCGTCTGGGTAGGCTCACCGGTGATCCCTTTGCTCTGAGTATCAGATGACTTGGTAACAGGGGTAAGGATTGGAACAGGGACAGTAGCAGGTGTACTGGAAGGTGTAATAACAACAGACTTCCGAATAACTGGTGGAGAGATCTCAGGGGAGAAAAGCCTTCCGCTGCGGGTGACTTTACTAGATCCAACAATATTGCTGACATCAGTATCAGCCTCTTCATCCTTTAAGTCTTGTTTAACCCCGTGATAATATACATCAGCCCCTTAGTGCCATGGGACAGCCTTATCTGACGTATAAGGGATAGGTCCAGGAACAATGATGATAAATGGAGTGATTCTCGGAACATATGTAATTCTAACAGGCTTTCTCGAGGAAGCCTTGGAAGAATTGGCGGAAATGGAGATTATAACAACATCTTCAAAAGGAATCAATGGAACCAAAGTTTTCTCAAACATAATTTCTTTGTTATCCATCATACGTTGGACACCTGACTTCAAAAGATGGAAACCAGTAGGTAGGACGGAACACAGATGGCAACCTTCGCCACATCCTGGAAATAAACCGGCTAACAGAAGGTTCTTCTTCACAGTCATCAACAGAGTAGCAATGTCTTTCACAGAAGTCACAAATAAACCATCTTCTTCGTATTTACTAGATGAATGAGACAAATCAGCTCCCCCTTGCAACCTGTTGCCAAACCTGTGACTCATATTCAGGAGGACCGTCTTCTTCTTCTTCTTCTTCTTTTTCTTCTTCTTCTTCTTCTTCTTCTTCTTATCCTTCAAGATAAGAGTCTTCAGATCTTGCTGCCCCTTGCTCAGGTTCATGAACATCTCCTGGAACTGAGAGTTTTGAGCTTGTAGAGCCTTGATAGCTTGATCAGTGGATGTTTCAGCAGACATGATGAGTGCTGAAATAAATAGCGAAGAAGATAAGAGACCTGTAAGGGTACCTGCGATGAGGTGCATGGGAATGGAATGCATATGATATAATTTCAAAAACTTTAGGGATTCAAATTCGTAAACTAAAATGAAACACACTTTATTAGATAAAACTTAAAACAATGTTTGACAAATGCCTTTAAGGCGTTACAAAAGGAATACTGAAAAGTAAATCAAAACTAAAAGCAATAAAAGACATTAGCGCTCCCATGGCTGCTTTCCGTTGGTGCTGACATAATCGTTGAGGACCTTCTCATTCTCCATCTATCTTGTAAGCTTTAGGATCTTCCGCTCCTGCTCGTGATACTTTTCTCTATAAGTATCCCGTTCTTCTCTCAACTGCATCCAAGACATCTTTAATGCCCCAATGTCAGTTGGCATGTATGGGTGGAGGACAGTATGAGGAACCCCTTCTTCATCAGCATTCTCAACAATCACCGGTAAGACAGCTTCGTACGGCATCCCTAGTTTTTGGGAACGGGTTCGAACCCACCGGAGATACGATTCCATCAGAAGAGAGGTCTTCATTCCTAGCTCGTGCAGATCAGACCTGTGTACCCTGTTCCAAGCTCGTATGAACCTGCGGCGATGCTCTTCACTATCCCCTTAGAAATCAAAGACAATGCTCGGAATCAGCAACTCATGAGGTCCGTCCTTCCTAGATCTCCCAAACTGACGTAAGGCCAAACAAGGATTATAGGTAATCCCTCCTCTAATTCCAAGTAGTGGAACATTGGGGTATTCCCCACAGCGATCAATAACAACCACTTCTTCCATGTCTTTAGTGGTCCAAATGATGTCCGTGTGAGCAAGGGACATAATTCTGTAGGCCCAACCCATGCCTTCCTTGTTCTTCAAAATAGATTTGGGGAGGTGAGAAATAAACCACCTCGCCAGCAATGGTGCACAACACATAAGGGTTCCCCGTTTCCAAGCAGTACGGGCGTAAAGAGCATGTAGAATGTCACCTAAGAGAGTAGGCACTGGATTACAGGACATGAAGATCTTCACTGCGTTCATGTCGACGAAAGAATCTGAATTAGGAAACAAAACCAAACCATAAATGAGAAGAGCCAGGATGTCTTCGAATGCTTGAAAATCCAAACTGTCCCAAAACTGATTAGCCTGATCAACCAAGAACTTAGCTAAGAAGTCTTTTGTCCCACTTCGAGTCTCCCAGTTAGACATTACCTCAACCTTTTTCAGATGTAGGGCTGTAGCAACATCCTCTGGCCTAAGAGCTTTCTCCTAACCGGTAAATGGTGTTTGCTCTAGAATAGAAATACCACGTAGATCAGAGAACTCTTCCAAGGTAGGGACCAACTGATAGTCCGGGAAGGTGAAGCAGTGGTACAATGGATCAAAGAACTGGCATAAGACACTCATCATATGCTCATCCACCCTAGAAGTGACCAAAACCAGGAGGTGACCATGTCTTCTGATAAAGGAGGAAGTATCTGGAACTTTGGAAACCAAATCTCTAAGCTGAGTAGGAATCTGTACAAAGCTGATCCAAATAGTGTTTCTATGCATAGAAGCCATGACCTACAAAACAGAACAGAGATGAATCCCCTTTGTCTTTGAAATGGGTTAGCCTGATGCAAGATGCATGCAATATAATGATGCATGATATTATGATAGAAACACACCACAAGTATTCACATATAGCAAACATGGTAAGGGCAAACAAGTCACACAGTAGCCCTTAGATTTCAGGCTGGTATGGAGTTTAGGTATTACCCTCTTTCAGTGTAGTTGGTTCAAACCTGTCCTAGTAATAGTAACCGGGTTCTAGAGGATCTCAATATCACTGACCACCCTCGGTCGGTCATAATTCTAGTTTGGCAACCTTTTCTTACGGCCGAAATCATCGCGAGAGTTTGGTCTCAATGAGTGTAGCATGCTGCTACTTTTCTATGGCCAAGTTGGTCAATTATAGGTTCTAAGGCCAGCTGGTGCTTAATGACCCCTTAGCTGACCCATATTCTCCTTGTTCCACCACAAGGGATATCGGTACAAACTAAAGTGCCACATCAACGTAGCTACTGCTTCAACCGTATCGGTCTACGCCGTACAGTTCCCTCACAGTCTATTGCTACTTACCTAAAAGGTATCCCCAGATTCGGGTTAAGATCTATAGTAACTTTGATTCAAACCCACAAAGATAAAGCATACAAATTAAGCAATTGAAAACATTATGATGAACTATTCCTAAGGCACACCCCACTTATCATCTCCCCAGCAGAATCGCCAGTTCTGTGATACGGTGGGAAGAACTGACTGTTTTTTGGAATGCTGGTTCGCGCTTTGTGTTTGTGTTTGCAAAATGTCGCGGTAAGCAAGAGTCGCCACCGACTTTTATTTTATCCAACAAGGAAAGGAAAAAAGCACAGAAAACTTCCTTTTTTGAGATATTTCTGAGTACAGGGGGTAGATTATAGAAAGGGAAGGTATTAGCACCCTTTCTATCTGTAGTTATCTACGGGCTCTTAGGTACCTGCTCATCATTTTCAAAATTTTTTTCTTTGTGCTTGTGGGTTTTGAAAAGTTTTTGTTTCAACTTCGATTTAACTCCCGCTTAAGAGTGTAATAAAGTGTTTTTGAAAACTTGTTTGTAAAAGGAGTGTAAGTGTGAAAAATTTGTTTTGGATGAGCAAGTATCTAAGAACTAATCTACCTACTCGAAAAAAGAAATCTTTCTATGCTAATGTCCTTTAGACAATGCTATCCCACTATTAGTGAGTGGGTAGCACCGTCGTTGGAGTTTGAGGGTCAATTCGAATGAGGGACATATGGTTACTAAAGCAATGTTAGGACACCTTAGCGGTAACCCTAATGTCTTAGATCATTTGTTTGAGGCGACAATATTCGAGGCAACCATTTCGAGGCGACTATGATCTTTTAGACAAGAGGGCGACCTCTAAAATGACCTATACTTAATGACTGTTTACGAAGGCAACCAAGTGGGGTGTATCCTAGGAGTGCGCATGTGCGATTGTGTTGATTTCATTTATTTTTATGTTTGCACATGTTTAGGGTGATCTAATTGATTTTAGATTAAAGCATTCATTCTTGTCATGCAAGCCCTATTATCAAACATCTAGCAGTTATATAATTTGCGGAATTAAAATGCGGAATTTAAAACTAAATTATTACAAGGCGTCGGGTATTTACATCGCCAAAAGCAACCCTTTGAAAATAAAATAAAGCAGTAAAAAATAAATAAATGTCCTATTAAAACTATTACAAGCCGGGAGCAGATACATCAATAATTGAATAAGGAAAAATAAATCGCACGAGTGAATTGGATCGAATGCGGAATTAGGGTTTTGACCCTTTTGATTAAAGAAAATGTTTTTTGTATTTATTTTTTAAGAAAAGAAATTAATCCTAAAATTAAATACTAAATTGATTATTAAATAAATTAAATAAAAAAAAATAATTAATGACATATTTTTTGGAGTTTTTGATATTTTAAGAAAGAAAATAAAATAAATAAACTAAAGTTAAAACCTAATTAATTCTAATTGATTTTATTTATTTACAAAATAAATTAAAGTTGCCTAATTAATATCCTAATTAATTAATTAAAATTTATTAAGGAAAAATAAAGTTCTGAATTTTAATTGGATAAAAATATTTTTTGGTGATTTTTTGATAAAAAGGAAATTATGTTATTGGCTAGTAATAAAATAAAAAATAATTAAATGGAAATAAATAAAATAGAGAAAGAGAGTTGGGCCTGATCTTTCTTGAAATGTTTTGAGAAATATGAGAGGGCAAATTTTGGGGTACAACACGCTCCAACTACCGTTACTTATCAGAGACCGTCCCAGGAGGGGAATCAAGGGTATAATCAGAGAAGGGAGAGTTATGACCTTATTCCCATGAGCTATACAGAGCTACTACCGGCATTGATTCAGAAGAAGTTGGTTCAGACCCGACTACCTCCCACCGTACCATCACCATTGCCTTGGTATTACAAGGCAAACCAAACATGTGCTTTTCATCAGGGAGCACCAGGGCATAATGTTGAGAATAGTTATCCTTTGAAGACTGAGGTACAAAAATTGGTAAAGTCTAGTGTTCTATCTTTCAAGGTCGTGGGACCTAATGTGAAAGATAATCCTCTACCCAAGCACGGGGGAGTAAATGCTGTGAATATGGTGGCCGGTTGTCCAGGCGACTTCCAAATTTTTGATGTTAATCAGGTTAGAGGAAATTTTGTGAAAATACATGCAGACCTCTATGAATTTAGCTACTATACGCATGACCATGCCGGTTGTGCTACTTGCAGTACAGACATACAGGGTTGCGATAAGATAAAGGTTGATTTATAGGAGATGATGGATGAGGGCCTAATCCATATAATCAGGCCTAGGGCAGAGTATGAAGAGGAAGTGAATATGGTTTCTTGATGTCCTGGTGAATTTAGAATTTTTGATGTAGAGTATATGAATGAGGACCTCGTGCAGTTGCATGCTACCTTCTGCCATATGGCTGGTCAGGTGGAAAACCAATATGGGTCTTGCCTAGTTTGCTGTCGAGACCCCCGAGGATGTTCAATCATGAAGAAGGGTGTTTAGTTGTTGTTAGACAATGGAACTATCAAGGTCACAAGTCAGAGAGATGATTACCATGAAGAAGAGTCAGATGAAGAGTATGATTGAGACTGATTGTGTTGAAGAAGTGGTAAACATCATTGTGCCTTATTTTGGTGCACCCGCCCATTTTGAAGTTGAGTATCACAGCAAGCCAGCTGTTACCCCATTGGTGATTAGTTTTCTGGGTCCTATCCCCTACAAGTCAGATAAGGCCGTGCCTTACAAATACAACGCTACAATCTTAGAGGATGGAGTGGAAGTTCCCATCCAGCCAATGCCTGATGTTAAAAATATAACTGAAAATAGCAGGGTGACCCATAGCAGTCGTGTGTTTGCGCCAGTTGTTCGAAGAGATGTTGGTGCTGCAAAGAAAATTGCTGAGAATGATGAACCTAAGAAGGATACAGGTGAGACTAGTGGAGCTACGTTAGAGAAATAAGTGGGTGATATTTTGAAGATAATTAAGATGAGCGACTATAGAATTGTAGATCAGCTACTGCAGACTCCTTCAAAAATATCTATCTTAGCTTTATTGATGAACTCCTCTACTCATAAAGAATCCTTGATGAGGGTACTGGACCAAGCTTTTGTAGAGAGTAATATGCCAATAGACTAATTCAGCAGCGTAATAGGAAATATTACTTCATGTAATAACTTGAGTTTCTGCGATGATGAATTACCAGATGAAGGAAGGAATCACAACCTGGCCCTCCACATCTCTATGAACTGCAAGAATGATTCAGTATCCAATGTGCTGATTGATAATGGATCTGCGTTGAATGTTATACCGAGGATTACGCTTATGAAGTTGAAATATCAAGGAACGCCTATGCGCCCTAGTGGCATCATTGTGAAAGTGTTTGATGGGTCAAAGAAATCCGTCATTGGTGAAGTGGACCTGCCTATTCATATAAGACCACATTTGTTTCAGATAACTTTCCAGGTCATGGACATTGTTCCGGCTTATAGTTGTTTGCTAGGATGGTCGTGGATACATGAGGCAGAGGCTATCACTTCAACTTTACACCAGAAGCTAAAGTTTGTACGTGAAGGGAAAGTAGTGATCATAAATGGGGAACATGCATTATTGATATCTCATTTGTCCTCTTTCAGCATTGTAGAAGCGGATGAATCTGCTGTTGGAACCCAGTTCCAAGCCTTATCCATTGACAACATAAGAGGAAATGAGAATTCCATGGTTTCGCTAAAGGACACGCAACAGGTTGTGCGTAATGGTCATAATGAAGTTTGGGGACGAATTGTAGATCCACCTGTGAACAAGAACAAAACTGGCTTGGGGTTCTCTTCGAAGAATAAGGTAAGGGCATGAAGCCGAAGTCTGCTACAGGAAAATATCAAGACATTTTCTGTAGCGGGGGTTATCTTCATCTGACTATTTCCAGGATTAACGCCATTGTGGAAGATGAAGTAGAGTAGGAAATGCCAAATTATGTGACGCACGGAGTTAGGGTTTAGAACTGGATCACCATTGATGTTCCCTCTTGCATACATGTTTCAAAGTAATTTGATTTGTTAATCTTTTTGAAAAAGCTTTCACTCTGCCCAAGGTGGAAGTATTAATGTTGTAGGGCTTATCTGTTTGCTGTTACTTTTAAAATCAATAATAAAAGTTGTCTTTGCTTCCCGAATTATGTCTCTATTTTCTGCTTTTTCTTGGAAAATGGTAATCAGAAAAAACCTTTCAAAAATAAATAATAACTGAAATTCAATCTGCATGCTCACTTGTTATATGTGTCAGTTTCTAAAAGCAATCATAAATCATATGTGCAGATTAATTAAAAAACTCGTTGAATACAATGACCCTGCACCCTCTCCCAACTTTGAATGTCCTGTGTATGGGGATGAAGAAGAAGATTATGATGAGATTCTAAAAGAGGTCTCACGGTTGCTTGAGCACGAGGAAAATACCATTCAGCCATATAAAAAACCATTGGAATTGATCAATTTGGGTTCAGAAGAAGATCCGAAGGAAGTCAAGATTAGAGCATTGTTGCATCCCGATGTGAAGAGAAGGTTGATTGAGCTATTGAAAGAGTATGTGGATATTTTTGCTTGGTATTACCAAGATATGCCTGGTCTAGATACAGATATCGTAGAGCATCGTTTGTCGTTGAAGCCAGAATGTCCGCCAATCAAACAGAAGTTGAGAAGAACTCACCCAAATATGGAAGTAAAAAATCAAAGAGGAGGTTCTAAAGCATATTAATGCTGGTTTTCTTGTGACGTCAGTGTATCCTCAATGGATTTCCAATATTGTCCCAGTATCAAAAAAATACGGAAAAGTCTGCATGTGCGTAGATTACAGAGATCTAAATAAAGCTAGTCCAAAAGATGATTTTCCGTTAACACACATTGATATGTTAGTGGATAGCACAACAAAATTCAAAGTATTCTCGTTCATGGACAGAGTTTCTGGGTATAATCAAATAAGAATGGCTCTAGAGGACATGGAAAAAACAACATTTATCACACCCCGGGGAACATTCTGTTACAGAGTGATGCCCTTTGGGTTGAAGAATGCTGGTGCAACGTACCAGAGGGCTATGACAACCATATTCCATGATCTGATGCACAAGGAAATTGAAGTATATGTTGATGATATGATCGCCAAATCCTAGACTGAAGAAGGGCATATAGAAGATTTGTTGAAGTTGTATCAGCGTTTGAGGAAGTATCGTCTCCACTTGAATCCAAATAAATGCACCTTCGATGTTCGATCTGGGAAATTGTTGGGTCTCATTGTTAGCCAGAAAGGAATTGAAGTTGACCCTGATAAAGTCAAAGAAATTCAAGAAATGCCAGCACCAAGAACTAAAAAGCAAGTCATAGGTTTCCTCGGGCGTTTGAATTATATTTCCAGATTCATTTCCCACATGACTGCAACATGTGAACCGATCTTTAAGTTTCTAAAGAAAGATCAAGGTTGTGTATGGACGGATGACTGCCAAAGGGAATTTGAAAGTATTAAAGAATATCTGCTTGGACCTCCTATCTTGCTCCCTCATGTAGAAGGAAGACCGTTGATTATGCATCTGACAGTGTTAGATAAATCCATGGATTATATTCTGGGACAACGGGATGAAACAGGGAAGAAGGAGTTCACCATTTATTATCTCAGTAAAAAATTCACTGATTGTGAGTCGCGGTACTCCATGCTGGAAAAAACAAGTTGTGCTTTGGCCTGGGTGGCAAAGTGTTTGCGGCAGTATATGTTAAATCACACTACTTGGTTGATCTCCAAAATGGATCCAATCAAGTATATTTTTGAAAAGCCTGCTCTTACTAGGAGAATTTCCCGCTGGCAGATGTTGTTATCTGAATATGATATCGAATACCACACTCAAAAGGATATTAAAAGTAGTGTGTTGGCAGATTATCTTGCTCACCAACCAGTGGAGGATCACCAGTCTGTAGAATATGAATTCCCCGATGAGGATGTGATGTTCCTGAAAGTGAAAGATTGTGATGAACCATTGCCTGAGGAAGGTCCTGACCTTGAATCTCGTTGGAGTATGATATTTGATGGAACTGTGAATGCTTATGGTAAAGGAATTGGTGTTGTAATTGTCAACCCTCATGGATCGCACATTCCTTTTACTGCAAGGTTAACCTTCGATTGTACTAACAATATGGCAGAATATGAGGCTTGCATCATGGGTGTTGCACCCCAAAATTTGCCCTCCCATATTCTTCAAGAAATTGCCAAGCCAAGTCACAAAATTCCCCAAGGGTTGCACAGTGCAAAGGCCTCCCATACAGTCAAAACTAGGGTTTGTGTTCTGATCAAGAAAAGGAAGTTTTCAAAGGCCCAATCAAGTCTTACATGCCTACAAATGTGGTCAAGCATCCTCATATCAAGTTTCAAGACATTCAGCTCAAAATTGCACAGTCAAAACCCTAAATTGCACTACAGTCAACTGTAGGGGCAAAATGGTCATTTGACAGTCAAAAGTTCAAATTTTTGATCAACATATCATTTTGAAGCCACAAACATCATTTGATCAATGCTTGATCATGATTCTCAAAATTTGGCTCAGAAATCATCAAAGATGCAAAAGTTTCCTTATTTGGACAGTTGAAAAAGTCAACTGAAATTGACCAGGGCATAACTTTCACATGGATTATCAGAAAAATCCCATACAAAGCTCATTTTGAAGAGAAAGACATTTCCTACAACTCATCTTCATACTTCAAGTCCAAGAAATGCTCTCACAAAAAGTTATCAATTTCAACATTATAGGTCATTTTCAAAAGTCAACAAAAAGGGACTTTAAGTCAAAGGCCATAACTTGAGATTGGTAAATCAAAATGACATGGGACCAAAGGCATTGGTTAGAAGACTCAAAGACCTTTCCAAAATGTCCAAGAACATGAGAAAAGCTTAAAAATTGAGCAAGTTATGCCTTGTGGAAGTTGGGAAATTTTTGGATATTTTGAAAAGTCAACATTACTTCAAATGGTCTAAAATTGCTAATGGGCCCATTTTTCTTCCATGATTCATCATTCTAAGCATATGCACGACCACTTGGCCCAAAGGGAAGTATTTTCTCATTTTTTATTTATTTATTTGAATTATTATTTATATTAATTCATTTAAATTATTTAAATACATGAAAAATATCTAACTTGCCTTAACAAATCTTTTTATACATGTTTTGCCATCAAGATTTCGTGCATAGGTCAAATAGGAAAGAATTGGATTGATTTGAGCATAATTGACACAAAATACACATGAAAAAAGATTTGAAAAGATCCTTAAAATCAAATTTTCAAAAACAATGAATGCCATGGATTTGTGCTAGTTTTGTTAACCTAATGCCTTCACTACATATGCTGGATGAGAAACCTAATGCCAATAGACAGAAAGCTGCGCTAAAGAACACATTGCAAACTTGGAATTTTCTCAAAAAAGCTCAAAACTGAAAAGCAGGTTCTAGGACGATTCAAGCCCTAATTTTCATTCCAATAGCTTCCTTGAAGGTCCTTGATCACATTCCAATCCAAAACATCAATTCAAACTTCAAGAATCGGTAACAAGAACCTCTCCTGTACAGAGAAAAAGTCACAATCATGTTTTTAATTTTAGGCATTCTCATGGCATTCTAATCATGGATTTGTATTCCTTATGATGTTCTGATACTAACCAATGCGTTTAATTGTATTTTTATGCTATACACACGATTTTGCCATGTTTATTTTCTAGGGTTTTCAGAGCTTGGAATTAGGGCTTTTGCAAAGAGGAAAAATTAGGACTCCAGACCACCACCATTAGACTCAGCAAGCTTGGACGAAGAGGAAACACCACTCGCGATTAATTTATGGACATCATAGCGTTAGTCGCTATTTTCTTGAAGCGTCCCTAAAACAACGCAAAGAAAACCGTGGCTTAATGTTTGTATTTCAGGGAAAACGAAGAAGAAGACCTCGTGGCCAGTAACCATTGGTTCTTTTTAAATTTCGCGCGCTTTGGTCCATTAACACGTTGCTTTCTTTTATATGATTTATTTGTTATTAACATACCAAACGCGTTGTAGTGGCTCAGCTGGCAAGTGGTGATTGCATTAACGTCCAAGACCTGGGTTCGAACCCCAGGTCTGTGTAAATTTCAATATTATTTTTCATTAATAGCTCCCATGCAGCGCTTGTGTTGGAAACCATGATGCACTCTCACAAACCAAGCGTACACGCGTCTAGCATATTCAGATCAAGGGTTGGGAATTGATGAACACCATGAGGATGAGTCAACCGTCCCACACGCGTGCACCAAAGTCAACAAGGCCATGATACAAATGGGCCTGAATTGCTGAGCCCATACCTCCTAAATTAGGACTTCCACCCCCCCTGGTTTGCTTTCTTTATATCTTTTTTTATTTTATTTTTAATTATGATTTTATTCTCTTTATTTGTTTAAGTTAATTAATTATTTTTTTTACAAAATACAACAACTTCATAAAAAATCAGAAAAAGACAAAAAAAACATAATGAAATTTTATTTTAATATTTTCTTGTAAATAAATGCATGTAAATTAATTAGTATAAATTAGGGTTAATTTTAATTCTTTTATGATAAAATCTAAAAAAAAATTAGAATTAGGGTTTATTCAATTTTTCATCCTTTCTATTATTTTCTTTTCATAAAAAATTAAAATTATTTATCTATGCTTATAATTAAATTGTATGTAAAAATTAGGTTTAATAAGTGTTTTATCCCTTTTTAATTGTCTTTTTCACCATAATATTATTTACCTTATTTATTTTCATAATTAAACTTGTAAATTAATTAGGGTTTCATTTAGGTTAAAAAAGGTCAATATTTTCATAATAAACTTAAAAATAATTAGAACTAGGTTTAACATTTTATTTTAGTTTTTTTAATTAATTCTTTTTTCTATTAAATCCTAAAAATACTAAAATACCAAAAACATTCTCTTTTAATTTTAATTCCTCGTTAATTTTAATATTTTGCAAAAGGGTCCAACGCCCATATTTTTAATTGTTTAATTTCGCATGTTTATTTTATGTCATTTAAATAATTATGTATCTCTCCCAAAGCTTTGTAACAATTACTTTTCGCACTTTTAATTCTTTTACTTTGCTTTATTTATTTTTCTGTCAAATCGGGTCCGGTTTAATTTTGGCGATGTGGACCCGCGCCATTTGTAATAGCTTAGATTTACCTTTTCCCGCAAATATTAACTGTTAAACAAAGCATGCAAGAATGAATGGCCATAATAAAATCAAGCGTAGATCACAATGAACATGACAAGACAAATATCAATGAAAATGACACACAATTCGCACACACCACCCCTAGGGTACGCCTCACTGTTGCCTTGCCTCGAAAGGTGATCGTCGAGTAGAGGATGTCTTAGTAAGTCCTCATGATCCGGGAACCTGGCATGAGGGTAGCTTCTAAGGTGTCTTCCCATTGCTCTGGTGATCACCATGTCCCTACAAACTCGAATTGACCCGAACACCTCCAACGGTGGTGCTACCTACCTCTCAATGGTGGGATGGCACTACTTTAAAGGACATTTACACAGACGAATTCCTTAGGGTAGGTAGACGACTCTAGATACTTGCTCTAAATTTCAAAACAAATTCAAAATCTTTTCACACTGACACTTTTCAAAAGCTTTTAAAACAATTTTTCAAACACTCTGACACAAGAGTCGATCTGAAAATTTTCAAAGAAACTTTTTAAAACCCACGATTGAAAAGCAAACAAACAATTTTGAAAACACAATGAGCAAGTATCTAAGAGCCCATGGATAACCATGGATAGAAAGGGTGCTAACACCTTCCCTTTCTATAACCTACCTCCCGAACCGAGAGCAATCTCTTTAAGGAATTTTTCTGTGCTTTTGTCCTTTCCATTTGGAGAAAATAAAAGACGGTGGCGACTCTTGCTTCCGCGACATTTCGCGAACCAGCGTTAAACAGTCAGTTCCAGATCCACCGATCACAGAACTGGCGACTCTGCTGGGGACAAACTTAAAGTGAGGTGTACCTTAGGGCTAGGTCATAATTATGTTTTCAATTGTTTTCCTTGTGTGCTTTATTATTGTGGGTTGCTTGGGAGTTCTATAGATCCTAACCCGGATCTGGGGGATACCTTTCTTAGAAAGTAGCAACAAGGCTGTGAGGGAACTGTGCGGGGTATACCGACATGGTTGAAACAGTCTGCTACGTTGATGTGGCACTTTGGTGTGTACCGGTAACCCTTGAGTTCAGTCAAGGAGAGTACGGGGCCTCCGCGTGGTGTCGTGAAGCATCAACAGACCTTAGGAACCTTAATTGAACTATCTTGGCCTCTTTAGGGTAGTGAGATAACTGACTTTGGTGCAGTCCGAGGTTGGTTGATACTCGATACTACGCTCAATTGAGGGTTGCTTTCCTGGAATATTTCGGTCGCCAGTTCAGTGGCTAAATCGAAACGATGAACAATGAAAGCAATCCCGTGATATTGGGAACCTTAGAACCCGGTTACTTTGATTAGGACAGGTTGAACCCACCAACTCCAAGAGGGTACTACCCAGACCCCATGCTGGCCTTAAACCTTAAGGGCTTGTCTTGTGTGCCTTGTGTGCCTTACATGTTTGTCTTTGTAAATATCTGCGGTGTGTTTAATCATAGCATCATGACATCATCCAGCATCATATGCATTGACTAACCATTTCAGGGGTTCGAATTTTCATCTTTGTTCTTGTTTTGTAGGACATGGAAACTGTTCGTAGAAAGACAATTCAAGTCAGTCTTGTAAGGGTCCCTCCTCAGCTTAAGGAACTTATATCCAGGATTCCCGAGAACTCTTCATTCAGTGAAAGGCATGGAAGCCTCATCAGCTTGGCCAACACCAACATTGAGGAAGATATGATAAAGGTCCTGTTCCAGTTCTTTGACCCTCTGCATCACTGTTTCACCTTCTTGGACTATCAATTGGTACCTACATTGGAGGAGTTCTCCCGGCTCCTGAAGATCCCTATCCTTGATCAGCTACCCTTCAACAGTACAGAAAAGGAACCTAAGCTTGAAGAGATTGCTAAAGCCTTGCACCTACAGTCATCTGACCTCAAGGGACATTGGGAAGTTAGAAGTGGTATCAAAGGGTTCTTAGCCAGGTTTCTGTTTGAAAAGGCCCTTGAATGTTGGAATTCCCTTGACTTGCAAGCTTTTGAAGAGGTTATGGCCCTCCTTGTTTATGGTTTGGTGTTATTCCCTAACCCAGATCAGCTTATTGATATCAGTGCTGTTCAGATCTTTATGTCCAGGAATCCTATACCTACGTTGCTGGGGGACATCCTTCACTCATGTTACACTCGAACCATGAGAAAAAGAGGTGTCCTTATGTGTTGCACTCCTCTCCTGGGAAGGTGGTTTATTTCGCACCTTCCACAATCAGTCCTGAAGAATGAGCGGGGTTTGAGATGGTCACAACGGCTGATGACTCTTACACATGCAGATATACATTGGTGCCCTAGGTCCCGAGAAGATGTCACTATTATTGATTGTTGCGGGGAGTACCCTAATGTTCCTTTACTTGGAATCAGAGGAGGTATTACTTATAGCCCATGCCTGGCTTGGAGACAGTTTGGTTATGCTCGGAGGGATGGTCCTCATGACATGTTAATTCCTGACATAGTTTTTGACTTCGACAACGATACTCAAGGACTTCGCCAGAGATTTATCAGAGCTTGGAGGATGCCCAGTAGGATAGACAGCAAGACACTGGGGCACAGGAATTCCATCCCATTGGAGCCTTATCTCAAGTGGGTACGAGCCCGCTCCCAGAAGTTAGTGATGCCTTATCCTCACATGCTCTCGGTAATCAAAGAGCCTGTCTTGGAAGGGGAGGTGTCCCACATTATTCAGCACCCTGATATGCCCACATCCTGGGAAGAGATGCAGAAAAGCTGGATCCAGCTTAAGGAAGAACGGAATTCTCTTGAGACCAGTCTGCATGCCAGTGAAAAGAAAGTCTTGGAGCTCACTCGCCTGTTGCATGAGGAGAGGAATCTCAACACCTACATAGCTCCGAAGAGGATGCGCAGTGTATTCTGGGATTGATTTGATTTTTGTATTATTTTGCCCATGAGGCTTTGATGTATTAAACAATGATTTCCTTAATGATAACGTGTGTTCCTTTTTGTCTACAACAAACTTGAACTTTCGAACCCTTGAATGCATTGCATACGCATTTCATACATCATGTGCATAACAGGTTTTTCCTCTTTTCAGGTTGCTTACAGTTCTTCGCTGTTTATTTCAGCATCATGAATCCCGAATCTGCATCAACTGAGACATCAATCAAGGCTCTTCAGGCGCAGAATGCGCAGTTTCAAGAACTAATCAAGGGTCTGGCTAAAGGCCAAGAAGAACTGAAGGCTATGCTCCTGAAAAAGGAGAAGAAGAAGAAGAGAAGAACTGTTCTGTTCAACTCGGGCCGAAGGTTTGGCAATACTCTGCAGCATGAAGAGGCTGGTTCTTCTGTTGGCAAGAGTCCTTCTCAGGCAGAAGTAAAGGTCCCTAGTCCGGTAGTCTCCGACAACGAGACAGATTTTGATGAAGAGCAGTACCCTCCGGAAGATGATAGATACAAGCAACTGGAGGATAGGTTGAAGGCTATGGAAGTTCAACAGGTACCTGGGCTGGATTTCGGAGATCTGGGTTTGTCAACTAGTGTGATTATCCCGCATAAGTTCAAAGCACCATCCTTCTCTAAGTATGACGGGGCGTCTTGTCCCAAGCTGCACTTAAGGTCCTATGTTCGGAAAATTTAGCCGTATTCTGCGGATAAGAATTTATGGATCCACTTCTTCCAGGAGAGTCTTTCAGGGACTCATCTCGAATGGTTCTATCAGCTGGATGGGACCAATGTTCGTAACTGGGAGGAGTTGGCTACTGCTTTCTACAAGCAGTATCAATATAATGCCGACCTTGCCCCCACACGTACCCAACTCCAGGGTATGTCGTTAGGTGCAAGCGAAGGTTTTAAGGAGTACGCTCAGAAGTGGAGAGACCTGGCTGGCAGGGTGCAGCCACCGTTGACTGATCGGGAGTTGGTGGACATGTTCTTGGGGACCCTATCTGGGCCGTTTTTCAACCATCTCATCGGGAATTCGTCTGCTGGGTTCACTGACTTGATCTTGACTGGAGAGAGGATTGAAGCTGGATTAAAGTCTGGAAAAATTCCGAAGGGTGCATCATCTAGTTCTGAGAAGAAACCCTTCAAGAAGGAGTCTAGTGCCGTGTATGGTTCCAGGAGATCAGAGAGACATGAGCACCGCCAATCTGTCAGTGCGGTAATGATTGCTAAGCCTGCTTCCGCTCTCCGGCCAAACAATCCTCAGAAGGTTGAAAGACCCCGGAGAGAATTCACCCGTTTAAGCATGACTTTATCGCAGATCCTGCCACAGTTACTCTCAACCAATCTAGTGACTGTCAGGGAGGCGCTGAAGTTCCCAAACACTGCATCCCCCAAGTACAACACGAATGCTCGTTGTGCCTACCATTCAGATAGCCCGGGGCATTCTACTGATGACTGTTGGGCGTTAAAGAACAAGCTGCAGGACCTTATTGACGCCAAGGAGGTACAGTTTGAGGCATCTGACAAGCCTAATGTGGTAACAGCTCCCCTCCCTGCTCATGGAGTAAATGCTATCGGGGACGAAGACGAAGTGGACGAAGCTGAATTCAACAGCTGGATCTATCCAACGGCTGAAGGCGGATTGAACAACTGGATTGCTAAGGATCATACTCCTGTTACCTTTGTGACGCAGTAATAAATTTCTTTGTTTTGTTATTTTGTAATAAACAATGATAAACTCTATGGCCCGGTGTCTTACCCGAGGCACCGTGGTTCTATTTGTGAGGGCATACAAACTATCATTTCATATATCATAAATGAAAATCTTGGACGTATTTTTCACATTACAAATATTGTGCTCCTTTTCTGTCTTTCTTTTCCTTTACATAATTTTCAAAACAGCTGTATTTACACACACACTCACTCATACAGGTTTCAATCCACTCTGGATCTTACTGATAACAACTCTGCTACTGCCAATTATGACTTCGAAAATCCGATCAACTTAGCCGAAGACGAAGGTGAAGATGATTGCGAAGTGCCTGACGAGCTTGCAAGACTGATACTTCAGGAAGAGAGGGCAATTCAACCCCATGAAGAGCCAGTGGAAACCATAAACTTGGGTACTGAGGCAGACAGAAAAGAGGTAAAGATTGGTGCCAACCTAGAGCTCAGCGTGAAGCAACGGTTAACCAAGATGCTGCATGATTATATGGAGATCTTTGCCTGGTCCTACGAAGACATGCCCGGGTTGGATACCGATATCGTGGTCCATCACTTGCCAACTAAGGAAGACTGCCCTCCAGTTAAGCAAAAGGTCCGTCGGATGCGTCCAGAGATGTCCGAGAAGATTAAAGCCGAGGTTATGAAACAGTTTGATGCTGGATTCCTTGCAGTGACTTCTTACCCTCAGTGGGTTGCTAATGTGGTGCCGGTACCTAAAAAGGATGGAAAGGTCAGAATGTGTGTCGACTACAGGGATCTGAACAGGGCCAGCCCCAAAGATGACTTCCCCCTACCTCACATTGACGTCCTTGTTGATAACACAGCTCAGCACAAGGTGTTCTCTTTCATGGATGGTTTCTCAGGTTATAATCAGATCAAGATGGCACCTGAAGACATGGAAAAGACTACATTTGTTACTCAGTGGGGCACCTTCTGTTCCAAGGTCATGCCATTCGGACTAAAGAATGCTGGGGCAACCTACGAACGTGCCATGGTTGCTTTATTTCATGATATGATCCATCATGAGATAGAAGTGTATGTTGACGACATGATCGCAAGGTCCCAGACTGAGGAAGAGCATCTAGATCATCTGCAGAAGTTATTTGACCGGTTGAAACTATACAAGCTGAGATTGAACCCGAACAAGTGCACCTTCGGGGTAAGATCCGGGAAATTGCTAGGTTTCGTGGTCAGTGATAAAGGTATTCAAGTGGACCCTGCTAAGGTCAAAGCTATTCAAGAGATGCCAGTTCCCAAGACAGAGAAGGAAGTCAGAGGCTTTTTAGGACGCCTGAATTACATCGCTCGATTCATCTCACATCTGACTGCTACCTGTGAGCCAATCTTCAAGCTGCTGAAGAAAGATCAGGTAGTACGTTGGAATGATGAATGTCAGGCTGCTTTTGACAAAATCAAAGAGTATCTCCAAGAACCACCTATCCTTATGCCACCAGTTGAAGGGAGACCTCTGATCCTATATCTGATAGTGCTTGACAACTCAATGGGGTGTGTGCTGGGGCAGCATGACGAGTCTGGCCGAAAAGAACATGCCATTTATTACCTTAGCAAAAAGTTTACCGACTGTGAGACCCGATACTCACAGCTTGAGAAAACTTGCTGCGCTTTGGTATGGGCTGCTCGCCGGCTGAGACAGTATATGCTGACTCATACTACCTTGTTGATCTCAAAGATGGATCCGATAAAGTACATATTCGGAAAGCCTGCTCTGTCGGGGAGAATTGCAAGATGGCAAATGATCTTGACGGAATACGACATTCAGTATACGACCCAGAAAGCCATCAAGGGGCAGACCACTTAGCACATCAAGCTGTAGATGACTATCAGTCTATGAACTTCGAGTTTCCGGATGAAAGCATCATGATTGTGACAGATTGTGAAGTACCTGGACCGGATGAAGGACCTGAACCAGGATCCCGATGGTCTATGCACTTTGACGGAGCCTCCAATGCTTTGGGAAACGGTATCGGCGCCATAATCATATCTCCTCAAGGTACTCATACTCCACTCACTGCCCGGCTGTGTTTCAACTGTACCAACAACATGGCGGAGTATGAGGCGTGTATCACGGGTCTTCAAGCTGCGATCGACCTAAGGATCAAATTTCTAAGTGTCTTCGGAGATTCCGCTCTTGTGATCAATCAGATCAAAGGAGAGTGGGATACGAAACATCCAAACCTGATTCCTTACAGAGAATGTGTGTTGACCCTGATTCCCCACTTTACAGAAATAACCTTTGAACACTTTCCAAGAGAAGAGAATCAGCTAGCGGACGCGTTAGCTACAATGTCTTCAATGTTCAAGGTCAAATGGGATAATGAGGCTCCCCGGATCATCATCTGGAAACTGGACGAACCGGCATACTGTTGTGATCTCGAGACTGAATTGGTGACTGAGAAGCCTTGGTACCATGAAGTAAAAAGATATCTAGAAACTCAGGAATACCCTGAAGGTGCCTCTGTCAATGATAAGAAATTCCTAAGAAGGTTCGCAGCCAAATTCTTCCTTAGCAACGGCATCTTATACAAGCGAAACCATGATTCAACCTTACTGCGTTGTGTGGACAAGACTGAAGCAGAAAGGATCATGGAAGAGCTACATGAAGGGACCTTTGGTACACATTCCAGTGGGCATACTATGGCTAAGAAAATCCTACGGGCAGGATATTACTGGTCCACAATGGAAGCTGACTGTTACCAACACTCCAGGACATGCCACAAGTGCCAGATCTATGCAGACAAGGTGCATGTTCCTCCGGTTCCCCTAAATGTTCTGACTGCGCCTTGGCCGTTTGCAATGTGGGGCATAGACATGATCGGCGAGATTAAACCTACGGCATCTAATGGACATCGCTTCATCCTAGTGGCGATTGATTATTTCACGAAGTGGGTTGAGGCAGCATCCTATGCTACGGTAACCAAGACTGTTGTAGCACGGTTTATTCGGCACAACCTGATCTGTCGGTACGGCGTCCCTGAGCGAATTATTACAGACAACGGTACCAATCTAAACAATAAGATGATCGCTGAGCTCTGCGAACAGTTCAAGATACAGCACCACAATTCTTCTCCTTACAGACCGAAGATGAATGGGGCTGTAGAAGCAGCGAATAAGAACATCAAGAAAATCGTGCAGAAAATGACAGTGACTTATAAAGATTGGCACGAGATGTTACCGTTCGCTCTACATGGGTACCGTACCTCAACTAGGACGTCAACCGGGGAAACTCCTTTCTCTCTAGTTTATGGCATGGAGGCAGTCTTGCCGATCGAAGTACAAATTCCCTCTCTCCGGATAATGAAGGATGCAAATCTGAACGAAGATGATTGGATTCAGACACGACTTGACCAGCTCAACCTCATTGATGAAAAGAGACTCGCTGCTATTTGTCATGGTCATACGTATCAAAAACGGATGATCAGGGCATTTAACAAAAAGGTCAGACCACAGGAATATCAAGTTGGTGATCTGGTAATCAAGAGAATCATCCTTCCTCAGAGTGATCCGAGGGGCAAATGGACCCCTACATACGAAGGGCCATTTGTGGTTAAGCATGTGTTCTCAGGAGGAGCCATGATATTGACCAATATGGATGGTGACGACCTTCCTCACCCCGCCAATGCAGACATAGTAAAAAGATACTACGCATGAAAAAGACCCGCTAGGCTGACATGCCTAGGCAAAAATTAGGGCTTCCCGTCGAACCAAAAGGGTTCGGGCAAAATGAAGGGATGAAAATGAAAAAAATCTGTACACCCGGCAAGTCGAAAACCTGAAAAGGCGGCTTGGGCAAAAATGGGTATCCCGGTGGACTGAAAACCCGAAAGGGCGGTCCAGGCAAAAATTAGGGATAAAAGCGTAATACTATGTCTCATTGATCACTTTACATCCAGAATCCAGTATCTACATCAAGATCAGACGGCATCGATCAGTCAGCTTCGCCTTCAACCAAGGTCATCAAGTGATGAGACGCTCAGAGTTATAAAGGCAATAGCATAGTTGAAACCCAGTGGGATCATTCATATTTCACACAGCTGTTTTATTTTCTTTTGTACAAAACTTGTATAAACTCTCTTGTTCGGCGACGTTCCTCTTACTAGGACGTCAGCCTCTTGTATAAACTCTCTTTGTATTTCTTATTTTATTTAGCTTGCAAAGACTCCATTTATTATTGATAATAACTTTCAAAGCAAAAAGATTAAAGAACAAAATCAATTTTTCAAAAAGAATTTACAATTTGCTTTTACTTTAGAATTTGTGATGCGAACAAAAAAACAACAACGACAAAAATGGTGATCCCAGGAATGGACAAACTCCAGTTGTTTTGAGAAGTTTTTGTTCCCCTCGGGAAGGTTTACTCGGGATGTTTTTGCTGTATTGGGTTTATGATTCCGGTATCCTCGGTCAAGTTTGGATTCATTTCTCCTCTTTTCTGATTTTTCATGATGTGAAGTTTCAGTCCGAGATTTCTCCAGTGAAGTTTTCGTTTGGCCTAATAAAATTTCTTTTTCTAGAGAAGTTGGCATCATACCCACTCTTGAAGAACACAGGTCCCTGGTTTCTCTAAGTGAAGGACATATTATGAATGTGGTGTTAACCTCGCCAATGAAGTAGGCCTGAATTCCCCAGTGAATGTTTAGATGTTTCGGTGTCAGTCTGCTTTACTTGAGACTGGTTTTACAATCTCCAGTAGGAATGTTACTTTTGAAAAACACTTGTTTCCTCGGTGAAGCCTGAAGAAGGATGTTCTATCTCTGTATTTATACTATTTTATCACTTTGATTTGTCTACCTCCGATTTATGTTTCTCCCCAGTAAAGTTAAAGCAGGCAGTAGGTTTTGTTTCCTCAACTGGCATTTACTTTTCTTGGAATGATCATCTTGGATGAAGTTTAGCCGAGTGTTGTTAGTGCCCGAGGCAGTTTTTCCTGGTTGTTTCCAATGTTGTATATCTGTTTTGTCAGCATACGCACGATAACACTCATACATTCATACATACATCATGCATAGCTAAAATTGGCAAGTCATTGTTCATTGACATTTGTTAATATTTTTGTTGACATATTACCCTGTTTTGCAGAGTTACGTTATCCTCTTTTCAATAGAGTGTTGGCCTTAAGCAGAAAGCGTATATTCTTTCAATTTCCCCACTGAGTTGTCCCTCATGGAAGATTTTTTCTTTAGCCTTCCGGTACAACTCCTTGTTTGGATGGATTTGGTTTTCCCTCTTGAGTTTATTTCTCAAAGGATGTATTCTGGTTGACTATTTCATTCCAGTTTATTTCTGGTTTGAATCTATGGTTCCACGGCAATACTATTTACTCTAGATTTCTGAAAACTCCAAGCTTTGGTTGGTGCATTTATTTTACACGAGAAGACTTTATCTCCTCAGCAAGAATATCATGGCATCTCCCCAGGAAGTCACACCTCTTTCCCAAAAAGTCATTTCTTTTTACAATCCTACATGACAACAAGTAGCATGTCTCTTTATTTGAGTAACTTGTGCTTCCCAGTAAAAGTCGACATAACTCTTTTTTGCTATCTCCTCTATGAGTGAATAGTTCGCAGGTTGTCGTCAGATCGCGCCAACGGATGGCAAGACTTTCAATATTAGAGAAACAACTCGTTGAGAAATCTTTGCAAGTGGAAGTCTCTTTATTTGAGACAGCTTATATATTATCCTTTCCAGGTGGAGTGCCTTGGTTAAAGAAGAAGTTGAGATCCGTTCTAGGTGAAATGCCAGAATCTTGGGTAAACTTGTTATCTTTCTGCTACCCTCAATGAATGTTGGTAGTTCATCGTCAGTGAACGGCGGTGCTATGATATTCTCTTCCTACCTTCAGTGAAAGTTGGTAGGACATCGGCAGTGAACGTCGATGTTTGTTATCTTTTTGCTACCCTCTGTGAATGTTGGTAGTTCATCGTCAGTGAACGGCGGTGCTATGATATATTCTCTTCCTACCTTCAGTGAAAGTTGGTAGGACATCAGCAGTGAACGTCGATGTTTGTTATCTTTTTTCTACCCTCAGTGAACGTTGGTAGTTCATCGTCAGTGAACGGCGGTGCTATGATATTCTCTTCCTACCTTCAATGAAAGTTGGTAGGACATCGATAGTGAACGTCGATGTTTTTTATCTTTTTGATACCCTCAGTGAATGTTGCTAGTTCATCGTCAGTGAACGGCGGTGCTATGGTATTCTCTTCCTACCTTCAGTGAAAGTTGGTAGGACATCGACAGTGAACGTCGATGTTTGTTATCTTTTTGTTACTCTCAGTGAATGTTGGTAGTTCATCATCAGTGAACGACGATGCTATGATATATTCTCTTCCTACCTTCAGTGAAAGTTGGTAGGACATCAGCAGCGAACGTCGATGTTTGTTATCTTTTTGCTACCCTCAGTGAACGTTGGTAGTTCATCGTCAGTGAATGGCGGTGCTATGATATTCTCTTCCTACCTTCAGGGAAAGTTGGTAGGACATCGGCAGTGAATGTCGATGTTTGTTATCTTTTTGCTACCCTCAGTGAACGTTGGTAGTTCATCGTCAGTGAATGGAGGTGCTATGATATTTTCTTCCTACCTTCAGTGAAAGTTGGTAGGACATCGGCAGTGAACATCGATGTTTGTTATCTTTTTTCTACCCTCAGTGAACGTTGGTAGTTCATCGTTAGTGAGCGGCGGTGCTATGATATTCTCTTCTTACCTTCAGTGAAAGTTGGTAGGACATCGGCAGTGAATGTTGATGTTTGTTATCTTTTTGCTACCTTCAGTGAACGTTGGTAGTTCATCGTCAGTGAATGGCGGTGCTATGATATATTATATTTCTACCTTCAGTGAAAGTTGGTAGGACATCGGTAGTGAACGTCGATGTTTGTTATCTTTTTGCTACCCTCAGTGAATGTTGGTAGTTCATCATCAGTGAACAGCGGTGATATGATATTTTATCTTTCTACCTTCAGTGAAAGTTGGTAGGACATCGACAGTGAACTTCGATGTTTGTTATCTTTCTCTCTACCTTCAGTAAACGTTGGTAGCTTCGCCTTCGGTAGAAGTTGGTGTATTCTTTGACCATTCTACCATCCCCTTTGATTCAGGTCTTTTGATCCACCAGTGATTTATTTTCCTGGTGGGGTTGCTCCTTTGTTTCTTTATTTTTGTTACATCCCCAGTGGTGTTTTGCGTCTCTTTGGTCCTGTTCATATGAATTCATGATCATAAACATTTGCATGGCATCTTAGGGTCAAAAATAGGGTTTGTTTTCTATTTAAGCATCTTAGATCGCGTCGACACGAAGATTTTTTAACCTTCGTATCTCCGGATAGAAGAAACTTAAATAAGGGAAGCTGTTGTACCCCAATTTTCCCCCCTAAGATCCCTTCATCATACCATGTTGATTTATTCACAACAAGATCACACTAGGATTCTTGGTTCCCCTCCCTATATTTAGTTTTGCCCTTTTGAGGGATTACCAAGCACCTTGACTTATGTTCCTTTTGTGATCATGAATATTGTTTTATCTTGATTTCTTCTTTTAACTAATAAAATGCAATGTTGGTCTGTCTTCCTTGTTATCCATGTAGGTAGAGGCAATGAGATTTAACAAGTTACCCCATGGGTTCATGAGTTTATGTCCATGCCCTAGTCAATAAAGCTTGAGAAGTTCAAACCTCACCATTGGATTGGTTTTGGAAGAATTGGCATGGCAATATTTTTTGGTTCATCACATTTCAAGGTTATTAGATTTGACTCAAAAGTACAAGGGGTTGATTGAAGAAGTTGTCATGTTTGGACAAGGCCTTGTTCCTATTGGTCACAAGAGCATATTTCTCTCAATTTTCAAGATATGGAATTGGTTTTGGTGGATAATAGTTCTCATTATCATCCTCAACAACTTCTATTCACAAAGCAAGAATGTTGGTACAAGAAGTTTGTTCAAGCTTGTCAAAGTTCCTCAAAGCATTCTCTTGATCTAAGGAGCTAGGGTTTTAAACTTCAAAGGAATATATCTTGCTCATCTTTTGTTATTTTTGAGTGATTCCAAAGACATCCTTATCTTCAAAGGGTTATCAACAAATCACTTCAAAATTTCCAAGGAGTTTTCATGAGGAAGAGACTTGATGAGGAAGAAAGATTACAAGTCCTCTAGATGAATCCCCAATTTTCCATGTGTGACTTCAAATGGCCGTAACTTGGTCAGTTTTTATCACCTTAAGTCCATTATTTTTCCATAATGATCTTGAGTATGTGAACTTTATCCCTTCTTTTATGTGCAAAGTGAGAAAATGGATGTAAGTTGCCTTAAAGATGCAAAAGATTATAGGTCATTTCATGATTTTTTGCCAACTTCAACAATTCATAACTCACTCAAATTTGGAGATTTTGAATGATTCAAGTTTCAAAATGTCATTCAAGAGATCTACTTCATACCATCTTTTTTTGGTCAAGAGAAAATTCCAAGTGGAAACCCATGTTTGGATGCAAGACACTATAGGTCATTTTTGAAGAAGAATTTGAAATATTTCTAAGTATGGAAAGTCAACCCTTTTTCTTCAACTTTGACTCAATACAACTTTCAGCTCAAGCATCCATTTAACTTGGTTCTTTTTCAATTGCAAAGCTTGTAACCTCATCTTTCTAAAGCATCAAGAATCATGCCTTAAGACCCCTTGAGTTGATAATGCCATTGTTTCAAAAGCGATAACTTGGAATTGAAGTTTCATTGCAAGTCAGAATTTGAATTTCATGTTACAACCTCTAAACCTCAAATTAGCACGCGTTTTGGGTCTAAACATGATTAGCCAACTTTCCCAAGTGGATTAGCGCATCAAAACGCAAGAATTGGATGAGTTTTGGTGAAGTTTAGATCACACTTCATTCGTGTATCAGGTTTGCATGAATTCCATCCAAAACGCATCATTCACTCTTCCTTTTGATCCCATTGGTTTCTCCTATGAATACATGAACTATCCCATTCATTTTCTCAAGCTTGGATAGCCAGAATCACCCTGCCAAACTTGTTTCATAACTCAGAATTCAATAACTTCAAAATCCATTCTCGAGCCTTTTTCAATCTAATTTTTCCATCAATTCACCTTCCTTGATCTTCCCTGAAGCTAACCACATAATTACATTCAAGAATCATGCCTTATATTGCTCCATAGAAGTCCAGTTTCAGAGCTCTACAACTCAACTTCATTAGGTAGATTCCTTCTTCAATTCTTCAAAACTCTGATATCATTGTGTTACTCTCATTGCCCTGGTTCTAGTCGCAACACTTACCTTTTACTGGAAACACGTTTTGACCATAAAATTTCAAATCCCTTTTCAAAACTTTCCTTCTAAATTGCTTAAGCTACATTTTATATAAATTTGGCGCGAGGGTATGGTTGTCTTCGTCTTGAAGAGACGAAGCGAATGGCATAAGTCTGAGTTTCTGATTTTACAGTTTGAGAGACCTGTAATTTGTGTTGGCTGGAGGTTGAAGATGACCAACGTGTCATCTTCCAACCAATGAAGGCACGTCATCTGTTTTTTTTAAAATCTGATTTAATTAATGATTCTGTACATTATTCACTAATGACCATGATATGCACAGCGTGCCAGATCCCTTGGATTTGATTACTAACGCGTTTTGACTCTCATCCAATGATCCACATATTTTACTTTAATTTTCTTTTTCTGATTTTTATATTTTAATTGTTTTAAATTTCAAAAAATCATAGAAAACTCATTTTCAGTCCAAAAAATCTGAAAAAATTATGAAAAATATTTTTGATTATTCTCTTTCTGATATTTATTTTTTCACAATTTAATTTTGTGTTTTGGTATTTTTTATAGATTTAAACCTTATTTGATTTGTTTTAAATGTTTAAAAATACTTTTATACATTTTTAAATTCTGAAAAAATTATGGAATGATCCAATGATATTGTGACAAATATTAGTGACCTTATTTTTTTCTTCTGACTTTACTATTTTTTTTATCATTTTATGTTTATTTTACCCATTTATTTTAATTTTAAAAATAGTTTCTGACTTTAAAAAATTACCAAAAAATAGACGAGGTAGCCGAATCTTCTTGAGAACCAGATCTCCTTCTTAGATCACTCAAGGATGAACCTTTTTATCAAATGCTTTCTTCATTCGTTTTTGATATAATTGACCGTGGCACAAAGCTGGTAAGTGTTTCTCTTCAATGAGGTTGAGCTGATCAAGTCGTGTATGGGCCTATTCTAATTCTTAAAGCTTGGTTTCCATGAGGACTCGAAGTGATAGAATCTCCACTTCAACAAGGAGTACTGCTTTAATGCCATAAACAAGATAAAAAGGAGTTGCACCGGTTGAAGTACGTACTGAGGTACAATAGCCATGTAGTGCAAAAGAAAGCATTTCATGCTAATCTTTATATGTCTTCACCATTTTATGGATGATCTTCTTGATGTTTTTATTGGTAGCCTCAATGGCTCCGTTCATCTTAGGTCGGTAGGGTGATGAATTATGATGCTCGATCTTGAAATCATCACACAATTCCTTTATCATTTTGTTGTTCAGGTTGGACCTATTACCTATGATGATTCTTCTAGGAAATCCATATCTGCATATGATATTTTTCTTGATGAATCAGTTGACGACTTATATTTTTCACATTTGCATAAGAAGCGGCTTCTACCCACTTGGTGAAATAATTAATGGCGACCAATATGAATCAGTGTTTATTGGAAGACTTTGGTTTAATTATTCCTATCATATCAATTCCCCATATCGAGAACGACCATGGCGAACTCATGACGTTCAAAGGAGTTGGTGGAACATGTACCTTGTCAGTATATATTTGGAATTTGTGGCATGTCTTCATATAATGGTAACAATCAACTTCCATCTTTAACTAATAGTAACCTGCCCTTAAGGTTTTTCTGGCCATGGCATTCCCGTTCACATGAGTCCCAAAGGTTCCTTCATGGACCTCTTTCATAAGCGTGTCTTCTTCATGTTTTTCCATGCACCTGAGTAGAACCATGTCGTAGTTTCTTTTGTACAATATATCTCTATTTAAGAAGAACTCGGCTGGTAGCTTTCATAGAGTTTGCTTGTCTATTATTGAGGCATTTTCTGGATATTCTTGATTTTCTAAATACCTTTTGATATTGTAGGACCAAGATTTGTTATCTGGCCCTTCTTCAACTGTGAGGCAGTGTGCTGGTTCTTCAAAATGTCTGATCATGATGCGTGGTTCATGATTAGGCCAAGTTACTTTAAACATGGCTGACAAAGTCGTTAAGGCATCTTCTATCTAAGTTTCTTCTCGGGGAATGTGAGTGAAATTAATCTCTGTAAATTTTGTAGCTAGCTCCAAAACATGATATTTGTATGGAATTAATTTGGGATGTCGGGTGTTCCATTCACTGCTAACTTGATGTATGACTAATGCTGAGTCTCCATATACTTCGAGGAACTTGATCCTTAGGTCAATAGTAGCTTCCAAACCCAATATACAAGCTTCGTATTCAGCAATATCGTTGGTGCAATCAAAACATAACCTTGCAGTATAAGATTTATGAAAATTCTTTGGAGAAGTCAATACTTCCCCAATCCCATGCCCTAGTGCGTTTGAAGTAGCATCAAACATGAGTGTCCATCGTGCCCCTGGTTTAAGTCATTAGTCGAGTCCTGGTATTTCATAGTCTCCTATAACCATGATGTCCTCGTTCGAAATGTCAAACTTCTTTGGTTGATATTTTGCCATAGGTTGACGAGCTAGGTGATCAACTAGTATACTGCCTTCGATGGACTTTTACGTAATATATTAGATGTCGTGTTCTGATAACAAAATTTGTCTTCTAGAAATTCTTCCTGTGAGAGCTGGCTTTTTGAACACATACTTCAAAGGATCCATTCATGCTATTAACCACTTGGTGTGAGTTAACATATAATGTATCCATCATTTAGCAGCCAAAGCTAGAGCACAACATATCTTCTCAAGGAATAATTACCGAGTTTCACAGTCTATAAATTTCTTGCTTAGGTAGTAGATGGCATGAGCTTTTCTACCTGTTTCATCGTGTTTCCCCAATACACACCCCATAGATCCTTCAAGAACTGTCAAGTACACGATAAGTGGTTTTTTAGGAACAAGTGGAATTAGAATCAGTGGTTCTCGTAAATATTGCTTTATTGTTTCAAAGGTTGTTTGATAGTCTTCATTCCACTCCATTGATTGATCCTTTCTGATTAGTTTGAATATAGGCTCACAAGTGGCAGTTAGGTGTGATATGAACGTTGAGATGTAGTTCAATCGTCCTAAAAACCCACGAACCTCTTTTTCTGTTCTTGGAGCTGGCACTTCTTGTATGGCCTTTACTTTGTCAGGATCCACCTTGTAATACGGTGGGAGAACTGGCTTGTTTTGGTTTTGCATTTTATCGAAAATTTTGCGGATGAAAGAGTCGCCACCAACTTTTCTTTTATCCAATAAAGGAAAGGGTGAAAAGAACGGAAAAGACCTTTGAGAATTTTTCTGAGTAAGGGGGGTACGTTACAGAAAAGGAAGGTGTTAACACCCTTTTCATCCGTAGTTATCTACGGGCTCTTAATCGCTAGCTCACTTTTGAAAAGAAAAAAAGCTTTGTGAATGTATAAGTTCGAAAATATTTTGAAAATGCCTAAGTTCAGAAACTTTGTAATGATTCTCGTATCAGTTGATAACACAAATAAAGTGTTTGTTTTGAAGATATTTCAGAAAAGTGTTTGTGTGAAAAGAGATGTTTTTGTGAGCAAGCGATTAAAAACTATCTACCTACTCAAAGATCTTTCGTGTTATTTTCCTCCTCCTTTAAATAGTGCTATCCTACCATTAGTTAGTAGGAAGTCCTATCTTGGATGTTTAAGGGACATGCGCGTGTCATAGTTCAGTCATAAAGGCAACATATAGGGATACCTTTAGCAATTCGAAGGGACTACCATCATGTATTTGTAGGCAACATTGAGGGACAAGATCATTTACCGAAGGCAACATCGAATGGTCATCTAGGGAGTATGATCTTTATGATGATTTTTAACCGAGGGTCTTTGCTAATGGTATCCCTACGTTTAAGGGACATGACTATTTTATCTGAAGGCAACAAGTGAGGTTACCCTAGGGGTGCATGTGTGAGAAGTGATTCATTTTTCAATTATTTTGTCTTGATTAGGTTTTCTAGCATTTTGTTTCAAATCTTGCCATACACGCCTAGTTACTATACAGTTATAAAGAAAGCAATAAAGGCAAAAATTAAGTGTCCTACGCTATTATAATGTCTCGGGGAAGAGGATACAAACCACAACAACTTATGGAAAAATAGAAAGCAAATAAAAACCTAATTAACTATTACAACCCTTTAACAGTTACATAATAGTGAAAAACTAATGCGAAAATAAGTAAAGCGTGAAGATTGTTGAGAGAAGCAGAGAAATTGTTTAACGCAAAATAACTGATGATTTGTCATAATGATTAGTTGATTTAAATTGAGAAAAGGGGATTAATTAAAACCTAAAATAAAACCCTAAATTACATTTATAAACGTTTAATAAAAACCTAAAAAGGACTAAATTAATTTTAATTTTTAAAAAAGGAATTAATTTAATTATTATAAAAAAATGATTGTTAAATTTATAAAAAAAACCTAAAGTCTAAATTAATTTTAAATTAAATTAAAAAAGAATTAATTAATCTAATTATATTAAAAAGTAAATAATCGTTATAAAAATAAAAAAAAGGAATTGGGCTTGGTATGAATGGATTCAGGGGGTGTGAAAAGTATGGATCACTAGGCCCATTAAAACTCCATCGTTGAATCTAGTGGGGGGCAACTCCAGGAGGTGCATCGTGAGGACTTTCTCTGGATCCATTAGATATGGATCTGTTGAGATCCAAGGAGAGTGATGAGAGAGTGTATGATGCGCGCTGGACTAGCAGTACTGAATCCGTGAATAAGGAAACATAAAAATGAAATGTCAAAATACCAGGGGCAGGGATCGAACCCGTGCCCTGGTACACTAATTCCTTTGCAACATACACTTCTACCGTTGGGGCGGACTTTACATCTGATCACATAAATCAAATAAAAATAATAAATATACAAAATGATTCTATTGGCCAAAGAGGCGCCGGAGCCCTAGCTCCGATTGTCTTCTCCGACAGCTTGCAATGTCTAGAACCTGCGAAATCAATGCATTAGTGATCAAAAACATCCTAGTACCCCTAATTCGACCCTCCTGAATCTAATCATGGACTTGGTTTTGGACAAAAGTGCTTGTATCATGAGTTTCAAATCAAATGAAATCGGTCAGAGCAAGCTATGGTATCTGATAACTCTAACTGCATGGGATCATAATACCCATCCAAACCTGTTCAAAAATACCTCAAAAACCGTTTAATAATATTAGTTTATGCTAAATAATAATAAAAACAAGGACGAAAGTAACCAATCCAGCCTTATCCTTCAATGTTCCTGGAAGTGAAATGAAGGGAGTTTTTGCAGTGAGGAGGCTTGCAACTGGAGTTTTGACAACTTAGGGTTCTTTGAAAAATATTGAGAATTTTGGCAAGCTTTTAGAGGCAAGGATCTGTATGCATTGTATCTGGTCTTGTTGTGTTTATATAGAGGAAAGATTAGGGTACACAAATATGGGAAAAAACAAAGCAATCACGGCCAAATGAACAAGAATCAAACATGTTTATAAGCTTCCTTTTTGATATTTTTCTTTCCCTTTTGAACTCACATGGTTTTGGCATATTCATCATGTGTTCTCGGGCCTCCATGTGATTGAAATTCAAAGCCCATGCAGCTTGGCCCAATGATTTTGTATTATTTGATTCACTTGCATTTTGAATGAATAAAAATTCAAATAAAAGAAATAAAAATCATAAAAATATGTGAATGGATTTAGAGGTCCTTTAACATATTGTGAACTTGTTTGAACATCAAAAGTTAGGCTCACTAGTTCAAAATTTCAAGTTTGCTCACTTTGCACTTCATGCATTTTCTCAAACTTCCCAACTTACAATTGTCATAACTCTCTCAATTTTCATTATTTGAAGGTGATATTGGACTTTTTGGAAAGCTCAATATGTCCTCTTCAATTTCTATTTTGATCATTTTTGCATTTGGAGATTTATCTTGATGTAAGTTTCCTTGACAAAAAGTGTCTTTTTGTTGACTTTTGAAATGACCTATAATGCTTTGGCCTATATCTCTCAAATGAAGCATTTTTGGCTTGATCTTAGAGAGATAAATATGTAGAGAATTGAATTTATTTCAAAATTAGCTTTTATTGAGAAAAATCTGATGAAGCATGTGAAAGTTATGCTAGGTCAAAGTTCAATTGACTTCCCCTGAGGAAACCCTAATTTGAAAACTTTTGACTTTTGATGATTTGAGTGATTTCCTTGAGGAATCATGATAAACCCTTGATCAAATAATTAATATCACTTAAAAAGGTTGATGCTAACCAAAAATCTTAAAGTTTGACTGTATGTTGACTATAGTTGACTTTTTACCCAATATAGTTGATTTTCAATCATCTGAGCTATTGACTGAGCAATCTTGTGATGAAAGGCTTAAAAATTGACATGAACATTATTGAAGACCTATGGAGGACCATGGGAACCACTTGAGACCTTTTCAACCCAAACTTCCTTGAAAACATAAAACCCTAGTTGTGGACCCATTATTTAGGAGGAGAATTTGTCTGATCAACTCTTGAGCATCATTGAGCATTTGAGAACCTTAGAAGAACGTTTTAAAGAAAATTGGAGGGAAAATTTTGGGGTAAAAACAGTTTCCCCTGTTCAATCTTTTTAAACCTGAAGAGTTAGAATGACATGTACGCCATTCGTGACTTCAAGGAAGAAGATGATTGAACACTTGAGTGCCCAAAAATTTGCACTCATACATGCACCAAGTAACACTGTTAGTTGATTATACCGGGAATGGGCTTAAAGATGCCATTTGGAGAGGTGACGGAGAGTCGTCATAGATGGGCTTATAGATTCCATCTAGGATAACAGTTGATAACAAAATCAGACTAAGTCTACGACCAACTTTGTCTTAAAATATGTATTTGGAACGAGTCTATGCCTGACTTTATCCAAAAGAATAATCAGAATAAATCTACGCTCGATTTTATCTGAACCAGAAGATGTCTACACCTGAATTCAACTAGGGGTGGTACCGGAAATAGTCTACACCTAACTTTTCCAAAAAGAGCATTAGAAAGAAATCTACGCATGATTTCATCCGAACCAGAAGATGTCTACGCCCGACATCAACTAGGAAAGGTGTCGGAAAGAGTCTACGTCTGACTTTTCCAAAAAGAGCATCATAAAGAAATCTACGCCTAATTTCATCCGAACTAGAAGAGGTCTATGCTCGACTTCAACTAGGAGAGATACCGGGAAGAGTCTACACCTGGATTTTCCAAAAAGAGCATCATAAAGAAATCTATGCCCGATTTCATCAGAGCTAGAAGATGTCTACGCCCGACTTCAACTAGGAAAGGTGCCAAAAAGAGTCTATGTTTGACTTTTTTCAAAAAGAGAATCAGAAAGAAATCTACGCCCAATTTCATCTGAACTAGAAGATGTCTACGCTTGACTTCAACTAGAAGAGGTATCGGAAAGACTCTACGCCTAACCTTTTCCAAAATGAAAATTAGAAAGAAATCTATGCTTGATTTTATCCAAACTAGAAGATGTCTATGCCCGACTTCAACTAGAAGAAGTACCGGAAAGAGTCTACGCCCTACCTTTTCCAAAAAGAGTATTAGAAATAAATCTACGCTTGATTTCATCCGAACTAGAAGATGTCTACACCCGACTTCAACTAGAATAGGTACTGGAAAGAGTCTACGCCTGAACTTTTACAAAAAGAGCATTAAAAAGAAATCTACGCTTGATTTCATCCAAACTAGAAGATGTATATGCCAGACTTCAACTAGAAGAGGTACTAGAAAGAGTCTACGCTTGACCTTTTCCAAAAAGAGTATTATAAAGAAATCTATGTTTGATTTCATCCAAACTAGAAGATGTATACGTCCGACTTCAACTAGAAGAGGTATTGGAAGGAGTGTACGCCTGAATTTTCCGAAAGAGTATCAAAAGGAAATCTACGCCCGACTTCATCTGAATGATATGCTGGAGTGAGTCCGTGTCAAGCCGCGTCCAGAAATGTATTAGAAGGCAACCGTGTAAGGCTTCTTCAGGATGAGCCCGTGTTAAACTTCATTTGGAAATACATTAGAAGGAGCCTGGGCAGGGTTGCTTCAGAATGAGCCCGTGTGAAGCTGCATCTGGAAGTTTTCAGAAGTAACCCATGTAAAGCTACTTCATCCTGTTTCGGTAATTCACGCCGCCTGGTCATATAGATAGTTGCCCCGTCCTGTTTCAAGAATTAGTCTGTGACCTGTTTGAAAGTTGCTGATGATATTCGTCTGTTTGCGAACTTTACCTGAAAAGAAAAAATTAGCTTTATGCAATGTCATGATGTATGTAATGCATTGCAAGATGACGCTCTCAAAATAAATGAGAATGTTATATACGTTTATATGCATATGCTATGATAAATGATGTATGAATGTGAGATGTTATTGAAGTCTATCAATAGCTTCGTCTGTTGGGGAAATAAACCCTGTTAGGGAAATAAACCCTAAACCTGCTGGAGAAACACTTTGCTGAAGAGATGAGCCTGCTGGAGAAAAGAAATTTGCAGGGGTTTTACAGTCTTGGAGGAATAAACTCAGTTAGGGAAGAGAACTTCCATAAACTGTACTGATTGGGACTCCATAGGTGGGCGATATTACCGAGAAAAGATCATATTCTTTTATCCGCTGGGTGAACTTGATGGTGAGCATGATAAGACTACTCTGTGGGGATAATCCCATGGAAGTGGCTCTGTGGGGATTTGTGGATAGCTTAAACATTATCCCAACTTCTAGAGTCTCCAGTAATTACTTATTCCTATTTTTACGCACACATTTGTTTAACAGTTAATCAAATTCATATGCATATGTTCATTCAATTTAGTCATTGGACGTTTTTGTGAACAAAACAAAAAAAGTAAAACAAAATTTGAATTTTGAAATTGTATTTATGTTGATAGTTTGCCTATAAACAGGAAGTTTTTGTACAAAGAGAAAGAAATCCTAGTAAGAGGAAATTGTCGTGAAATGAAAAGAGTACAAAGTGAAAATAAAATAATAGCTATGTAGGAATAATCTCGTCGGGTTCCAACTCTACTATTGCCCCTATGTCTTTAAGAATCTCATCCCTTGCTGTCGGAAGAAAGTGATTGAATTGATCTGTACCATTTGAACTTGACGTTGGTAATAAAGCTTGTTGTAAGTGATCCAACATAACATAGTCATACGCTTTAAGCCCTAACTTTTCTTGGACCGCCCTTTCGGGTTTTCAGTCCACCGAGATACCCTTTCTTGCCCAAGTCGCCTTTTCAGGTTTTCGACTTGCCGGATGTACAATCTTTTATATATCCCTAATTTTTGCCCGAACCCTTTTGGTTCGCCGGGATGCCCTTATTTTTTCCTAGGCCAGTCAACCTAGCGGGTTGTTTTCATGCGTAGTATATTTTGACTATGTCCGCATTTACAGGGTGCGAGAAATCTTCACAGTCCAAATTGGTAAGTATCAAAGCACCGCCAGAAAATATCTTCTTGACTATAAATGGCCCTTCATAGGTGGAAGTCCATTTGCCTCTGGGATCACCTTGTGGTAGAATGATGCGCTTTATTACCAAGTCACCAGCCTGATATACCCGATGCTTGATTTTCTTATTGAATGCATTGATCATACGCTTCTGATACATCTGATCGTGACAAATAGCCACAAGCTTCTTTTCGTCAATCATATTCAGCTGGTCTAGTCTAGTTTGAATCCACTCATCTTGTTCCAGTCTTTGTAGGTCACAACCATCTTTTGCACGATCTTCTTTATGTTCTTGTTTGCGGCTTCCACTGCGCTATTCATCTTTGGTCGATATGAAGAAGAGTTGTGGTGCTTGATCTTGAACCACGTGCATAGTTTGGTAATCATGGTGTTGTTGAGATTGGTACCATTGTCTATGATGATTCTTTTGGTGATGCCATACCGATAGATAAGGATGTTCTTTGTGAAACGGGCGGCCATATTCTTAGTAACAGAGGCGAACGTGGTTGCTTTAACCCATTTTATAAAGTAATAAACGGCCGCGAGGATGAAGCAATGTCCATTAGAGGCAGTAGACTTGATCTCTTCAATCATATCGATACCCCACATTATGAATGGCTAAAGAGAAGTCATAACATTCAGAGGGATCAGAGGCACATGAACTTTATCAGCATAGATCTGGCACTTATGACAAGTTCTCGAGTGGTGGTGATAGTCAGTTTCCATAGTCGACCAGTAGTAACCAGCTCTCAAAATCTTTTTAGCCATAGTATGCCCTATGGAGTGAGTACCAAAGACACCTTCGTGCATATCTTACATAATTTCCCCTGCTTCCTTCTTGTCCATACAACGAAGCAGAGATGAATCATGATTGCGCTTGTATAAATATCCATTGCTCAAGAAGAACTTAGCCGAGAAACTTCGTAGGAATTTCTTGTCATTGATCGATGCCCCTTCAAGGTATTCTTGAGCCTCAAGGTGCTTTTTCACTTCATCAAACCAAGGCTTTTCCTCTACTCCATCGATGTAAATTTCATAGCAGTGTGTCGCTTCGTCGAATCTTTCAATGGTAATTTCGGGAGCCTCGTTGTCCTATCTAACCTTGAACATGGATAACATGGTAGCTAATGCGTCCGCCAACTAATTCTCGTCTCTCGGTATATGCTCAAAAGTAATCTCCTTGAAATATGGAATCAAGGTTAGCACATGTTCTCGGTAAGGGATGAGATTCAGATTTTTCATATCCCATTCTCCCTTGACCTGACTGATCATCAGGGACGAGTCTCCATATATGCTTAAGAACTTAATTTTTAGGTCAATAGTAGCTTTAATTCCCATGACGCATGCTTCATATTCATCCATATTATTAGTGTAGTCAAAGTAAAGTCTGGCAGTGAAAGGCGTATGACAACCCTGAGGAGAGATAATCACAACACCAATTCTATTACCAAGTGCGTTGGAAGCTCCGTCGAAAACCATAGTCCATCAGGATCCTGGCCCTGATCCTTCATACGGTCCAGGTTCTTCATAATATGTTACTAGCATAATGTTCTCGTCTGGAAATTCGAAATTTATAGACTAGTAATCGTCTACAGCTTAATGTGCTAAATGATATGCCAATACACTTCCTTTGATTTCTTTTTGAGTGGTGTACTAAATATGTTATTCTGTTAAGACCATTTCCCATTGGGCTATTCTTTTGAAGACAAATGGCTTCTCAAATATGTACTTGATGGGATCAATTTTAGAGATCAACAAAGTAGTATGAGTCAACATATACTATCTTAGTCGGCGAGCAGCCCATGCCAAAGCCCAAAAAGTTTTCTTGAGCAGTGAATATCTTGTTTCATAGTTGGTAAACTTTTTGTTAAGGTAGTATATTGCATGCTCTTTTCGACCAGACTCGTCATGTTGCCCCAGTAAACACCCCATTGAATTCTCTAGCACTGTTAGGTACATGATTAGAGGTCTTCCTTCAACTGGTGGCATCAAAATTGGAGGTTCTTGTAGGTAATCCTTAATTTTATCAAAGGCTATTTGATAGTTGTCGCTCCACTTTACTACTTGATATTTCTTCAACAGCTTGAAGATTGGCTCATAAGTAGCAGTCAAATGGGAAATGAATCGGGAAATATAATTCAGTCGTCCTAAGAAACCTCTGACTTCCTTCTTGGTAAAGGGAGCCAACATTTCTTGGATAGCTTTGACCTTTGAAGGATTAACTTCAATACCTTTACCGCTGATGATGAAACCCATGAGTTTACTGGATCTCACCCCAAAGGTGCACTTGTTCGGGTTTAGCCTTAGCTTATACTTCCTCAGTCTTTCAAACAATTTATACAGATGATCAAGATGCTCTTCTTCAGTCTATGACCTTGCTATCATGTTGTCGATATAGACCTCTATCTCGTGATGAATCATGTCATGAAATAAAGCTACCATGGCACGCTGATAAGTTACCCCGATGTTCTTCAACCCAAAAGGCATGACCTTGTAACAGAAAGTGCCCCACTGTGTGACGAAGGTAGTTTTCTCCATGTCTTTAGGCACCATCTTGATATGATTATGACCCGAGAAACCATCCATGAAAGAGAATACCTTGTGTTAAGCGGTGTTATCGACCAATACATCAATATGTGGAAGCGGGAAGTTATCTTTGGGGCTCACCCTGTTCAGATCCCTGTAATGTACACACATACGTACCTTGCCATCTTTCTCTAGTACTGGAACAACATTAGCAACCCATTGGGGATATTATGTCACTGCTAAGATTCTTGCGTTGAATTGTTTCATAACTTCAACTTTGATCTTTTCCGACATTTCAGGATGCATGCGACGAACCTTCTGCTTAATCGAAGAACAACCTTCTTTCATTAGCAGACGATGAACCACAATATCAGTATCGAGTCTTGGCATGCCTTCATATGGCCAAGCAAAGATTTCCACATATTCATGCAACATCTGGATTAACCTGTTCTTGACACTGCTATCTAAGTTGGCGCCTATCTTGACTTCCTTTCTGTCTGTCTCAGTACCCAAATTTACCACTTCGATCGGCTCTTCATATGGTTGGATAACCTTTTCTTCCTCTATTATGAGTCTGTCAAGTTCTCCAGGTATTTCAAAATCTTCCCCACCTTTGTCCTCGGCTTGGTAGATCAGATTTTCAGTGTCATAAGCGAAAATAGCAGGATCGTTACCAACAAGATCCAAAGTGGATGTGGATCTGCAATATAGTGTGTGGGTGTGTGTAAGAGCACATAGCTATTTGAAAATGCAATAAGATAAAATAAAAACAGAGATCACAAAGTTTGTATGCAAAACATCCAATGTTTTTATTGAATGAACTATGTTTATGAATTATCAACCCTTAACAAATGAACCATTGTGCCCCGGGTAAGACACAAGGTTTAAAGTTATTATTTTAAAAGAAATTACATAACCTAAATTCTTAAAGCAATAAAACAGAAATAGATATTACTCCTAACTAAAGGAGATAGTGAAAATGTCTTCTGCTTTCCAATTGTCGAGTCCATCACCAATGGTAGGTAATATCCAGCTGTCGAAATCACAATCACTGTCAACATTTTCTATAACATTGATTCCATTGTTGCTGAGACGGAATGAAAGTCTTCCAGCTCGAGCACAATGAAAAGTCCTTTGACTCTCTGCAGTAAAGCCTAAACCAAACTTGTCAGATTTGTAAGGGATATTAGGAAGCTGACCCCAAATAGTACAACCACCTTCTTCTATAGTTGCTTTGGAATCTTTCAAAGAAGCCATCTTGTGCGGAGTTCTGGTGGTATTTGGAATGGAAGAAACATCTTTAGCAGCAGGGGAAATCACTTCAAAGGTATGACAAGGAGTCTCGATGAATTCCTCGTCCATCTCTATATACCAGAATGAGTTCAGATGGATGACCATGTATTCCTCTTCTCTGCAAACAGTAACAACCTTGCCTTTCATAGGATACTTTAATTTCTGGTGCAAGGTGGAGGTGACGACACCTAGCATATGGATCCATAGGCGTCCCAATAGACAAGAATAAGCTGGCCAGATGTCCATTACATAGAATATGGACTCAAATATCTGTGAGCCCACTTTGATTGGGAGGTCCACTTCTCCATGCACCATTCTTCTGGACCCGTCAAAGGCTCGAACTATGATATTACTGGGTTTTAGCACAACCCCTTCATAATCCAGTCGGTCAAGAGAGCCTTTTGGAAGAACATTCATAGAAGAGCCAATATCAATTAACACATGAGCCAACGTAGTGCCCCTGCATTAAATGGAGACATACAGGACCCTATTATGATTTCTCCCCTCTGGAGTTAGGTTAACATCGGAGAAGCCTAATCCATTATCAGTTTTTAAACTCACCACGTAACTTCCAAATTGATCAACCAAAATTTCTTGTGGTACATGAGCAGTCTTCAAGAATTTTACTAAAGCATGCACATGGGCTTCAGAACACAACAGCAAAGATAACATAGAAATTTTAGACAGGGTTTTCCCCAACTGTTCAACAATTTATAATCGCTTCTGCAAATGATCTTTAAAAACTCTTCCAACTCTTGTTCAGAGGTGTCCTTGATTGTGGTTTCTTTTGGTGCCTCCGTCCGGACATGCTCTATCATTGGCTCCTTACCCGGAGCCTCAGAAGTTGTCTTGGTAACAATAACTTGAATAGGTGGAGAGATTTCTAGGGATAAAATCCTTCTGCTCCTAGTAATTTTACTGGTCCCTGCAGTATTGTAAACATTGGGATAAACCTTTTCATCATCTTCATCAGACAACTCTTATTTAATATTGTGGTAGTAGACGTCAGACCTATAATTCCATGGAATAGACTTTTCCGAGGAATATGGGATGGGTCCAGGTGTTGTAATGATCAAAGGAGAAACTTTTGGATTAGCGGTAATCCTTACAAGACCTTTGGAAGTGATCATGAAAAGATTATCAGATACAACAACCAAATCTTGGCATAAAATCTCTGCATACAGAACCTTTTTAATCAAAATTATATGTTCACCTATAAAGCGCTGAACTCCTTTCCTCAGTAACCCGCAACCATTGGGTTGAACTGCACAACAATAACATTCTTCAACATAACCCAGAAATAAACCGGCTTATAACAAATTCTTTTTTAATGTTGAGAGAGGAGTAACCACATCACCTACATTGGTAACATACAGAATGTCTTCAATAACACTAACGCCCTTGTCATGCTTCGGCATAGGTGCAGTAATCACATGTGGAGTTTCCAGAGGATCAAACTCAATTTCTTTGGCATCAATCAAATCTTGGATTTTAATTTTCAAAGTCGAGCAACTATTTGTGTCATGTCCAGAACTATTGGAATGATAGGCGCATCTCACATTAGGATTGTACCGAGGGGAGGCAGTGTCGGGATTCTGAGGAGGACCCTTCAATGTTATCAACTCTCACTTTAATAGGTGTTGTAGTGCCTAGGATAATGGCATGTTGATCTTAGTAAATTGTCTCCTAGGTGCATCTGGCCTATGTTGATTGCCTTGTTATTGATGTTGCGTTGGTAGGGGATTGGAGATTAGAATAGCTCCCATGAATTGGTTGCGGTTACTGCTAATGTAGTACCCCAATTTTTGCCCCTAATATCCCTTTATCATATTATATCAATTCAATCACAACAAGATCATATTAGGGTTTGGTTCTTCTCCCTATCTTTGACTTTTGCCCTAGGAAGAATCAACAAGCACTTTGACTTGTATTTTATGACATCTATGTTTTGTATTGATTATCCTTTAACTAATAAATACAATGAGTGTTTTCCCCCAATTGTTGATGTTGTAGGTGAAAGAACAATACATTCCATCTAGGTTGATCTAGGGATTCATGAGTTTATTTATGTGCCTTCCTCAACCAAGCTTCATTGAGATTCAGGCCTCATCATTAAAGATGATTTGAAGTAATATCATGACAAAGTCTTTTATGATTTGTCATGCCTCAAGATTGTCAAAATTATTTCAAAAGTACAAGGGTTGATTAAAGAAGTTTGACTCAAATGGACAAGTCTTTGTTTCCATTGATCACAAGTATATATATCCTTCAATTATCAAGATATGGAAGTGGTGTTGGTTTCTTTTACTTTTCATTATCATCTTCAACAACTTCTATTTACATGACAAAGGTATTGGTGCAAGAAGGTTGATCAAAATTGCAAAGATTTCCCAAAGCATTTTTCTTGCTCTAGGAGTTAGGGTTTTGAACTCCAAAGGGGTATATCTTGCTCATATTTTTGTATTTTTTAGTGATTCCAGAGACATCCTTATCTTAAAAGGGTTATTAAAATATCACTTCAAAATTTCCAAGGAAATTTTGTGTGTAAGAAACTTGATAATGAAGAAAGATTACAAGTCCTCTAGATGAACCCTCAAATTCATTTGTGTGATTTCAAATGATCATAACTTGATCAATTTTTATCACCTTGAGCCCATCCTTTTTCCATAATGATCTTGAATATGTGAAATTCAACCCTTCTTTTATGTGCAAAGTATGAAAATGGATGGAAGATACCCTAAGGATGCAAAATATTATAGGTAATTTTATGAATTTTTCCAACTTCAACAAGTCATAACTCTCTCAATTTTTTAAGATTTTGAATGGTTCAAGTTACAAAATGTCATTCAAGAGATTTAATTCATGCCATATGTTTTGTTCAAGAGAAAATTCCAAGTGGAAGGCCATGTTAGGATGCAAGACATTATAAGTCATTTTTAAAGAAAAAACTTAGAAATTTTCTAAGTATGGAAAGTCAACTTCTTTTTCCCAACTTTGACTCATTTCAACTTTCAGCTCAAGCAACCATTTTATCCCATTATTTTCCCATTGCAAAGCTTGTAACCTCATCTTTATAAAGCTTCAAGAATCATGACCTAAGACCCCTTGAGTTGAGAATGCCATTGATTTGAATTTGGTAACTTGAAACTGAAGTTTCATCACAAGTCAGATTTTGAAATCTTTATTTTGGCTTCTAATCTCAAATTTTCCGTGTGTCTTTGCTTCTAATCATGTTTAGCAGCTTTCCAAAGGCATTTAGCACCATGAAACACATGATTTAGCTGAGTTTTGATGCTAAACAAGTCACACTTTGTTCATGCTATATACCCACACGATTTCCCTCCAAACTTCATCATCTCACATGCTTACGGATCCCATTCACTCCCCTATAAATAGAGGATCATCCCTCATTCATTTCTTCAAGATTTGAGATCTAAATACACTTTGTCAAAACCTCACACGAACTTCAAATTTTTGAAATCAGTTTATGAGATTTAAGCCTTGTCTTCCAAAATTCTTTGCACATTCATCATCCTTCAACATCATACAAACTCTCCAACACCTAAACCAAGCAGAACGAGCCATAATTCAAGCTACAAAAGTCTAGTTTCAGATATTTATTCTTAAACTTCGAATAGGTAGAATTCTCCATTATTTGGATCCAAATAAAGAACTAACCTACTCTACTCCTTCTCATGATTCTTGTGCTTCATACAATTTTTAAATCCATTGAGAATTGAGAGAGAAATCTCAACTGAAAGATGCTTGCTATTTTGAGTTTTTGATCCATATCTCCTTGCACACTTTATAAAAATTTGGCATGATGGTAGTGTTAGGATCGTCTTGAAGAGACGAATCTAATGATACTAGTCTGAGATTCTAATTTTTCCATTTTAAGAAACTCGTGAAATCTCCATTGCAGGGCGTCTAGAGTTTGAAGACAATGACATGTCTCAACCAATGATAGCACGCCAATTGTTTTATTTTATTAGTTGCCTTTTTCCTGATCCAATCCATTTTCAAATAAGGTCCATATCAAGCACAACGTGTCTGGTCCACTTGATCAACTTACTAACGCGTTTTAACTATGATATGATGGTCCACATCTTTTTGGTTTTATTTTTATTTTTTGATTTTATATTTTAATTGTTTTAAATTTCAAAAATTCATAACTCTTTTATTTTTTATCCAAAACTTATGAAAAAAATATACAAAAATACTTTGAATTACTTCTGACTTTATGAGTATTTTTTCATATTTTTATTTTGATGTTTGGTATTTTTCATAATTTTCACCATATTTGTCTTATTTTAATTATTTTAAAAAAATACTTTTTGACATTTTTAAATTCTGAAAATATTCATAAATATTATTTTTCTTATTTCTGACTTTCTGGAAATTTTATGGAATTTATCTTGATGTTTACTATTTTTGATCTATTTTCCATTTATTTGAGTAATTTTATTTAGTTTAAAAATAGTTTCTGACTTTTAAAAATTATCAAATTTTTCATAAAAATATTTGAGTTCCTTTCTGATTTTTCTATAGCCTTATTTAATTTTTCTTGATTAATTTGAATATAGTTACTATTTTTCTCTCTTATTTTCTTTTTTTTTTCAATCATTTTAAATAAAACCTTTTTTTCATTTTAATTTTAAATACAATTTTATTTTTATATATTCAGGCTGATATTGGATTGAAATTTTGCTCATGAACGTTATTAACATCTTTGGATCCATGGTGTTGAGTCTAACTCTATAAAAATGGATGAATGATTTTGATAATAGTTTGATTAAGTTTTTTGGTTCAAATTTGGTTTATTCATTTCCCCTTCCCTCTTTATCTTACCCACTTCTTATTGTATTACATGATATAGGATGATGATCTCTATACAATTTATCCAATCATGAAATACATAGATTGTTATTGACCTGCCTTAAAATAGGTGCCACTTCTATATAAGTCCACTTACGATTGCTTAACATAGCACTAAGTTTTGTCCTGATATGAGATAATGATCATTTGTGGCCCAAACCTATGTTTGCAAGCCCAAATATATTAATTTGAACCCTATGATCCAATAACCTTTAGATCCATTGTTATGAGGCTTTGGTTCTACCGCCCTCTAATGGAACTTCATCAATTTTGGTCAAAGTGGATCACTTAAACATCATTGATCATTAAGTGTTCCTTTGAGATTCTTAAATGGATGATATACTTGAAAAAAAGCAAATGTAACTTATTGTTTTGAGGCTTTGGTTTTACCAATCCTCTAATGAGTTCCAAATACAAGTTTTAAGATGGTCATCCAGCTAACCATTAATTTTTAATAATTGACTTTATTTTATGCTTTTACTTTATGTACCATTTACTTTAGCATTTACATTTCATGTCATTTTCATCTTTGCTCACTCGAGCCTTTATCTTTTATGTCATTTTTATTTTGCTCACTTGAGTTTTTCATTTCTTTTTGAAGATACCTAATAATCAACTTTAACCCTAAAAACTTTAATGTTACTTGGACTACTTGGTTACTATCCTTGGCATTATAGAGTGTTGGACTTCTTGGACTTAAGAGTAGAAACCTTGATCTATGTTGAAGACCTTGTGACCTTAATTGATATTTTGTCTGGAGTTCTTAGGGTTTACCCCAAAATATTGGGTTGTGTTTTTGTTTGTTTTGTGTGCAGGTTATTATAATTACATACATTGTCAGTAATATGGATTTCATCTGTATGCAGCTATTACTCTGCCCAATTTTTGTGAATGCTTAATGCAGTGGAATCATGATTTTCTTAATAGGTTTCATTAATTGTTTGCTTAGTTTCAAATCCAAAGGATGGAATTATGCATTGACTCATTGTGTCAAATGTTGGTTTCTTGTTGGTTAGATGGTTCTTTTCCCTAGATTTTATTTCATGCTTTATGGTAGTCTCTTCATCTCCTTCCATCTTCTTTAATTTCAAAAAACAATCTTCTCCCTCCTTTTAAAAATTCTTCATGTTTTAAAACTTGAACTATTTTCATAATAAACTTGGACTTAGGTCCATGCATTTTCAAAATATTTTCTTAATCAAATCTCAATCAGTTTAATAATACCTTGACATTATTTTTGGTGATAAGACTAAAAGTCAATCAATCTCATTCAAACCATTTTTCCATTTTGGCTTTTATCTTTAAACTTTTCTCAAAAAGATTAGACTCTTGTAAATCCTTGTAGTGATGCAAACAACTATACTTCTATAATATGTAGTGAAGTGAAATATTTTCCACTTGGATGTTGAGTGAAGCATTGTTGATTTTAAAGTCCAAGCCATATCATCCACTTTGAGATGATGCAAATTCTCCTTTCTCATAATTGTGGGTAGTAAGTATGTTTTCCACACGGACAATGACAATGATGTCTTGTCTCTTAAAATTAACCAACACACTTTTGTTTTAAATTTTTTAAAGAGGAACTATGTGTACCCTGATCCCCTATTACACGGAAGGTGGTACGTAGGAACTAAAGGTTCGCCACCGCGGCGGGTGCAAAAATCATAAAAAAACACTTTTTTTCTCATCCCCACGATCTATTTCTTATATACAACATTTTATAGCCAAAATATACAGATTTTTCAAAGAGGTTCCTGTGGAGTACCATAGATGTTTAGGGTGCTAATACCTTCCCTTTTCATAACCAACCCCTTACCTAGAATCTTTCCCCCCTCTTTTGGGTTATTCACTCTTTTCTCATTCCTTTGGAAACAATAAAGCGCAGTGGTGATTTTTGTTTTGATCTGTATAAGTCAATTGAATCCAATGGCTTAGTCTTAACATTTCTACCTCTATAGAAAAAATAGCGACTTCACTGAGGAAAGATTAACCTCTTGCTGGTCCATCCCTAAGTGGGTTGAGCCTATCTTTATTTATATATGTATATATGATATTATGTGTTATATCTTATATGTTGTATATATGTTTGTCAGGATTTTCATGGTTTTCAGGGTGCTTGGTTATTTCTCATAAGTCCTATACCTGGACTTAGGCAAACTTAAGATAGGACGGGCGGTATAGTCATGCTAACTTTGAGGGAGTAATCCCAAAAAAGGAGGCATGAGATCCCCCACTCAGTGGAGGCCCCTTTGATTGTAGTGGCGTTTACCGAGTAATCGAGAAGACGTACTGCTTTCATCCTGAGAGCTTATTGAAACTGAGGACCGTAGAATACCTAACCCATCTTCGCCTTTTAGGTGTAGTGCGGAAGTTATGATGGAGTAATCCGGAAGTAGTTGTCACGCGATACTATGCTCAGAAAAGTTTTTCTTGAGAATATTACTAATTACCAAGTTAATCGAGAAGTTGGTAATATCCGAAGGAAGGATGTATAATCTGGGAACCTCTAGAACCTTGTTCAGCAAGTGATAACTTTTAGACCATACCTTATGGGTAGTACTTTCGACCTCATGCTCGTGACGTTGGACCTATGAACCCTATATTTGTGATCTTATGTGTGGTTGTTGTATCATGTATTCATGTACCCATGAGTATCTCTTAAAGACATTTTATTTCAAGGGACTTAAAGTTGACTATTTGTGAATATCTCAGGTACTTTTTGACTATCGATTCAGGAAAAAGAAAGACCGAAAAGTATAATTTCAAAGATCCCAAGATAGATAAGTTGATAAGATTGATTCCTAAGATTGAGTGTTCTGTATATTTTCGGAGGAAGTATGGGTCCATCATTGCTCTCATGAATCTTAGGATGAAGGAAGGTATTCTCTCAAATTTGGTCCAGTTCTGTGATCCGATGTATCGATGCTTTACTTTCCCTGACTATCAGTTAATGCCTACACTAGAAGAGTATTCTTATCTGCGGGGTTTACCTATTACCGATTGTTTTCCTTTTACTGGTTTAGAGGGGGAGCCAAAATCACATGAGATTGCTGCTTTGATCCATCTGGGGAAGTCTGAGGTTGAAGCCCACATGACTACTAAAGGAGGGATTAGAGGATTACCAGCTCAGTTCTTATTGGAGAAAGCTCTCTACTTTTCAAGGATGAAGAGTACGGTTGCTTTTGAGGCCATCTTTGCTCTACTTGCTTACGAGTTGTTCTTATTTCCTAATGTAGACAAATTTGCTGATATCAATACCATCAGGATCCTTATGATTAGAAACCCAGTTCCTACATTGTTGGATGATCCCTATTAATCTATTCATCTTCGGGATTCTTATCATGGGGGGATGATCATCTACTGCACGCCTCTGTTATTTCAGTGGTTTACTTCTCATTTGCCTCGGTCTGATGCTTTCTGGGATGTCAGAAAGGAACCCCGTTGGGCTCCTAAGGTCATGGCACTTACTCATTCAGATATTATTTGGTATCATCAGGATTATCGTGATGTAGAGATCGACAATTGTGGTAGTTTCCCCAATGTACCTCTTATTGGTACAAAAGGAGGAATTAACTACAACTCTGTTCTTGCACGACGACAGCTTGGATATCTGATGAAGGATAAGCCAAATAGTATTCATTTGAGTATTTTCTTCCTGAAAGAGGGAGAAGATCATAACGAAGCTAAGGAGCATATTGCGAAGGCCTGGCGTCACATTCATAGGAAGAGTAGGAAGGACTTGGGACCTAGGGGCAGTTTCTTTAGAGCCTTATCTACATTGGGTACAAGCAAGAGCTATTCAGTTGAAGATCCCATATTCTTGAGAAGAACCTATGCCCAATATGTTTGTGAAGACCACTCCTACCCTATTGGATGATGTGGAAGACCTCCATCTTGCTTTAGTCAGGATGCAGTAGGAAAAAGAAGTTTATAAGAATAAGTTCCAGACTCTAGAGGTTTCCTACCGAGCAGACCTGAAGGAGCAAGATGACTTGATTGAGATTCTTGAGAGTTGGGCTGTTGAGAAGATGGAGAGGCAAGGGGATTTATTTTCTCCTAAGCCTCAATCAAGCCTTAGTTTCTCAACTCCTGATTCAGATGATTGGAAGGAGGTTGCCACCATATATGAAGAAGAAAACCAGAGGTTGAAGGCTCAGATTGCCAGACTTAACAGGAAGCGTCAGCGTATAAAGTGATCACCATCAGCTTTTCTTCTTAGGGTTTTAGACTTTATTTTCATCTTGTACTTGAGATTATTGAAACTTGTAATCCATTTTGAAGTTATTATAATAAAAAATATCAGTATTTCAAATGTGTTATTACTTTGATATCTGCAAATTGTTAATAAATCTTTAAGTCCCTTGAAATGATAATAAAATAAATCATGTGCATTGCACATCATGCATCATATTGTACATACTTATTGCATTTTTGTGCATATCCAGGTGTCTTACTGAGCTTCTTTACTTCGTTCAACAAGATGTCTCACCAGTACAATACCCGAGCTAATTTCAGAAAGAAGATGGATAACCTAGAACAAGAGAATTGCGAGCTACGCGAGGAAGTTTCTGCTCTGAAGGTCGGTATGGCCAATATCACTTCTCTGATGGAGTCTTTGGTGGCTGCTCAGAATCAGCCACCGATTGTTCAGCCTCAATAGACAATGGTTACTATTGAAGCTTCGACTATTCATGTTTCTGCTACTCCAACTATTGTTCAGAATCATATGCCTTCAGGATATCCTTGGGGAATGCCAGAGAACTTCATGCCAGAGGGTTTTAATTAGGATCCTCAGATTTCTCGGCTAACTCAGACCGCTGCTACTCCCGCACCTCATGTGGTGCATGTTACCCCTGCTTCTAGAAACGAGATTCACTATGTTGTACCTCCCTCGGTGAATGTGATTCCATTTGCTAATGATGAAATGTATCGCCCCATTCCTCCACCAAGTGAAAACTTAGGTTTCTATGATCGAATGAACGATTTTCAAGACCATTTTGATAAGATGCAGAAAGAGTTGAAGGCCCTCAGAGGAAAAGAGTTGTTTGGGCAGAATGTGAATGATATGTATTTGGTTCCAAATGTGAAAATACCTGCAAAGTTCAAAGTACCAGAGTTCGAAAAGTACAAGGGCAACACTTGACCTCGTGCTCATCTGGTGATATATGTAAGGAGAATGTCTACCCACACATATGATTAACGCCTGTTGATTCATTTCTTTCAAGACAGTTTAATTGGGGCAGCATTGAAATGGTATATGAGCCTGGACAGTGTCAGTATTCATTCTTTTAATGACTAAGGTGAAGCATTTATCAGACAGTACAAATACAATGTGGACATGGTGCCCGACCGTGATCAACTCAGGGCCATGGTCTAGAAGGACATGGAATCATTTAAAGAATATGCACAGAGATGGCGTGAGGTAGCCGCCCAAGTGATTCCTCCAATGGAATAAAAAGAAATGGCAAAGATTTTCCTAAAGACACTAGGTGCATTCTATTATGAGAGAATGGTGGCGAGTGCACCCAGTTATTTTACTAAAATGGTGGGAATGGGTGTTCGTTTGGAAGAAGCTGTGAGAGAAGGTCATCTCACAAAAAGTGAAGGTTCCAGCAATGTGAAGAAGCCATCATATGGATTTGTTAAGAAGAAATATGGAGAGACAAATGTTGTTATTCAAGTGAGAATGGTTAATACCTCTAGAAGAAATCATTAGTTCCATCAACAGGTTGCCTCGGTAACTCCGGTTGTAAATGCGGCTCCGACTATAATTGCTTATCAAAGACCAGCCCCTCATGGAAGTCAAGGGCAAAATCAGAGGAGAAAACCTTTTGACTCTATTCCTATGAGTTATGCAAAGCTACTCCCAGCATTGATCCAGAAAAAGTTGGTCCAGACTAGCTACCTCCTGCTATACCATCCCCTTTACCTTGGTACTACAAGGCAGATCAGACATGCGCTTTTCATCAGGGTGCATCAGGGTATAATGTAGAAAATTGTTATCCTCTAAATTTTGAGGTATACAAAATGGTTAGATCTGGCCTTTTGTCCTTCAAAGATGTTAGTCCTAATGTAAAAGATAACCCTCTCCCAAAGCATGGAGGAACGAATGCTGTTAACATGGTTACTTGTTGTCCAGGGGATTTCCACATTTATGATATTAACTTAGTTAGAGGAGATTTGGTAAAGATGCATGCAGACCTTTGCGAGTTTAGTTACTATACTAATGACCATGCTGGTTGTGGTATTTGTAGTACTAATATACAAGGTTGCGATAAGATATAGGTTGATTTGCAAGAGATGATGGATGAGGGCCTCATCCATATAATCAGGCCAAGGGCAGAGTATGAGGAAGAAGTAAACATGGTTTCTGGATGTCCTGGAGAGTTCAAAGCCTTTGATGTGGAATATATGAATGATGATCTTGTGTAACTACATGCTACTTTCTGCCACATGGTTGGTCAGGTAGAGCACCACTATGGGTCTTACCGGGTTTTCTGCAGGGATTCCCGAGGACGTTCAACTGTAAGGAAAGGTATTCAGTTGTTGTTGGATAATGGAACTATTAAGGTTTCAGGGCAAAGAGATGATTACCATGAGGTTAAAGAGATTGAGGTTTGCTTAGATGAGGAAGAGTCGGATGACGAGTATGCTTCCGCGGATGAATTCCTCTTCTCAGATGAGAGTATGTTCTCCAACGATGATTCTTTGATGTCTAAATTTTCTGAAGAAGTTGTGAACGTAATTGTGCTGTGTTTCAGTGATTCTTCCCCTATTAAAATTGAATACTGTAGCAAGCCAGTTTTTTCCCCTGTGGTGATTTGCTTGCCAGGGCCCGTTCCTTACAAATCCGACAAGGTTGTACCGTACAAGTATAATGCTAAAATTTTAGAGGATGATGTGGAAGTTCCCATCCATCCTTTGTCTAGTGTTGGAAATATTGCTGAGAATAGTAGAGTGACCCGTAGCGGTCGTGTGTTTGCACCAGTTATCCGGGGAAATGATAATGCTGGAAAGAAGGCTATGGAAAGTGCTGAAGATAAGAAGGCTGCAGGGGAATCCAGTGGTGCTACCCTGGAGAAGGACGTAAATTATATTTTGAAGATAATCAAAATGAGCGACTACCTAATTGTGGATCATTTATTAAAGACTCTTTCAAAAATATCTATCTTGGCATTGTTGATGAATTCTACTGCCCATAGAGAATCCTTAATGAAGGTGTTGGACCAGGCCTTTGTGGAGTATGACATGCCGATAGATTAATTCAGCAGTGTGGTAGGTAATATTACATCATGTAGTAACCTAATATTTTACGATGATGAACTGCCTGACGAGGGGAGAAATCACAATTTGGCTCTCCATATATCCATGAACTATAAAAGTGATTCATTATCAAATGTGCTGACTGATAATGGATCCGCCTTGAATGTGATACCGAGAAGTAAGCTGATGAAGTTGAAATATCAAGGGGCTCATATACACCCAAGTGGTATTATTGTCAAAGCATTCGATGAGTCAAGAAAGTCGATTATTGGGGAGGTCGATTTGACTATTCACATAGGTCCGCATCTATTCCAGATCACTTTCCAGGTCATGGATATTATACCTGCATATAGTTATTTTCTCGGAAGATCATGGATACATGAAGCAGGGATTGTTACCTCCACTCTACACCAAAAGATGAAATTCGTGCGTGAAGGTAAAGTGGTTATCATAAACGGAGAGCAAGCATTGCTGATATCTCATCTATCATCTTTCAGTGTTGTAGAGGCAGATGAAGCTGCTGTGGGAACGCATTTTCAGGCTCTATTTGTTGATAATGTGAGAGGGAATGATAACTCTATGACTTCATTCAAATATGTTTAACATATTGTGCATAATGGTCCAAGTAAAGTATGGAGACAGGTCATTAATCCTCCAGTAAACAAGAACATGGCTGGTTTAGGGTTCTCAACCAAGGATGGCAAAGGCGAAAGTTTGAAGCCAAAGTCTACTATGAGCAGCTATCATGATGTTTTCTGCAACGGAGGCTACCTCCATCCGACTGTTTATGGCATTAATGCTATTGAGGATGATGAAGAAGATCAGGAAATGCTGAGTTATGTGACACTTGGAGTCAAAATCTAGAACTGGGTCACTTATAATGTTCCCTCTTGCATCCATGTCTCAAAGTAATTTGTTTTTTCTTTGCAAAAAGCTTTCATTCTACCCAAGATGAAAGTTAATATTGTATGAGCTTATCTGTTTGCTTTGATCATTAAAATCATAAATAAAAGTTGCCTTTGATTCTCAAACTTGTTTCTTTTATTTTTTTGCTTTTTCATGGAAAACAGTAATAATAAAAAACCTTTTTGAATAGAATAATACTTGAAAATAAATCTGCATAATCACTTGATATATGTGTCAGTTTCTAAAAGAAATCACAAATCACATGTGCAGATTAATTAATAAACCTGTGGAATACAATGATCCTTCACCCTCTCCCAACTTTGAATATCCTGTGTTTGGGACGAAAGAAGAAGAATATGACGAGATTCTAGAAGAGGTTTCAAGGTTGCTCGAGCACGAGGAAAATACCATTCAGACGTATAAAGAGTCATTGGAAACAATCAATTTGGGTTCAGAAGAAGAGCCAAAGGAAGTCAAGATTGGAGCATTGTTGCATCCGGATGTGAAGAGCATGTTGATTGAGCTATTGAAAGAGTATGTGAACATCTTTGCTTGGTCTTACCAAGATATGTCGGGTCTAGATACTGATATAGTGGAGTATCATTTTCCTTTGAAGCCAGAGTACCCGCCCGTCAAGCAGAATTTGAGAAGAACTCACCCTGATATGGCAGTAAAAATCAAAGAAGAAGTCTTAAAACAGATAAATGCCGGTTTTCTTGTGACATCAGTGTATCCTCAATGGATAGCCAACATTGTGCCTGTACCAAAGAAAGATGGAAAAGTCCGCATGTGCATAGATTACAGAGATCTAAGTAAAGCTAGTCCGAAAGATGATTTCCTGTTGCCACACATTGATATGCTGGTTGATAGCATAACAAAGTTCAAAGTGTTCTCATTCATGGACGGATTTTCCGGATATAATCAAATAAGAATGGCTCATGAGGACTTGGAAAAAACAACGTTTATCACACCCTGGGGAACATTCTGTTATAGAGTGATGCCCTTCGGGTTGAAGAACGTTGGTGCAACATACCAGAGGGATATGACTACCCTATTCCATGATTTGATGCACACGGAAATTGAGGTATATGTTGATGACATGATTGCCAAATCAAAGACTGAAGAAGGGCACGTGGAATATTTATTGAAGTTATTCCAGCGTTCGAGGAAGTATCGTCTCCGCTTGAATCCAAATAAATTCACCTTCAGTGTTCGATCAGGGAAGTTGTTGGGTTTCATTGTCAAGCAAAAAGGGATTGAAGTTGACCCGGATAAGGTCAAAGCAATCCAAGAAATACCTTCTCCAAGGACTGAGAAGCAAGTTAGAGGCTTCCTTGGGTGTCTGAATTATATTTCCAGATTTATCTCCCACATGGCTGCAACATATGGACCGATCTTTAAGTTGCTAAAGAAAGATCAAGGTTGTGTATGGGTAGATGATTCCTAAAGGGAATTTAAAAGTATCAACGGATATCTGCTTGAACCTTCTATCTTACTCCCTCCCGTTGAAGGAAGACCACTGATCATGTATCTAATAGTGTTGGATAGTTCTATGGGTTGTGTTTTGGGACAAAAAGATGAAACAAGAAAGAAAGAGTATGCCATATACTACCTCAGTAAGAAATTTACTGATTGTGAGTCACAATATTCTATGTTGGAGAAGATATGTTGTGCTCGGGCCTGGGCGGAAAAGCGTTTGCGACAATGTATGTTGAATAATAATACTTGGTTGATTTCCAAAATGGATCCAATTAAGTATATCTTTGAAAAACATGCTCTCACAGGGAGAATTTCCCGCTGGCAAATGTTATTGTCCGAATACAGCATTAAGCACCACACTCAAAAGGCCATAAAAATCAGTGTGCTGGCGGATTATCTTGCTCACCAACCGGTAGATGACTATCAATCTGTCAAGTTTGATTTCCCTGATGAGGATGTGATGTTCTTGAAAGCGAAAGATTGTGATGAGCCTTTACCTGGAGAAGGTCCAAACCCTGAATCTCGCTGGTGCATGGTATTTGATGAAGCAGTGAATGATTATGGAAAAGGAATTGGTGCGGTGATCATCACTCCACATGGATCACACATTCCTTTTACTGCAAGGTTGAAATTTGATTGTACTAACAATATGGAGGGGTATGAGGTTTCCATTATGGGTCTCGAGGAGGCCATTGATCTCAGAATCAAGGTTCTAGATGTATATGGTGATTTGACTTTGGTTGTTAATCATATTAAAGGAGAATGGGATACTCGTCACCCTAGATTGATCCCTTACAAAGATTATGCTAGAAGACTGTTACCCTTCTTCAGCAAAGTTGAATTCCATCATATTCCAAGAGATTAAAATTAGATGGCGGATGCTTTTACAACTCTGGCTTCTATGTATCAAGTTAATACTTGGAATGATGTGCCTCGTATTACGGTATGACATTTGGATAGACCGACTCATGTGTTTGCAACATAGGATGTGGTAAATGAAAAACCTTGGGATTCTGATATTAAGCATTTTCTCCGAACCCAGGAATACCCAATTGCTGTATCAAATAAGGATAGAAAGACATTGAGAAGGTTAGTGGGCAACTTTTTCCTTAATGAAGATGTACTGTATAAAAGAAATCATGACATGATCTTGCTCATATGCATGAATAGACACGAAGCAGACATGTTGATGCATGAGGTTCATGAAGGTTCATTTGGTACCCATGACAATGGACATTCAATGGCGAAAAAGATGCTTAGGGCAGGTTACTATTGGTTGACAATGGAACCTGACTGTTACAAATTTGCCACGAAGTGCCATAAATGCCAAATTTATGATGATAAAATTCATGTACCTCTGACAATTCTCAATGTTATTTCTTCCCCATGGCCTTTCTCTATGTGGGGTATTGATATGATTGGGAAGATTGAACCAAAGGCGTCAAATGGGCATCATTTTATCTTGGTGGTAATTGATTATTTTACCAAATGGGTGGAGGAAACTTCATATGTTAATGTCACTAAACAGGTGGTAGTGCGCTTCATCAAGAACAACCTCACATGTCAGTATGGTGTGCCAAGTAGGATTATCACCGACAATGGCTCAAATTTGAATAACAAAATGGTGTCTGAACTTTGTGAGGAATTTAAGATTATCCATCATTATTCATCTCCCTGCAGGCCAAAGATGAATGGAGCTATTGAGGCGGCCAATAAGAACATCAAGAAGATCATCCAAAAAATGGTTGTTACTTATAAAGGTTGGCATGAAATGCTCCCTTTTTGCTCTGCATGGGTATCAAACATTTGTACGCACTTCAATAGGGGAAACCCCATTCTCCCTTGTATATGGAATGGAAGCAGTGCTCCCCATTAAAGGTGAAATTCCATCTTTGCGTGTAATAATGGAAGCCAAGTTGTCAGAGGCTGAATGGGTCCAGAACAGGTTTGACCAGTTGAATTTGATTGAAGAGAAAAGAATGACTGCCTTGTGTCATGGTCAGTTATACCAAAAAAGAATGAAGAAAGATTTTTACAAAAAGGTCAAACCTCGTGAATTCAGAGAAGGCGACCTTGTGCTCAGGAAGATCATGTCTTTTAACACTGATTCTAGGGGCAAGTGGACTCCCAATTTTGAAGGCCCATATGTTGTTAAGAAAGCCTTCTCTGGCGGTGCACTGATTCTTGAAACAATGGATGGTGAGGAGTTCCCAGGTCCTATGAATGCTGATGCAGTCAAGAAATACCTCGCCTAGAAAAATAAAAGAACAGCCCGCTATGGAGAAAACCCGAAAGGGCGGCTTAGGTAAAAATGAGCGCCTTGGTAGGCCGAAAACCTGAAAGGGCGGTCTATGAAAAAATTAGAGACATAAATAGAATAGATTTTCCCGATAGGTTGAAAACCCGCAAGGACAGCCTAGGCAAAAGTTAGGGATTTTTCTAGCAAGTAACTACATCAGACAAGACTTGATCATTGGAGCAACAATCTGCTTGGATCTTACTACTCTTCAACCGAAGTTTCAGCTCAGGAATTCAAAGTTGTTAGGGAGGATAGTGGTCATTGTATTTCAATGTATCTTTTCCAATATATATTACCATGTTCCAAACTTTGTAATTATCTATGGAGTCTTGCCATTCACAGACTACCATTCTATTAATAAAGTTTGAGCCTTTTATCCAATTCTTTGCAATTCTTATTTTTATCCAGTTTATAAAGATTTCATTTATTATTGATAGTAATGATCAAAGCAAACAAATCAAATAACAAAAAATATTTTTTTGAAAAGATTTTACAAATTACCTATTACTCTGGATTTTGTGATACAAGGGGAACAAAATTAGTGACTTCAAGGACGAATAAACTCAAAGGTTTGCATGATATGAAAGCTTTGTCCAAAATTCCCCAATGAAGGATTCACTCATATAAATAAAAGTATTTTCTCCCTGTGTATGCTGATTTGGACTCATTTGCGAAGTATCTCCTTTCGGCAGTACTAGCATTTTGTTTGTTGCCCGACAGTCAGGCAAGGGCAATGTCTTATTTAAGAAGTGTTGAAACGGCTATCAACTTTTTGGGTTTTTTTCCCGCCCAGTGCAAGATTGGATTTAAAATCCCCATAAGTTTTCTTGCTGTAGTGCTTGATTTTTTTTAATTCCCCAGGTGAAGTTGAGGTGGTATACTTCTCTGAAATTGCTGTCCCCATGAGGTTTCATACTTTCTCCCCAGAGAAGTTGGTGCAATTTTCACTCTCAGTATTAAGGAATGTCTCGATGTCTCCTTCAACGAGAATGTATTATCCTCCCCAATGAAGTCAGTATGTCATTCACAACTGATGTCTCAGGGATATGATATTCTTTTCTCTAGTAAAATCAGCCACAACAGAAGTGTGAGCTTCGAATATTTTGTTTCCCCCGCTGAAGTTTGTGTGGTTTCTCGAGTGGAATTTAGAGGAAGATGTTATATCGCCATGTTTGTGATAATTTACTATTGTTGGTCTTGTTACTTCCCATTAAATTTAAGCCTTGAAATAGGAATTTGTTTCCTCGATTGGTGCTTACTATCTTATGGAATTTCCATCCTGTTTGTGATTTAGCCGGGCTTTGATTGTACCTTTTTCAGGTTTTGTATGTTTATCCCCAGTGTTATATGTCTGTTTTGTTAGCATGTACATGATAACATTCTTACTTTCATATCAGCATCATGCATAATCATTGCTCATTTTCATTTTTCAAATATTTGGTATATTACCCTGTTTTGCAGAGTTGTGTTACTCTCTCTCTCTCCAATAGAGTGTCAACCTTAAGTAGAAAGTATATATTTCTTCAACTTCCCCACCGAGTTATCCCTCGTGGAAGAATTTTTGTTTCAGCCTTCTTTTCATCTCATTGTCTGGACAGAATGGGATTCCTCTTGAGTTTATTTCTCAGGAGATGTATTTTGGTTGACTGCTTCATTATGGTTTATTTCTGTTTGGAGTGGATACCCTCAACAACATTATCATTTGGATTTCAACAAGCTTTGAGCTTTAGTTTGAGAATGTGTATTTATTTTGCATAAGAATATTTTATCCCCTCAGCAGGAATTTATTGGCATTTCTCCAGGAGTTCCATCTCTTTCCCCAGGAAGCCATATTTCCTTCTTCAGGAAGTATTTATTGCACTTCCTCCTCATAGCAGCAAGTGGTAGATCTCTTTATTTGAGCAACCTGTACTCCCTCCAGTGAATCAGATGTCTCCCAGAGAAGATTCATATTTTTTTACTACAATGGATGGTAGTCTTGTCATTATGGAAGGTAGTTTGTTGTTGAGATTTTGTTACTCCAATGGATGGTAGCCTTGTCATTATGGAAGGTAGTTCGTTGTTGAGATTTTGTTATTCCAATGGATGGTATCCTTGTCATTATGGAAGGTAGTTCATTGTTGAGATTTTGTTACTCCAATGGATGGTAGCCTTGTCATTATGGAAGGTAGTTTGTTGTTGAGATTTTGTTACTCTAATGGATGGTAGCCTTGTCATTATGGAAGGTAGTTCATTGTTGAGATTTTGTTATTTCGATGGATGATAGCCTTGTCATTATGGAAGGTAGTTCGTTGTTGAGATTTTGTTACTCCAATGGATGGTAGCCTTGTCACTATGGAAGGTAGTTCGTTGTTGATATTTTGTTACTCCAATGGATGGTAGCCTTGTCATTATGGAAGGTAGTTTGTTGTTGATATTTTGTTACTCCAGTGGATGGTAGCCTCGTCATTATGGATGGTAGTTCATTGTTGAGATATTTTTACGATGAATGGTAGCCTTGTCATTATGGAAGGTAGTTTGTCGTTGAGATTCAATTTCCCAGTAGAAGTTCCTTTGTTCGCAGTTATGAGTACTTGATACATCTTAAAATTTACTTGTATTATCCTACCATTCCTTTCCCCGGTGGGTCAACGTTACTTTTTTTTCTATCCCCTCAGCGAGTTGGTAGTTCACATTTATCTATCGGTCACCATTTTCCTTCACTCTCTCTCCTCATTTTTTCTGAGTTGGCAATGCTTTAGATCCTCTCTTGGGCATTTTCCCCAACAAAGTCTTGTCTTTTCTTCACCAGTAATTTATTTTCCTGGTCATGTTTTCCTTTTGTTTCCTCTTTTGATTTTTACATCCCCAGTGGTGTCTTACGTCCCTTTAGATTTTTTCATCTACATTTATAATCATAAGCATTGCATGGTACCTTAAGGCCAAAAATAGGGCTTGTTTTTATATTTAAGTATCTTCAATCGCGTCGACATGAAGATTTTAACCTTCGTATCTCCGGATAGAAGACACTTAAATAAGGGAAGATATAGTACCCCAATTTTCCCCCTAAGATCCCTTCATCATATCATATCAATTCAATCACAACAAGATCACATTAGGGTTTGGTTCTTCTCCCTATCTTTGACTTTTTCTCTAGGAGGAATAACCTAGAACCTTGACTTGTATTTTATGATCATCTATGTTTTGTATTGATTATCCTTTAAATAATAAGTACAATGAGTGTTTGCCCTAATTGTTGATGTTGTAGGTGAAAGCACAATACATTCCATCAAGGTTGATCTAGGGATTCATGAGTTCATTTCCGTGCCTTCCTCAACCAAGCTTCATTGATATTCAAGCCTCATCATTAAAGATGTTTTGAAATAATATCATGACAAATTCTTTTATGATTCATCATGCCTCAAGATTGTCAAAATTAGTTCAAAAGTACAAGGATTGATTGAAGAAGTTTGACTTAAATGGACAAATCTTTGTTTACATTGATCACAAGTGCATATCTCCTTCAATTATCAAGATATGGAAGTGGTGTTGGTTGCTTTGAATTTTCATTATCATCCTCAACAACTTATATTTACATGACAAAGGTATTGGTGTAAGAAGGTTGATCAAAATTACAAAGATTTCCCAAAGCATTTTTCTTGCTCTAGGAGTTAGGGTTTTGAACTCCAAAGTGGTATATCTTGCTCATATTATGGTATTTTTGAGTTATTCCAAAGACATCCTTCTCTTAAAAAGGGTTATTAACAAATAACTTCAAAAGTTCCAAGGAAAGTTTGTGTGTAAGAAACTTGATGATGAAGAAAGATTACAAGTCCTCCAGATGAACCCTCAAATTCCTTTGTGTGACTTCAAATGATCATAACTTTATCAAATTTTATCAACTTGAGCCCATCCTTTTTCCACAATGATCTTGAATATGTGAAATTCAAACCTTCTTTTATGTTCAAAGTATAAAAAATGTCATTCAAAAGATCTATTTAATTCCATCTTTTTTGGTCAAGAGCAAATTCCAAGTGGATGGCCATGTTTGGATACCAGACATTATAAGTCATTTTTGAAGAAAAAACGTAGAAATTTTCTAAGTATGGAAAGTCAACTTCTTTTTCCCAACTTTGACTCATTGCAACTTTCAGCTCAAGCAACCATTTTATCCCATTATTTTCCCATTGCAAAGCTTGTAACCTCATCTTTCTATAGCTTCAAGAATCATGCCCTAAGACCCATTGAGATGAGAATGCCATTGATTTGAATTTGGTAACTTGAAACTGAAGTTTCATCACAAGTCAGATTTTGAAATCTTTGTTTTGGCTTCTAATCTCAAATTTCCACGCGTTTTTACTTCTAATCATTTTTAGCAACTTTCCAAAGGAGTTTAGCATCACGAAACACATGATTTAGTTGAGTTTTGATGCTAAACAAGTCACACTTTGTTCATGCTGCAGACTCACACGATTTACCTCCAAACTTCATCATCTCACATGCATAAGGATCCCATTCACTCTCCTATAAATAGAGGATCACCCCTCATTTATTTATTCAAGCTTTGAGATCTAAATACACCCTGTCAAAACCTCACACGAACTTCAAATTTTTGAAATTAGTTTCTGAGATTTAAGCCTTTTCTTCCAAAATTCTTTGCACATTCATCATCCTTCAGCATCATACAAACTCTCCAACACATAAACCAAGCAGAGCGAGCCATAATTCAAGCTACAAAGGTCCAATTTCAGAGCTTTATTTTTGAACTTTGAACAGGTAGAATTCTCCACCATTTGGATCCAAATAAATCACTAACCTACTTTACTCCTTCTCATGATTCTTGTGCTTCTTACAATTTTTAAATCCATTGAGAACTGAGAGATAAATCTCAACTGAAAGGTGCTTTCTGTTTTCTGAGTTTTTAATCCATATCTCCTTGCACACTTTATATAAATTTGGCGCGATGGTGGTGTTAGGATCGTCTTTAAGAGCCGAATCCAATGATACTAGTCCGGGATTCTAATTTTTCCATTTAGAGAAACTCGTGAAATCTCCATTGCAGGGCATCTAGAGGTTGAAGATGGTGACATGTCTCATCTCAACCAATGATAGCGCGCCAATTGTTTTATTTTTATTGGTTGCGTTTTTCCTGATCCAATGCATTTTCAAATAAGGTCCATATCAAGCACAACGCGTCTGGTCCACTTCATCAGCTTACTAACGCATTTTGACTATGATCTGATGGTCACATCTTTTTGGTTTTATTTGTATTTTCTGATTCTATATTTTAATTGTTTTAAATTTCAAAAATTCATAACTCTTTTAGTTTTTAATCCTAAAATTATGAAAAAAATATACAAAAATACTTTGAATTATTTTTGACTTTATGAGTATTTTTTCATATTTTTATTTTGAGGTTTGGTATTTTTAATAACTTTCACCATATTTTCCTGATTTTAATTGTTTAAAAATACTTTCTAACATTTTTAAATTATGAAAATATTCAAAAATATCATTTTTCTTATTTCTGACTTTCTAGAAATTTTATAGAATTTTATCTTGATGTTTACTATTTTTGATCTATTTTCCATTTGTTTGAGTAATTTTATTTAGTTTAAAAATTGTTTAAGACTTTTAAAAATTATCAAAATTTTCATATAAATATTTGAGTTCCTTTCTGATTTTTCTATGACCTTACTTAATTTTTCTTGATTAATTTGAATATAGTTGCTATTTTTCTCTCTTATTTTCCTTTTTTTCAATCATTTTAAAAAAAAACTTTTTTTCATTTTTATTTTAAATACACTTTTATTTTTATATATTCTGGCTTATCTTGGATTAAAATTTTGATCATGAACTTTATTAACATCATTGGATCCATGGTGTTGAGTCTAACTCCATAAAAATGAGTGAATGATTTTAATAATAGTTTGATTAAATTTTTTGGTTCAAATGTGGTTTATTCATTTCCCATTCCCTCTTCATCTTACCCCCTTCTTATTGTATTACTTGTTATAGGATGATGATCTCTATATCATTTATCCAAATATGAAGTACATAGATTGTTATTGACCGACCTCAAAATAGGTTGTGATTTCTATATAAGTCCACTTATGATTACTTAACATAGTGCTAAATTTTGTCCTTATTTGAGATAATGATCATTCGTGGTCCAAACCTATGTTTGCAAGCTCAAATATGTTAATTTGAACACTATGATCCAATAAACTTGAGATCTATTGTTAGGAGGCTTTGGTTCTACCAATCCTATAATGGAACTTCATCAATTTTGGTCAAAATGGATCACTTAAACATCATTGATCATTAAGTGTTCCTTTGATATTTTTAAATGGACGATATACTTGACCAAAAGCAAATGCAACTTATTGTTGAGAGACTTTGGTTCTACCAATCCTCTAATAAGTTCCAAAAACAAGTTTCAAGATGGTCATCCAACTAACCATTAATTTCTAATAATTGACTTTATTTTATGCTTTTATTTTATACTTTTACTTTATGTACCATTTACTTTAGCATTTATATTTCATTCTATTTTCATCTTTGCTCACTTGAGCCTTTATCTTTTATGTCATTTTTATTTTGCTCACTTGAGCTTTTCTTTTCTTTTTGAAGATACCTAATGATCAACTTGAACCCTAAAAACTTTAATGTTACTTGGACTACTTGGTTACTATTCTTGACATTATGGAGTGTTGGACTTCTTGGACTTAAGAGTAGAAACCTTGACCTATGTTGAAGACCTTGTGACCTTAATTGATATTTTGTTTGGAGTTCTTGGGGTTTACCCCATAAAATTGGGTTGTTTGTTTGTTTGTTTTGTGTGCAGGTTATTATGATTACATACATTGCCAATAATCTGGATTTCATCTGTATGCAGTTGTTACTCTGCCAAATTTTTGTGAAGGCTTAATGCAGTGGAAGCATGGTTTTCTTAAGAGGTTTCATTAATTGTTTGCTTGGTTTCAAATCCAAAGGATGGAATTCTGCATTGACTCATTGTGTCAAATGTTGGTTTCTTGTTGGTTAGATGGTTCTTTTCCCTAGATTTTACTTCATGCTTTAGGATAATCTCTTCATCTCCTCCCATCTTCTTTAATTTTAAAAAAAATCTTCTCCCTCCTTTTGAAAATTCTTCTTGTTTTAAAACTTGAACTATTTTCATAATAAACTTGGACTTAGGTCCATGCATTTTCAAAATATTTTCTTAATCAAATCTCAATCAATTTAATAATACCTTAACATTTTTTTTGGTGAGAAGACTAAAAGTCAATCAATCTCATTCAAACCATTTTGCCATTTTGGCTTTTATCTTTAAACTTTTCTCAAAAAGATTGGACTCTTGTCAATCCTTGTAGTGATGGAAACAACTATACTTTTACAATATGTAGTGAAGTGAGATATTTTCTACTTGGGTGTTAAGTGAGGCATTGTTGATTTTAAAATCCAAGTCATATCCTCCACTTTGAGATGATGCAAATTCTTCTTTCACATAATTGTGGGTAGTAAATATGTTTTCCACACGGACTATAACAATGATGTCTTGTCTCTTAAAATTAACCAACACATTTTTGTTTTAAATTTTTTAAAGAGGAACTACGTATACCCTGATCCCCTATTGCACGGAAGGTGGTACGTATGCACTAAAGGTTCCCAACCGCGGAGGGTGCAAAAATCATAAAAAATACTTCTTTTCTTATCCCCATGATCTATTTCTTATATACAACATTTTATATCCAAAATATACAGATTTTTCAAAGAGGTTCCTGCGGAGTATCGTAGATGTTTAGGGTGCTAATACATTTCCTTTGCATAACCAACCCCCTTACCTAGAATCTTTCCCCCCTCTTTTGGGTTATTCGCTCTTTTCCCATTCCTTTGGAAACAATAAAGTGCGGTGGCGTTTTTTATTTTGATTTGTATAAGTCAAGTCAATCCAATGGCTTAGTCTTAACATTTCTACCGCTACATCTTACAAGACCCTTCTGGCCATACACAACATTGGTCTCTTTCTTATTATTTAATGTCTTCTTCACAACACTAGAAGACGCAACCATTGGAATCTTTTCGCTCTTGATACCACTTTCAACTTGTTCCCTAGTCAAAATTAGCTCAGTAAAGCCAGATGAAGAACTCCCAATCAGATGATTAAAGAATGGGCCTATCAGAGTGCCCATGAACATATCCATAAATTCCCGATCAGACAAGGGAGGTTGGACCCTTCCAACTAAGTCTCTCCACTTCCGGGCATACTCCTTGAACCCTTCATTCGAGCCCATGGACATGTTTTTCCATTGTACACGAGCCGGTGCAAGGTCAGCATTATATTGATACTTCTTATAGAAAGCAGCAACCAAGTCCTCCCATGTATTGATGTTGGTTCCCTCCAGCTGATAGAATCATTCAAGTTGAGTGTCGGACAAACTTTGTTTAAAGAAATGGACCCATAATTTCTTGTCAGCAGTATGAGGTTGGATTTTTCGAACATACAAACTCAGATGAAATTTACGACAAGAGACCCCATCGTATTTAGCAAATACGGGGACCTTAAACTTATGTAGGATGACCACCCCCGGGACCAGACCTAGTTCTCAAAAATCCAATCCAGGCACCTTCTGGATTTCCATAGCCTTGAGTCTGTCTTCCAACTGCTTGTACTTGTTATCGGCAGGAGGACACTATTTGTTGAAGTAGTCTTCATCTTCATGAATAATCTCAGAACCCTGGAGTGATACGGTGGCAGAACAGACTATTTTGAAAAATGCTAGTTTGTGTTTTGCGTTTCTTATTCTCCAAATGTCGCGGTAAGCAAGAGTCACCACCGAATTTTATTTCATCCAACCGAAAAGAAAAAAAAGCACAGAAAAAAATCCTTTTTCGAGATTTTGAGTACGGGGGGTAGATTATAGAAAGGGAAGGTATTAGCACCCAATCTATCCATGGTTTTCCATGGGCTCTTAGGTACTTGCTCATCTTTTAAAATTGCTTGTGTGTGCTTGTTTTGAAAAGTTTTGTTTTACTTCGTTTTTACCCTTGTTTGTGTCCTCAAGAGTGTTACGAAGTTTGTTTTTGAAAACTTTGTTTGAAAAGTGTTGGTGTGAAAAGTTTGATTTTGAGCAAGTACCTACTAGCATCTACCTACTCGAAAAAAGATTGTTTCTATTCTCGTTTCCTTTAGACAGTGCTATCCTATTATTAAGGAATAGGTAGCACCGTCGTTAGAGTTGTAAGGGTCAATTCAAAAGGGACGTACGATCACTAAAGCAATATTAGGACGTCTTAGTAATAACCCTAAAGTATTAAGATCATATTCGAGGCAACATTTCCGAGGCGATGTTTCCGAGGCAACATTTCCAAACAGGACCTTTGATCTTTGTTAGACATGAGGGTAACCACTAAGACACCCTATACTTAATGATCGTTTACCGAAGGCAACTGAAGTGAGAGTATACCCTAGGAGTGCGCATGTGCGAGTGATTTGATTTCAGTTATTATCTTTGCACATTAGGGTTCTCTAGCCGTTTTAAATTATCATGCAATCTTATCATACAATCCTATTAACATACATCTAAACAGTTAATATTTGCGAGAATTAAAATGCGAGAAAATAAAACCTATGATATTACAAGGCTTCGGGGAGGGGATTAATTACATAGCCAAAAAACCCGTAAAAGACGATAAATAAAAGAAAGTCTTAGATTAAGCTATTACATACCGTGGACAGTCACATCAATATTGCAAAAATAATAAATGCACGCGATGAATCGAATGCGAAATAATTAGGGTTTTGACCCCAACTATACCTAATTGTACCTTAAAGGAAAAATCATTTTTTTGTCATTTTTTTCATTTTGAGAAAATAAAGTTCAATTGAATAATAATAAAAAACCTAATTACTAATTTTTTATGAAAACTCTTGATTTTATGATTTTGTGAAAAAGAAATTAGTTTTGGTTAAAAATAATTAAGTAAATTAAATTAAATAAAAGAAATAAATAGAAAAGAAAGAAAGATGGGCCTGATGTTGTTTTAGCAAGGGGGTGCAGTTTGCAATTCTGAGCCCAACAAACTCTTGGCCCCTTTGACTTTTTCCAATCCCATGTGCTTGCTTGACTCAGGCGCATGGTGGACCTTCATTGGATAGCCTTGGATCTGGGGCATTGATGATCTGATGGTTGGATGTTGATGATGCATGGTGGACTCATGGGATACTAGCGCACCTAATTATATAAAGAAAAACAATATGAAGCAAATGTTGGGACCTGGGGATCGAACCCAGGTCCTTGAGCATTCTCCCCTTGCCATGCTACCAGCTGAGCCAGGATGAATAGTTGTAATTACAATAACAAACAATTATTATATAATACAAACAAAATGTTAGTCCTTAAAACACGCGAAATTTAAACTAGCAAGTCAGGGAGCGCCATCCCACCGTCGTTGTAAGTTTCATAACTTTTACCTACGGACATTAAGCGTAGGTATATCCCCTGTGCATTTCCAAAACCTTGTACACGCATGATAAATGAAAAATAATGGTACCAATCAACTCGTTTCAAGCCCACGAGAATCATGGTACCATTATCATTATCCAATTTTCCCTGTACAAGAAATCTCTAAAATAGAAACACGAACCCTAGCCATGGCAGTTTGATGCACAGTTAATAAAAATGAAATTGAATACAACCATTAGCTTGCAAACATCTCAAGGATTATAAATATGTCAATTAGTCATGCTAAATATGCCAGAATCAATGCATTCAAATTCAAGAAAACATGCAAACTGTGTGACCCTTACAGAGTTGTTCTGAGCGTGGGGAGGCTTGCTAACGATTAAAACATGATCCTGGGATGTCCAACAAATGATTGGTATGATTAGAATGACTTGAGATGGCCTGAAACTTGGAAATTAGTTTGCAACTTTTTCTTGAATTTTTGAAATCGGTTCTTTGCCTTTGCATGCCTCTAGCCTCTTCTTTTTGATCTGCTCTTGTTCCTTATGTATACTAGAGTGTATTGGGGTTCAAGTTTGTATCAAATCTTTTTCAATTATGAAGATTGATTCATGATTTCATCCTTGCACCAAATCTTTCCAAAACTAGCAAATTCAATCTTTTTGTGTCCATATGAGGCCTTGCATAATTTGATCTTGTCTCCAGCTGTATAATGGACCTAATCATGCATAAAATCTCAAGATTTAATTAGTTTTTGATATTTTCATTATTTTATATTGATTTTATTTGATTTAAATGAAATAAAATAAAAATAAATAACAAAACTAAAAGAATGACAAGTGGAAGGGCTCATGGGTCGTGGGTCATATTACCAACTCAGTGCAAGCATAAAAAGTTAGGCCCATTTGGCAAAAAATGCAATTTTGGACACATTTGACTTTTGGCAATTTTGCAAAAAGGGTCAACTTGGACAATGCACAACTCCCTCAATTTTGACCCTAGAGAGGTGTTATTGGACTTTTTAGAAATCTTAAGATGTCCTCTAATCAACCCTTTTGGTCTCATCTCAATTGAGTCTTCCATGTTCATGTATGAAGCTTTGACCCAAAAGGTATTTTTGTTGACTTTTCAAAATGACCTATAATGTCCAAATTCATATCTTCTTGTGAGTGCATATTTTGAACTTGGGAGATGAATATTAATTGTAGTGAATTACATCCTATTCAAAATTATCTTTGGATGGGTCATTTTTAATAAAGTATGAGAAAGTTATGCTGGGTCAAAGTTGAGTTGACTTTTCCTATAAAACCCTAATTTAGCAACTTTTGGGTTTTGATGAATTGTGAGCAATCCTTGAGGAATCATGATCAAACCTTGATCAAATAATTAATAACACTTCAAAATGAGGATGTTAACCAAAAATATTGAAGTTTGACTGTATGTGGGCCACAATTGACTTTTACCCTAGCACAGTCGATTTTCAGGTCTTTGAGCAATTGACTGAGCAAACATCCTCTGCAAGGCTTGAAACTTGACATGGATGATCTTGAGAACATATTAGGACAATAGTGAGCATTTTGGATACTTTGGACTCAATCATCTTGATGCAAAATGAAACCCTTATTTGGGGTAGGCTGCCTTAGGAGAGAGTTTGTCTGGTCAACTCTTGGACTTTCTTGAGCAATTTGAAGTCCTTACTTGACATGTATTGAGAAATATGGGAGGGAAAATTTTGGGGTACAATAGTTGCCCCTGTTCAATCTTCTTAAACCTGAGGATGTTGATTGGCTTGTCTTTCTTTCGTGATCTGAAGGTGGAAGATGATTGAACACTAGAGTGCCCAGAAATTTGCACTCGCGTGAAGTGGTACTGGTCTTGCCATATCGAGAATGGGCTTAAAGATGCCATCCGAAGAAATTCCTCTACGAGAACCCGTATACCCGTTGTTGAGGAAAATTTCGCTGAGGAATGCTGGTCTCTGTCTTGGGAGAAATAGAATTTTAGGAGCTTCAGTTGTCCGTTACTCTACTGGGGAATCATCTCTTAGTCGAGGAGGTAAAATTAACTACTATCTGGTCATGCTCCAGACTTTCCAATTTCTCCATTCTTATCTGGTCGTGCTCCAGGCTTCAGAAGGAATTAGGTGGTTATTCGGTCGCGTTTGGGCTTCAACTTGAATTTAAGGCATACTAATATCTGATCGATTTCCGGGATTCATAGTAATTGGTCGAGTAAACTGCTATTTGGTCAATTTCCAAGCTTCGTAGTACCTTATACTATTATCTGGTCGTGTCCCATGTTTCAGTGTCCTTTGCCGCTATCTGGTCATGCTCCAGTCTTCGTAGTTTCTTATACCGTTATCTGGTTGTGCACCAGGCTTTGTGGTATCTTGTACTACTATCTGGTCGATTTCCAGGCTTCACAATAACTTGCTGGGGGGTTAAGCTATTTTCTGGTCGATTTCCAGGCTTCATAGCTTGTATTTAAGATATACTACTATCTAGTCAATTCCAGGCTTCGTAGTATTTTGGAGAAATCAAGGTATTATCCGGTCGATTTTCGGGCTTCATAGCTTAAACTGGAATAGAAATCTTAGTATCGATTTGACTGAACCAGAGAAATCTTGCGAGAACTTGATTGCATCTTTCCCTGAAAGGTAAAGAGTTAGTCGTATGTAATGTCATGATGTATGAAATGTATTGAGTAATGATGTTCTTAAAATAAATGAGATTGTGCTGTATGATGCATAGGCGCATGCCACGATGTATGGATATGCAATGTTCTTGTGACATTCTCTGGCTGGGGAGGGTAAATCCCAGACTGCTATTGGAGAGTACAAGGAGTTGAGTTCTTCGTTCTCGCTGGGGATAGTGACTGAAGATGATTAGCTGGAGACTTGCGTCTGTTCGGCTTGAGAATATTCCATTGGGAGAGACTCTGTTTGAGAATAATTCTGTGGGAGAATGACTCTATGGGGAAGAGAGAGATGCTCTGTTGGATGATCTGCTGATTTGGAGAAATAAACTCAGCTGGTGGTGAAATTCTATTGCTGGTGATAGATAAACTCTGCTTGGGGAGAATCTTGCCGACTCATTTGTGATTATGAACCTCGGCCGGGGAGAGCTAACACCACTGTCTTTGGATACTTCCTATTCTGCGGGGAGCGTATGTACATTTAGTTATATTCTCAAGTTGGCTCTATCCCTGTACCTGGTGGGTAGAACAACTGTAAGGTTTGGAAATTTCTTGTTTTCCCCTGTTCCTGGAATTACGAGTAATTGTCTTTTGTTTTTTCCATGTAAACATTTATGAGCAGCAATTATTTTCAAATGCATATATCAAAAATGAATCATTGGACGTTCTTTGCAAAACAAAACAGAAAAAGAAAAACAAGTTGAAATTTCTTGTGAAAATGAATTTTATTGATTTTTGAAATTGGCCTGTAACAAGCGTTTTGTACAAAGAGGCTGACGTCCTAGTAAGAGAACACCGCTGAGGGAACATAAATTATACAATTTGTGTAAAAGAAAGAAAAATAGCTATGTGAAACAATCCCATTGGGTTCCAACTATGCTATTTTCTTTATATCTTCAAGCGTCTCATCACTTTGCTACTTGGTCGAAGGTGGATCAGATTGATTGGCGCCGTTCGAGCTTGATAGTCGCTATTGAAGTCTGGTTGCAAGATGATCCACTGAGACATAGTGTTACACTTTGATCCCTAATTTTTGCCTGGACCGCCCCTTCGGGTTTTCAGTCCACCGGGATACCCTTTTTTGCCCAAGTCGCCTTTTCAGGCTTTCGACTTTCCGGGTGTACAGTTTCTTTTCATTTTCATCCCTTACTCTTGCCTGAACCCTTTTGGTTCGACGGGAAGCCCTTATTTTTTCCTAGGCCAGTCAACCTAGCGGGTCTTTGATTATGTGTAGTATCTTTTCACTATGTCTGCATTGACGGGGTGAGGAAGGTCGTCACCATCCATGGTGGTTAGAATCATAGCTCCTCCTGAGAAAATGTTCTTAACCACAAATGGCCCTTTGTATGTGGGGGTCCATTTGCTCCTGGGATCACCTTGCGGCAGTATGATGCGTTTGATCACCAGATCCCCAGCTTGATATTCTTGACGTCTGACTTTCTTGTTAAAAGCCTTGATTATTCGCTTTTGATACGTCTGACCATGACAAATAGTATTAAGTCTCTTTTCATCGATTAAATTCAACTGATCAAGCTGGGTTTGGATCCAGTCGTCTTTGTTCAAACCTACATCCTTCATGATCCTTAGAGAGGGTATCTGGACTTCAATGGGTAAGACTGCCTCCATTCCATACACCAGAGAGTAGGGTGTTGTCCCTGTCGACGTCCGTGCTGAAGTACAGTACGCATGAAGAGCGAATGGTAACATCTCGTGCCAATCTTTGTACATTAATGTCATCTTTTGCACAATCTTCTTGATGTTCTTATTAGCTGCTTCAACAACCCCATTCATCTTCGGATGATAGGGAGAAGAGTTATGATGCTGAATCTTAAACTCTTTGCAGAGCTCGGTGATCATTGTATTGTTGAGATTTGTACCATTGTTATTAATAATCCTCTCTGGTACACCATATCGACAAATCAGATTGTGTCGGATAAACCGCGCCACGATGTTCTTGGTTACTGTAGCAAAGGAAGCTGCCTCCACCCACTTCGTGAAATAATCAATAGCCACCAAAATGAAACGTTGCCTGTTGGACGCAGTAGGTCGGATCTCGCCAATCATATCGATGCCCCACATTGCAAAAGGCCAAGGAGCTGTCAAAACATTCAGAGGAACTGGAGGTACATGCACCTTATCAGCATAGACTTGGCACTTATGACAGGTCCGAGAGTGCTGATAACAATCGGCTTCCATAGTGGACCAATAATATCCTGCCCGTAGGATTTTCTTTGCCATGGTATATCCACTGGAATGAGTTCCGAAGGTACCTTCATGTAACTCTGCCATGATCCTTTCGGCCTCGCTCTTGTCCATACATCGCAGTAAGGTTGAATCATGGTTGCGCTTATAAAGGATACCATTGCTGATGAAGAACTTTGCAGCGAACCTTCTCAAGAACTTCTTATCATTAACAAATGCACCCTCGGGGTATTCTTGAGCCTCAAGATACCTCTTTACCTCCTGAAACCAGGGTTTATCTGCTACCTCTTCAGTCTCGATGTCACAGCAATGCGCGGGTTCGTCCAACCTCTCAATTGTGATATGGGGAGCTTCATTGTCCCACCTGACTTTGATCATAGAATACATGGTAGCTAGCGTGTCTGCTAACTGATTCTCCTCTCTTGGGAAGTGTTCAAAGGTTATTTCCTCAAAATGTGGGAGCAATGTCAGTATATATTCTTTGTCAGGAATAATATTTGGGTGCTTCGTATCCCAATCGCCTTTGATCTGACTGATCACCAGAGCAGAATCTCCGAATACACTCAAGAACTTAATCCTCTGGTCAATAGAAGCTCGAAGACCCATGATGCACGCTTCATACTCCGCCATATTGTTGGTGCAGTTGAAACATAATCGGGCGGTGAACGGAGTATGACAGCTCTCAGGAGATATAATTACAGCGCCAATGCCATTACCTAACGCGTTTGATGCTCCATCAAAATACATAGACCATCGGGATCCCTTCTTGGGTCCTTCATTCGGTCCAGGTTATTCACAATCGATCACCAACATGATGTTCTCATCTGGGAACTCGAAATTTATGGATTGGTAGTCATCCACGGCCTGATGCGCCAAATGATCCGCCAATACACTCCCCTTGATTTCTTTTTGGGTTGTGTATTGGATGTCGTACTCGGTTAAGATCATTTGCCATCTTGCTATCCTTCCGGAGAGAGCAGGCTTCTCAAAAATATACTTGATTGGATCCATCTTTGATATCAACAAAGTGGTGTGAGTCAGCATATACTGTCTCAGTCGGTGAGCAGCCCATGCCAAAGCACAACATGTTTTCTTGAGAAATGAGTATCGAGTCTCTTAATCGGTAAACTTTTTTCTAAGGTAGTGAATAACGTGCTCTTTTCGGCCAGACTCGTCATGCTGCCCCAGCATACACCCCATCGAAGTATCCGGTACTGTCAAGTATAAGATCAAAGGCCTTCCTTCAACTAGAGGCATCATAATAGGTGGCTCTTGGAGGTATTCCTTGTTTCTTTCTAAAGAGGTCTGACATTCATCATTCCATTCTACCACTTGATCTTTCTTCAGCAGCTTGAAGATTGGCTCACAAGTAGCAGTCAGGTGTGAAATGAACCTGGCGATGTAATTCAGACGTCCTAAAAAGCCTCTAACTTCCTTTTCTGTGCGGGGAGCCGCCATCTCCTGTATGACTTTTACCTTGGTAGGGTCCACCTGAATACCCTTATCACTGACGACGAAACCCAGCAGCTTACCAAACCTTACCCCGAAGGTGCACTTGTTTGGGTTCAACCTCAGCTTGTACGTCTTTAACCTGTCAAACAATTTTTGGAGATGGTCAAGGTGCTCTTCCTTAGTCTGGGACCTTGCGATCATGTCATCAACATAAACCTCAATCTCATGGTGAATCATGTCGTGGAACAAAGCGACCATTGCGCACTGATAAGTTGCCCCAGCATTCTTCAACCCGAAAGGCATTACCTTGTAACAGAAGGTGCCCCACTGTGTAACGAAGGTTATCTTCTCCATGTCCTCGGGAGCCATCTTGATCTGATTGTAACCAAAAAAACCATCCATGAAGGAGAAGATTTTATGCTGCGCAGTATTGTCGACCAGAACATTGATGTGAGGAAGTGGGAAATCATCCTTGGGGCTTGCCCTGTTCAGATCTCTATAGTCCACATACATCCATACCTTACCATCTTTCTTAGGCACCAGAACAACGTTGGCAACCCACTACAGATAAGAAGTGACAGCTAAAAATCCCGCGTCGAACTGTTTCATGACCTCAACTTTGATTTTCTCAGACATTTCAGGGCGCATACGACGAACCTTCTGCTTTACCGGAAGACAGACTTCTTTAGTCGACAGGCGGTGTACCACAATATCGGTGTCCAAACCAGGCATACCTTCATAAGACCAAGCAGAGATCTCAACATAGTCGCGTAACATATGTATCAACCGTTGTTTGACACTGGGCTCCAGATTCGTGCCTATCTTAACCTCTTTCCTGTCTTCCTCTGTACCCAAATTCACTGATTCAACCGGCTCTTCATGAGGCTGTATGGCCCTTTCTTCCTGTAGTAACAGTCTACCAAGTTCTCCAGGCACCTCACAATCATCCTCACCTTCGTCCTCGGCTTGGTTGATCGGATTTTCAAAATCATAACTGGCAGTAGAAGAGTCGTTATCAATGGGATCCAGAGTGGATATGGATCTGCATTATGATACGTGAGTGTGTGTAAGAGAATAGCTGTTTTTGATAAAGCGAGAGACAGAAAAAAGAAAAACAAGGAGCGCAAAATTTGTAATGCAAGAAACGTCCAATGTTTTATTAATGATATATGAAATGACAAATAATAAGGCCTCACAAGCAAAGTCAAGGTGCCTCGGGCAAGGCACCGGGCCGTAATGTTTTAAATTGTCCATTACAACTCTTAAAACAAAAGTAAATTAATGTGGAATAAAAGAAACAAGTATGAAGTCCTTCTCCATCCAGTTGCTTAGTCCGCCATTGGTTGTAAGGTAGATCCAGCTGTCGATATCTGAATCTTTTTCACCATCTTCAATTGCATTAACTCCCTAATTGCTGATATGCAGAGGAGGTCTTCCAATCCGTGCGCGCCTAATAGCCCTTTGAGCCCCTGTAGTAAAGCCCAAACCGAATTTATCAGTTTTGTGCATGAAATCAGGGAGCTAACCCTAATTGGTACACCCACCTTCTTCGATTACAACCCTGACATCCTTGAGAGAAGCCATCTTCATCAGAGGTTTGTCGGTAGCAACTTCAGTTGACACCGAGGTCTGGGGGACCTCTTCAAAGTTCTGGCAAGGGGTTTCGATGAACTCCCCATCCATCTCCACGTAGTGAAAGGAATTGAGATGACTCACCATGTACTCCTCTTCACCTTGTACCGTGACAATCTTCCCCTTTAACAGATATTTCAACATTTGGTGGAGCGCGGAAGTCACTGCCCCAGCCTTATGAATCCAAGGGCGACCCAGCAAGCAAGAATATGATGGTATGATATCCATCACATAAAAGGTGGATGCAAAAGTCTGAGAGCCAACTTTAACAGGGATATCCACCTCCCCGTGCACCATCCTTTTTGACCCGTCGAAAGCCCTAACCACAATATTGCTCGGCTTTAGAATCAAACCTTCATAGTCCAGATGGTCTAATGCTTTCTTTGGCAAAACATTCAATGAGGACCCGGTATCCACCAGTACATGGGCCATAGTAGTGCCCCTGCACTCGATCGAGACGTGCAGAGCGTCATTATGATTTCTTCCTTTAGTAGTCAGATCTGCATCTGAGAAACCCAACCCATTGTCGACAGTCAGGATAGCTACGTAATCTTTGAATTGGTCGACTAAAGTTTCCTGCGGCACATGCGCAGTTTTGAGGAATGCAATTAAAGCCTTTGCATGGGCTTCAGAACATAACAACAAGGATAACATGGAAATTTTTGACGGGGTCTTCCCCACCTGCTCGACTACATTGTAGTCGCTCTTCTTGATAATCTTCAGTATTTCTTCTATCTCTTGTTTCGAGGTTTCTACGATGATCTTCTTAGGTGCCTCCGTCCAGGCAGGCTCACCTATGATTTCTTTGCCCCGAGTCCCAGATGGATCGGCGACAAGGGTGATAAATGGAATAGGAACTGGGATAGTAGCTGATGTACTAGCAGATGAAATGACAACAGGTTTATGGACAGCCGGAGGGGAAATCTCGGGAGAAAAGAGTCTTCTGCTTCTGGTGACCTTGCTAGCCCCGACAATATTGCTGACATCAACATCAGCTTCCTCAATTTTTAAATCTTGTTTAACTCCATGGTAATACACATCAACTCCATAATGCCAAGGGACGGCCTTATCTGAAGTGTATGGATAGGACCAGAGACATTAATTATTAACAGAGCAATTCTCGGGACGGGTGTAATCCTAACAGGTTTTCTCGAGGAAACCTTGGAAGGATTAGCGGAAATGGTTATGATGGAAACATCTTCAATTGGAAACAACAGAATCATAGTCTTTTCGAATAGGATCTCTTTATTATCCATCAGGCGTTGAACACCTGATTTCAATAAGTGGAAACCAGCAGGCAGAATTGAGCACGTGTGGCAACCTTCACCACAACCTGGAAATAAACCGACCAATAGCAAATTCTTCTTAACTGTCATTAAAGGAGTATAAATTTCTTCCATGGAGGTCACAAATAAATCATCGCCTATAGCATTTACTGCATGACCATGTTTGGGAATGGGAGCAGTTATGACGTTGGGCTTCTCCAGAGCATCAAACTCAATCTCTTTGGCTTCGATCAAGTCTTGCACTTTATTTTTGAAGGCCCAACAGTTGTTTGTATCATGACCTGGACTTTCGGAGTGATAGGCGTAGCGGGCATTCGAGTTATAGTGGGGAGATGTGGTGTTGGGATTCTTCGGGGCCTCCCTCATAGTTACCAAATTGGTCTTTAATAATTGTGGCAAAATTTGAGTCAGGGTCATATTGAGCCAAGTGAATTGCCTCTGTGGTCTTTCCATCCTTTGTTGATTTTTGTGTTATGGAGCAACTGTGGGTCTTAATATCACTACGCATTTATTGCTTGATGATGTTCAAGTCTGCTTTGGCCCCTCGGGCTGTAGACTACACTAGCTTCTTTCTTACCGGTGAAAGGCTTCTTTGATGCACTTGATGAATTATCCTTCTATATCTTACCACTTCGAATACCAGCTTCTACTCTCTCTCCAGTCAAAATCAACTCAGTAAACCCAGATGACGAACTGCCGATCGGATGATTGAAAAATGGACCAGATAGTGTCCCTAAAAACATGTCAACCAACTCCCTGTCAGACAAAGGGGGTTGGACTCTTCCAGCCACAACTCTCCACTTTTGGGCATAGTCCTTAAAACCTTCACTAGCACCCATAAACATACCCTGGAGCTGAGTACAAGTGGGAGCAAGGTCGGCGTTATACTGATACTTCCTGTAAAAAGCAGCAACAAGGTCTTCCCAGTTTCGGACATTGGCTCCTTCCAACTGATAAAACCATTCAAGTTGAGTCCTTGACAGACTATCTTGAAAGAAGTGTACCCACAAATTTCTATCTTCAGTGTGAGGTTGGATTTTTCTGACGTACGAGCGGAGATGGAGTTTTGGACAGGATACTCCATCGTACTTGGAAAAAACCGGAGCTTTGAACTTATGAGGGATCACCACTCCTGATACCAATCCTAGTTCTCCGAAATCCAAACCAGGGATCTTCTGAATCTCCATAACACTCAGACGGTCTTCTAGCTTCTTGTACCTATCCTCAGCAAGAGGATATTGCTCGTCATCGTAATCCGTATCGTTATCAGAAACTGCTGGACTAGGGTCCTTTGTCCTTTCTTGGTTCTCCCCGTCTTTGGATGAGGAGGTCAGATCAACTGATTGTCTTATCCTTTCTCCTAATCTTCTACCCATGTTCAGAATACCAACCTTCTTTTTCTTCTTCTTCTTCTTCTTCTTCTCTTTCAGAATCAGGGTCTTCAAATCCTCTTGCCCTTTAGCCAGACTTAAGAACATCTGCTGGAATTGGGCATTTTGTGCCTGAAGATCTTTGATGGCTTGATCAAAAGACATTTCTGCTGAAATAAACAGCGAAGAAGATGAGAAACCTGTAATGGTACCTGTAATGGTGTGCATGATAATGGGATGCGTATGTAATGATTTCAAAGACTTGGGAAAATTTAAATTTGCAAACCGAAAATAAACAAACTTTATTAGATTAACTTGTAAAAGGTTCAATCAATGCCTTTGAGGCGTTACAAAGAAGTAAATGGAAAACAAATCTAAACTAGAAAAAGAAAAAATCAAAAGTCCCATGGACGCTTCCTCTTTGTGCTGACATAGTCATTGATCACTCTTTCTTCCTCGAGCTGCCTGGTGAACTTCAAAATCTTCCTTTCTTGCTCATGGTACTTTTCTCGGTAAGTATCCCTCTCCTCTTTCAGCTGAATCCAAGACCTCTACAATGCCCCAGGATCAGTGGGCATGTAAGGATAAAGAACTGTGTAAGGAATGCCTTCTTCATTAGTAGGTTCCACAATCACTGGAAATACTACTTCATAAGGCATCCCAAGCTTCTGGGCACGAGCTCGGACCAATTGGAGGTAAGGCTGCATAGGAAGTGAAGTCCTAGGTCCTAATTCTTAGGGGTCAGATCTGTTCACCATGCCCCAAGCTCGTATAAACCTCCGGCGGTGCTCGTCAACGTCTTCCTTGTAGTCAAATGCAATATCCTCAAGAAATAGCTCGTGGGGACCATCTCTCCGAGCACGACCAAATTATCGCAAAGCTAGAAAAGGATTATAGGTTATACCTCATCTGATTCAAAGCAATAGGACATTAGGGTATCCCCCACAACGGTCAATAACAACAGTGTCCTCCATAGCCCGGGAACACCAAAGAATATCTGTGTGGGCAAGTGACATTATTCTGTAAGACCATCCCAAACCTTCTTCGTTCCTCAGCACAGACTTAGGGAGGTGCGAAATAAACCACCTCGAAAGCAACTGCATGCAACACATAAGAGTTCCTCTTCTTCGCACGGTACGGGTATAGAGGGCATGCAAGATATCAACCAGTAGAGTAGGCACAAGATTGCGAGAAAGGAAAATCTTGACTGCATTCACATCTATAAAGGAATCTGGATTCGAGAAGAGGACCAACCCATAAATAAGGAGAGCCAAGATATCTTCAAAATCCTGGAAATCCAAATTATCCCAGAATAGCTGAGCCTGGTCTATTAAAAACTTGGCTAAGAAACCTTCGACCCCGCTTCGTGTTTCCCAGTTGGATACTACATCATCCCGTTTCAGATGCAGAGCTGAGGCAATGTCTTCTGGTGTAGGAGTCTCTTCCATACCTGTGAAGGGTACCTTCTCAAGGATGGATATGCCCAATAAGTGAGAGAACTCTTCCAAAGTGGGAACCAGCTGGTAATCTGGAAAGGTGAAGCAATGATGTACAGGATCGAAGAACTAGAAAAGTACACTCATCATCTGCTCATCAAGCTTTGAGGTGACCAGGCTAAGAAGCTGACCATGTCTCTTAATGAACATAGAACTCTCGGAAACTCTTGAGGCAAACTCTTTAAGTTGAGCAGGAATTTGCACAAAGTTAACTCGGATGGTATTTCTGCACACGGATGCCATAATCTGCAAAATAGAACAAAGATAAATTCCCTTGGTCTTTGTAATGGTTAGTGTAATGAAGTATAAATGCCATTTTATGATGCATGATGTCATGATAAAAACAACAGGTATAGCAGATAACAGGCATGGCAAAGGCAAACAAGTCACATAAAGCCCTTAAGTTTAAGGCTTGCATGGGGTCAAAGGTATTACCCTCTTGATGTTCAGTTGGTTTCAACCTATCCTAGCAAAAGTAACCGGGTTTTAGAGGATCTCAATATCACTGACCACCCTCCATCGGTCATGGTTTCAGCTCAAGCAATCTTTTCTTGCGGCCGGAACTATCTCGAGAGTATGGTCTCAATGAGTGTAGCATCTAGTATCAACCAGTTCTCAGCTTTACACCGAGGGCGGCTATCTCACTACTTTCTAATGGCCAAGTTGGTCGATTAAGGGTTCTAAGGTCAGTTGATGCTTAACGACACACATAGCGGCCTCATATTCTCCTCGTTTCTGCACAAGGGATACTGGTACCAACCAATGTGCCACATCAATGTAGCTACTACTTCGACCGTTCGGTCTATGCTGTACAGTTCTCTCAGAGTTTATTGCTACTTACCTAAAAGGTGTCCCCAGATCCGGGTTAGGATCTATAGTAACTCCCAAACAAAGCCCTTAAAAGTAAAGCAACCAAAACAAACAAGAGAAGCTATTTATGATGAACTAGATCCTAAGGTATACCCCACTTATAACGTCCCCAGCAGAGTCGCCAGTTCTGTGATACGGTGGCAGAACCGACTGTTTTGAAAAATGCTGGTTTGCGTTTTGCATTTCTTATTCGCAAAATGTCACGGTAAGCAAGAATCGCCATCGACTTTTATTTCATCCAACTGGAAAGGAAAAAAGCACAGGAAAAAAAAATCCTTTTTTGAGATTTTGAGTACGGGGGTAGATTATAGAAAGGGAATGTATTAGCACCCCTTCTATCCATGGTTTTCCATGGGCTCTTAGGTACTTGCTCATCTTTTAAAATTGCTTGTGTGTGCTTGTTTTGAAAAGTTTTGTTTTAACCCTTGTTTCTGTCCTCAAGAGTGTTACGAAGTTTGTTTTTGAAAACTTTGTTTGAAAAGTGTTGGTGTGAAAATTTTGATTTTGAGAAGGTACCTACTAGCATCTACCTACTCGAAAAAAGATTGTTTCTATTCTCGTTTCCTTTAGACAACGCTATCCTATTAATAAGGAATAGGTAGCACCATCGTTGGAGTTGTAAGGGTCAATTCGAAAGCGTCGTACGATCACTAAAGCAATATTAGGACGTCTTAGTAATAACCCTAAAGTCTTAAGATCATATTCGAGGCAACATTTTCGAGGCGACGTTTCTGAGCAACATTTCTGAACGGGAACTTTGATCTTTGTTAGACAGAAGGGTAACCACTAAGACACCCTATACTTAATGATCGTTTACCGAAGGCAACCGAAGTGAGAGTATACCCTAGGAGTGCGCATGTGCGAGTGATTTGATTTCAGTTATTATCTTTGCATATTAGGGTTTTCTAGCCGTTTTAAATTATCATGCAATCTTATCATACAATCCTATTAACATACATCTAAACAGTTAATATTTGTGAGAATTAAAATGCGAGAAAATAAAACCGATGCTATTACAAGGCTTCAGGGAGGGGATTAATTACATAGCCAAAAAACCCGTAAAAGACGATAAATAAAAGAAAGTCCTAGATTAGGCTATTACATACCGTGGACCATCACATCAATATTGCAAAACTAATAAACGCGCGCGATGAATCGAATGCAAAATAATTAGGGTTTTGACCATAACTATACCTAATTGTACCTTAAAGGAAAAATCATTTTTTTGTCGTTTTTGTCAGTTTGAGAAAATAAAGTTCAATTGAATAATAATAAAAAACCTAATTACTAATTTTTTATGAAAACTCTTGATTTTATGATTTTGTGAAAAAGAAATTAGTTTTGGTTAAAAATAATTAAGCAAAAATTAAATTAAATAAAAGAAATAAATAGAAAAGAAAGAAAGATGGGCCTGATGTTGTTTTAGCAAGGGGGGTGCAGTTTGCAATTCTGAGCCCAACAAACTCTTGGCCCCTTTGACTTTTTCCAATCCCATGTGCTTTCTTGACTCAGGCGCATGGTGGACCTTCATTGGATAGCCTTGGATCTGGGGTGTTGATGTTCTGATGGTTGGATGCTGATGATGCATGGTGGACTCATGGGATACTAGCGCACCTGATCATGTAAAGAAAAACAATATGAAGCAAAAGTTGGGACCTGGGGATCGAACCCAGGTTCTTGAGCATTCTCCCCTTTCCACGCTGTCAGCTGAGCCAGGATGATTAGTTGTAATTACAATAACAAACAATTATTATATAATACAAATAAAATGTTAGTCCTTAAAACACGCGAAATTTAAACTGGCAAGTCAGGGAGCGCCACATAACCATCTTCTTCCTCCCACTGTCGCTGTAAGTTTCATAGCTTTTACCTACGGACATTAAGCATATGTATAACCCCTATGCATTTCCAAAACCTTGTACACGCATGATAAATGAAAACCAATGGTACCAATCAACTCGTTTCAAGCCCACGAGCATCATGGTACCATTATCATTATCCAATTTTCCCTGTACAAGAAATCCCTAAAAACGAAACACGAACCCTAACTATGGCAGTTTGATGCACAGTTAATAAAAATGCAATTGAATACAACCATTATCTTGCAAACATCTCAAGGATTATAAATATGTCAATTAATCATGCTAAACATTCCAGAATCAATGTATTCGAATTCAAGAAAACATGCAAACTGTGTGACCCTTACAGAGTGATTCTGAGTGTGGGGAGGCTTGCTAATGATTGAAACACGATCCTGGGATGTCCAGCAAATGATGGGAATGATTAGAATGGATTGAGATGGCCTAAAACTTGGAAATTGGTTTGCAAATTTTTCTTGAATTTTTGAAATCGGTTCTCTGCCTTTGCACGCCTCTAGCCTCTTCTTTTTGATCTGCTCTTGTTCCTTATGTATACTAGAGTGTATTTGGGTTCAAGTTTGTATCAAATCTTTTTCAGTTATGAAGTCTGATTCATGATTTCATCCTTGTAGCAAATCTTTCCAAAACAAGCAAATTCAATCTTTTTGTGTCCATATGTGGCCTTGCACGATTTGATCTTGTCTCCAGCTGTATAATGGACCTAATCATGCACAAAATCTCAAGATTTAATTATTTTTTGATATTTTCATTATTTTATATTGATTTTATTTAATTTAAATGAAATAAAATCAAAATAAATAACAAAAATAAAAGAATGACAAGTGGAAGGGCTCATGGGTCGTGGGTCACATTACAAACTCAGTGCAAGCATAAAAGGTTGGGCCCATTTGGCAAAAAATGCAATTTTGGACACATTTGACTTTTGGCAATTTTGCAAAAAGGGTCAACTTGGCCAATGCACAACTCCCTAAATTTTGACCCTAGAGAGGTGTTCTTGGACTTTTTAGAAATCTTAAGATGTCCTCTTAGTAACCCTTTTTGTATTATCCCAATTGAGTCTTCCATGTTCATGTATGAAGCTTTGACCCAAAAGGTGTTTTTGTTGACTTTTCAAAATGACCTATAATGTCCAAATTCATATCTTCTTGTGAGTGCATATTTTGAACTTGGGAGCTGAATATGAATTGTAGTGAATTACATCCTCTGCAAAATGAGCTTTGGATGGGTCATTTTTGATAAATTATGAGAAAGTTATGCTTGGTCAAAGTTGAGTTGACTTTTCCTACAAAACCCTAATTTAGCAACTTTTGGGTTTTGATGAATTGTGAGCAATCCTTGAGGAATCATGATCAACCATTGATCAAATGGTGAATAACACTTCAAAATGAGGATGTTAACCAAAAATCTTGAAGTTTGAGTGTATGTGGGCCACAATTGACTTTTACCCTAGCACAGTCGATTTTTAGGCCTTTGAGCAATTGACTGAGCAAACATCCTCTGCAAGGCTTGAAACTTGACATGGATGATCTTGAGAACATATTAGGACAATAGTTAGCATTTGGGATCCTTTGGACTCAATCATATTGATGCAAAATGAAACCCTAATTTGGGGTAGACTGCCTTAGGAGAGAGTTTGTCTGGTCAACTCTTGGACTTCCTTGAGCAATTTGAAGACCTTACTTGACATGTATTAAGAAATATGGGAGGGAAAATTTTGGGGTACAACACCTGGTTATTCCTTCCTTCATCCCTGACACTTCTACCATCTTCCTCTTGGTTGTTATCTTCATCAAAGGAGATATCATTCACTTGAACCAGTTGAGTAGGACCTTTGAATCTTCTCCCCATATTGAGGATATCAACTGGCTTTCTAGTCTTCTTCTTCTTGGCGAGAAGCGCCATAAGATCTTTCTGTCTCTGTGCTAGATTCAAAAAGGGCTCTTGAAATTGTGCATGCTGAGCTTGGAGTTCCTTAACAGTATGTTCGAGGGCCATCTTATACTGAAATAAACAGTAAGTAGATGAGAAAACTTGTATGAAAAACCTATTATCTAATGATGCATGATATGTAAATTAAATGTTTTCAAGGACCTTATGGGATTTAAATTCATTAATCAAAAGGAAACAGAAACAAAGACTTCATTAGTAAGCTCAAAATTACAAATTGCCTCTTAGGCTTACAATACAAACAAAAGGTTCTCAAAGAGACAACAATATGAACTTCTAAAACCTAAAACTCAAGTCTCCCACATACACTTCCTATTTGTTTTTATGTATGCATTAAGGCTTTTCTCCTCGTGAAGTTGGTTTGTCAGCTCCAACACTTCTTTCTCGCTAGCATAGAACTGAGCCTCAAAGGCGTCCTTTTCTTATTTCAGTTGAATCTAAGACTTCTGTAGCTCTTCAAGGTCAGTAGGAATATCTGGATAAAGAATGGTATAAGGAATATACTCCTTAGAAACAGGCTCCATAATTACTAGTAAGGCAACTTGATATGGCATTATAAAGTTTTGAGCATGATATCGTACCCAGCTGATGTAGGGCTCCAAAGGGATGGACGTTTTCTATCCTAAAGTCTTGCTATCCATCTTATTTACCATGCCCCAAGCGTGTATAAATCTTCGACGGTAACATTAAGGATCATTTTTGTAGTCGAATATAATACCCTAGATAAGCATGTCATGAGGACCATCTCTTCGAGCATAACCAAATTGACGTAAATCTAGCGAAGGGTTGTAAGTGATAACTCCCCTAATGCCCAGGAGTGGAACATTAGAGAATTCCCCATAGAGGTCAATGATAGTAACATCCTCCTGAGATTGGGAACACCAATAGATATTTGAATAAGAGAGCGACATCATCCTTTGAAACCACCTCAAAACTTGTTCATTCTTCATTACTGATCGGGGAAGGTGCAAAATAAACCACCTGGATATCAAAGGTATGTGTGATACGGTGGCAAAACTGACTGTTAATACTGTTTTGTGTTTTTTGTTGCAAATGTCGCGGTAAGCAAGAGTCACCACTGACTTTTCTTTTATCCAACAAAGGAAAGGGTGAAAAGAACAGAAAAAGACCTTTTTCAAGATTTTGAGTAATGGGGGGGGGGGGGGGGTAGATTATGGAAAGGGAAGGTGTTAGCACCCTTTCCATCCATGGTTTTCCAGGGGCTCTTAGGTACTTGCTCATTTTTGAAAACTGTTTGTGTTTGTGCATTTTGAAAGATTTTGTTTGCTTTAGGGTAACTCTTGTATCAGTCCTCAAGAGTGTGATAAAGCATTTTTGAAAATAGTTTTTTTGAAAGTGTGTAAGTGTGAAAAATTCAGATTTGAGCAGGTACTTAAGAGTTATCTATCTACTCAAAAAGGGTGTTCTTTTCCTACTTTCCTTTAGATAGGGCTACCCTACTATTAGTGAGTAGGTAGCCCTATCTTCGAATGTTGAGGGACTATCGAAAGGGACACTATGGTCATTGAAGGCTACATGTAAGGATATCATAGTGTTCGAAGGGACTGTCATCATATAGGAAACATCGAGGGACAAGATCATTTCTCGTAGGCAACTCCAGGGACAATAAGAGACTATGATCTTTATGATGACTCTTAGATTGAGGGTCTGTGCAACAGTGTGCTTTTTTAGTTATATTTATCTTGCAATTAATGACCTAATGATTAATTGATTTAATCTTGCCTAATTAATTAACAGTTCATGTACAACATATAAGGAATGTAAAAGCGAGAAATAAAGTCCTACAACTATTACAGGGCTTTGGTGTAGGTTCATAAATAATAACTGAAAATAAAATGAGAAAATAAAAACCCTAATTTAGCTATTACAAACCTGGCGCACTTACATAAATGGTAAAAAATAATCGTATGAGAAAAGTAATGACGCGCAAAAATTAAGACGGGATAAAGTTTTAAACCCGAAAAAAGACTAATGGTTCATTAATTTTTTTTTATATTTTATGAAAAATAATTAGAAGTTTAACCTAATTCACTAATTAATTTTAATTAAAAAAAACTTAAAGTTAATTAAATTAATTAATTTTCAAAAATTAATTTATTAAGAAAAAACTACGTCCTAATTTTTTTGTGATGATTTTCTGATTTTTATGATAAAAAAATGAATAAAAAACATAACATAAAACTAAATAAAAAGAATTATAAAAATTGAGAAATGGGCCTGAAGGGGGGTGTGAACCCAGACTGGGGTGATGCTGTTGAAATTTGAAGCCAAGATTGCCTTCTCCCAGTGCAACTGTATGGGATATGGTGGGAAGCAATGCTTTGGAGGTCCACCAAGAGGACACATCCTTGGGCGCTGGATCTGGAGCATGGATGATCCAATGGCTGGATCTGAGGGTCTATGATGCGCGCCTAGGGCCATGCCATATGGGATCTGAAAGAAATTGGTTAGAAAAATATAACATTCCAGACCTGGGAATCGAACCCAGGTCTCTCCCTTTGCCAAGCGTTCCTTCCACCACCAAGCCAATCTTCTCATTCTTTACATAAATGAAATAAAAATATAATATGTGAAAAAATGGTCTGAATTTTTTTTATTTTTAAAAAAGCGCGCTGTTTCAAATGGGCCAACCAGGCTATGCCACGCCTTCGTCTTCCCCAGCCCTCTGTCGTGTTAGCTTACGGACTTTTACCTTCCGTCAGCATCCGTCACTAAATCCCCTGCAAATTTCCAAAATCTTCAACAAGCAATACAAATTCAGTTCAAGGTCATGGATCAACTGGGTTTGATCCTCTGAGCATGATGGTGCTCCTCTTTTGGCCTAATTTTACCTGTATCTGAAAACCCTAAATCCAAGGTAAAAACCTTAACAATGGCATATTGTCATACGTGCATCAAAACAAGCAATTAATGATTCAAACATGTTCTAATCATTCATACAAGCCATAATGCATGACCCAAATTCATTTATAATGCGCATATGATCATAATCATTTTCAAAAAAAGAAGAACAAACCGTGACTGTGTTAGCACGATCCTTGGTGCTTTGGTGCTTGGGAGTGATGCAGCTAGCTTCAGAAGGCCTCCAGGAGTCGATTGCAAGTTTCAGAGTGCCTTGACTCCTTCTCTAATTCAAAATCCGATTCACACTTTTCTTGAAAATTTGGAGTTCTTGAATGTCAGTTTCGTGCGGCCAATCTTTGTTTTTTTGGTCTGACAATGTTATGCATATATATCTGGTTCTATTAGGGTAACAAAAGTGGACTGAATCTTGAAGATTTATGTAGAAAATATTTGATTTGCATTTGGAATTTTTTGTTTCTTATTTTGGCCAAAACTTGCTCAAATGATTCCCACGCATTTCCTTTGAGTTGCCAGCATGTTTTTCTCTTCATTTAATGAGAAAAAGATCTTCAAATCATATCTTACATATTTCCTATTATTTCTTTATTTAATTTTGACTTTTAATGAATAATAAATCAAACTAAAAAATAAAAATAATGAAATAAAGTATGAATGAGCTCAGGGGACTTGGGCCATGTCAAGGACAAGTTTCAATCATGAAAACATGGGCCCATTTGGAAAAAATTCAAGTTAGGTTAATGTTGGCTTCATGCACTTTTCCAAAAATTGGTCAACTTTAGCAAGGCATATCTTTCTCAATTTTAACCCTAAGAGGGTGTTCTTATAATTTTTAGAGAGCTTAGGATGTCCTTTAAACAACCTTTTTGGTTTCATCTCAATTGAATCTTCCATGTTCATGTAAGGAGCTTTGACCCAAAAGGTGTTTTTGTTGACTTTTTGAAAGGACCTATAATGTATGAGCTTGTATCTTCTGATTGAGGCATTTATTGAACTTGAGGGCTGAAGAGAAGTTATAGGGAATTATTTTATCTTCAAAATGAGCCTTGGAGGAAAAATTTCTGATAAAGTATGAGAAATTTATGTCTGGTCAAAGTTTGGTTGACTTTTCCTATATAAACCCTAATTTGCCATTTTTGACTTTTGATGAGTTAGGAGTATTTCTTGAGGAATCATGATCAACCCTTGATAAAATGATGGATAATACTTCAAAATTTTTATGTTGACCAAAAATCTTGAAGTTTGACTGTATTTGGGCCACAATTGACTTTTGACCTAGCACAGTTGATTTCCAGGCATTTGAGCAGTTGACTGAGCATACTTGTTGTTCAAGGCATGAAATTTGGCATGGATGATCTTGAGGAAATATTAGGACAATGGAGAACATTTGGGATCCTTGGGACTCACACATCTTGCTTAAAATTGAAACCCTGGTTGAGGTTTGTTGCCTTATAAGGAGAATTTGTCTAGTTAATTCTTAGTCAACCTTGAGCAATTGAGGACCTCTAGGAGTATGTCTTATGTGAAAATGGGAGGGAAAATTTTGGGGTACAATAGCTGCCCCTGTTCAATCTTCTTAAACTTGAGGATGTAGATTGGCTGGTCTGTCTTTCGTGATCTGAAGGTGAAAGATGATTGAACACTAGAGTGCCTAGAAATTTGCACTCGTCTGAAATGATACTTGACTGTGTAGATAATATCGGGAATGGGCTTATAGATTCCATTTGGAGGAGGTGACGGCAGGTTGTCAGAGATGGGCTTAAATATGCCATCAGGAACAATGTTGGTCCCATGAGGTATTCCTTTGCGGGAATTCTTATACTTGTTGTTAGGGAGGACTCCGCTGAGGAATGTTGGTCTCTGGTTTAGGAAATAGAGCTTAGGAGCTTCAGTTGTCCATTACTCTACTGGGGAGCCATCTCTTGATTGAAGAGACGATAGTGAACTACTATCTAGTCAGGATCTAGGCTTCACAGTGACTTGCTGAGGATAATAAGGCTGACTACTATCTGGTCGTATTCCAGGCTTCACAATGACTTACTGGGGGAAATGAGATTAAACTGTTATCTGGTCGTGCTCCAGGCTTTGCAGTTTCTTAATATGGAATAGAAATCAGAAAAATTTTAGTGTCGATTTAACTGAACCAGAGAAAGGTCTTTAATTAACTTTGACTGGAATGGAAATCAGAAGAATCTTAGGGTTGATTCAACTGAACTAGACAAAAGTCTTGGAATATCTTCAACTGGAATAGAAATTAGAGAGATCTTAGTGTCGACCTGACTGAACTAGAGAAGGTCTTTAATTAACTTTGACTGGAATGGAAATTAAAAGAATCTTAGGATCGATTTGATTGAACCAGAAAAAAGTCTTGGAATATCTCTAACTGGAATAGAAACCAGAGATATCTTAGTGTCGATCTGACTGAACAAGAGAAGGTCTTTAATTAACTTTGACTGGAATGGAAATCATAAGAATCTTAGGGTCGATTCAACTGAACCAGACAAAAGTCTTGAGATATCTTCAACTGGAATAGAAATCAGAGAGATCTTACTATCGATCTGACTGAACCAGAGAAGGTCTTGGATTAACTTTGACTGGAATGGAAATCAGAAAAATCTTAGTATCGATTTAACTGAACTAGACAAAAGTCTTGGAAAATCTTCAATTGGAATAGAAATCAGAAAGATCTTAGTGTCGATCTGACTGAACTAGAGTAGGTCTTTAAAGAACTTCTTTCTGAGGAAATTGCTGCAATAGCCCTTCCTTAGACGTAGCTTTTGAGAAGACTACTAGGTAACGTAAGTAGTCAACAGTGTTTATTGATTTGATCTTTCCCTGAAAAAGGCAAAGAGTTAGTCGTATGCAATTTATGATGTATGAAATGCATTACGATGATGTTCTCAAAATAAATGAGATTGTGCTGTATGTGATGTGTATGCCCATTCCATGATGTATGAATATGGGATTCTATCGCGATATTTTCCAGTCTAGGAAAGTAAATCCCGAACTGCTTTTGAATAGCGTTGGGACGCTAAATCATTCATTTCTGCTGGGGATGATGAATGGATATGATTTGCCGGGGATTTCCTCTTTCTGTTTGAAGATGTTCTACCAGGGATTGAATCTTCTTGAGAATAACTCTATGGAGGGAGATGCTTTATTGGAAGGTTTTTCCGTTGTATAGAAATAAACTCTGTTGAGGATTCTTCCGCAGTTAGAGAAATAAACTCTACCTAGGAGGAGGTTTTATAAACTGTTTGAAATTATAAAACTCCATCGGGGAATACAGATTTCAGCTGGAGAAGGTAATTCTTGCTTCGGGAAGAAGGAGATCAGAACTTTGATTGTTTCTGCTCTGTGGGGAACATAGACGTCACAGGGTCGTATGTAATGGTGACTTCGTCTCAAACTGTCTCTACCCCTGTACCTGTTGGAAAGAGTAACTGTCGGGACGTCAAATTGTTTTTTATACTTTGCCCCGTTTCTTAAAGTCATTAGTAACCGTCTTTCTGTTTCTTATGCAAGTATTTTTAAACAATAATCATATTCAAATGCATATGTCAAGAATAATCATTTGACGGTTTTTCAAACCAAAACAGAAAAATAAAACAAATAGTTTTTTACTTTCAAGGAATGATTTGTATTGATTTTTTGAAGTTCGCCTATAATAGGCATTTTGTACAAATAGACTGATGTTCTAGTAAGAGAACTCCGCCTTGCAAGCGGAAACTATACAAAATAGTGTACAAAGAGAAAACAACTACGTGTAATAATCCCATTGAGTTTCAATTATGCTATTTCCCCGATGTCTTCGAGCGTCTCATCATTTTGCTACTTGTCCAAAGCTGACTGGATTGATTGGTACCATTTGAGTCTTGGTAGTTGGTACTGAAGTCTGATCGTAAGGTGATCCAATGGGACATAGTGATACGCTTCAAATCCCTAACTTTTTCCTGGACCGCCCTTTCGGGTTTTCAGTCCATCGGGATACCCTTTTTTGCCGAAGCCGCCTTTTCAGGTTTTTGACTTGTTGGGTTTACAAATTTTTTTGTTTTTATCCCTAATTTTTGCCCGAACCTTTTTGGTTCGCCAAGATGCCCTTATTTTTTCCTAGGCCAGTCAACCTAGCGGGTCTTTATTCATGCGTAGTATCTTTTCACTATGTTCGAATTAACAGGGTGAGGAAGGTCGTCACCATCCATGGTGGTCAGAATCATGGCTCCACCGGAAAATATGCTTTTGATTACAAATGGCCCTTCGTACGTGGGAGTCCATTTTCCCTTGGGATCACCTTGTGGCAGTATGATGCGCTTGATTACCAGATCACCTACTTGATACACTTGACGTCTGACCTTTTTGTTGAAAGCCTTGATCATCCGTTTTTGATACATTTGACCATGACAGACAGCAGTAAGCCTTTTCTCATCAATTAGATTCAGTTGATCAAGTCGAGTCTGGATCGAATCGTCTTTATTTAAACCCACATCCTTCATGATCCTTAAAGTAGGGATCTGGACCTTAATAGGTAGGACAACCTCCATACCATATACCAGAGAATAAGGTGTTGCCCCTGTTGATGTACGTGCTGAGGTGCAATAACCATGAAGAGCAAATGGTAACATCTCGTGCCAATCTTTATATGTCACCATCATCTTCTGTATAATTTTCTTGATATTCTTGTTAGCAGCCTCCACAGCGCCATTCATCTTGGGCCGATAAGGGGAAGAATTATGATGTTGGATCTTGAATTGTTTACAGAGTTCGGTGATCATTGTATTGTTGAGATTTGTACCATTTTCCGTGATGATTCTTTCTGGCATACCATACCGACAAATCAGGTTATGCTTGATAAATCGCGCCATAACATTCTTGGTAGCAGTAGTAAAAGAGGTAGCCTCAACTCACTATATGAAGTAATCAGTGGCCACTAGGATGAAGTGATGCCCATTGGAAGCGGTAGGTCTAATCTCTCCGATCATGTTAATGCCCCAAATTGCCAAGGGCCAGGGAGCCGTCAAGATGTTCAAGGGAACCAGAGGTACATGTACTTTATCAGCGTAAATCTGGCATTTGTGACAAGTTCGGGAATGCTGATAACAGTCTGTTTCCATAGTGGACCAATAGTATCCTGCCCGTAGGATCTTTTTAGCCATGGTATATCCACTAGAATAGGTGCCAAAGGTACCTTCATGTAAATATTCCATAGTCCTCTCTGCTTCGCTTTTGTCTACGCACCGAAGTAAAGTAGAGTCATGGTTGCGCTTGTAGAGGATTCCGTTACTGAGGAAGAACTTTGCAGCGAACCTTCTTAGAAAATTATTATCATTGACAGTCTCCCCTTCAGGATATTCTTGATCCTCTAGATACCTCTTCACTTCATGAAATCAAGGTTTGTCTGCTACTTCTTCAGTGTCAATCTCATAGCAGTATGCTGGTTCATCCAACCTCTCAATAGTGATCCGAGGAGCCTCGTTGTCCCACTTAACCTTGAAGATAGATGACATGGTAGCTAGCGCGTCCTCTAACTGATTCTCTTCTCGTGGAAAATGTTCAAAGGTGACCTCTTCAAAGTGTGGAAGCAACGTCATCACATGTTCTTTGTACGGGATGAGATTCGGGTTCTTCGTATCCCACTCTCCTTTGATCTGACTTATTACCAAGGCTGAATCCCCGAAAACGCTCAAGAACTTGATCCTTAGGTCAATAGCAGCTTTGAGACCCATGATGCATGCCTCATACTATGCCATATTATTGGTATAATTGAAACATAATCTGGGGGTGAAAGGAGTATGACAGCCCTCGAGGGATATGATTACAACACCAATGCTATTGCCGAGTGCGTTAGAAGCTCCATCAAAAACCAAAGTCCATCGGGATACTTCCTCAGGTCCTTCATCCGGTACAGGTTCTTCATAGTCAGTCACTATCATAATGTTCTCATCCGAGAACTCAAAATTCATGGACTGGCAGTCCCGATGAGCCAAATGATCAGCTAGTACACTTCCCTTGATTGCTTCATGGGTCGTGTATTAGATGTCGTATTCGGTCAAGATCATTTGCCATCTTTCTATTTTTCCAGAGAGAGCGGGCTTCTCGAAGATGTATTTGATCGGATCCATCTTTGATATCAACAAAGTAGTGTGGGTCAACGTATAATGTCTCAGTCGGCGAGCAGCCCATGCCAAAGCACAACGAGTTTTCTTGAGCAGTGAGTATCTGGTTTCACAGTCGGTAAACTTTTTGCTAAGGTAGTATATTGCATGCTCTTTTCGACCGGACTCGTCATGCTGCCCCAACACACACCCCATTAAATTATCTAACACTGTTAGGTACATTATCAAAGGTCTTCCTTCAATCGGAGGCATCATAATTGGAGGCTATTGAAGGAATTCCTTGATTATCTTAAAGGCGGTCTGGCATTCGTCATTCTATTTTACCACTTGATCTTTCTTCAGGAGTTTGAAGATTGGCTCACAAGTAGAAGTTAAATGGGAAATGAATCTGGAAATGTAATTTGAGGCGTCCCAAGAAACCTATAACTTCCTTCTTAGTGTGAGGAGCTGGCATCTCTTGTATGGCCTTCACCTTTGCAGGGTGTACTTGAATACCCTTGTCACTGACAATGAAACCTAGAAGTTTACCAGACCTTACCCTGAAGGTGCATTTGTTCCAGTTTAACCTCAACTTGTACATCTTCAACCTATCAAACAACTTTTGTAGATGATCAAGGTGTTCTTCCTCAGTTTGAGACCTGGCTATCATGTCATCAACATAAACATCTATCTCGTGGTGAATCATGTCATGGAACAAAGCTACCATGGCTCGTTGATAGGTTGCCCCATCATTCTTCAACCTAAACGACATCACTTTGTAACAGAAAGTGCCCCATTGTATGATGAAGGTTGTCTTCTCCATGTCTTCGGGTTCCATCTTGATCTGATTATAACTAGAGGAACCATCCATGAAGGAAAAGACCTTGTGCTGCGCGGTCTTATCAACCAGAACGTCGATGTGGGGATGCGGAAAGTCATCCTTGGGGCTTGCCCTGTTCAAGTCCCTGTAGTCCACACACATATGTACCTTGTCATCCTTCTTAGGCACCAGGACTATGTTAGCAACCCATTATGGATAGGAGGTGACAACTAGGAACCCAGTGTTGAACTGTTTCATAACTTCTGCTTTAATCTTCTCTGACATTTCAGGGCACATGCGACGGACCTTCTGCTTTACCAGAGGGAAATCTTCTTTAGTTGGTAGACGATGAACCATAATATTCGTGTCTAGTCCTGGCATGTTTTCATATAACCAGGCAAAGATCTCAACATACTCATGAAACATATGAATTAAACGCTGTTTGACACGAAGCTCTAAATTTTCACCTATCTTGACCTCTTTTCTGTTCTCTTCTGTGCCCAAGTTTATCGTCTCAACTAGCTCTTCATGAGGCTGTATGGCCCTTTCTTCCTGCTGTAACATCCTAGCAAGTTCTCTGGGTACCTCACAATCTTCCTCACCTTTGTCCTTGGCTTGGTTGATAGGATTTTCAAAGTCATAACCGGCAATAACAGAACTGTTATCAATGGGATCCATAGTGGATATGGATTTGCAGTTTGATACATGAGTGTGTGTAAGGGCATAGCTGTATAGACAAAGTAAAAGCAAAAAAGAAAAACAAAGAGCGTAAAATTTATATGCATAAACGTCCAATGCTTTATTAATGCGATATGAAATTGAAACATGATAACCCTCAAAAATGAACCATTGTGCCCCGGGTTAGACGCATGGCCATAGAGTTTATATTGTTTATTACATATCCAAAAAACAAGAAAGACAATTACTTTTGAATAAAAGTAATTGGTACAAAGTCATTTTCTGTCCAGTTACTGGGTCCACCGTTGGTAGTAGGGAAGATCTAGATATCCATGTCATCGTCACCATCACTATCTTATAGGGTGTTGACTCCATGATTGCTGATGCGTAGGGGAGGTCTTCCAGCACGAGCATGACAAACAACCCTTTAAGCCCTGAAGAGAAACCCAAACCAAACTTATCAGATTTGTACGAAATATCAGGGATTTGGCCCCAGATGGTAGACCTACCTTCTTCAATAACTGCTTTTGCATCCTTGAGAGAAGCCATCTTCAAGGGAGGTCTGGTGATCTTGGGAGGATTGGTGACAATTTCAGTTGCAGCGATAGTCTGAGGTACCTCTTCGAAGTTTTGACAAGGATTCTTGATGAACTCTCCATCAATTTCCACGTACATGAAAGAGTTCAGGGGGCTCACCATGTACTCTTCTTCATCGTGTACCGTAATAATTCTTCCTTTCACCGGGTATTTCATCATCTGATGCAGAGTGGACGTAACAACTCCCGCCCCATGGATCCAAGGGCGACCCAATAAACAAGAATAGGATGGTCTGATATCCATCACGTAGAAGGTGGAGTCGAAGGTCTGGGAACCAACTTTGATGGGTATGTCCACCTCCTCATGCACCATTCTTTTTGAACCATCGAAAGCCCTCACTACTATGTTGCTGGGCTTCAAGGTCAAAACTTCACAGTCTAGTCTATCCAGAGCTTTCTTAGGCAGCACATTTAATGATGAACCAATATCTACTAGGACATGGCCAAGGTAGTGCCCCTGCATTCGACGGAAACATGTAGCGGATCATTGTGTTTTCTCCCTCTGGGTGTTAGATCAGCATTAGAAAAACCCAAACTGTTATCAGCCGTCAAACTGGCCACACAATCTTCAAATTGGTCAGCGGATGTTTCTTGTGGCACATGGGCAGTTTTCAGGAACTTCACCAAAGCCTTCGCATGAGCTTTAAAGCAAAATAGTAAGGCTAGCATAGAAATTTTTGAAGGGGTCTCCCCAGCAGCTCGACCACATTGTAGTCGCTTTTCTTTATAATTTTCAAAATTTCTTCCATTTCCTTCTTGGAAGCCTCTGGGATAGATTCTGAATGTGCCTTCGTCTGGACAAGCTCAATCAATATTTCTTTGCCCTGAGTCTCGATCGACTCGATGATAGGGGTGGCAGCTGGGGTAATCACATGAATTGCAGTTGTAGTATCAACAAGAACAAAAGTAGGAATGATCACAGGACTAGTATCATCTTTTGGAGGAGAAATCTCAGGGGAGAATACTCTTCCACTTCTTGTTATTTTGCTGGTTCCAATAATGTTGCCAATGTCGGGATCAAAATTTTCCGAAACCTGGTCTTCAACAGCCAGCAGGTCTTGCTTGACACCGTGGTAGTAGACGTCACCCCCATAGTTCTAGGGAACAGTTTTGTCCGAGGAGTATGGGATTGGCCCTGGCATAGTGATAATCAGTGGAGCCAACTTCGGAGCAGATGTAATCCTGACGGGTCTTTTGGTGGAGACCCTGGGAGGATTTGCGGAAATGGTTATTATTGAAATATCCTTGCAAGAAATGGTTGGAACGGGAGTCTTTTCAAACAAAATCTCTCTATCATCCATCAGGCGCTGAACACCTGCCTTCAACAAATGACAACCAGTCGGTAGAGATAAACATGAGTGGCAACCTTCTCCACAACCTGGAAATAAACTGGACTTCAATAAGTTCCACTTGACAGTCAGGAGAGGAGTAACAAGTTCCTTAATAGAAGTAACGAACATATCATCTTCAATGGCATTAACACCACGGTCGTGCTTGGGCATAGGAGAAGTGATGAAATTGGGAATCTCAGGGGCGTAAAATTCAATTTCCTTCGCCTCGAGAAGGTCTTGCACCTTGTTTTTCAAAGACCAGTAGTCGTTGGTATCATGACCTGGAGTTTCTGAATGGTAAGCATAGCGAGCATTTGGATTATAGTGGGGAGAGGCAGTGTTGGGATTCTTCAGAGCTTCCCACAAAGTTACCAGATTAGACTTTAGTAGATGAGGTAAGACTTGAGACAGAGTCATATTTATTCGGGTAAACTGTCTTACCGGCCTTTCTACTCTAGGTTGGTTATTCCTTTGTTGAGTAGGTGCAGGTTTAGAGATCATAACAGCCTCTACCGCTGGATGGTGTTCAGTTTTGTCATGATTCCTTTGGCTATAAGTGGCACTGACCTCCTTTTCCCAGAAAATGGCTTCCTTACTGTACTGGAGGATGCATCCTTCTAGATCTTACCACTCCTAATTCCAGCTTCCACTCTTTCTCCCATCAATATCAATTCAGTGAAGCTGACTAAGGAGCTTCTAATCAGGTGATTGAAGAACGAACCAGATAGGGTACCCAAAAACATATCCACTAGCTCCCTATCAGACAGGGGGTTGGACTCTTCCTGCTAAGTCCCTCCACTTCTGAGCTTAGTCTTTAAAGCCCTCGCCCGAACCTATAGACATACTTTGGAGTTGTGTACGGGTGGGAGCAGGTATGCATTATACTGATACTGCTTGTAGAAAGCAGCAACCATGTCTTCCGAATTACGAATGTTAGTCCTTTCCAGTTGGTAGAACCACTCTAGTTGAGTTCCGGACATATTATCTTGAAAGAAGTGGACCCATAAGTCCTTGTCAGCAGTGTGAGGCTGGATCTTCCTCACATAAGATTGGAGGAGCATCTTGGGACATGAAACCCCCATCATATTTGGCGAACACCGGAACCTTGAACTTCTGTGGGATGACAATCCCAGAAACCAAACCTAGCTCTTCAAAATCCAGCCCAGGCACCTTCTGGATTTCCATTGCACTTAGACGCTCTTCCAGCTGTTTGTATTTTTTGTCATCCGGAGGGTACTTCTCTTCATTGTAGTCTGTCTCATTATCAGATTCCCTTGGACTAGGGTCTTCCTCTCTTGGCTCCCCTTCTTTTGTTATCTGCTTCTTTTGATGAAGATGTCAACTCAACCACTTGCCTTGGCAGTCCTTTGAATCTCCTTCCCAAGTTAACCACACCAGTTGTCTTCCTTGGTTTCTTAGTCTTCTCTTTGAAATTAGGGCTTTCAGTTGTTCTTGCCCCTTGGCCAGAGCCATGATCATCTGTTGAAATTGTGCATTCTGAGTCTGTAGATCCTTCAATGTTTGTTCTAGAGCCATTTTTGAAATAAACAACGTAGAAGATGAGAAACCTGATTTGAAACATGCTTATGCAATGATATGTATGATGTATGTATGCAATGTTTTCAAGGATTTCTCGGGGTAAACAAGAAAATGTCAGAATTTGCAGCTTTGGTTGAAGAACTTCGTATCATTGAGTGTCCTTCTACGAGAGCCAAGCTCACCATATCAAGTGGGTCATAGCCCCTGACTCAAGTTGTTAAGTTTTTATCTTTTAACGACATTGGCTAGAGGAAAATAAATCCCGTTTTCCCCTTGCTAGACGTATGATTTACCATAACATGCATCACAAACTCTTGAGATCCTTGAAATGGTTAAGGAAATGTTGTGGCATGATGTTATGATGTCATGATTATGCTAATAAATCACATATATAGCAAGCACAAGAAAATCACACCCAGACCTTAGGTTTAAGGCTTGCATGATTTTTAAGGTAATACCCTCTTGAAGTTGGATTGGTTCAATCTGTCCTATAAATAGTAACCGGGTTCTAAGGGATCTCAATATCACTGATCCTTCCCACAAGTTTTGTTCGATAGGAAACTGACTTGCAACCAAACAAAACTAGGGAGTCAAATCTTAATGAGTGTAGCATCGAGTATCTGCCGACTTTGGGAATACACCAAAGACGACCATCTCACTACGTCCTAATGGCCAAGTTGTTCATTTAAAGGTTCTAAGGTCAGTTGACGCTTCATGACACCATGCAGCGGCCCTGTATTCTCCTTTATTAACTCAAGAGCTACCGATACCAACCAAAGTGTCGCATCAACGTAGCCATCGCTTTAACCGTGTCGGTATACCCCACACAATTTCCACGATCTATTGCTACTTACCTAAAAGGTTTCCCCAGATCCGAGTGTAGGATCTATAGTAACCCAAACTGTACCCTTAAAAATAAAGCAATCAAAATAAGAAAAAAAGTAATTTTAAAATGATCTAGACCCTAAGGTAAACCCCATTTTATTATTTTTCCCCAGCAGAGTCGCCAGTTCTATGATATGATGGTAGAACCGACTGTTAATACTGGTTTGCATTTTTTGTTGCAAATTTCGCGGTAAGTAAGAGTTGCCACCGACTCTTCTTTTATCCAATAAAGGAAAGGGTGAAAAGAACATAAAAAGACCTTTTTCGAGATTTTCTGAGTAAGGGGGGTAGATTATGGAAAGGGAAGGTGTTAACACCCTTTCCATCTGTGGTTTTCCACGGGCTCTTAGGTACTTGCTCATTTTTTAAAACTGTTTGTGTTTATGCATTTTGAAAGATTTTGTTTGCTTTATGGTAACTCTTGTATTAGTCCTCAAGAGTTTAATAAAGCATTTTTGAAAATAGTTTTTTGAAAGTGTGGAAGTGTGAAAAATTCAGATTTGAGCAGGTACTTAAGAGTTATCTATTTACTCGAAAAATGGTGTTCTTTTCCTCCTTTCCTTTAGATAGTGCTACCCTACTATTAGTGAGTAGGTAGCCCTATCGACGAATGTTGAGGGACTATCGAAAGGGACGTTATGGTCATTGAAGGCAACATGTGAGGATATCTTAGCGTTCGAAGGGACTGTCATCATATAGGCAACATCGAGGGACAAGATCATTTCTCATAGGCAACTCGAGGGACAGTAAGGGACTATGATCTTTATGATAACTCTTAGATTGAGGGTCTTTGTTAAGATATCCCTACGTTCGAGGGACATGACCATTATTTTCCGAGGCAACCAAGTGAGGTATACCTTAAGGGTGCAAGTGTGCAACATTGTACTTTTTCAGTTATATTTATCTTTCAATTAATGACCTAATGATTAATTGATTTAATCTTGCCTAATTACTTAACAGTTCATGTACAACATATAAGGAATGTAAAAGCGAGAAATAAAGTCCTACAACTATTACAAGGCTTTGGTGTAGGTACATAAATAATAACTGAAAAGTAAAATGCGAAAATAAAAACCCTAATTTAGCTATTACAAATCGGGCGCAATTACATAAATGGTAAAAACTAATCGTATGAGAAAAGTAATGATGCGCAAAAATTAAGACGGGAAAAAGTTGTAAACCCGAAAAAAGACTAATGGTTCATTAAATTTTTTTTCTTCGTATTTTATGAAAAAAAATTAGAAGTTTAACCTAATTCTCTAATTAATTTTAATTTAAATAAAATAACTTAAAGTTAATTAAATTAATTAATTTGAAAAAATTAATTTATTAAGAAAAAACTAAGTCCTAATTTTTTTGTGACGATTTTCTGATTTTTGTGATAAAAAAAAGAATAAACAACATAACATAAAACTAAATAAAAAGAATTAAAAAAAATTGAGAAATGGGCCTGAAGGGGGGTGTGAAACCCATACTGGGGTGATGTTGTTGAAATTTGAAGCCCAGATTGCCTTGGCCCAGTGCAACTATATGGGATCTGGTGGGAAGCAATGCTTTGGAGGTCCACCAAGAAGGCGCATCCTTAGGCGCTGGATCTGGAGCATGGATCATCCAATGGCTAGATCTGAGGGTCTATGATGCGCGCCTGGGGCCATGCCATATGGGATCTGAAAGAAATTGGTTAGAAAAATATAACATTCTAGACCTGGGAATCGAACCCAGGTATCTCCCTTTGCCAAGTGTTCCTTCCACCACCAAGCCAGTCTACTCATTCGTTACATAAATGAAATATTAATATAATATGTGAAAAAATGGTCAGAATTTTTTTTTTTATAAAAACGCATGTTGTTTAAAATGGGCCAACCAGGATGTGCCACGCCTTCACTTCCCCAACCATCCGTCGTGTTAGCTTAGGGACTTTTACCTACAGTCAGTATCCGTCACTAAATCCCCTACAAATTTCCAAAATCTTCAACAAGCAATGTAAATTCAATTTAAGGTCATGGATCAACTGGGTTTGATCCTCTGAGCATGATGATGCTCCTCTTTTGGCCTAATTGTACCTGTATCTAAAAACCCTAAATCCAAGGTAAAAACCCTAACAATGCCATATTGTCATACGTGCATCAAAACAAGCAATTAATGATTCAAACATGTTCTAATCATTCATACAAGCCAGAATGCATGACCCAAATTAATTTATAATGCACATATGATCATAATCGTTTTCAAAAAAAGAAAAACAAACTGCGACTGTGTTAGCACGATCCTTGGAGCTTTGGTGCTTGGGAGTGATGCAACTAGCTTTAGAAGGCCTCCAGGAATCGATTGCAAGCTTCAGAATGCCTTGACTCCTTCTCTAATTCAAAATCCGATTCACACTTTTCTTGAAAATTTGGAGTTCTTGAATGTTAGTTTCGTGCGGCAAATCCTTGTTTTTTTGGTCTTGCAATGTTATGCATATATATCTGGATGTATTAGGGTAACAAAAGTGGATTGAATCTTGAATATTTATGTAGAAAAGATTTGATTTGCATTTGGTAATTTTTGTTTCTTATTTTGGCCAAAACATGCTCAAATGACTCCCACGCGTTTACTTTGATTTGCCAGCATGTTTTTCTCTTCATTTGATGAGAAAAAGATCTTCAAGTCATATCTTACATATTTCCTATTATTTCTTTATTTCATTTTGACTTTTAATGAATAAAAAATCAAAATAAATAATAAAAATAATGAAATAAAGTATGAATGAGCTCAGGGGTCGTGGGCCATGTCAAGGACAAGTTTCAATCATGAAAACATGGTCCCATTTGGAAAAACTTCAAGTTAGGTCAATGTTGGCTTCATGCACTTTTCCAAAAATTGGTCAACTTTAGCAAGGCATGTCTTTCTCAATTTTAACCCTAAGAGGGTGTTCTTAGACTTTTTAGAGAGCTTAAGGTGTCATCTAAACAACCTTTTTGGTTTCATCTCAATTGGATCTTCCATGTTCATGTAAGGAGCTTTGACCCAAAAGGTGTTTTTGTTGACTTTTTGAAAGGACCTATAATGTATGAGCTTGTATCTTTTGATTGAGGCATTTGTTGAACTTGAGGCATGAAGAGAAGTTGTAGGGAACTAGATTCTCTTCAAAATGAGCCTTGGAGGAAAATTTTGGGGTTAAGTATGAGAAAGTTATGCCCGGTCAAAGTTTGGTTGACTTTTCCTCTAGAAACCCTAATTTGCCATTTTTGACTTTTGATGAGTTAGGAGCATTTCTTTAGGAATCATGATAAACCCTTGATAAAATGATGGATAATACTTCAAAATGTTGATGTTGACCAAAAATCTTGAAGTTTGACTGTATTTGGGCCACAATTGACTTTTGACCTAGCATAGTTGATTTCCAGACATTTGAGCAGATGACTGAGCAAACTTGTTGTTCAAGGCATGAAATTTGGCATGGATGATCTTCAGGAGATATTAAGAAAATGGATAAAATTTGGGATCCTTGGGACTCACACATCTTGCTTAAAATTGAAACCGTAGTTGAGGTTTGTTTCCTTAGGAGGAGAATTTGTCTAGTCAATTCTTAGTCAACCTTGAGCAATTGAGGACCTCTAGGACTATGTCTTGTGTGAAAATTGGAGGGAAAATTTTGGGGTACAACAATATGAAACACATAAGAGTTCCTCGTTTCCTCATAGTGAGAGTGTGAAGAGAATGCAGAATATCTCCAAGCATAGTAGGAACAGGGTTACGAGTGAGGAAAATTTTGACATCATTCACATCTATGAGTTGGTCTGGATTAGGGAATAACACCAAACCATAGATCAACAAATCCAAGATTTCCTTGAAAGCCTGAAAACTCATAGCATCCAGAAACAACCGAGCCTTTTCTAACAGAAATTTAGCAAGAAATCCCTTGACTCCACTTCTTGTTTCCCAATTAGATATAATGTCAGACCGCTTCAGATGTAAGGCTGCTGCAATTTCTTCAGGTTATGGATCTTTCTCTGAATCAGTGAAAGGTGTCTGATCAAGAACATGTATTCCCAGTAGCTTAGAGAACTCTTCCATTGTGTGTACCAGCTGATAATCTAGAAAGGTGAAACAGTGATGTGCAGGATCAAAGAACTGGAATTTAACACTCATCATGTCTTCTTCAAAACCCAAGGTAACCAAACTGAGTAGATGACCATGCCTCTTGGTGAATTGAGAGCTTTCAGGAACTTTTGACACTAACTCCTTAAGTTGAGAAGGTATCCTCACAAAAATGATCCAGATAGTATTTCTGTGAGCAGAGGCCATAACCTACAACAAAGAAACGAAGATAAATCCCTAGGTCCTTGAAACAATTAGTGAAAATGATATGTGTAATGATGTCATGTTCGAACAATTTTAATCAAACAAAAACAAGACACACAAGGTCTTAGGTTCAGGCTTTCATGAGGTTTATAGGAAAGTACCCTCTTGAGTTTAGTTGGCTCAACCTTCCTAAAAGAAGTAACCGAGTTCTAGGAATCTCATATCACCGATCTTTCTCTCAGGCATTGTTTCAGCTCAAGCATCTGATTTGCAACCGAAATATCCTGAGAGTCCAATCTCAATGAGTGTAGTATCGAGTATCAACCAACTCCAGTCTACACCAAAGCCGACCATCACACTACTTTCTAATGGCTAAGTTTTGTTAACTAAGGTTCTAAGGTCAGTTAGTGCTTATGACACCACGCGGTAGCCCAACATTCTCCTTGACTGACTCAAGGGACACCAAAACAAACCAATGTGTCGCACTAACATAGCCATCAATTCAACCATATCGGTCTACACCATTAGTTTCCACGATCTATTGCTACTTACCTAGAATTCCCCAGATCCAGGTATAGGATCTATACAGTAAATAAACCCAAATAACCCTTTAAAAGTAAAGCAGGCAAGTCAAATAATAAAAGCATTTAAATGTGAACTATCTCTAAGGTAAACCCACTTTTAGCTCTCCCCAGTAGAGTCGCCAGTTCTATAATATGGTGGGAGAACTGAGTTTTGGTTTTGCATTTTATCGCAAATATTGCGGATAGCATGAGTTGCTACTGACTTTTCTTTTATCCAATAAAGGAAAGGGTGAAAAGAATAGGAAATACCTTTGAGAATTTTTCTGAGTAAGGGGGTATGTTATGAAAAGGGAATGTGTTAGCACCCTTTTCATCCGTAGTTATCTACAGGCTCTTAATCACTAGCTCACTTTTTGAAATGCTTTGTGTTTGTGTATGTTTGAAAATATTTTAAAAATGCCTAAGTACGGAAATTTTGTAATGATTCTTGTATCGTTGAGAATGTATACAAAATGTTTGTTTTGAAAATATTTATTGAAAGAAAGTGTTGTTTTTGTGAAATTTGCTTTATAATAACACTTGTATCAATCCTCAAGAGTGTTTATAAAGTGTTTTAAAAGTAATTGTTTTTGAAAGTGTGAGGTGTGAAAATTTCTTTAGTTTGTAAGTAAGTGGTTACGAGCGATCTACCTACTCAAAAAAGTCTTTGTTCTTTTCCTCCTCCTTTAGATAATGCTACTCTACCATTAGTTAGTAGGAATCCCTATTATTGGATGTGAGGGACATGCGCGGGTCATCGTACAGTCATAGAAGGCAACTTGTAGGATGCTTTAGCAATTTTCGTAAGGGACTAAGATCTTTACCGAAGGAAACATCGAAGGGTCATCGAGGCACTACGATCTTTTAACCAAGGGTCTTTGCTAAAGCGTCCCACGTTCGAGGGACATGAATGTTTTATCCGAAGGCAACAAGTGAGGTCACCCTAGAGGTGCGTGTGTGAATATTGTTTTGATTTCAATTAATTTATCTTGATTAGGGTTATCTAGCCGTTGATTTTAAATCTTGCCATACACGCCTAATGACTATACAGTAATAAGTAAAACAGTAAAGACAGAAATTAAATGTCCTACGCTATTACAATGCTTCGGGGATGGGGATACAAATTTATGAATGGGGATGACATCAGAAATAAACACCTAAGCTATGATTAAATCACACAATACAAGTTCAAACTATTAAATAATTATTTGAGTTAAAACTCTTTTCATTTGATAAAATTAATTAATAATTTAATTAATAATGTTAAACAAAAATTATTTTAAAACTAATAATTATTTAAAACAATATTAATCTATTTACAAATTTAACTATAATACCAAAATAAATTAATAAGCAAAAAAAAATAAATAACATGTAAAATAAATAAAGAGAAATAGAGAAAGTTTAGAAATGGGCCTGGGCTGAAGCAAAATCTGGAGTGCAGAAAGAAATCCATCCAGGCCCAAATAAACGGAACCCCAAACCAAAGATGATGTTCAGATGATCTCGTGTGGTAGGTTGCAGGAGGTCCACTGTAGATTCACAGATCTGGTTCACTTGATGATGATCAGGTGGCAGCAAAGCAATGGTGCACGATATGACGGTGGGATGTGGTTTACAGGAACAAGCAGGTGTTGGATTAGAGGTGGTGACAAATTTCACCATTGGATTAGGTCTTAATTAACACAAATTATTTAACAAAATAACCAGATTAAAACAAAATAAGCCATTTAAAAAAAAATAAACCTCTCTCTTCCTCTAATGCTCTCTCGTTCTCTCTAAATGGTCTCTGCTGGAGACAAAGAATGTGCCGCTCCAGAAATCGCCTCACGGCGATGAAGGCGGCATCGTAGCTCCTATCTCACATTTTTTTTACATAATCCGATTCCTCTTCTTCTTGCAGTTACTAATCTCTGGTTGTTTTTTCAGAAAACGCAATGATAAAACCTAGATCTAGAAGGGGATTTTCGAAACTCTAAATGCTCAGTTGTGACAAAAATTGATAATTATGATGAAGAGTGCTAAATAGAAAGAAAAACAAAAAGAAAAAGAGAGAGACAAAGGAGGTAGTGTTCAGATCCATTAGCTTTCCAACCTTTTGAGGCTTTTTTTGTGAGATATTTTCAATTTGCTATGAAAATATCTTCCTCTTCTTCTTTATGATTCAAAACTTGCAATCTTTTTACATTTTCTAAAGGGTTTGGTGAATCTGGAAAATGATGAACGATAGGGTTTCTGTATTTGATAACTTGCTGAGATATTGAATCGTGAATGATTATGCTTTGTGAAACGTATTCTGTCTATTTTTTTGAAGGGTTTGTGAATCTGGAAAAGGATGAACAATTAGGGTTTGGGATTGGATGCTTGCGCAACTTTTGTGTTTCTCTGATATGAATAATATTATCCTTTTTTTATTTCTATGCAATTGATGCTTATATACTGATATCACTTTAGGGTTTTTCTGTTGATGGATTCAATGATTGAGATAACAGGCATGTAATAATTTTATTTCTGTATTGGGCTTATGACTTTCTATTTTTTTCCTTTTCTGATATTTGTTTCTGTTTGTAGCCCCTGTCAAAATTTGTTACTGCAATCTTGTTTTTGTCCTTGATTTTGCTGAGCTGTGATATTTTATTGCTTTTTGTTGTACTAAAAATGGGTTGAGACAATGTTTATTGGACTTGCTTGGTTGAATGTAAACTTTTGATTTTATTTGAAACAAAATGTTTATGAGGCATGTATTTAGGCTTGAGTGTCATTCTGTACTTGCTGCTGGGCTGGAGTTAGCGATTTTGTACTAGCCTATTTTTACTGCACTGTGATGAAGTCTTGAGTTAGTGACCATTTGCTTCTCTTTTGTCTTTACTGTGAACCAAACAAAAGCCTCTTTGTGCATTTTTTTGATATTTGTAGCAAAGAAAATAAGCCCATGATTAGCATTGTAACTCTGATTTTGTTGTTTGTGAAACAAAACAATATGAGGCTTTAGTTGTTGCTGGGCTTAAACATGATTGAAAACCACCCTTGAACTGATTCCTATCACAAGACCATAGTGATGAACTTTGAAAAGAAAACTTTGAAACCTTTTGTTTATGTTCAAGTTTATTGATGACTGCTTGCTAACCAATTTGTGTTTTCGTTGTTTTCACGTGATTGAGCAAAGTGGGCAAGGGCTTGAAGGAAACCATGGCTATCATGGAAGATCTCTTGGAGGGAAGGCATGAAGCATGAAGATTTTGGAATCACATAGAAGCTCATAGGATTTTAGAAATCTCATTTGGTTTGTACTTGTAAAAAAAAGAATTTGCCTTGTAATATGAACTCTGAATGAAGCTTAATCATATCTTAAATCCATGAACTTTAAAAGTCCTAAATTTGACATGAAAGATAATGAATTTTAGAAATGAACTTACAATGTTTACCTCGAGACTCATGCTTGTATCTTGAAAGCAAAACTTGGACAACAAATTGCAAAATTATGAGATTAAATTCCATTTGAAGCTTCTTGAGTGAAAGCTTGAATAAAAATCAAATTTTGAATCATATTGATGCCTTAAATCTCTTTAAAGTTCCAATAATGAAAACAATCTGCCCAACAAAGACGCACTCTAAAAGCCTAACAAAGATGCACTCTAAAAGCCCAACAACTTCAACAATTCTTGCATAATATGCTTCAATATCTATCCTCAAAATCAATGGCTCGACAAGTAGCTCAGAAATCACTTAATCATAGGAACCAGATAAAATCTCTTCTAATGAAAATCTATGTAGAAACTTCTCCTTAATTATTGAACATAAGAACAATATCTTACCTTGGAAGAAACTCCATAATTCTTTAAGAGTTTTGTCAAGAAAAACATTACTCGCTTCAATAATCAAAGTCTCAGCACATAAGCACAAAAAAAATCATAGAAAAAGTGATTCAGGATCAATACTTGCTACTCTGAATCCCATGATGAAAAATCAATTGAGATGTCCCGAGGCTTGAGGAGCTTTTGTAGCCTCGAGAAATTGGAAATCCTAAGAGCATGAAGAAATCTTTTTTTAATTAAATGAGAGGGAAATTTTTGGGGTACAACAATAGCCATCGCTTCAACTCTATCGGTATACGCTGTACATTTTTCACGATCTATTTCTACTTACCAAAAATGCCCCCAGATCCGGGTATAGGATCTTTACAAAAAATAAACCCTAGAAAAACCCCTAAATATAAAGCATATTCTGATACGGTGGGATAACTGACTTTTTTGTTTTGCGTTTTATCGCAAATGTTGCGGTTAGCAAGAGTCGCCACTGACTTTTCTTTTATCCAAAAGGAAAGGCTGAAAAGAACAGGAAAGACCTTTGAGATTATTTCTTGAGTTCGGAGGGTAGATTATGAAAAGGGAAGGTATTAGAAGCCTTTTCATCCATAGTTATCTATGGGCTCTTAGTTGCTTGCTAGATCACTTGTTTTTGTTTGAAAATGTGCTTTGTGTAGTTTTTGAAAGTATTTTGAAAAGGTGCCATCGTTTAGGCAAACTTTGTAATAGTTCTCGTTTGTAAGAACGTATACAAAGTGTTGAGCTTTTGAAAATGTTTCAAGTTTTGAAAATGTTTTGAAAGTGTTTTTTGAAAGTGTTGGTGTTTGTTTTGAAAATAAGCAAGAGTGTTTGATTGGAAATTGAGCAAGAAAATAGGAACAATCTACCTACTCAAAAGTCTTAGTTCATTTCTTCCTTTCCTTTGATATTTCTAACTTACCATTGATTTGGTAAGAAGCCTAATCTTTGGATGTAAAGGGACGGGTGTGGGTCATCGTATAGCCATGATAGCAATGTTGTGAAATATCTTAGCAATTATGAGGGACTAAGAATATTTTTGGAAGACAACATTTGATAGCATCATCGAGGGACTTATGATCTTGTATTTTGATTGCTTTTTGCTAAGATATCCCACATGCATAACATGGACATTTTGGTAAGGCGACAAAGTAGAATTACCTTAAGGGTGCAAGTGTGCAAGTGTGTTGATTTACATGCATTATTTTGTCTTGAATTAGGGTTTTCTAACTTGTTGATTTTATCTTTCCATACAAACCCTAATTTACTAGCATTTATATAAAACGATAAATTGCGGAAAGTAAAAATACTAAGCTATTACTGTTTACTCTAAAACATGGTAAACAACCGCTGATCCTCCAAAAGGTTACTTATTTGGTGACTCACAGGATCGTTCAGATTGATCCTAAGACATGGTTGATTCTTGGAGTTTAAATGCTTTGAAGTAAAGAGTTTCGATTAATCCTAATGGTGATTAGTGCAAGTAAAGTAGAGACACTTTAAGTAAATTGCATGGAGAAAAGCTTGATAAAGTAAATAAAGGAATTAAAGGTTTGCTAAATAAATGACTTCGATGGAAGTAAATGAGTGAAAGTGATAAATTGCTTGAATATAAAAGACTTTGATTAAGGTAAATGGTGCTTCAGACATACATTCTCAATGATTCTTTCTCTCACGCTGGGTACTTGAATCTAAATGAGTGACTTGTATACAATGATGAACACCCCTAATAACTTCGTGAACACTTAGTATTTATACTAAAAAACCTAAGTAACAGCTGGGCAGTCACGCCGCTTCATGATGACACCACATGGCATGCTCACAACCTTCGACGCCTACGTGCACGACACGTTGCGCTTGGTAACTGCTGGGAACCGTTTTCCCTCCAACAATTCAGAATTCAAACCGTTCGATCTTGGGCATCAGGGACCTTGGTCGAGAGGTTGCTCCTTTGACGTCGAAGACAACAAGCTTCCAACTTAAAGGAATTTCTCTAAGTATCTTGTCATTCTTTGATGAGCCTTCGACGTGATCAGCTGGTCGAAGCCTTCTGGTGTAGAAAATTCTTCTGACTCATGATTAATGATCTATATGATGATAAAACGTGGGTGTCGAATTTAGGAGCCAACAAATTACCCCCCAAGAATATCTTATTTCGACGCTTAAAAGAAAAAGGCATTCTTTGATATTCCATTCGACACCTATCCTTCACTCTCAACCACACATCAGTTTGTGTGCTTTTCATCTACCAACCAACTGACAAACTCAAAAAGTCATCATTTCACATTTTCCCAAGACGTCACTTCAGTAAGGCATTTTGCACGCACGTTTGCCTTTCATATGCTGTCATCATGACTATTTCCCAAAATTGAGGAAGCACGCTGTAACGTTTCCGTTTTTCAGAACAGTTACAGCGCCCACTGCGTGCCACGTGCCCCACTCTTGTCTGTGGCATTAAATGACCTCGAGCCCTGTGATTTTTTAATCACTATAAATAACACTAAGTTCCTTAGTTAGACTCTTTACGCCTTCTTGCACCCAAACCTTCAATCGAACGAAATTTTCTGCAAACAAAGCTTTGCTTCTTCCTTTCCAATCCCAGTAATCTTCATCTTCATCTACTCTCGTCTCAAACCAAAAAATGGCTTCACGTACTCGTGTTCCCAATACCCCAAGAACTAGCATTCCCTCAAAAACTGCTCGACCAGAAATCTTCTCAACCGCTCCGATAGTCAATTCTATGGGAATGCGAAGGGTTCCTGAACCCATGGGTGAGGCTGAACGTGAGACCTATGGCTCTCAACTGCTGATTCCAGTTGGATATTCCAACTAGGTTTTTGCCATGTCAGGCCCTCTTTCAACATGCATCAATGACCCCACAAAAAATGAGGGTTTCTTCCCTGTGCATGCAGCACTCAAACCTGTTGGGTGCTCAAAGAAAGCAAAAGATGATACTGAAGATCCTGCGAAGGAGAAGATAGATCTTCGGTTTTTTAACAGGGGGTTAGGGCTTTTCGCTCTAGCCCTGGTCTTACACTAGAACATGCCGCTTGGCTCCTTAAGATGGAGAGGTGCCAGGCTTTGATTTGGAAAAGTATGGGAATCTATGACTTGGTCATGTTGTCCAAAATTGGCCTTAACTACTGTCCTGACATGCTGGTGGCTTCATTGCTGTTTTGGGACTACACTCACTATACCTTCCACTTGCCTTGTGGAATGGTTACACCCACCCTTTTCGATGTGGCCGCCATGACTGGTCTTCGACCAACTGGGGACTACTTCGACCCAGAAGAAATGTCTGAAGACCAGATTGGGTTTTCTGCTACCAAACCCACCTACACCATGTACACCAACCATTACCATGACAAATGGACGGCTGTGGTGAATGATGTGGAGCACATCGCGTTTCTAGCCCTATGGCTGTCGCGCTTCGTGTTCTGCACGAAATCCCTGCAGGTGACGAAGAAAATGGTCACCCTTGCTACTCAAATTCATCACGGCCAAAACATCTGTTTGGCCGAATTAATATCGGCGAATTTGTATGAGTCGATAAGCAGTGGAGCGGCTCAATTGAAAGTAATCGAAAATAGAGCCAGCCTGTTGCTTGCTGGTCCCTTCTGGATCCACCAGAAAAAGTTTGAATAATTTTGAAGGGTCCTTCCCACTTGGGTGACCATTTTCCCATGCTTCGATCTTTTCGATCCATAGGAAGAATTACCTTCCAAACTAGTTCTCCAGGCGAGAAAGCCTTAGGTTTTACTTTCTTATTGTAAGAGTCTTCCACTCTTTTCTTCTGAATTCTCAGTAGGTCGAGAGCTCGTAGTCTTTCTTCGTCTAAATCTACCAATTCATCTAACATCATATCCCAATAAACCTCAGAGGGAATATCTTGATGTCTTTGAACCCTTGCTGATTGAAGACAAATTTCTGCTGGCAGTACTGCGTCATGACCATAAGTTAGCCGATATGGTGTTGTACTTGTGGCTTCCTTTGGGGACGTTCGACAGGCCCACAAGATCTGGTCTAACATTTTGTGCCAATTTTTTGGCTTCTTTCCCACATGCTTTTTGATCAGGCCAATCACTATTTTATTCGCCGCTTCGACTTGACCATTTGCCTGCGCGTAATAAGGTGTTGATGTTAGGAGTCTGAAGCCTGTTTCTTGAGCGAATTTCTACATCTTTCGACCAGTGAACACTGACCCTTGATCAGTTGTTATAGTCTCAGGGATTCCAAATCTATAGATAATGTTATTTTGAATAAACTCAATGACATTTTCTTGGTCTCATTGACTAAAGGGATAGCTTCGATCCATTTAGTGAAATAATCAATGCCTACCAGTATATATTTCTGGCTCTTTGATGATGCTGGTCGAATCTCTCCAATAAGATCCAACGCCCATCCTCTAAAAGGCCAAGGCTTCACTATTGAATAAAGCTCTCTTGCTGGTACATGTTGGATACCAGTATGGACTTGGCATTCCTGGCAACCCTTTGTGAACTCGACACAATCTTTCAAGATAGTAGGCCAATATAGTCCTTGTCGAAACAACAACCATTTCATCTTATGACCTACTTGGTGAGATCCACATGCTCCAGCATGCGTACTCGAAAGGGCTATGTATGCTTCGGTTTCGCTTAAGCACTTTAATAATACACCTTCAGGCGTCTTTTTGAACAACTCATTCCCCATGAGTACGTAACTTAACGCCCTATATTTTATTTTTCGTTCTGCCAAAGCTGCTGGATTTTGCAGGGAATCCACAATGGGTTTCCTCCAGTCTTGCTCCGATAAATTGTCTATGAACGAAATTTCGAAATTCCTTTGATCGGCATATCCTAGTCTTATTGATTCCAAATCGGTTGGAGACAAGCTGGTTGCTGTTATTTTTTCTCGGACTTCGATTGCTCTTTGTAATCTCGTTTTTGAAATCTTATACCCAGATGTAATTTGTGCCAAATCATTGGCTACTTGGTTTTCCAATCTAGGTATATGTCGAATATTAACCACTTCGAATTTTTTAAATAAACGATTTGCTATCACAAAGTACATAATGATATTTTCCCTTATACATTTGTACTCTTTTGTGACTTGCTTAATGACTAACTCTGAGTCTCCCATTATTTCGACTCGATTTGCCCCCAATTCCAACAGTATTTCAAGGCCAATAATTAGAGCTTCGTATTCAGCCTCATTGTTTGAACAAGTACCTTCTATCTTGTACTTGAATGTTGTTGGAATTTTTTCTGGAGAAATAATTAAGACCCCTACTCCCGTCCCATCTCTATGGCTGGAACCATCGAAGTAAAATTTCCAGGGTTCTATCTCCAAGTAATTTATATTTTCAACCTGAATTGAGTGGTCGACTATAAAGTCTGCTACCACTTGTCCTTTCACTGCCTTAAGAGGCATAAAGGTCAATGAATACTCAGTTAATGCTAACGCCCATTTTCCAATTCGACCGTGCAAGATGGGTTTCGACAACATGTATTTGAAATCATCAAAATGGGACGAAACATACACATCAATTGGTTTTATATATTGTTTGAGCTTTGTAGTGGAGAAATAGAGACATAGACATAATTTTTCAACTTCGCTGTATCTGGTTTCTGCATCGTTCAAAACTCTGCTAAGGTAGTAAATGGGTCTTTCGACTCCATTTTCATATTCTTGGGCTAACATGCTTCCCAAAGTTTTGTCGGATGCAGCTATGTACAATCTCATACTCCTATTGCTACAAGGAGGCACCAAAATAGGTGGCTTGATGAGGTACCCTTTGATCTTGTCTAGGCGTCTTGCTGCTCTTGCCCCCACTCGAATCTTTCCTTATTCAATCGAAGTAAGGGTGAGAAGGCTTGCGCTTTTCCACTTAGGTTAGATATAAATCTCCTCAAGAAGTTTATCTTGCCCAGCAGAGATTGCAGTTCCTTCTTGTTCGTTGGCGCTTTCGCTTCCAAGATTGCCTTTGTTTTGTTCTGGTTGATTTCGATTCCTTTCTTGTGGACGACGAAGCCCAAGAAATCTCCAGCTTTCACACAGAACGCACACTTCAAAGGGTTCATTTTCAGACCATGCTTTCTCATTCTTTCAAATGATTGTCGAAGGTGGCCTATATGGTTCTTCCTGGAAACAGATTTTACAACAATATCGTCAATATATACTTGCATGAAAGTGTTAATAAAATCATGGAAGATAGAGTTCATTGCTCGCTGATATGTTGCCCCAGCGTTTTTTAGGCCAAAAGGCATTACCACCCATTCGTAAGTGCCTAAGGCCCCAGGGCATCGAAAAACTATTTTCGACACATCTTCTTCAGCAATGAAAATTTGATTGTATCCTGAGTAACCGTCGAGCATGCTCAGGTACTCGTGGCCAGCGGCAGAGTCGACAAGCATTTCCGCCACAGGCATAGGATATTCATCTTTGGGTGTTGCAGCATTCAGATCTCTGAAATCTATGCACACCCTCGACGTACCATTTTTCTTAATTATTGGCACAATGTTTGCAATCCATTCGACATACCTCGTAGTTCGTATGAATTTGCACTTCAGCAGTCTTTCGACTTCCGTTTTGATCTTCGACAGTATTTCTGGAGCGAAGCGTCTTGGAGTCTGTTTGACAGGCTTTTTTCCAGGTTTAATTGGCAACTGAAGTTCTACCAATCCTCTGTCGAGTCCAGGCATTTCGTCGTAATCCCATGCAAAGCAGTCCTTGAACTCCTTCAGTAATTGGATCACTTCAACCCTGAGCTCTGGGTCTATTCTAGCGCTGATGTAAGTGGGTCTTTTATTTACCCCTTCGCCTAAATTGATTTCTTCTAAAGGATCCTGTGCTAACATTCTGACGTTGTTCGCCAGGGGATCCTTTTCGAAACCCAAAGGCTCATCGTCGTAGATAGCGTCGAGCCTCTGTTCCTGCATTCCCTCTGTCATGATATCGGGAGGTTCTGGGTCGAAATCTTTTCCAGGACCAACATCTGGTGGCTCCTGGCCATTGGCCTTGGTGGCCATATATTTTACTTTGGCTTCAAGAGCCGCTATGATTCTTGTTTCGGCTACGTAAGCCGAAATTCGTTGTAACACCTGAGACTCAGTCATTATCACTGATTTCGCTTCCCCAACCAGTTGGCTGGATGTCAGTCAGCCCACTGAAATCTATGTGGGACAAGTCTTCTTTATCCCATTGAAACCCATGATCAGGATGCAGGTACAAGGAACAAAAAGCATTTGGCGCTAGCGCCATGTCGAAATCAGGTGTTGGACATGGCCCAATGTGAGCCAAAGTTTTGTCAAAGTCAGCTCTCCCTAGGTGATTAACTTCGCCTAAGTAGTAGCTCTGATCTGCTTCTACATTCTCAACAATCCCATCAGGACGCCATAATATCAACCTTTGGTGCATCGATGATGGTACGGCTCCGACACCATGTATCCATTCTCGGCCTAATAATAGGTTGTAATTTGGTTTCGCCGATATGACCATGAACATGGTTGGTCGAAGGATGGATCCCACTTTGAGGTCTAGTTGAATCACACCCATGGTGGTCCCTATTCCACCTTCGTAGTTCGATAGGACCATATTATGAGGCTTAATGTCTTCATCATTCTTGCCTACTTTTCTTAGCATGAAGTGGGGGATTATGTTGATAGTCGCCCCACAGTCCACCAAGATCCTATTTACAGTGGCCTCTTCGAGCTTTGCCCTTATGAATAAAGGCTTGAGGTGACTCCTCATCGCCTCAGTTGGTGGTTCGAAGAAACCATTTTGCTCCTCAGTGCAGCCATTACCCATGACAAAGTAGCATACTAGCCTATGCTTGGCCATCTCTTGTTCGACTTCCCAATCGTTTGTTTCGACTTCCACTTGGCGGTTGAATTCTCTTGGCAAGACCGAAACTATATTTACCATGATGTCTAATGTGTCGTCGGACTCAGAGACATATCTGTCACCAGCTTCGTTTTAGTCAGGCCATACCAATCTGTTGGTTACTGGTTCCCTCTCCAAAGGCTTTCTTTGCTTTCGCTGGGGTACATTTGAACTCGACTCTGGCTTTGGTTCTTTGACATCCTCTCTCTCAGCCTTGCGCCGCCTTTGGTATCTTCTCCACTGGGATCGAGACATTGGGTTCTTTCCCTTGTAATTACTCGATACTTGAGCACCTTTGGTGTCACCTGCATGAGGTTCTTTCTTGAGTATCAAAGATGAGCCTCTTTGCACTTCAAATGGGTGCCACCTTTCTTCGTTGGGTCTCTTTCGACCCGATGTTTTTAGCCATGTATCGAATGGCACATTGGTTGGAGGCCTAAAAGTTAGTGGCTTCCTTTCCTGACTTGAGCCCTTTTGATAGGCTCTTCTAGGATCGTGTCGAACATCAGAGCCTGCACTTTTCTGGGCATTTCTGCTCCATTTCTTGTTTGCTGCTCTCATACCTTCGACATGTTCAGCAGATTTCTTGTCAAAAATAGAGCTGAATCGAGGACACAGCATTACTTCTGATTTCTTCTTCTGGCATCGTTGCAAGAATTCTGCCAGATTTTCGTTCTCAAGGGGGAACGCTGTCCTGTTTGCTTGCTCTTGCCTAATGGCTTCATCTGAGACTTTTGATTCAGAAATTTTGACCATGTTAACATTCATGTTGTCTTTAGTAGCAAGAGTCATTTGCTTCATTTGAGCCTCCAGGTCTTTTATCTGGCCTTGCACCGCAGCCAAGTAGGAAATGGGTTTAGTTTCAGATTTTGAGACTCCACCTTTTTCCAGTTTTGGGCTCTCAGCAGCCTTTTGGACTGCCTCGATTGTTTTTCTAGAAAGGTTCCCAGAAAAACTGCCAAATATTGGCATATTGATGTGATCTTTGGTGACTTCAACCATGGTTATCCCTGGCCTTTTCACCTGACTCCTGGAAGCTTCGATCACATTGACCTCTGAAGGTTCAGCATAATGGGCCTCCGCCTGTAAAGGGTTCGAATCCACATTCATGGGGGCCTTATCAGCGAACTTCAACCTCCCTTCTTCGATAGCATTTTGCACGAGATCCCTGAAAAGAAAACATTGAGATGTTTTATGGCCCAGAAAGTTATGATATTTACAATAGCCTCTTTTCTTTCTTTGATCAAGAGGAGGCACTTTTACCCCTGGGGGTATTATCATTTGGCCATCTTTTACAAGTAAATCAAAAATTTCATCACATTTCGTAATATCGAAACTGTAAGTCTTTTTAGGGAACCTATCATTGGCCTTTTCAGACCCAGTGGGGTTTTTTCCACTTGAGGGGACTAGTAACTTGCAAGAGTATGGTGGCCCTTGTTTTAACTCAGCCAAATCGACCTCAATTTCTTCGACGACTATGAGTTCGTCGAATGTTTCTGGATCTTCTTCGTCCATTTTGACATATGCTATCTTTTCTCTTTTATGAGTTTTTGTCGCCCTGGCTTTTTCAGCTTTAAGGCGTTCTACCTGTTGCACCCTATCGGCCAATTGGGCCATGTCCCTCAGATACTAAGTGTCTAATTTCTTCCTAATGGAGTAATCTAGACCTCCTACGGCTATTTCGACTAACTCGTGCTTTGGCACTTGCGTAAATCATCTTGCCTTGAGCAATCTAAACCTATTTAAGTATTCGTCTATAGGCTCGATGAATCTCCTCTTTACACTAGCCAATTCTTTCAGGCTTATCTTGGTTTGTCCCATGTAAAATTGATCATGGAACAATCTCTCCAACTGAGTCCAATGGTGGATCGAATTGGGAGGGAGAGTTGTGAACCAAGTAAATGCATTCTTTGTTAGGGAACTTGGGAAATACTTAATCCTTAGGTTCTCATTATTTGAGATTTCTGCCGCTTCGATTAAATATCTTGCCACATGTTCAACAGTGGATTCTGTCGTGTCCCCTGAAAACTTAGTGAACTTAGGGACTTTGCATCTAGGAGGCAAGTCCGTTTGTAACACATATTCCGACAGCGGGGATGTGAAGTTGGGCCTACGGAAGCCCGTATTCATCCCGTTTTGCATCATGATTCTTTCAATCATGGATGTCAAGTTATTCTCCAAACCAACATTCTGGTATTGGATCTGCTGAACTACTTCATCAGCGTTTTGGTTTCTATTAAGCATCCTTATTTCTGGGGCTACGACTCTCGGCTCTTCGACCCCGGGTTGTTCCAGTTGTACCCTAAGGTTCTCTTCGACAGGCTGCTGGACTTGGTTAATCGTGGTTTCTTCCTATAGAATGCCTTGGTTTCCCCTTACCTGTGCCCTTTGGGGCTGTCGAATTTGTTGGGGTACCCCAAAAAAATTAGCCAGCCGCGACATTTGCGCTGTCATTTGCTGATTCGACTGGGTGGTATTCTGTATTAGAGGATTTAGCACTGTACTTAAAGTTTGTGCCAACATTTGAACCATGTCGTGGTTACTTTCTTCCATTTGCTGCCTCAAGACTGCTGTCAAGGCATTCGTAAGGCCAAGCATTAAGTGGGACGTTCCTCCTAAGAGTTGGTTCCTACCCCTGTTCACCATACCAACTCCAGAGCCTTGGATTGGCGAAGAGGCGCTCACTAAAGGATCTGAAAAGGTGGACGTAGTGTTCGTCAGGCTAGCTAATTCAGAAGTTGGCATACCATAGGGTGGTTCTCGATTTAACCCGACTGTCGAAAAACCTGGGGGAACATATGGTCTTCTTCCTTAGTTTCCCCTAGGTGGGGGAGTTCCCAAGGGCATTCTGGGGCCTGTAAATGGAGGTAATGGCCCCGTTTGTGTGATCGTTACTGCTGGCGTCGAACCAACGGTTACCACTTCACTTACGGTTGGGATAACCGTTGCTCCCACGTTTGTTTGTGGGATTTCTCCATTTTTTGGCGGATTCGCCATTTCACTAACTCTTCTCCCAGTATTGGTTTCGTTGGTGTATATTCTACCATTTCTTAATAACATGCAATACTCTCGAAAAAGAAGGATAGTTTATATAAGACGATTAAACGTGAAAGAATCAACACAAAGTCCCATCAGGTGTGCCAATTTGTTTACTCTGAAAAATGGTAAACAACCACTGATCCTCCAAAAGGTTACTTATTTGGGGACTCACAGGATCGATCAGATTGATCCTAAGACATGGTTGATTCTTGGAGTTTAAATTCTTTGAAGTAAAGAGTTTCGATTAATCCTAATGGTGATTAGTGCAAGTAAAGTAGAGACACTTTAAGTAAATTGCATGGAGAAAAGCTTGATAAAGTAAATAAAGGCATTAAAGGTTTGTTAAATAAATGACTTCGACGGAAGTAAATGAGTGAAAGTGATAAATTGCTTGAATATCAAAAAGACTTTGATTAAGGTAAATGGTGTTTCACACATACATTCTCAATGATTCTTTCTCTCATGCTGGGTACTTGAATCTAAATGAGTGACTTGTATACAATGATGAACACCCCTAATAACTTCGTGAACACTTAGTATTTATACTAAAAAACCTAAGTAACTGCTGGGAAGTCACGCCGCTTCATGATGACACCACATGGTATGCTCACAACCTTCGACGCCTACGTGCACGACACATTGTGCTTGGTAACTGCTGGGAACCGTTTTCCCTCCAACAATTCAGAATTCAAACTGTTCGATCTTGGGCATCAGGGACCTTGGTCGAGAGGTTGCTCCTTCGATGTCGAAGACAACAAGCTTCCAACTTAAAGGAATTTCTTTAAGTATCTTGTCATTCTTTGATGAGCCTTCGACGTGATCAGCTGGTCGAAGCCTTCTGGTGTAGAAAACTCTTCTGACTCATGATTAATGATCTATATGATGATAAAACGTGGGTGTCGAATTTAGGAGCCAACAATTACATCATTAGGGGAGGGGGTGTACAAATTTATAAATGAGGATTTTGCAAGAAAATTAAACCTAATTATCTATTACAACCATAATGAATAAATGTACAAGAATTGAAAATAAAAAATGCAAAAATACAAATGGAAAAAGAAATGATTTTTTTGATTTTAAGAAAGGGTTTTAACCTAAACCTAATTAAGAAAATAATTAATGAAAAGGTTTTAAATTAATAAACATAAAATGAAGATTAGTCAATTAAAATAAATCTAAGTTCTAAATTAATTAATTTGCAAGAGAATAATATAGTAATTAAACCTAATTATATAAATATTAGTTACAAAAATAAAATAATTTATTTAAAGAAAACGTTTTTTAGTCTTTTAGTTTTATGAAGAAAATAAAATAAATAAGTGTAAATAATAAATAAAATATTTTTGGATTTTTTTTATTAATAAAGAATAATAATGATAATAATAACAAATAATAATAAAAATAATAAAAGTAATATGAAAATGAAAATAAAATAAAGAAAAAGAAAAAATAAAAATAAAATAAAGGGCCAGGGGTATAAACATAGTCGGGGGGGGGGGGGGGGGGGGGGGTTAGAAGAATAAAAAAAAGTGAAAAGCCCAACAAAAAAGGCCCAGGCGCTGGCTGAACTAAAAAAAAGAGTGAAAATATGAAAATGCACAAAAGGGTACCACTGGGGCTCGAACCCAGGTCCCTAAGGTGACAGGCGCACGCTTTAACCACTGGGGTGGTGATACATCCGTTAACTTAAACAAAACAATAAATATGTAACATAAATTTTTCCCTGAATGAACTTTATCTTCAACCTCCAGCCAAAGAACCTGTAACTCATTCATTTCTCATCCATTCACAAAACTTCCAACACCAAACTTGTTAGAAATTTCCTCACGATTCTGAATATGTAAATAACTTAAGCTAATTCTCAAAGATGAGCATGAATTTCTAACAGTACCAAATTCTGACCTAAATATTTTCAAAGGTTCAAACTCAAAATTCTACCTACTCAAGCAACATAAATGAAATCTATGGACATGTATAGTTTCATGGCAATGATGTCTATATTTTATCTTCACAAATGCAAGCTTAACAATGTCTAAATAATGAGATACAAGTTCAAGAAAAATACCTCAAAATTGGAAATCGTGAAATGAGTTCGAGCTTGTTTCAAGTGATGGTGATGATCAGGTTAGCTTCCTTGAACCTCTAGGAAGCTAATGCAATAGCTGGCTTGAACTGAGAGTAGCTGAAATGGCCTGGAAAGTCCATCTGCAATACTCTGTTTTTGGTTATGGAGGATGATGGAAATGGAGTTACATTCGTGTAACTGGTACATGGATGGTTTGTATTTGATTTGAGGAGGCTTTTGAAACTAAAAGGCCAAGAAATGCACGAGGGAAATGGATGTTTGAAGTTTAAAATCAGAAATGACATAAAAATGGAGATTCTGTGCAATTTCTGGCATGAGGGAATTTGGGTGTGCTTAAGGGTGTTCAAACTCGTGTCCTAGGTTTCATAATAGTGTTTTGATATATAGGAAAAGGTTTTGATACTTGAGATGGTCAGAAGTACAAGATCACATGTTTTGGCTTCTTGTCTTATATTTGAAGTAAGGTTTACAAACATGGTTTCAATGCATATTACAAGCATGATCTGAGTAGTTAGAGGCTCTAGAAAAGTTTCTTATGGCTTTTAGATCACGTGTGATCAGAAGGAACAAGTTAGGAGCTCTATGCATTGACTTTGTGATTAAAGTCACTTTTCCAAAATGGAAGTGTGAACTTTGTTCCATTAATGGAATAATCACTTGAACAATGACTCAAACACTTGGATCATAGCTCAAATAGTTATGTAATCTTATGATTATGGATAGATTTAGAGGTTAGAAGTCTGTAAAGTAAGATTTATGCAGCATGGGCTTGAGATTTGAATTCTTGTTCATATGGAAATGACCTACAATTCAATAATGAATGTGCAACTTCTTGTCTTTGATTCTCTTTGCTCAAGCATGATCTCAATGAGTTCTTGGACATTTTTGAAATCTTGTAACATCCTCTAAAACCTCTATGTTGTACCTTTTTGAAAATTCCTCTTGGAACTATGTGAAAAATTGCCATGAAGTTAGGTTAAAATCCTGCCTAAACTAGGGCAAAACATCACTTAGTTTCCAAGTTTCATGAACATGTATTCACAAAATCATAAATTTAAATCCATGCATTTCTATGAGAAGTTGTGTTCTATAATGTTATAGATCTCATTTGGATCTACAACTTTCATGTTGAAAGTTTCCTTTGAATCATCTTGCATCATGGTGGAAAATTGGCTCAAAGTTGTGAAAAAATACGAAATTTCCAACACTTAGAAAAATTTCTAAGTTTAGAAATTTTGACTTTTCAAAATGAAATCTTGACTTTTTGATTTCTTGATGAACAATTTTCATATTTTGACATGTTTTGATGAATTATGATCTTTGACACTTGATTTTGACCAAAAAGTCAAAGTTTGACTTTTCAGTGGACAATTGACTTTTAATCAGTTGACTGAATATCAACTATCAATCAATTGATCTTGAGGAAAGTTTTGAGCCATGCAATTAGGTCAAAATGATGCAATTGAATCCTTGAGATCATAACTTGAACTAATCAAACATTTTCTAATTCAAAAATCAGAAATTGCACCTTCTCAGTCAAAACCCTAATTTTGACCATTTTGACCTTTTGATGATCTGATCAAATTTCTTGAGGAATTGTGATCCAAACTTGATAAAATTAAATATATGAGTTCATATTGTTTATATGGACCAAAAATTATGAAGTTTGACTGTAAATTGTCCATATTTGACTTTTTCCCCAATACAACTGATTTTAGGTCAACTGATCAATTGACTGAGCAAAAATGTGATCCAAGACTTGAAACTTGACATGAGAAATCTTGAGAGTCCAAAATGATCCATGAAATTCATATGAAAAGGCATTAAAAGTCCATTTGTCATTGTGAAAACCCAAACCCTAGTTTCAGTCATCAGTGCTTGAGGAGGTGTCTTGAGCTGATCAAACCTTGTGCAGTCTTGAACCAAAGGAGATCTTGTGAGAGATTACTTGATAAATGAGAGGTCAAATTTTGGGGTACAACACATACAAATCAAGAAAGTAAACAATTTTAAATGTGATCTATCTCTAAGGTAACCCCACTTTTAGTTCTCCCCAACAAAGTCGACAGTTCTGTAATATGGTGGGAGAACTCATTTATTTTAGTTTTGCATTTTATCACAAATGTTGCGGATAACAAGAGTTGACACCAACTTTTATTTTATCCAATAATGGAAACGGTGAAAAGAACAAGAAAGACCTTTGATAATTTTTCTGAGTAAGGGGGTAGGTTATGAAAAGGGAAGGTGTTAAAACCCTTTTCATCTGTAGTTATCTACGGGCTCTTAATTGCTAGCTCACTTTTGAAAGAAAAAAAAAGCTTTGTGAATGTGTAAGTGGGAACATATTTTGAAAATGCCTAAGTTCGGAAACTTTGTAATGATTCTCGTATCAGTTGAGAACGCAGACAAAGTGTTTATTTTGAAGATATTTCAAAAAAGTGTTTGTGTGAAAAGAGATGTTTTTGTGAACAAGCGATTAAAAACTATCTACCTACTCAAAGATCTTTCATGTTATTTTCCTTCTCCTTTAGACGGTGCTATCCTACCATTAGTTAGTAGGAAGTCCTATCGTTAGATGTTTGAGGGACAGACACGGGTCATCATTCAGTCATAAAGGCAAAATATATGGATACCTTTAGCAATTCGAAGGGATTATCATCATGTATTCATAGGAAACATCGAGGGATAAGATCATTTACCGAAGGCAGCATCGAAGGGTCATCGAGGTACTATGATCTTTATGATGATTTTTAACTAAGGGTCTTTGCTAATGGTATCCATATGTTCGAGGGACATGACTGTTTTATTTGAAGGCAACAAGTGAAGTTACCCTAGGGGTGCATGTGTGAGAAGTGATTTATTTTCAGTTATTTTGTCTTGATTAGGTTTTCTAACATTTTGTTTTAAATCTTACCATACACGCCTAGTTACTATACAATTATAAAGAAAGCAATAAAGGCAGAAATTAAGTGTCCTACGCTATTACAATGCCTCGGGGAATGGGATACAAACCACAAAAACTTAGGGAAAATAGAAAGAAAATAAAAACCTAATTAACTATTACAACCCTTTAAATGTTACATAATAGTGAAAAACTAATGCGAAAATAAGTAAAGCGCGGAGATTGTGGAGAGAAGCGAAGAAATTGTATAACAGAAAATAACTGATGATTTGTCATAATGATTAATTGATTTAAATTGAGAAAAGGGGATTAATTAAAACCTAAAATAAAACCCTAAATTAAATTTATAAAAGTTTAATAAAAACATCAAAGGACTAAATTAATTTTAATTTTTAAAAAAGGAATTAATTTAATTATTATAAAAAAATGATTGGTTAAATTTATAAAAAAAAACCTAAAGTCTAAATTCATTTTAAATTAAATTAAAAAAATAATTAATTAATCTAATTATATTAAAAAAGAAATAATAATTATAAAAATAAAAATAAAATAATTCGGCTTGGTATGAATGGATCCGGGGTATGTGAAAAGTATGGACCACTAGGCCCATTGAAACTCCATCGTTGAATCTAGTGGGGGGCAGCTCCAGTAGGTGCATCATGAGGACTTGCTCTGGGTCCAATAGATCGGGATCTTTTGAGATCCAAGGAGAGTGATGAGACAGTGTATGATGCACGCGCTGGACTAACAATACTGGATCTGTGAACAAGGAAACATAAAAATGAAATGTCAAAATATCAGGGGCAGGGATCGAACCCGTGCCCTGGTATACTAATGCCTTTTCAACACACGCTTCTACCGCTGGGGCAGCCTTTACATCCGATCGTATAAATCAAATAATAATAATAATAAATATACAAAACAATTCAATTGGCCGGAGAGGCACCGAAGTCCTAGCTCCAGTCGTCTTCTCCCGCAACTTGCGATGTCCTGAACCTGGGAAATCAATGCATTAGTGATCAAAAACATCCAAGTACCCCTAATTCATCCCTCCTGAATCTGATTATGGACTTATTTTTGGCCAAAAGTGCTTGTATCATGAGTTCCAAATCAAATGAAACCGATCAGAGCAAGCTATGGTATCTGATAACTCTAAATGCATGGGATCATAATATCCATCAAAACCTGTTCAAAAATACCTCAGAAACCGTTTAATAATATTATTGCATGATAAATCATAATAAAAATAAGGATTCGAAAATCAAGAAAAATGAAAAAAATATGATGATGCAATGCATACTGTTTCAGACCCTTAGAACCATAGTAACCAATTCAGCCTTACCCTTCAATGTTCCTGGAAGTGAAATGAAGGGAGTTTTTATGATGAGGAGGCTTGCAACTAGAGCTTTAACAACTTAGGGTTCTTTGAAAAATATCGAGGATTTTGGCAAGCTTTTAGAGGCAAGGATCCATATGCATTGCATCTGGTCTTGTTGTGTTTATATAGAGGAAAGATTAGGGTACCCAAATATGGGAAGAAACAAAGCAATCATGGCTAAATGAGACAAGAATCAAACATGTTTATAAGCTTCCTTTTTGAGATTTTTATTTCCCATTTGAGCTCACACATTTTTGGCATATTCATCATGTGTTCTTGGGCCTCCATGTGATTGAAATTCAAAGCCCATGCGCCTTGGACCAATGATTTGTATTTTATTTGATTTACTTGCATTTTAAATGAACAAAAATTCGAATAAAAGAAATAAAAATAATAAAAATATGTGAATGGATTTAGAGGTCCTTTAACACATTTTGAACATATTTGAACATCAAAAGTTATACCCTTAGTTCAAAATTTCAAGTTTGCTCACTTTGCACTTCATGCATTTTCTCAAACTTTCCCAACTTACAATGGTCATAACTCTCTCAATTTTCATATTTTGAATGTGATCATTGACTTTTTAGAAAGCTCAAGATGTCCTCTTCAATTTATATTTTGATCATTTTTGTATTTGGAGATTTATCTTGATGTAAGTTGCCTTGAAAAAGTGTCCTTTTGTTGACTTTTGAAATGACCTATAATGTATGGGCTCATATCTCTCAGACGAAGCACTTTTTGGACTTGAGCATACAAATACAAAGTTGTAGAAAATTGATTTTCCTTCAAAATGGGATTTGGTTGGGGAAAAGTTGATGAAGCATGTGAAAATTATGCTTGGTCAAAGTTTAGTTGACTTCTCCTAAGGAAACCCTAATTTGGCAACTTTTGACTTTTGATGATTTGAGGGATTTCCTTGAGCAATCATGATCAAACCTTGACAAAATGATGAATATCACTTCAAAATATTGATGTTAACCAAAAATCTTGAAGTTTGAATGTATGTTGATCATAGTTGACTTTTTATCCAATACAGTTGATTTTCAATCATTTGAGCTATTGACTGAGAAATCTTGTGATGCAAGGCTTAAAACTTGACATGAACATTGTTGAAGACCTATGGATGACTATGGAAACCACTTGAGACATTTGCAACCCAAACTTCCTTGAAAAACACAAAACCCTAGTTGTGGACCCATTGTTTAGGAGGAGAATTTGTCTGATCAACTCTTGAGCATCCTTGAGCATTTGAGAACCTTAGAAGAATGTTTTGAAGAAAATGGGAGGGAAAATTTTGGGGTATAACACACCTCAATTCCTCGTTGGCTCACAATAAAACCCAATAGTTTACTTGACCTAACACCAAATGTACATTTGTTCAGATTCAACCTTAGTTTGAATTTTCTTAGTCATTCGAATAATTGCTGTAAGTGAATGATGTGGTCCTCTTCTATCTGGGATTTTGAAATCATATCGTCCATGTATACTTTGATTTCTTTGTGGATCAAGTCGTGAAATAGCATGACCATTGCGTATTGATAGGTTTACCATGCATTCTTTAGACCGAAAGGTATTACTTTGTAGCAAAAGGTGCCCCAAGGAGTCATGAAAGTAGTATTTTCCATATCCCCGGAAGCCATCTTGATTTGATTATATCTTCAGAAACCATCCATGAAGGAAAACACTTAAGCTTGAGTTGTATTGTCCACCAAAACATATATGTGAGGTAATGGTAAATCGTCATTAGGACTTGCTTTGTTTAGATCCCGATAGTCGACACACATGCGTACTTTTCCTTCTTTCTTGAGTACTAAAACAATGTTAGAAATACAAGGCAAATAGTCTACCACGACAAAGAAACCTGCGTCAAATTGCTTTAGAACTTCTTCTAGAGTTTTGTTGCCTATATCTAGACGAGTTCTTTTGAGCTTTTGTCTAACAGGAAAACACCCCTCCTTGAGAGGTAGTTTATATATGACAATGTCCGTATCCAAACTTGACATATCTCGGTAAGACTAGGAAAAATATACCCATGTACTCATGCAGGAGCTTGATCAACCTTTTTTTAACACCTTCTTCTAGGGTTGCGCCTATCTTGATCTCTTTCTGGTTTTCCTCTGTTCCAAGATTGATGATCTCTATAGGTTCCTAATGTGTTTGTATGTCGCTTAATTTTGTTCTAACAATCTTTCCAACTCTTTAGAGAGTTCATAATATTCCTCATCTTCCTCTTCATCTTGGTTAATTGGTGCATCAAAGTCATATCAGATAGTAGCAATATCATTATCAGTGAGTTTAGGTGTGGATCTGCACATTTTATCATGTTTTGTTTTTTTTAGAATGCTTAAATTGGAAAGTGTGTATGAAGAAAAAGTATTGCCATTTTGGAAGAAAGTAGTAAATAAAAAAGAAAGAAATGGATCTCAATTGAATACAAAACATAACTTTTATTAATGAAAACACTGTTTGAAAATAAATGTGGTCCCTTACAAGATACCCTTATGCCTCAGGTGGGACATATGTTCTTTTAAAATAGAAAAAAATACTTTGGAAAGAAAAATATTTCTGGAATCTCCACAGCTATCCAATTCTTGAGCTCTTTGCTTGGAGTGCATTCACTGATGAAGTTGGATGCTCCTTTGTTATTGCTCTTGTTGGATATCAGTGACACTTGTTCACCATGCTCTACTCCTTTGTTGAGGAAGGTCTGCTGAATGGGAGGATATTTCCCTTTATCTTTATTAGTAGCCTTTGAAGGTTGATAGTCCAAACCAAAATGATCTTTCTTTTCAGGTATCTCCACGAGCTTTCCCTAACCTTTAGAGGTCCAGTCCTCCACAAATTTCTGTAAATATCGCCATGATGTCATGGTAGTTCTAGATTTCTTGACTTTCTCCACCAAGAGAGTGAATATTGTAGCCACTTCTAAGAGTTGGAATGGCATTTCCACACACTCTTCTTCCATGCTGATATATTTATAGGACTCCAAATGACTTACGAATATATCTTCTTCGCCGTCAATCACAACCAACTTTCCTTCGACGAGGAATTTCAATTTTTGATGCAGAGTTGAGATGACATCCCCTACAACAAGAATCCATGGTCACCCGAGCAAGCAAGTATAAGCTGGTTATATATCCATCACTTGGAAGGTAATAATTAGTTCTCTATTTTTAGGATTGGCACTAATTTTAGTAAAACAAATATAGCAGCAATATGTTAAATAGGACGTGATTACTTGCTATGAACAACAGGTGGAGCAAGAAGTCCTACTTTATATTGAGACAAGTTGAGATGAGAAGTTCTCATCATCTAGAGAAAAATGTTGGAAAAGATGTCCTATGTAGAATCATATGACATCGCGCTTGAGCTGAGCTGAACAATTGGATTCTGTTATGATTTAACAGATGCAGAATATTCTGGGAATATTATACAAGTCCTATGTGGCGCTGATTTAAAGGTCTGGAAGAATCAAGAATAATATTTACTTTCTAAATAAGGAGACATTTTAGGAAAGATTTGATTGAAGACCTGTTTTGTTGCAAAATCTTCTACAGATTTGTAACAGCTGATATGCTGTAATTTGAAGCCCAAATCAAATTGGTAGATAAGTTATAAATAGAAGCATTGTAACCTAGAAAACTTACCAACCATGAATAGGAAATATGTAATCATTAGGGTTGAGCATGTGTGCCACTCTATAGGCAAGTTGGTTTGTGTCATCCACTCGACATGTGAGTTGGACTGTTGTTCCTTGAGTTGCAAGGTTTTATTCTCACTCAGAAGCCTTTAGGTAATGATTTGAGTATTTTTCTTGGAGGAAGATTCTAAGAAACTCCAAGTCATTTTCTTAGTCAAGAGTCTTAGCTAGGTATTGTGATGGAAGTGTGTCTTCTCGCCATGAAAATGTATCTTCTGTTTTTGTCATGGAAGTGTGTCTTCCTGTGTTTTGTCCAATCGTTGTTTGTGATTGATGAGGGCCTATATATAGGTGAGTCTTATATAGAATTATAGCACGGGTAGTGATTAAGTGAGAAGTTGTAAACGCGATATTTTAACTTCAAATTGATACTATTATAGTGGGCTTGTCCCTGGCTTGGAATGCATCCAGAGTAGGAGAGTTGCTCTAAACTAGGTTAACGATTCATGTGTGTTGTTTATGATTTTTAGTAGTATTTTAATATGTTTATACCTTGCCATGTAGTTTTGTTCATATCAGATGTCTCGACATGTCACACGACATCTGAACTCTGATACACCAAAATTTTAATTGGTACCAGACCAGGCATCTTGTTCTGTTCTAGGTGAGATCTTGGGAAGATACTTTCTGGTCATGGGCAAGGAAGGAGGTTGTTATTAAAAAGTTGTTTGAACTTGGATAGTTCATTTTTTTGTTTGAATGATCCCTTGTATTGGACATGTCTGTTGTTATCAGGCATGTAGCTTTGGTAGTGAGCTGCTGCTTTGGGTTTGATTTATTTTCAAACCTAGGTTGTTGTGTTTACACCTATATTATGGTGGTTGTGTGAAAGGGTTTATGTTTTTCCTGAATGTTGTTAAGGAGTTTTCTGGTTTGTGTTCCGCTGCATATATATCTAATGGAAAACTCCTGGTGGTTTGTGTGTCTCTAGTGTTGAGCACATATAAAGGCCTGTTCCTTTCTGAAGATGCATCTTATGATGTTGTGATACGTAAGAGACAATTTCAATCTATTTATTGGAGTTGAAAAAGATACTTTAGATCTATCTCAAGTCCACTCATAAAGGCACTAATCAATAAGTTTAGTGAGAATCTGTGATCATCCACATCTGCATCGTTATTCCTAATTAATTGCTAAATTAAGAAGGTGGCGTTGATCATGTTTTTTGATGATGATGGTATGGAAGATGTAAGTCTATTGAAGAACTTGAAGGTGATCAAGGTATATTCTGTCTGGGATAAGTAAGGACTTCAGAACCAATCTTAACAATGTGTTGATTGGTATATCGAATGTGTTCTACCAGATGTTGGAACATCTCATCAGCAGTCTGAGCAGAATTCTGTTGGACAAAGCATTGGCTCAGTAGATGCTTTGGTTGCTAAACATTTGTGTATTGATCACATATGTTTGGAACCTACTCCTGGTCTGGAAGAGGAGGCATATGGGGTGTTATATTGTCACTCATTGGATTAGTTTATTTCTGACCCAAGTGATGTGGGGTGTGGAGGCCGTACCTTATTTTCCTGTGGAGGCATGCTAAAGTTATCTCATCCAGGTCCTTTATTTATTGGTCAAGCTCATATGTCAAGGACATTCTCTATGACATCTAGAAGTTCCTTATGATCAACGGAGCCAGATCTGTGGAATGTTATTTGTGGCCATAGAACATATTCTACTTCAGGGGAGTGATTTGTGTATACCAACCATAGGATGTGAAACTATTAGAGGAGAAGGTATAATTCCTTTAGGAGTTTTTAGCAATTAATAAGGGGAGTCCTTAATCTGAAGCTAGAAGAACTTGAATAAATGTCAGACATAATGTCTTGACATCCTTGTATTAAGAATTTATTTTTCTTAATATGTCTGGTGGAGTTTCTCTTAAACAGGATGGAGGTTGTTTACTCTAACTTGATATTATCACGTCTATGAGAGCATGAAACTCTTGTTCTATTATAATAAAAGAGAACTTCACGGGATTGTGAGCATTGGAGATGTATTAACCTGAGTTAAGAGGTTGATTGTTTTCTGCACTTTGGAGTGTCATCCAAATCAAGTAGGATGAGCATATTAGATTTTGAGTAAGGAGGAGCTGGTAAAATTTTGGAACCAAAGGAGTATGGTTTCCTGGTATCTGCATGAAAAGGTTCTCCTTAAGCTAGAATTCAGTTATGTGGTGTCCTCACATAATGGAACTGTTAGTTTGCAAGGATTGAAGGGGATCCTTGTGTCTTGAAGAGGCAGACTTATTCTGAACAGTCTGTTTGTGATGAACAGTCAATGCCATTTTTGTAGTCTGCTTCAGATACCTGTTAGAGGGAATCTCCTCTTTAGGTGCAGAAGGATGGCATCTAACACCTCAAAGTCAGACAGGAGGTCTAAACATTATGCTTATTAGAAGAAGATTCCTAAGCTGTGCATTCTTCTGCATGTGTGTATGGTCTGGGTTTGAAGGTTGATCATCTACTAATGGTTGATACTCTTGTATCCCTTACAAGAGTGGTATATGGACTTCTATGGGTATTATTTCCAAATCCGTAGTAAATGGTCAAGTCCATGTGATTGAGGCTGATGTCAGATCTGATGTTGGAACATCATCTCAAAGTGTGTTTTACTCCTTCAGTCAAGGAAGTATATTTTTCTCATGGTGGAGAATAAGGTTAAGCCACTGAACTAGTTTGGATTAGTTTGTGTTGTCAATGGTTGTCATTACTGTTTGTCATGTTAAAGAATCAACTGGTGCCAGAGGTGTGCAGAAGAAGAATGTCAGATTAATTGTTCTACTTCGTGTGAGGAAGTAGTCTTATATTCTGATTGTTCCTCTATTGAGGTGGTGCATGTGAGTGATGGTGAATACTTTGATGGGAGCTGAGTATTTGACTGATGTGTTGGTTCAATACAATAGTATGAACCTTATGATTCAGAAGGAGTATAAAGAATTTATTTTTCTCTATGTGGTTGCGTTGAGTAGCTTGGGATAGGAAGCTGCTAACTACTGAATGTTTATTTCTCTTTGTGGTGCTCTGGTGTGTGACAATCTAAATTGGCTACTGAAGGTGTGTCCTCTGGTGTTAAGGAATTCTTATCAAATCATATGTCCTATGGATGATGTTTTTAAAAACAAGAGTGTTTGGGGTATATGATGGGAAGCTGAAGTCCCGAATGATGTTGTAACATCATGGTTATTGGTGGATGTCTTTGAAAGAAGCTTGGGATTGTGAATGTGATATTAGTTATTCTACAATATATTTAGAAGTGGCTATGCTAAATATGTTGGAGTAAAATGTGAAGCTTCTGACCCTGTCTTCTAGGGTGTGTGGTGAATGCATGACTTCTGTCATGATTGAAGATAGCAATTAGACCTACAATTTCTAAGATAAGAAGAAGAGTATCATATAGGATGACTTGATCAGTATGCTTATCAAGAGGTGGTTTCTTCTCTTGCAAGTTACTCCAGAAGAGATTGGTTTAGTCTGGATCTCAGTAAAGCTTCTAAAGCAAGTTGAGAATTTGTGGAGTATGTACTCAGCAGGAGCACTGATTATCCATGACCGGGGGAGTGAAATATCTGTCTATGGATTTTTTTTGCAATGTTGCAGACATTTTGTTGGCTTGTGTGCTGATCAAGCTTATGAAGATTTTATGCCTCTGATGAGGGTGTGATGTTAGACAACATGTTGTAACACAATGTAGTGATTGGTGATCTTGAAAGGGCATGTATTTGGTGTGTGTCACTAAGTCTAAGTGAAATAAGTACACTTAGAGTCTAGTTGAAGGCATTATGTTTATGCTTCAGAATATATGTGGATAATTTTGTGAAGCATTTTTGGACTGATGGTTGAAGATGTATTATTCACGGGTTTGTGCATTCAAGAGAAAGAATACAATGTCTGATTGGATGTCAGGACTTTATTAGGGACATGTTTCCTGTGTGACCAACAAAGGAGTTTTATGGATGGTGTGATCAAACACTTATCAGAAGGAAGTTTAAAAAGTGTGTTTGAATGTGCATGTGCATGTATTGGGACTATTTCTTTTAAGCATAAATATTCCAGAGCTAATAAAGACTTTCAAAGCTAATTTTGGGCGGTGCACATTGATTTTGGTGTCAGGTTTCTCGTCAAATAACATTTTCCTTGACCAAAACCAGTTGTCACATTCAAGGATCATTAATTCCTATTAAACTGTTTGGTTATTTATAGAGGTCATCCCTTCCCTTCTATCATCTTGTGTTGGGGTTAAAAATAACTCCTATGTCTTTTGTTCGGGTATGGGTGAGTACCTTTTGGGCTTGGTTCTATGAAGGTTTTCTTTGTCAATTTTTTCCCAAAAAGGGGGAGATAGGTGTTGTTCAGATGGATCCGGAGTTTGTTCTTCAAGATATGTTACAAACATGTCGAATAGGGTGTCTGATCCTATGTTTGTTTGGGTTGTTTTGTGACTTGTGATCTAAGTTATGAACACAGTTGTGACCTTTATTCTGAGTTACCCAGGGTGGTGGTTGGATACTTCTTAAGTTTCTTCTTATGCCACAGGTTGACTGGTGGTTGCTTCATGGTTCTCTTATGCCACCATTTGGAAGGAAGACTTACTCATCTGTGACAAGAATAGGTTCCTGGGTTGAAGGGGATGTGTTGAAGGATAGAAAAACACAAGAAAGTGGATTTGAATTTGGGTTTTGAAAAATTAACACGGTATGACACATTTGTTTTCCTAGTTCTCTTTGAACTCAAAGCTACCCCGGTCCACCCGTCAAGGTGATTTCTCCTCTCTCAATCGAGATCTTAATCCACTAATCAATGATGATTATAAATCATGAAGAAAACCGTCAACTTCTTCTTGAGATCAAACCACAACTTGGTTTCTCAAGGAAATACAATTCTAAACAATTATACAATGTGCTTACAAATGCTTCTAACAAGCTATATCACAATTGTGATGTTTACACAAATTATAGCACTAAGAATAACTTAAGAGATAAAAATATATGAGAATGTTTAGAGTGCTCTTTGTTTGTATTCCTGAGAGTTGTGTATACAATTCATCTTCATAGTTCCCTTTATATAGAAAAGGTTCAAAGATCCTTTATATATGCTTATTTATGAAGGTTAAAGATTTGAGGTTTAATCTCCTTTCCAAAAATACAGATGTTGTTCCTAGTCATAATGTTTCAGCCGTTACTTTCTTGACCCTGTATTGATTGACATTAATGTGATGTTGGATCTACAAACCTTTAGAGTATTCAGAACTGTGAGTGCTTGGTCTTAGAACTTCAATTTGATGAATACATTGAAACTTCTTTGTTCTTTCAAAACTTTCTTATTAGAGTATAAATTTCTTATGCATTAGAACTTCTTTTACTGGCATGTAACTTTTAGTTTTTCTTATGATCTTCTTATAAGAATGTTCTCTTTAGAGCTTCATATATGTTTATTCACATCATTATCTTCTTAGCTTTCATTAAAACTTCTCTGTACATTCAATCAAACGATTATAGTGCATAATTGTTCTTCACAATAATTATGTATTTGTTATCATCGAAACTATGAATTAGATGTAGAACGAAACTATGTTCTAACAATCTCCCCCTTTTTGGTGATGACAAAACTTATATATTTTGATGAACAATTTTGTAACTTAATAGTGAGAGATATTATCAGAGTCCCCCCCTGAGTTGAATACTCACATACAATAGAAATGGATTATGAATAGAAACTTCCTTGAAGATGTTTACTCGTCAGTTGTTGATCAGAGCATATGATGGAAGATCTGAGAAGCCTATGTTGAAGGCTGGTAATGCATATCACAAGTTTAGAGTGAATACTATTCATGTAAGCTTTCAGAATCAGAATTTAAGTTATATTGAAATGTTTGAAACTTAGTCCAAAACTGTTATATCAAAATATTTTCTCTTCCCCCACTATTTGTCATAAATCAAATAGAATAAAATAAGGAAAACATAGAAAAACACAATACCGGAACAACAAAAAGTCATGTATTAGAACGAGATAAATAAACAACTAGATCTATGGTTGTGGAGGTGGAAGGTGTGTGAACAATGCTTCCAGAAGGCCTTTAATTTGAGTGTTAGCTTCTTCTTGCTTGTTCAATATTCCCTTAATATATTTATTAGTTTCATCTTGCTTATACAATCTTTCCCTAACGACTTCATTCTCTTTCTTCAACTCATCCAAAGTTTTCAGCATGAGAGAAGTTAGAGCCGTTTCTTCAACAATTATGTTGGCAGAAGATTTTTCAACTGACTTTCCTTTATCTTGGTAAAAGACCAGAGGTTGAGGTTCAGGAGATGGTTCTCAAACTCCTGGTTTTTGTAGAGATTCCCAAGGAGTGTTATCCAGTTGTAGAAGAGGTTTCTTTTCCCAGAGTTTCAGAACTTGATCCTTGAAGACATTTAGTTGATCATAGAAGTTCTACTGAGCATACTCATAGCTGAGTTCCTTCAGCTTAATGGATTCAGAATTAACCCATTTTCTGAACTGGGTCCAGAGGGAATCAGAAGCAGCTGGGTTGAGATTATTGATGCAAACCTGCTTCAGAGTATTGACCCATTCCTGCATTTCTATCTCAAGATCCAACAACAATATATAAACTTCTGGTTTGGTTGGTTTTGGTTTGGGTTTTGGAACAACTATTTTTTGGGAGAAATTAATTAGGTTGTTTAAGGCTTGATGATCAAGTGTAATTCGTAGATGATCTTCTGATTGTTCTATGAGAGTGTGATGATCTGTGGAGTTGTGAATGGAGAGAGGTGAGTTTGGTGCTGATGTATGTGGAGAGGGAATATTTGGGATGATATGGATGTTTTGTGATTGAGGGATGATGATATTTTATGGTTCAGGGTTGTTGAGAGGACAAGTTATACCTGATATTTCTAGTGTTGTTTCATGCATTACTTGTTTAGAGACAACATTTGGATTTTCTGGTTGGGGAGCGTCATTGGATGGATCATACTGATCAATATCAGAAAGAACTTGGGAAAGTTCTGGCTAAGGTTGAGCATTATAGGTAGAAAATGGGTTGATCAGAGTTTGATTAGTGGTTGTGGTGGTGTTGGTTTCAATGTCAAAATCATCAAAAGTTTGTGGTGAGGGATGTTCAGAAGGTTTTAGAGATGGAGAAGGTTCATATGTTGATAAAAGTACTGATTCAACAACAAAAATGAAAGAATAAGTACCTTGTTTCTTAGCATCTTTAGGAGTCTTGTTAGAAGATCCTTCACCAATAACTTTCCTTTTGTTCGACTTTTTGATGAGTGCCTCTGGTGGTTGAGAAAGATTATAAATGTTAATATCATGAACAGTTCGATCCTGTTTGCAAGCATTAAGATATCTGACAATGACTTTAGGAGGATCTTCTTGAGTGAAGAGGGGAAAATCATCTAGAGGGATTCTTCTTGTAGAGATAACTTCCTTTACGATTTTGGTTGGGTTCTTATTGATGTGATCTATGATATTTATCTTTTTGAGGTTTCTGGCGTTAATGGTTTTTCCAATGCAGGTTTCCAGCTCACTTACTTGTTGGTCTTCACTCAGATGTTCTATTAGCCTGTTCTCTGTCAGAATATCTGAGATCAACCTTCCCAATGGAATCCAATCTCTTTTGGTTTTCTCATCATCTCTTGTTTCCTTGATTATGGTCTATATATTATTGAATAGAAGGTATGGAAGGCTGATTCTAACCTTGTTAGCAATGTAGTATAGAAGATATTGTTGATCAATGTTGACGTAGTAGAAGAACTTATTGGTTTTCCGTGATTGATACATCCTAGAATGATACTAGCCCAGATTCTGAGGTAGTCTTTCAGATCTTTAATCTTGTTGGAGTTCAATCCAGAAACAAAAATCTCTTGAGAGACTTTGTTTAGATCAAATTTTCTTTCTGCCATGTCACTACACTTAACTTTGGGTTCCATCATTTCCAATAAGAGTTGCAATAAGTTTCTCAGTGATGATCTTCTTCCTCATTACAAATGAATTAAGTTGAAGATTTCACACTTTTGCATGAATCCAGAATTCCTTAACCAGTTTTGGGAAAACTTGACCAACCAACCTATCAAAGAAATTAGTCCACCCTTGAAATTCAACATCAAGAACAAGATCGTACCCCTTTTCTTTAATACTCTTGAAATCCACCATAAGTTCGCAGAGAACTTCAAGGTTCTTGACTGATGTGAGGAGGATTCTTTCCAGTTCAATGTAGTTCTCTTCATTTGGGGATGGAACTTGATTCAGGAATGATTTTTGTATGAGAGAGATCTTGTGAAGTGTGTTGTTAAGAAGAGGAAGCCATTGTTCATATGATTTAGGGTTTTAGGAGAGAAAAAAATTTCAGAGAAAATTAGTGTGTGAAGGTAATGGTGAAAAGTGTATGTGAGAAAGGGGTATAAATAGGCAACGGAGAAAACATGAGATTAATTACAATTTAAAGAATTAAACATAATGATTAAAAGTATTAAATGATTTCTAATAAGGTAGAGGCGTGAAGATATTCAAAATAGTTACCGATGTGACTCACACCTTAATGCAGCAACTCAAATGTTTTGGCCAACCAGAGTGTGAACATGTGTTCAATCTCAAAGAGTGACATTACGTCTTAGATGGACAAATATTGACGTGGTGGACTGCTGATACTATCTTGAAATGAAACGTTTTTGCCTTACTTTTAAATCTTGTAGATAGTTTTTGAGTCAATCTTCCTTCTCACTTCTGAAGAACTATTTCTCAAATTGTTCACAAAAGAAAATAATTACTAGAACATTCTGAAGGTTAAATATGTAGAAATTTAATATCTTTTCATTCTGGACAGGATCCCATACTGAGATGTTTCAGAATGAAATTAAATCTATCTTCAACAAGGGGTTTTGTAAAAATGTCAGGCCATTGATGGTTTGTATATAGAAATTTTAAGAAAATAATCCCCTTCTGAGTATAGTCCCTAAATAAATGACGTTTGATTTCTATATGCTTAGCCCTAGAATGTAAGATAGAATTTTTAGAAAGACAAATAGCAGAAGTATTATTGCATAGGATAGGAATGTTACTCTCGTATATACGATAATCTTTAAGCCGACTCTTCATCCAGAGCATCTGAGTATTGCATCCAACTGCAACTATATATCCAGCTTCAGCAGTTGATAGTGCTATGGTGGATTATCTTTTGCTAGACGAAGATATTAAGTTGTGTCCAAGAAACTGGCAGCTTCCAGAAGTGCTTTTTCTTTCTATTCTGTCTCCAGCAAAATCAGCATCACAATACCCTACTAATTTGTATTATTTGGATTTTCTATAACCTAGACCAAGATTAGTAGTACCTTTCAAATACTTGAAAATTTGCTTAACTGCTGTTAAGTGAGATTCTCTAGGATCTGATTGGAATCTAGCACATAAACAAATGCTATATAGAATATCAGGTCTCAAAGCGGTTAAGTAAATGAGAGAACCAACCATACCTCTGTAGAGCTTATGCTCTACTTGCTTACTTACCTCTTCCTTTTCCAGAATGCATGTAGGATGCATTGGAGTTTTGGTTGACTTAATTTCTGACATGTCAAATTTCTTCAGAAGTTCTTTAATATATTTACTTTGATGTATAAAGGTTCCTTCTGGAGTTTTATTAATTTAAATTCCCAGAAAAACTCGAGTTCTCCCATCAGACTCATTTCAAACTATGCCTGCATCGACTTTGCAAATTATTTGCCTAAGGAGGCTTTAGTAGACCCAAATATAATATCATCTACATAAATTTGACAAACCAGAATATCATTTTGAAATGTTTTACAGAATAAGGTTGTGTCCACTTTCCCTCTAGTAAACTCTTTTTCTAAAAGAAAGTTACTTAGTCTTTCATACCATGCTCTGAGAGCTTGTTTCAGACCATATAACAATTTCTTAAGTTTATTAACATATTCTGGATGTTTTTTATTTTCAAAACCAGGGGGTTGGTGCACATAAACTTCTTCATCAATATAACCATTTAAAAATTCACTTTTGACATTGATCTGATAAAGAGTGATGTCATTATTTACAACAAATGAAATTAAAAGTCTGGTAGATTCTGACCTGGCGACTGGAGCAAAGGTCTCAGTATAGTATATCCCTTCTTGTTAACTATAACCTTGTGCAACCAGTCGTTCTTTTTTCTTTACAACTTCTCCTTATTCATTTAGCTTATTTCTGAGGACCCACTTAGTTCCAATGATATTGAACACTTTTGGTTTCAGAACTAGATCCCATACATCATTTCTGGTAAATTGATTAAGTTCTTCTTGCATTGCAAGTATCTAATGAGTGTCTTGAAGTGCTTCATCTATGGAGGTTGGTTCTATCAGAGATACCAATCCCATGAGAGACTCTTCAATGGTTTTAAATGTAGATCTTGTTCTGATTGAATCATTCTTCTTTCCCAGAATCAGATCTTCAGAGTGTGTTTATCTGCTTCTTGGCTGACTTTTCTGAATGGGTTCTTCAGATGTTTCTGTAGCATTAGTGTTGATTATACTTCTGTCTTTTTCTACATTGGTCTTGGTATATGAGCTTTTGTCTTTAGAAGATCTGTCTCCAATACCTATAATTTGAACTTCTATATCTGCAAAAATTTTAACTTACTTTGACTTTTGAGAGCCAAGCTTATCATCAAATTTTACATTAATGGATTCTTCCATAATTCGTGTTTGTGTTATATACTCTATAGCCTTTTGAGCGTTCAGAGTATCCTAACATGAAGCACTTTTGTACCTTAGAATCAAACTTGTTCAAATGTTCTTTGGAATTCAAAGTATAACAAGTACATCCAAATGGATGGAAATAAGAAATGTTAGGCTTTCTGTTCTTCCACAGTTCATATGGAGTCTTTTCTAGAATAGGTCTTATGGAGATTCTATTATGAATGTAGCATGTTGTGTTAACTGCCTCTTCCCAGAAGTCTTTAACAATGTTACTCTCAATGATCATGGTTCTTGCCATTTCTTGAAAAGTTCTATTCTTTTTCTCTACAACTCCGTTTTGTTTGGGAGTTCCAGGACAAGAAATCACGGGAAATGCCATTTTCATTAAAAAAATTCAAAACTTTTATTCTCGAATTCTCCACCATGATCATTTCTGACTTTTACAATTCTAAACTCTTTTTCATTTTTAACTTAGTTACAGAAGGTAGAGAACACAGAGTGTGACTCGTCCTTGTGTCTTAAGAACTTTACCCATGTCCATCTGCTATAGTCATCTACGATCACCAATCCATACTTCTTGCTGCTAATGGATGTAGTTTTCACTGGTCCAAATAGATTTAAGTGCAGAAGTTCTAACGGTCTAGAGGTAGAAACAACATTTTTAGATTTAAAAGAAGGTTTTGCAAACTTGCCTTTTTGACATGCTTCACACATAGCATATGAGTTGGACTTCAGGTTTGGAAGTCCTCTGACCAGATTGAGTTTGTTAATCTAAGACATTCTTCTCATACTAACATGCCCCAATCTTTTGTACCAGACCCATTGCTCATTGTTAACAGACATAAGGAATTTTACATTTTGACTTTTCAGTTCAAAAAATTTAATCTTATAAATGTTGTTCTTTCTCTTACCATTAAATAGGATTGATCCATCTTTCCGATTAATAGCTTTACAAGACTTTTGATTGAAGATTATATCAAAACCGTTGTCACTTAATTGACTTATGGACAACAGATTATGCATTAGTCCATCTGCTAAAAGAACATTAGTTATAGAGGAAAGTGTATTGTTACCAACAGCTCCAGAGCCAATGATTTTTCTTTTTTGATTGCCTCTGAAACCTACATATCCTCCAGATTTAAGTTCCAGGCTTTGGAACATATGCTTTCTTCCCGTCATGTGTCGAGAGCATCCACAGTCCAAGTACCAAGACTGGTGTTTCAACTCTATTTCTAAAGACATATACAACATAAATAATTTTATCCTTAGGTACCCATATCTTTTTGGGTCCTTTTTGGTTAGAGTTTCCAAAATTCTGATTGAACTTTGATTTTACATAAGAGTTCACAGAATATGATTCACTAGTATATTTTGTATCATGTACGTGTCCATACGTGAATTACGAGTTCAGAGGTGTGTGTTTTATGACCATGTCATCTACTTGTTTTGGTTAATATGGTTCTTCCCATATTGGTTTCACATATCCTATACCTTTTCTACCATTTATGATAACTCCATGGATCATTGAAGCCATCTTGCTTCTATCTATGTTTCTAGCTAGAAATTTTTGAAAGCTATAATCATATTATTTTATGATGTTATCAAAACAAGTTGAAAACTTATGAGACAAATTCTTTTTGAGATTTTTGTAATTCATTTTTAATAAAGGATTTTTCATTTTCAAGTTTAGAATTGATTTCTTTTAGCTTAGAGTTTTCTGCTTTAGTTTCCTAGTTTCTCCAGTTTTAGATACAAGACCATGTTTTAGGTTCTTGTATTTGATTTGAAGTTGCTGATATTTTTCAAGAATTTCATATAGACTATCTTCTAATTGAGATCTAGAGAATTTAAAAAATACATCTTCTGCGTTTGAGTCTGATTCAGATTCTGATGAATCTGTGCCATCTGATACATTGGCCATTAATGCTATATTGGCTTGTTCATTTTCTGATTCAGATTCTGCTTCAGGAGATTCTGAGTCATCCTATGTTGCCATAAGAATTTTCTTCTTTTCTTTGACAAATTTCTTCTTTGGATTTTCTTTCTGAAGTTTAGGGCAGACGCTTTTGTAGTGGCCTGGCTCTTTGCATTCATAACAGACAATGTCTTTATTTCTTGACTTTTTGTATCCAGAGGATGATTCAAAATGATTACCTGATCTCTTAGGGTTTTTGAATTTCCTTTGTCTGTGCTTTCATAGCTGACGGACTCTTCTAGAGAGAAGGGATATTTCGTCTTCTTCTGATGAGGATCCACTAGAGATTTCTTCTTCTTCCTAAAATGTTTTAATTTCATATTTTTTTTAGATTTAAGAGCAAGAGACTTACCTTTATTTTGGGGCTCATCTTCTTCTAGTTTTATCTTGTAACTTCTCAAGGAGCTGATCAGTTCCTCAAGTGATGTTTTGTTCATATCTTTGGCTAGCTTTAAGGTTTTGACCATAGGTCTCCACTTCTTAGGAAAGTTTCTGATGATTTTCTTTACATGATATGCTATGGAGTACCCTTTTTCTAGAACTTTTAATCCAGCAACCAGAATTTGAAACCTCGAGAACATTGTCTCAATTGTTTCATCTTCTTCCATCTTGAAAGCCTCGTACTTCTGAATGAGTGATAATGCAAAAATACATAGCATATTCGACCCGATTTGCATAAATAAAGTTACAGTTTTATCTGAATTATGTTGCATGATGTTGACATTTCAAGTTTGTTTTAGGTAATTATTTCATCCAAGGCCTACATGAGAATAGGAGAATAAATGGAAAAGAAACAGACTCAAAATCAGAAAAACTGCAAAAATAGCAGACAGATTCATATCAGAAGGCTGTGAAGATTGTCATACCTTCCATTCCGCTCGACACAAGTTTAACTTGTGTGCCCCTCGGCACACAAACCATGACGGTCGACACAGGTTGAATATGTGTGCCCCATGGCACACATTGCATGCCACTCAGAACAACCTATTTTCTGTTTGACACGCAAAAATTTCTCCACGATTCTCCATGTTTCCAGTTCCAACGACTCTGCATTATTTTCCTCCTGGTCTTTCTCCATGGATGGATTTTTCGAAGCATGAAGTCACACTCCTAGATTTTCTCAAGTAGTTTTGTTACACAAAGCACTATAAGAGAAGGACAGTTTTATAATAGAGGGCCTCTTCTTCTTTCTCTATGGTCTCCACTATCTTGTTTTTATTACGTTATTTTTCATTTTCGTTTTCTTTCACGCCATTATTCTAGTTTCAATAGTTCAGAGCTTTGTTTAGAACTTAAGCAGATAAAACCTTCACCTAAACAACAATAGTTTTCTACATCTGAAAACTATTGCAACATTAGATTCTTTTCATAACCTCTTGAACTTTGTTTTTAGTTTTATATTTTGTTCTACATTCAAGTTAGTTTTCCGCAAGCAAATCCTGCCAGCATATTGTGGAGGATTGCTATAAGTACTTGAAAAGTTGCAGAAATTCTGTTTTCATTATTTAATTCAAGGTTTTTAATTTAATTGTATTATTGTTATTTATTTATTTATCATTCATGCCTGAATCATTATATGGTTTTTATTATTTTGTGTTCGTAACGAATAATATGTCCGACTAATTTCTCTAATACCGGTATGTAAGGTCACAAACCGAAGGAGTTTGGTAATAAATTGGCATAAACATTTTATAAAAATACTTTTCTAGTTTGGTTTCCAAATTTCAATATAAAATTGTTTTGTTACGAGAGTAAGAGACAAACTAAGGCTAAAACCAGTAATTATGAGAGTGTGAGTTTTTGACCCGATAGTGGTAATCAAACATTAGTTTTGAATACAGCGAGAGATGTTTACGATTAATTAGATTCTATTTTTTTTCAAAAAGTATATTTAGATTTTAAATGAGATAGCGAGATCAAGAATTTAAGTTTAATTATATAATCTGAATCAACAATCACGAGAGTGTGAAATAAAGGTTTTTAAGCTGATAGTTTCTACTGAACCATGTTTTGAATACTCAAAGTTATGCCAATGAATTACTAAATTCTCGAAGTTAGACTATTACGTATCCCCGTCCTGTTATTAACTATTTCAGTTAAGTCTAAACTTATTTTTTCGTCTACCCAAAAACCTAAGATTTATTAGCCTTGGCTTTACACAATAGCTTTAGATAGTAGTAATTTGATTACCTGTCCATGTAGGTTCAATATCTTTTAAAAGTACGTGATTAAACTGTGCACTTGTAGTTAATAAACACGATAGACTCTTAAAGTCGCGATCGAGTTTTTGACACCGTTATCGGGGAATGATTTAGTCGATATTGTGAATCCTTTGTTATGCAGTATAGACTAAGGAAACCAATTTTATTTCCTTTTTATCCGTTGATTGTATGCCAAGCACTCACTCTCAAAGAGAAGAATTAGAGAAACCAATCGACGAGGTCAAGCGTTTTGTTAGTATAAGACGCCGAATTAGAGAATACCAAATTAAGTACAATCTTCCTGAATTCAACCTTCTCGATTTATCTCTTCCTGAACCAAGAATGGCCTAAGGAACCCTAAATCGTCCTCTGAAGGATTATGCTGCCCCATTGTAAGAGGAACCTCACAACAACATTGCGGCCCTCGCTATCACTCGGAATGATTTCGAGTTGAAACCTTCATTATTACAAGTTGTCCAACAAAATCAGTTTTCAGGATGTCCTATAGATGATTCAAACCTACATTTATCTATGTTTATGCAGTACGCAGATACAGTAAAAGCAAATGGCATTAGCTTCGAAGCAATTAGACTTCTTCTTTTCCCATTTTCATTGCGAGATAGAGTTAGAGCTTGGCTCCACTCTCTACCATCCAACTCTGTTACCACATGGAACGAGTTAAAGAATTTTTTCCTAACACGATTGTTGTATTCCAAAATTTTCCCTCCTATTTTTCAAGACGAATTGATTCAAGTATCTCCTCATGCTCCTAGGATCCTCAAACACTCAAGACTACTCAAGGATTGACCAGACAAATCCTCCTCCTAAGCATTGACCTACAACTAGGGTTTCACTTTTCTCAAAGGAAATTAGACTTCTAATGCCTAAAGTGGACTTCATGGGTCGATATATGTATAAAGGTCTCCTCATGCCAAGTTTTAAGCCTTGCAACATATGTTTGCCAAGTCAATTAGCCAGATGATTAAAAATCAACTATATTGGACAAAAAGTCAACTTTGACCAATTTATAGTTAAACTTCAAGATTTTTGGTCAACATCAACATTTTGAAGTCATATTCATAATTTGATTAAGGGTTGATCATGATTCATCGAGAAAAATCAAGATTAATCAAAAGTCAAAAGTTACTAAATTAGGGTTTTCTTAAGAAGTCAACTGAACTTTGACCAAGCATAACTTTCACATACTTCATCATAAATTTCTCAACCTAAGATAATTTTGAAGGAAGTTAAATTCTCTATATATTTGTCTCTCTAAGCTCAAGGCCAAAAAACACTTCACTTGAAAGATATGGGCCAAAACATTACAAGTCATTTTAAAAGTCAACAAAAAGAAACTTTTTGTCAAAGCACTTTACATCAGGTTTAAGTCTTAAAATGGAAAAATGACCAACATGAAGATTGTAGGGGTCTCCTTGAAATTTCCAAAAATTCCAAGATCACTTTTATATGATAAAAATTGAGTGAGTTATGATTGGTGTAAGTTGGGCAATTTTGAGAAAATGCATGAAATACAAATTGAGCAAATTTGAATTTTTGGGCTAATGGGCATATGTTTTAAAGTCCAAACATGTTCATGACACCCTAGAGGACCTCTAAGACCATTAATGCATAATTTTAATTTTTATTTCATTTATTTTGATTTTTATTCATTTAAATTCAAAATTAAATCAAATAAATATAAAATAAATGTATAAGGCATAAAAGGCTTGTGATCTGAATCTTTTGGAGGCCTAAGATCATGCTACAAACCGTGTGCACCTATTTGTGAATCAAATATTCATAGTTTTGTAATAATTCAACTTATTTTCAAACCAAATCCAAGATATGTTTCACATGATGTCCAAGCCCGTCTTTTAACCTAATCCTTTCTCCTATAAGTATACTAGATGTTCAGACCAAAAACACACACGTGGCTGGCAAGAAACAAGGGTTTTTGCTCGAACATTTGCAAAGGAAGGTTGAACTCGAAATCTTGTTTGTAGCCATCCTCAAGAATAGGAAACCATCATAAATGATCTCTAAGGTATTATTGAGTAAATACTATTCATTCTTGATGATCAAATGTCCCTGAAACACGCATTCATTCCACCATCAGTTTGCATATTTTATGAAATTCATGTCTGAATATTTATTATGCTTTGATTTAAACTAACCATTTCAATGTGTTACTGAGACAAAATAGCGAAGGTTTTATCCCTTGCATGAGGCCCATGATGCCAGAATACTCCATCATCATGATTGCACCATTTTTCTTTGTTTTGATCCTATGTCATTATACAGGTTGAATTAGCCAAAAAAGAATGTCACCATTGGATTCACAAGGGCCGAGTTAGGGGTTGATCACGACTTTATCGTCTATTAATCGGGAGACTGCAAGTGCACAGTCCTATCGCGTAGTTTTAAAAGATATCGAACCCACAGAGACTATAAATCGATCCATTGTTATCCTAAGTTACGGTACACAGCTAAGGCGAATAGTTCTTTTAGAATATTGGTTAAGGAATATAAATATAAATAAAACGGATATTGGTATGTACTTCGTTAACACTAGAGAATCCTGCTTTCCACAGGCTTATTTTCTAAAAATGATAATAATATCTTTTTCAGCAAAAAGTATTTATTCAAAAATCTATTCTTAAACTTTCGCTCTATTGAAGTAAATTATAATTTTAAACTCTAATGTACGCTTTCGCCATCCCATTGATTTTAAAATTACTTTTTGAAAATAAATAAAGTTTAATTGGTTTTAAAACGCTGTCGCCATCTTTAAAAACAATACCTAGCATCTACTATCTGATTCTAAACCTCAAACTGTCGCTCTGTTGGTTTCTAATCTTAGTCGGTTTATTAACCTCAAACTGTCGCTCTGTTGGTTTCTAAACCTTTTTAACAAAATAAACTAGATAACTAAATCAGAAAAAGTGTTTATTTTATGAAATATAATTAAGCCTGTTTATTCCGGATCCATTCGAATTAACTCGTTACATACCGATATTTAAATAATTTAGCCAGACATACTCATAAAAGCAGACATGAATACATTAAAGGAATTAACATTCGTAAATAAATTCATGGCTAAATAAATATCTCTCATGCAAATAATTAATTAAATAAATTAAAATAATTATATTAAGAACCTGGATATAATAATAATGCTTGAATAATCTTGTTCTTCGAAATAAACGAGCATTCCCCCACAAGTCGGTTGGATCTGCTCGGAGACTTCTTGAATTGAAAAGAAAAATTACGACAAGAAATAAAAAGGCACTAGGTCTAACGTAAGGTTAGATCCGTGAAAATTATAGAAACTTAAACTAAAATAAAAACTAAAGAAAGAAACCGAACTAGAAAAGTAGGGTAGAAATACAAAACTGAAAAGAAAATACGAAAACAGAAAAATAAAGAAAGACTAAATAACGGTTGTTCGGTAAAATTTGCCGACCCTTGCTCTGAAGGTTGAACTTGTATTTATAGGATTCATTTGTAACTTCCCGCTTCCATGTTGTACGAAGGCTAGTGGAGATCATGGGAATAACTACCAGAATCATGGGAGAACATGGGAATAACTCCCAAAATCATGGGAGAACATGGGAATAACTACCAAAATCATGGGAGAACATGGGACACATATCCATGAATTTCTCGTTTCTTACTTGCCCACGTTGAGACGGGCGCCTCCATTGACTTGTTCTCCCTTTGACCATGCTGAGACGGGCGCCTCCCACTAAGGGGAAAGTCCGAGGCGGGCGCCTCAATTGTAGGAGGAGAGTTGAGACGTGCGTCTCACTCTTGCATGGTTTTCTTGCCTGCGTGGGTTTTTGCTCTTCTGGGCTTAGTCTTTTTCTTTGTAATTATTTCTTTCTTCTTAACTCCTCCTTTTTGCTATATCACCCCTTTTGCTTCATTTCTTTGACTTTTTAATCCGATTTTCCCTCAATTTCTTTCTTTTCTCAATTTATCTTCTATTTAATACAAATACCTGAAACAAAAGAAATACCAACGTAATACAACAATAAAATAGAATAAATAAATAAAAATACTAATATTATCTATGAAAATTAAGCCAAATATGTTATATAAATTCGTGTTATCAAACTCCCCTATACTTAAACCTTTGCTTGTCCTCAAGCAAAAATTAAAAATTAAAAATTACTTAAGCATAAGTCAAACGTAGATATAAAACACAATTCAATTCATATTTGGTTGTAGGTTAATTCTTTTGTTTGGATAACTCAAGTTCAGACTTCGACACCAAAATTACCGCAATGACACTAGATACCCTCATTTATGCAGACCAAATTAAGTCATGAATTATAACTCGACCTAATACTTTCGTTTCGTTTCACCCGTTTTCATTCTGGTGCAATCACATTAAGCCCTTTACCTTACGCGCACATAGTGGAGTAACCGGTTAGTGACTTTGATCTTTATAATCTAGCTTGGAGTTCTGGTAGTTATATTTGGTACTCCTTTATCCAATTACAAATTGTGGGGGATCGGACCGTCGTCCTCCCTACCAAGTTCAGCACCAGAGACCACTGAACCAATTCATAATGGTTGTTTGCATAAATATTTTATAGTTTCTGCAACCGTTGAATTAAATGATCTGGTAAGGATCATCTAACTTAATAAGTGCATCTTCTAATAAAAATTTCTCTTTAAAAATCTTGATCAAACACTTATATTCATCGATTCTCCACGTAGTTTGTCGTTCAAGGCGGTGCTGACTGCTTTTATAAACTACTCGGGATTACTTTAAAACTAAGTCTTAAGGTGTTGGTATAATAAGTACTTAAATCAATCTAACACGTTGGGGTATTGAAGTGTTATGATGATAATAATTTTGCTTTAGTCGCGCTCGAGTTCTTATTTATAAAAATAAGCAACCTTAATACTAGTTGAATATGTTAATATAACGTTTGAATTTTTTTTCCGTTATGGCTCAAGAATATGGAGGAATTCGAATAGGCACGAGAATTTTACATAAAAGGATAAAATTTCCTAAACATGTATTTTATTAAATGGAAATTTCGCAGTACATAGGAAAAAAAAAAGAAAAGGAAACTAAAAGGGGATACTAAATAGAGCAAAGATAATAAAAACGAAGTAAGAAATGTTCTGACTCCCCTAAACTTAAAGTAAGCATTGTCCTCAATGCGATAGTACCAGGAGAAATCAGAAAAGAGAAGGGTGATCACTCGTCGCTTGGAGAATTTTGTCCTCTTGCTCCTCTATTTTTATTTCGTTGTCCTCTACGTCTTGGGCAGCGATTTGAATTTAGAATAAGGAACAAGAAATTGTGTTTCAGCTCACATGCATACATACTACATATTGTGTGTATATATATGTATATATATATGTATAATAGATAAATCTAGAATTTTAATTAATAGTATATATATATATATAATTCTAGTATATAATGCATTATGATTGATACTATAGATATTGGGAAGTATTAGTTCAGTATATTAATACGAGACGAGGAAATACGATAATTAAAATAATACTCAATTATAATTATAAATTTTAACGTGAATTATTTAATTGAGTATAATTATTGGTATTACGGGGAAATAGTACAACCGCATCAGATGAAAGGGTGCAACCGATAATCGATTTAAATATAAAATTTAACATAAAATAGAAAAAATGAAAATATGGAAGAGAAAAATTAAAATTAGAAACCAGGACGACTACTGGTTGATTTTCCATGGCCACTTATCAAGCCATCTCACATATCCTTCACCTTTTCTTTTCTTTCTTCTGTAGGGTGGTTTATTCTTTCGAAATTGTGGTAGTGGTTCTGGATCTATCATAAGTATAAGTTTTTCAAATTTGGGCTTAGTGATTTCATCCATCGCCTCATAAGTTAACCTCACCCTTTTAACAGCAATTATACCATTAATTTTATGGTCTTCTAATTTTCGCTTTTTATGCAAGACTTCAAATAGTGGTGCATTAATGTGGATATTTTTTAATACCTCAACATACGTTTTAAATTGGGAGTCTACCGGAGTTTCCATAAAAATTTTCGGGAAAGGAATCAGTGGGATGTATTGATTTGGGATTACAATTTGCGCTTCCTTCTCTACCTCGTTTACAACCTCCCTTTCGAACAGCGTTGGTGAATCTGTCTCAATCTCCACTATTTTCTCGTCAGAACTTTCCTTGGCCGCAATATCACTCTCTTCAAACTCATCATCACTCTCTAGATTTTCAAATAGTTTTTCTATAATGGTTGTTTCAACATCCACATCTTCTTTGGGGAATGGTCCTAGAAGGTTTTGTTCAAATTGGGAGATTTGAGTTTCTAAGGCCAAGTTGTGAGTCGTGAAGGGCTCAACCACAACGGTTAGTTGGCTAAAGTTTTCATTATTTTGAAGACTTTGTTTTCTTGCCTCTTCATTTTGGACAGTTTGTATTTCTATAAAATGCGCAATCATAGACTCTAACCTAGTGTTGGTTATCATCTCATCAGAATCCTCTATTAGTGTTTCGAAGTTAAAATCTTGCGATTCTTCAGAGTCTTGGAAGTAAGTTAAAGTCTCCTTTTGTGTTTCCCCTAAGTGTTTTATCATCCTAGATGTTTCATTAAAATTTTCCATTAATATTTCGAGATCAGATTTATATGGTTCAGGTGATTCTTCAAAATATTGGGTGTTGTAATTATAGAGAGAATTGGGTTGAGGAAAAGTTTGGTTGAAATTATAAGTTTCTTGTGGTTCCTCAAAATGTGGGGATTGGTAGTTTTGGAGGTAATTTGGGTAAGAGTAGGTTTGTTTGAAATTATAAGTTTCTTGTGGTTCCTCAAAATGTGGGGATTGGTAGTTTTGGAGGTAATTTGGGTAAGAGTAGGTTTGTGAAGCATTGAAATCTTCCATCAGTATTTCAAGGTTGGATCTATGATATACTTGTGGTTCCTCAAAATACTGATAATAGGCGTAGGAAAAATTTGGGTTATACATAGTAAATAAAGTAAAGGTGCCTTAGTCTATACGGTGTAACACCAGAGTTACAATATCGACTTAAATAGTCCCCGGCAACGGCGCCAAAAACTTGATCACGACTTTATCGTCTATTAATCGGGAGACTGCAAGTGCATAGTCCTATCACGTAGTTTTAAAAGATATCGAACCCACAGAGACTATAAATCGATCTATTGTTATCCTAAGTTACGGTACACAGCTAAGGCGAATAGTTCTTTTAGAATATTGGTTAAGGAATATAAATATAAATAAAACGGATATCGGTATGTACTTCGTTAACACTAGAGAATCCGGCTTTCCACAGGCTTATTTTCTAAAAATGATAATAATATCCTTTTCAGCAAAAAGTATTTATTCAAAAATCTATTCTCAAACTTTCGCTCTATTGAAGTAAATTATAATTTTAAACTCTAATGTACGCTTTCGCCATCCCATTGATTTTAAAATTACTTTTTGAAAATAAATAAAGTTTAATTGGTTTTAAAACGCTGTCGCCATCTTTAAAAACAATACCTAGCATCTACTATCTGATTCTAAACCTCAAACTGTCGCTCTGTTGGTTTCTAATCTTAGTCGGTTTATTAACCTCAAACTGTCGCTCTGTTGGTTTCTAAACCTTTTTAACAAAATAAACTAGATAACTAAATCAGAAAAAGTGTTTATTTTATGAAATATAATTAAGCCTGTTTATTCCGGATCCATTCGAATTAACTCGTTACATACCGATATTTAAATAATTTAGCCAAACATACTCATAAAAGCAGACATGAATACATTAAAGGAATTAACATTCGTAAATAAATTCATGGCTAAATAAATATCTCTCATGCAAATAATTAATTAAATAAATTAAAATAATTATATTAAGAACCTGGATATAATAATAATGCTTGAATAATCTTGTTCTTCGAAATAAACGAGCATTCCCCCACAAGTCGGTTGGATCTGCTCGGAGACTTCTTGAATTGAAAAGAAAAATTACGACAAGAAATAAAAAGGCACTAGGTCTAACGTAAGGTTAGATCCGTGAAAATTATAGAAACTTAAACTAAAATAAAAACTAAAGAAAGAAACCGAACTAGAAAAGTATGGTAGAAATACAAAACTGAAAAGAAAATACGAAAACAGAAAAATAAAGAAAGACTAAATAACGGTTGTTCGGTAAAATTTGCCGACCCTTGCTCTGAAGGTTGAACTTGTATTTATAGGCTTCATTTGTAACTTCCTGCTTCCATGTTGTACGGAGGCTAGTGGAGATCATGGGAATAACTACCAGAATCATGGGAGAACATGGGAATAACTCCCAAAATCATGGGAGAACATGGGAATAACTACCAAAATCATGGGAGAACATGGGACACATATCCATGAATTTCTCGTTTCTTACTTGCCCACGTTGAGACGGGCGCCTCCATTGACTTGTTCTCCCTTTGACCATGCTGAGACGGGCGCCTCCCACTAAGGGGAAAGTCCGAGGCGGGCGCCTCAATTGTAGGAGGAGAGTTGAGACGTGCGTCTCACTCTTGCATGGTTTTCTTGCCTGCGTGGGTTTTTGCTCTTCTGGGCTTAGTCTTTTTCTTTGTAATTATTTCTTTCTTCTTAACTCCTCCTTTTTTCTATATCACCCCTTTTGCTTCATTTCTTTGACTTTTTAATCCGATTTTCCCTCAATTTCTTTCTTTTCTCAATTTATCTTCTATTTAATACAAATACCTGAAACAAAAGAAATACCAACGTAATACAACAATAAAATAGAATAAATAAATAAAAATACTAATATTATCTATGAAAATTAAGCCAAATATGTTATATAAATTCGTGTTATCAGGGGTATAGGGTCTCTCTTAATCTCTAACACGCTTTATTTTTGCAGAATCATATTTGACCTCGGAGAAGACGACCGGAGCTAGGGCTTTGGCGCCTCTCCAGTTCACATGTTTTATTATATAGTTGTTTGCCTCTATTTTATTGACAGATTTAAAGCGCAGCGCAGTTGGTTGAGGTAGAGGCGTGTAATGTGAAGGGTGTGGGTTCGATCCTTGCGTCTTGTGTTTATTTTGTTTATTTTTCAAATTAACATGCATGCTTACAATATAATGATCAATTCCTATTTTCTATCACCAACAACATGCTGGCTCATTGGTGAGGCGTGTGCCTGTGAAGCTAAGGGGTGTAAGTTCAACACCCCTTTCTATTTTCTAACCTAATTTCTTTTCTTTTTTTCTAACCCTAACTATTTTTAATTAATTTTTAATTAACAATCAACTAACCTAATTTTTCTTAACACTAATAAATTAGAATTAGGGTTTTTAGTTAGTAATTAATTTTTTTCTTATATATTTTTATTTACTAAATTAATTAATTAATTAATTAATTAACTAAACCTTTTATTTCTTATATATTAAAATCAATTAGAAATTTAGGTTTTATTAATTATTAACACTTAAATTATTTTCTATAAAATACCAAAATATCAATACTTAGAATTTTAGGTCTTTTAAACTTTTTTAAAAAACATTTTCTTATTTATTTTTACTATTTCTTTTTCACAGATCAAGTGTATAGGTCGCGTTCTTAATTGTAATAGCGTGGATTTATTTTCCACATATTTTTTATTATTATGTAACTGCTCACAGGATGTAATAGCGTATGACATTTATATTCTCGCACTTATATTTTATGCTTTAATTAGTAATTAGGATTGTATGGAAAGACTAATAATTGAACGTAGAAAACCGCAATTCCAGATAATATAACTGAAAATAAACACTTCGCACACTTGCACCTCTAGGGTATCCTCTCTTGTTGCCTTACGATACTTGTTCACGTCCCTCGAAAGTAGGGATACTTTTGCAAAATACCCTCGATCAAATCATCTTGTCCCTTTCGCATAAAGATCATAGTCCCTCGATGACCCTTCGAAGTTGCCTACAAAAATGATCTAGTCCCTCCGATAAAATTGCTAAAGTATCCTTACATGTTGTCTTCGATGACCATGTGATGACCCTACACATGTCCCTTCACATCTAATAAATAGGGCTACTTACTAACTAATTATATGGATAGTACTATCTCTAAAGGAGTAGGAAAATAATGAGAAAGATCTTTAGTGGGTAAGGAACTCTTAATTGCTTGCTCAAAACTTTTCTCAAAACATTTTTCACACATCACTTTTAAACAAATATTTTCAAAACACTTTGTACGCATTCTTGAGGGCTGATACAAGAATCTTTACAAGTCAGCCTTACATTGGTAATTTCAAAATATTTTCAAACAAATCACACACACACAAAGCAAGTTTTCAAAAGTGAGCAAAGCAATTAAGAGCCCGTAGATAACTACGGATGAAAAGGGTGTTAACACCTTCCCTTTTCATAACTTACCCCCCAAACTCAAAATCTATCAAAGGTATTTCCTGTTCTTTTCACCTTTCCTAAATATTGGATAAAAGAAAAATCGGTGGCGACTCTTGCTATCCGTGCATTTGGATAAAACCAAAAAAGTCAGTTCTCCCACCGTGTTACAATGATATTTTCCGCCAAGTAAGAAGGATATGCTAAGACTCAATATCAATGGTTTTAAACAAAAGGAAAGATAATATCTCTTTGAAGCATGGGAAAGATACAAAGACATGTTGCGACTTTGTCCACATCATGGTCTAGAAGAATGGCTGATCATCCACATCTTTTACAGTGATCTCTTATACAACACAAGACTAACGATTGATGCTGCAGCAGTGACGCACTGATGGATAAACCTTATCATGACGCTTATCAACTTATAGAAAGTATGGATCAAAACCATTATCATTGGGGAAGTGATAGAACCATTATGGAGAAACCTTAAATGAAAGGCGGTATGTACGAAGTTAGAAGTTTAGAACAAGTTAACACTAAGGTAGAAGCTCTTACCCAAAAGATAGAAAATTTGACCACAACTCCCGCAGCCACCGTGGCTGCAGTAGCTCCAACATGCGATTTTTGTAGACTTCACGCACATGTTACGCCTGAATGTCCACTTTTAACATGAGTACCAACTGATCAAGTGAATTATTTTCAAGGAAACCCATACGGGAATACCTATAATTGTACCTAGAAAAATCATCCTAACTTTTCGTACAAGAACAACAATGCACTATATGCACCTGGGAAAGCTCCTTCTACACCCCAAGGATACCAGAAAGCCGCACAAATTACTCCAAATGTTCCTAGGAAATCTAATATAGAAATCATGATAGAAAACTTTGTGCCCACTCAAGCTCAACAAAAAAAAAAGATTTTCTAAATCAAAACATACACACTAGTGAACAAATAAAGCAGCTATCAAACAAGCTTGATGCTATTGCCACTCATAAAAAAATGCTTGAAACAAAAATCTCTCAAGTGGCTCAACAACAAGCGGATGCAGTTGCTCCAACTGGAACTTTCCTTAGCCAACCATAACTGAATCTGAAAGGTCATGCTAATGCAATAACACTTCGAAGTGGAACGGAAGTAGAAGGACCAACTGACCCAAGGAACAAAAATCCAGCCATGTACCAGAGCACTGGTAAGCCAACTAAGAAGGAAGACGAACCAAAAGAAGATGAGAAGGGAGATGAAAGTGTAGAGGTAGAAGAGAAAGAAAACCCTACGTACCTCCGTCACCATACAAACCACCGATACCATACCCTCAACAGTTAGCTAAATCAAAAATATAGGGCAATTAAAGAAATTCGTTGAACTTCTGAAACTACTAAATATCATTATACCTTTTACAAAAGCTATCATGCAAATGCCCTCCTATGCTAAATCTCTAAAAGAAATATTATCCAATAAGAAAAGGCTCAAGGAAAATGAAACTGTTATGCTTTGAGAGACATCACTATTATTGACCGCTGTGGAGAATTCCCTAATGTGCTACTACCTGGCATAAGGGAAAATATTACTTAAAACCTTTCTCTAGCTCTACGTCAATTTGGTTTTGCTCTAAGAGATGGTCCTCATGATATGCTTATCCAGGGTATTGTATTCGACTACGAGAACGATCCTCGGGGATATCGTCAAAGGTTTATACGTGCTTAGGGCGTGGTGAATAAGATTGATAGAAAGACTTTGGGACAGAAAAACTCCATCCCTTTGGATCCCTCCCTCAAATGAGTGCGATCTCTTGCTCAAAATATTATAATGCCATATCCCGCTGTCCTACTAATAATTATGGAGCCTGTTGCTGAAGGAGATACTCCTCATACCATTTTTTATCCAGACATGCCTACTAACCTTGAAGAACTACAAAAGTATTGGATTCAACTGAAAGAAGAAATGGGTGCCTTTGAGACTCAATTCTATGCTAGTGAGAAGAAAGAATTGGAGCTGACAAAATGACTTCACGAAGAGTAGAGACTTAATGCATATGTCAACACAAAGAGGAAGTGTCCATGGGAGACTTGAGTTCATATTTTGTTTACTTGTAACCTTTTTTGTTTTCATTGTAAGCCTAAGAAGCATTTATAATTTGAACTTACTAATAAGAGTCTTTGTTTCTCTTCCCTTTTGATCAATAATTTAAATCCCACGAGGTCCTTGAAATGGATCTCAAACAGACAATCGAAGATCTCCAGGTTCAGAATTCCCAGTTCCAAGATATATTCCTAAGCTTAGCCAAGGGGAAAGAAGGATTGAAAGCACTCCTCGTCGAGAACATGACCGAGAAGACCATGAAGACAATAAGGATGACCAGTTGGAACAACTACAAGCTGATATGGAAGAGATGAGAATCCAGATGATTGGTCAGATGGCTCTTATCCAAAATTTAGATCGGGGGAAAGAAGAATTGAGAATCCTCATCAACATGCTTCATTAGGTTGGATACAATCATATGGGATGAACTGCTAGAATTGGAGATCCAATCACTAACCATCCTCCTATGAGACAAGAAACTTACTTGGTTGACATTTATAATCCTTAAATTAATGGAAAAAGAGCTTTTCCAGATTGTTACTACATCGTAAGCTCAACAACAACCTCGCCAACAACAACAAGGTAATCAGCATAAGCAGGATACACCCAAAATACAATTTACTAAAATCAACGTGTCATTGTCTCAAGAACTGCAACACATGTTAAAGATGTAGTTTATTACATTTAAAGAACCTCCTCAGAATCCCAATACTTCCTCTCCGTGTTATGATCCTAATGCAAGGCATATCACTCCAACAGTCCTGGACATGACACTAACAGTTGTTGGACATTGAACCGTAAGATTCAGGACCTGATTGATGAAGGAGTTTTCGAGTTCACACAAGATAGTTAGATTGATTTTTTCTATCATCACTCAAATATCGAAACTGCAAAGCACACCATCTGAAGTAACAAGTTCAGGAGGAGAAGCTTTAAGATCATTTGAATTTCTATTTGTAATTTCTTTTGTTTGTTCAAACAATTACTATCATGTCAAACTTTAGTTTTTCCCAATAGTGCATGGCATATGTTTGTCTTGAATTAATCCTTTCGTCTCACTATATTTAAATTATGCTTCTTACTTCCTTTTTGTGATATTCAACTCTCGTTAAAGTTATAAGCCTCTAGAGGGAGGATGACGAAATGATGCCATAATATCATACAATATGTGTTGTACCCCAAAATTTTCCCTTTCATTTTCTTCAAAATACATAATCACAAAGGTCTCAAGTACTCAAAACAACTCAAGAGTTGACTGGTCAAAAACACCTCCTAAGCAAGGGTCTTCAACTAGGGTTTGGAGCTTCTCAAAGAAAATTGGTTTGAAAATGTCTCAAATGACTTTCATGGTTCATCATAGGTCCTCAATAATGCTTATGTCAAGTATCAAGTCTCACATCACATGTTCGCTCAATCAATGGCTCAGAAGATTGAAAATCAATTATATTGAGTGAAAATTCAACAGTCACTCAAAAGTCAAACTTTGACTTTTTTGGTCAACATTGGAATTCAAAAAATAAATAATCATCAAAACATTCAAAATTATCAAGCTTGATCAAAAAAATCAAGAAAAAGTCAACATTAGTCAAAAGTAAAGATTTTCAAACACTTAGAAAAAATTCAAGTGTCTTGTACCTAAAAAAATCCCTAACTTCACAAACAAGTTTCCTCAAGATACAAGCTGATTCAAGGAAAATTTTCAACATGAAAGTTGTAGGGATTGATGAATTCTACAACTTTGTTAATGTGGGATGATCCTCAAAAAGTGATTGAATTCTACAAGTTTTGATCAGTTTGTCATCTCAACTTCTTTGCCAATTTCCACCAATTTCCCATTTGATTTAGCCAAAGTGATCAACATGAAAGTTGTAGCCAATGTTTCAAGCTTTCCAAAATGTCACAGAGCATAAATTTATCATGCTTGATGTGATACGGTGGGAAGAGAACTGACTGTTTTGGAATGCTGGTTCGCATTTTGCGTTTGTTTTTGCAAAATGTCGCGGTAAGCAAGAGTCGCCACCGTCTTTTATTTTATCCAACAAGGAAAGGAAAAACGCACAGAAAAATTCCTTTTTCGAGATGTTTCTCGGGTCCGGGGGATAGATTATAGAAAGGGAAGGTGTTAGCACCCTTTCTATCCGTGGTTATCCACGGGCTCTTAGGTACTTGCTCAAAGTGTTTTCAAAATTTGCTTTTCTTTGTGTTTGTGGGTTTGAAAAGAGTTTTTTTTAAAGGTGTAAGTGCGAAAAGTTTTGTTTTGTTTTGAAGGAGCAAGTACTTAAGAACCATCTACCAACTCGAAAAAGGAATCAATCTGTGCTAATGTCGTTTAGACAATGCTATCCCACTATTGATGAGTAGGTAGCATCGTCGTTGGAGTTTTAGGGTCAATTCGATTAAGGGACGCGTGGTCAGTAAAGCAATGTTAGGATGCCTTAGCGGTAACCCTAATGTCTTAGATCATTTTTCCGAGGCAACCCTTTCGAGGCAACTATGATCTTTGGACAAGAGGGCAACCTATAAAATTTCCTATACTCAATGACCACGTTCGAAGGCAACCAAGCGAGGTGTACCCTAAGAGTGCGCATGTGCGAGTGTGTTGTTTTCAGTTAATTTATCTTTGTACATTTCAATAGTTATCTATGTTGATTTTAGGTTTAACATTTGATCTTGTCATGCATTCCCTATTTATCAAACATCTAACAGTTTATAAGTTGCAGAAATTAAAACTAACTATTACAAGGCTTCAGGTATTTACATCGCCAAAAGCAACCCTTGAAATTAAAATGCGGAAAGTAAATAAAGCGATAAAAATAATAAAGTCCTAATTAACTATTACATTCCGGGAAACAGATATAATAATGAAATAAATATGGAACGCGTGCGAGAAATTAAATCGGGCAAATTTTAGGGTTTTGACCCTTTGATTATTAAAGAAAAGATTTTTTTTATTATTTTGAATTAAAAATAAATTAGACCTAAGTTAATTATTAAATTAAATAAGCTAATTAATTAATTAATGAAAATAATATATTTTGGATTTTTGATATTGAAAGAAATAAAATAAATTTGATCAAAGTTAGTAAAAACTAATTATCTACATTAATTTTAATTATTGCAAAAATATTAAAAGTTATACCTAATTAAAACTAAATTAATTAAATTAATATTTATTTACAAAAATAAAGTGCTGAATTTAATTTTAATAAATAAAATATATTTTTTTGGTTTTTGATTTTATGAGGAAAAAAGGTTTAATTGGTTAGTTAAAATAAAAATAATAAAACAAAACAATTAAATAAAATGAAAAAAAAGAATTAGATAGAAAAAACCCAGGGGGGTTCAGGCCCAATTTGGAGGTTTGGATGGCAAGTTTGTGGCCCAACAGCCGCAGGCCTGGTTGACTTCTGGACTCCACGCATGCATGTTGACTTGGGCATATGGTAGGCTTTCATTCTGGACCACCAGATCTGGCCTTGGGGCCATCTAGAAGATGATTGGATGATGATGTATGATGAACCACACGTTTGGTTGTGTATTGAATAACCTGCAGAAAAATAATACAAAGCTTTTGGGGGACCTGGGATTCGAACCCAGGTCCTGTAAGTCACTAACGCACGCCACTACCACTGCACCAACATGCTTCATTCGTTATAATATTAGACAATAATTAATATAAGGGTAAAACAATTAATATGCCAGAATTAAAAACAAAAACGCGCGAATGTTTGAATCAGCGAATGGGAGGGGGACGCGTCATCGTCTTCCTCGTTGAAACCTGGTTTTTTTACCTGCGGATTTGTATCCACAGCTAAATGTGCATGGCCATCCTAAAATCTATCCTAGGCCATAGAAATTGATTCTAAGACCATGGTTTGATTCGTCTGGGCATCCTGAGTACGTCTATGTCCCTCTTGGATCTTAATTTCACCTGTACAAGAAATGCCCAAAAACAAACTACCAAAACCCTAGGTTCGGTTACAGGGCTATGGCTCATAAAAACGCAATCAAATAATGCAGAATGCCTCTAATTTGAACGATAAGCATGAATATACCAATAATTTGTCAAAAAGATGCAAGAACATGAGGATACGATTTCAAATGCCAAGCGGTTTTGTGAGAGACTTACAAGGCTTTAGGGCGCGTGTGAAAGCTTGTTACGGGTCGGTTTCGCTTGAGTGGATGTCCAGAAATGGATTAGTGATGAGATTTGACCTTGAAACCACCTCTATGCACGATTTCAGTTTCAAGCTTTTTTGCCAAATTTTCAAGTTTGCATTTTGTGATTCTACAGCCTCCAACCTCTGAATTTGTTTGCTTTGCATTGTATACGTAATAAGCATTGGATTAGGTCAACTTTTGGGTCTTGAATCTTTGTCCATCAATGCTTGGAGATATGATTTGATTCACCATTGGTAATCTTCCAATTTGGTCCAAAATCCAATACTTTTGTACATGAAAAACTTGATACGGATTTGATCATGATCATGATGATAATTAAGACCTATAACAACCAAAAAGATCCTAAGTCATCAATATTTGGATTTTATTTGATTTAAATTGTTTTAAAATGAATTAATTCAATAAAAAATCCAATAAAATAGAAAAATCGATAAATGGACATAAGGATGAAGATAGGACACGTGTGTAGTGTTACAAGATCAAATCAAGTGGAAAATAATGGGCCCACTTGACAAAATTTGAGGTTTTGGGGTTAGTTGTCTTTTGGCAATTTTGCAAAAATGCCCAACTTCAACAATGCATAACTTCTTCAATTTTGAACTTTTGGAGGTGTTATTTGACTTTTTATAAATCTTGGGATGTCCTCTAACCAACCCTTTTGGTCTCATCTCATTTTGATGTTCCATGCTCAAGTTATAAGCTTTGGAAAAAAGGGTGTTTTTGTTGACTTTCAAAAATGACCTATAATGTCCAAATTTGTAACTTTTTGTGAGTGCATTTATTGATCTTGGGGTATGCATATGGATTGTAGGAAATTGCATCCTCTTCAAAATTAGCTTTGGATGGGTCATTTCTCATAAAGTATGAGAAAGTTATGCTTGGTCAAAGTTGAGTTGACTTTTCCTGTAAAACCCTAATTTAGCAACTTTTGAGTCTTGATGAATTTTGAGAAATACTTGATGAATCATGATCAACCCTTGATAAAATGATGAAATATCATTTAAAATGAGAATGTTGACAAAAAATCTTGAAGTTTGACTGTATTTGGTCACAGTTGACTTTTGCCCTAGCATAGTCGATTTTTGGACCCCTTGAGCAATTGACTGACCAAACTTCCTCTGCAAGGCTTGAAATATGACATGGATGACCTTAAGAACATATTAGTACATTGGGAAGAACATGAGATCATTTGGATGCAAGGACCTTGATGCAACACAAAACCCTAATTTGAGATTGACTGCCTTAGGAGATAGCTTGATTGTCCAACTCTTGAGCAATCTTGAACCATTTGGAGATTTTTCTTGCAATGTCTTGAGAAATATGAGAGGGAAAATTTTTGGGTACAACAGCTTCCCCTGTTCAATTTTCTTAAACCTGAGGATATAGATTACCTTTCGGGCCTTTCGTGATCCGAAGTTGGAAGATGATTGAACACTAGAGTGCCCAGAAATTTGCACTCGCATGAAGTGGTATCAGCATTGTGATGTCGGGAATGGGCTTACAGATTCCATTCGGAGAATGTTGATAGGTGGTATGAACTTCGACTGGAATATGAATCAGGGAGATCTTATCGGCGATCTAGCTGAACCAGAGGAGGTCTTGGATTAACTTTGACTGGATCAGCATCAGGAAAATCTTTAGGAATCGAGTTAACTGGACCAGACAAGGTCTTGGAATAACTTCATCTGGAATATGAATCAGGGAGATCTTAACGACGATCTGACTGAACCATAGGAGGTCTTGGATTAACTTTGATTGGATCGGCATCAGAAAAATCTTTAGGAATCGATTTAACTGGACCAAACAAGGTCTTGGATTAACTTTGACTGGATCGGAATCAGAAAAATCTTTAGGAATCGATTTAACTGGACCAGACAAGGTCTTGGATTAACTTTGACTGGATCGACATCAGAAAAATCTTTAGGAATCGATTTAACTGGACCAGACAAGGTGTTGGAATAACTTCAACTGGATCAGCATCAGAAAAATCTTTAGGAATCGATTTAACTGGACTAGACGGGGTCTTGGAATAACTTCAACTGGATCGGCATCAGAAAAATCTTTAGGAATTGATTTAAATGGACCAGATGAGGTCTTGGAATAACTTTGACTGGATCGGCATCAGAAAAATCTTTAAGAATCGATTTAACTAGACCAGACAAGGTCTTGGAATAACTTCAACTGGATCGGCATCAGAAAAATCTTTAGGAATCGATTTAACTGGACCAGACGAGGTCTTGGAATAACTTTAACTGGATCAGCATCAGAAAAATCTTTAGGAATCGATTTAACTGGACCAGACGAGGTCTTGGAATAACTTCAACTGGATCAGCATCAAAAAAATCTTTAGGAATCGATTTAACTGGACCAAACAAGGTCTTGGAATAACTTTGACTGGATCGGCATCAGAAAAATCTTTAGGAATCGATTTAATTGGACCAGACAAGGTCTTGGATTAACTTTGACTGGATCGGCATCAGAAAAATCTTTAGAAATTGATTTAACTGGACCAGACAAGGTCTTGGAATAACTTCAACTGGAATACGAATCAGGGAGATCTTATCGGCGATCTGACTGAACCATAGGAGGTCTTCCACATAGTTGAGAATTTAACTACATCTTTCCTGAAAGGTAAAGGTTAGTCATATGCAATGCATGATATGGATCAAGCAATGATGCTCTCAAAATAAATGATATTGTGTTATATGATGCATATATGCATGTATCATGATGTATGGAAATGTAATGTTTTAGCAGGGGAAAAAAATCCCGGATAGCTGCTGGAGAATAGAGTTGGATTCTTCATTTCCGCTGGGCGATGATGAACGAAGATGATAAACCTGCAGGAGAGGATAACTCCGTTGGGGAATAAACTGGTGAGGAGATTACTCTGTGGGGGAAGAGATGCTCTGCTGAAGATTCCACTGATAAACTCCACTGGGGATGGATTACCGTTGCTAGTGATATTGAATCCTGAGGATTGAATTCCTGTTTGTGAAAGGAAAGAACTTCGCTGGGGATGATCTTTCAGTTGCGATTTACTGGGGATAACCCTGTTAGACTTTTATGGGGATAACCCTCTGAGTTCTGCTGGGAATGATCTTTTGAACTTGGCTGGGGAGATTTATTTTTGTACTCCGCTGGGGATAAACTTCCAGAGTCTACTGGGGATGATGCTTCAACTCCGTTGGGGAAGCTTTTTCAGACCGTGCTGGGAAAATTTTAACTCCACTGTGGGTATCTTGTATTCTGCCAGGGAACATTCTTATACTTTGCTGGGGGAATATTCTTATACTCCGCTGGGGAATATTAAGACTGTCGGGGATATCGAGCCTTTTTAGTGCTGATGGTAGATAAACTCTGCTTGGGGAGAACATTGTTGATTCGTTCATCGTTGCAAGTCTCAGCTGGGGGAGAGCTACCATTACTGTCTTACTCTGCGGGGAGTGAAGGTATCTTAGCCATATTCTTCAGCTGAATCTACCTTGTACCTGGGGGACAGAGCAACTATACAGTTCAGAAAATTCTTATTGTCCCTGTTCCTGATATTACCCATAATCCGTCTTTTGTTTCGCATGTAAATATTCATGAGCAGCAATTAATGTCAAATGCATATATCAAAAATGAACATTGGACGTTCTTTGCAAAACAAAACAGATAAAAGAAAAACAGTTTGAAATTTCTTTGAAGATGAATTGTATTGATTTTAAAGTTCGGCCTGTAAATAGGCGTTTTTGTACAAGAGGCTGACGTCCTAGTAATAGAACGCCTCCGAACAAATAGGATTTATACAATTTGTGAAAAGAAAACAAAACAACTATGTGAATGATCCCACCGGGTTCCAACTCTGCTATTGCTTTTATGTCCTCGAGCATCTCATTACTTTGCTACTGGTTAAAGATGAATCTGATTGATTAGTGTCGTCCGAGCTTGATAGTTGATACCGAAGTCTGGATGCAGGGTGATCCAATGAGACATAGTGTTACGCTTTGATCCCTAATGTTTGCCTGGACTTCCCTTTCAGGTTTTCAGTCCACCGAGATACCCTTTTTTGCCCAAGCCGCCTTTTCAGGTTTTCGACTTGCCGGGTGTACAAATTTTTTTTCTCCATTTTCATCCCTTATTTTTGCCCGAACCCTTTTGGTTCACCGGGAAGCCCTTATTTTTGCCTAGGCCAGTCAACCTAGCGGGTCATCGATTATGCGTAGTATCTTTTCACTATGTCTGCATTGACGGAGTGAAGAAGGTCGTCACCATCCATGGTGGTTAGAATCATAGCTCCTCCTGAGAAAATGTTAACCACAAATGGCCCTTCATAAGTAGGGGTCCATTTTCCCCTGGGATCACCTTGAGGTAGAATAATGAGCTTAATTACCAGATCACTAACTTGATACTCTTGTCGTTTAACTTTCTTGTTAAATGCCTTGATCATCTGTTTTTGGTACGTCTGACCATGACAAATAGCAGTAAGTCTCTTTTCATCGATTAGGTTCAGCTGATCAAGTAGGGTCTGAATCCAGTCATCTTCGCTCAAACCTGCATCCTTCATAATCCGAAGAGAGGGTATCTGAACTTCAATAGGCAAGACTACCTCCATACCATATACCAAGGAATATGGTGTTGCCCCTGTTGACGTCCGTGCTGAGGTACGGTACCCATGAAGAGCAAATGGTAACATCTCGTGCCAATCTTTGTATGTTACTGTCATCTTCTGCACAATCTTCTTAATGTTCTTATTAGCCGCTTCGACAACCCCATTCATCTTCGGCCGGTAGGGAGAAGAGTTGTGATGTTGTATCTTGAATTGCTCGCAGAGCTCAGTGATCATCTTGTTGTTGAGATTCGTACCATTGTCCGTAATGATCCTCTCTGGTACACCATATCGACATGTCAGATTATGCCGAATGAACCGTGCCACGATGTTATTGGTTACTGTAGAAAAGGAAGCTGCTTCAAACCACTTCGTAAAGTAATCAATAGCTACCAGGATGAAACGATGCCTGTTAGATGTCGTAGGTCTGATCTCGCCGATCATATCAATGCCCCACATTGCAAAAGGCCAAGGAGCTGTCAATATGTTCAGAGGAACTGGAGGTATGTGCACCTTATCAGCATAGACTTGGCACTTGTGACATGTCCGAGAACGCTGATAATAGTCGGCCTCCATTGTGGACCAATAATATCCTGCCCGAAGGATTTTCTTTGCCATGGTGTGTCCACTGGAATGAGTTCCGAAAGTACCTTCATGTAACTCCGCCATGATCCTTTCTGCTTCACTCTTATCCATACAACGTAGTAAGGTTGAATCATGGTTACGCTTGTAGAGAATATCATTGCTGATGAAGAACTTCGCCGCGAACCTTCTCAGAAACTTCTTGTCATTAACAGATGCACCCTCAGGATATTCCTGAACCTCAAGATACCTTTTTATTTAATGAAACCAGGGTTTTTCTGTTACGTCTTCAGTCTCAATGTCACAGCAATGTGCAGGTTCGTCCAGTCTTTTAATGATGATCCGGGGAGCTTCGTTGTCCCAATCGACTTTGAACATAGAAGACACCGTAGCCAGCGCGTCCGCCAACTGATTCTCCTATCTAGGGAAGTGTTCAAAGGTTATCTCCTCGAAATGGGGAAGCAACCTCAATACATAGTCCTTGTAAGGAATAAGATTTGGGTGTTTCGTATCCCACTCACCTTTGATCTGACTGATCACAAGAGCAGAATCTCCAAAGACACTCAAGAACTTAATCCTTAGGTCAATTGCTGCTCGAAGACCCATGATACATGCTTCATACTCCGCCATATTGTTGGTGCAGTTGAAACATAGTCGGGCGGTGAACGGAGTATGAGAGCCTTTAGGAGATATGATCATGGCGCCAATTCCATTACCCAAAGCGTTCGAAGCTCCATCAAAGTACATAAACCATCGGGATCCTTCTTCAGGTCCTTCATCCGGCCAAGATGTCTCACAATCAATTATCAACATGATATTCACGTCTAGAAATTCAAAGTTCATAGACTGGTAATCATCCACTTCCTGATGTGCCAAATGGTCAGCCAACACACTTCCCTTAATTGCCTTTTGGGTCGTATATTGGATGTCATACTCAGTCAAGGTCATCTGCCATCTTTCTATTCTTCCGGACAAGGCAGGCTTTTCGAAGATATACTTGATAGGATCCATCTTTGATATCAATAAGGTAGTGTGAGTCAGCATATACTGTCTCAGCCGGCGAGCAACCCATTCCAAAGCGCATCAAGTTTTCTCGAGCAACGAGTATCGAGTCTCGCAGTTGGTAAACTTTTTGCTAAGGTAATAAATAGCATGCTCTTTTCGGCCAGACTCGTCATGCTGCCCCAGCACACACCCCATTGAGTTGTCGAGCACTGTCAAGTATAAGATCAAGGGTCTCCCTTCAACTGGAGGCATCAGAATATGTGGCTCTTGGAGATACTCTTTGATCCTTTTGAAAGCGGCCTGACATTCATTGTTCCAATGTACTACTTGATCTTTCTTCAGCAGCTTGAAGAATGGTTCACAAGTAGCGATCAGGTGCGAGATGAATCGGGCAATGTAATTCAGACGTCCCAGAAAGCCTCTGACTTCTTTCTCTGTTCTAGGAGCTGGCATTTCCTGTATGGCTTTCACCTTTGCATGGTCCACTCGAATACCTTTATCGCTTACGACGAAACCCAGTAGCTTACCAGACCTCACCCCGAAGGTGCACTTGTTCGGGTTTAACCTCAGCTTGTACAACTTCAACCTGTCAAACAACTTCTGCAGATGGTCAAGGTGCTCTTCCTTAGTTTGAGATCTCGCAATCATGTCGTCGACGTATACCTCAATCTCATGATGGATCATGTCATGAAACAAAGCAACCATGGCACGCTGATACGTTGCCCCAGCATTCTTAAGTCCAAAAGGCATGACCTTGTAGCAAAAGGTACCCCACTGAGTAACAAAAATTATCTTCTCCATGTCTTCGGGAGCCATTTTAATCTGATTATAACCGAAGAAGCCATCCATAAAGGAGAATACCTTATGCTGAGCGGTGTTGTCCACCAGAACATCGATATAAGGCAGAGGGAAGTCATCCTTGGGGCTTTCCCTGTTCAGATCCCTATAGTCAACACACATTCGAACCTTACCATCCTTCTTCGGCACAGGAACCACATTGGCCACCCACTGAGGGTAAGAAGTAACTACTAGAAAACCGGCGTCAAACTGATTCATAACCTCATCCTTGATTTTCTCAAACATCTCTGGACGCATTCGATGGACCTTCTGTTTCACTGGAGGACAGTCTTCCTTGGTAGGCAGGCGGTGAACCACAATATCGGTATCCAACCCAGGCATATCTTCGTGAGACCATGCAAATATCTCAACGTAGTCACGCAGCATCTGAATCAACCGTTGCTTCACACTAAGCTCCATATTTGCACCAATCTTGACTTCCTTCTTGTCTGTATTTGTACCCAGATTCACTGATTCCACCGGCTCTTCGTGCGACTGAATAACCCTCTCTTCTTGAAGTAACAGTCTTGCAAGTTCACCAGGCACTCCACAATTATCTTCACCTTCGTCTTCGGCTAAGTTGATCAGATTTTCAAAGTCATAATTGGCAGTAGTAGATTCGTTACCAGTGAGATCCAGAGTGGACGTAGACCTGTATATGTGAGTGTGTGTAAAATAGTTGTTTTGCAATATATAATAAAGAAAAACAAAGAGCACAAAATTTGAAATGCAAGAACGTCCAATGCTTTTATTAATGATATATGAAAATGACACACATAAAGCCCTCACAAATGAAGTCACGGTGCCCCGGGTAAGACACCAGGCCATAAAGTTTAAAACATTGTCTGTTACAAATCCAAAACAAAAAGTTTCATTACTGAGTGATAACAAAAACGGGCATAGAATCCTTCGCTGTCCAGTTGCTTAATCCACCATCAGCAGTTGGGTAGATCCAGCTGTCAATGTCAAACTCTTCATCATCGTCATCCCCGATAGCATTCACCCCTGCATCTTGTTTAGGCTTTTCTAGTGACCTGAACTCGATCTCCTTTGCATCAATCAAATCCTGTACCTTGTTCTTCAAAACCCAACAATCGTTTGTATTATGCCCCGGGCTATCAGAGTGAAAAGCACAGCGGGCATTAGGGTTGTACTTTGGTGATGTGATGTTTGGATTCTTTGGGGCCTCCCTTGGAATCACCAGATTAGTTTTCAGTAACTGTGGAAGAATCTGAGACAAAGTCATGCTGAGACGGGTGAATTGCCTTCGAGGTTTCTCGTCCTTTTGTTGATTGTTGTGCTGAGGAGCACCAGCAGGTCTTGAAATAAAAACCGCATTAACAACCTGGCGGTGTTCAGGTCTATTCTGTCTTTTCGAACTGTAGACAGCACTAGACTCTTTCTTAAAGGGCTTCTTCTCGGTGCTCGATGAGGCACCCTTTTGTATCTTACCAGCCTTAATACCAGCCTCAATCCTTTCGCCGGTCATTATCAGCTCTGTAAATCCAGATGAAGAACTTCCAATTAGATGGTTAAAAAATGGACCAGACAGGGTCCCAAGAAACGTATCCATAAGCTCCCGATCAGCCAAGGGTGGTTGTACTCTTCCGGCGAGGTCCCTCCACTTCTGAGCATAATCTTTGAAACCTTCACCTGTTCCCATTGACATACCCTGGAGTTGGGTATGCGTGGGAGCAAGGTCGGAATTGTATTGGTACTGCCTGTAGAAAGCAGTAGCCAAATCCTCCCAACTGCGGATACTGGCTCCGTCCAACTGGTAAAACCATTCAAGCTGAGTCCCTAAGAGACTGTCTTGAAAGAAGTGGATCCATAGATTCTTATCAGCAGTGTATGACTGAATCTTCCTTACATATGACCGAAGGTGCAGCTTCGGACAAGAAACTCTGTCATACTTAGCAAAGGCTGGTGCCTTGAATTTGTGGGGAATTACCACCCCAGATGATAGACCCAGATCACCAAAGTCCAGACCAGGCACTTTCTGAACTTCCATAGCACTCAACCGGTCTTCCAGTTGTTTGTATCTATCCTCGGCCGAAGGATACCGGTCTTCGTCGAAGTCCGTCTCGTTGTCGGAGACCATAGGGCTAAGAGCCCTCCTTTCTTCCTGACTATCTTTCCCTCCAGACGAGGTGGTCAAATCAACTTCATCCCGTAGCCTGTTTCCAAACCTGTGACCCGTATTAAACAGGACTGTCTTCTTCTTCTTCTTCTTCTTCTCTTTCAGAATCAGGGTCTTCAGATCTTGCTGACCCTTAGCTAGATTCATGAACAGCTCTTGGAATTGGGCATTCTGGGCCTGGAGGGCCTTGATTTCTTGCTCAGTTGAAGGTTCAGCAGACATGATGAGTGCTGAAATAAACAACAAAGAAGATAAGAGATCTGTAATGGGTACCTGTTATGAAATGCATGGGATGAAATGCGTATGACATGTTTTCAAAGACAATCGATATATTCAAATTTGTAAACCAGAAAGGAAACACACTTTATTAGATAAACTTTGAAATTCAAATTGTTCAACTGATGCCATTAAGGTGTTACATGAAAGGAAATACTGAAAAGTAAATGAAAACTGGAAAGGAAATCATCAAAGGACAATCAGTGCTCCCATGGTCTCTTCTTGTCGGTGCGGACATAGTCATTGAGAATCCGCTCGTTCTCCAGCTGCCTAGTCAACTTTTGGATCTTCTGCTCTTGCTCGTTGACCTTTTCTCGATAAGCATCCCGTTCTTCTCTCAGTTGCATCCAAGACCTTTTTAGTGCCCCAATGTCAGTGGGCATATGAGGATGGAGGATGGTTGGAAGAAACCCTTCTTCATTAGCAACTTCAACAATGATAGGTCGGACGGCTTCATAGGGCATACCCAGCTATTGGGCACGGATACAGACCCATCTGAGATATGGCTCCATAAGAAGTGAATTCTTTGGGCCTAGCTCGTGTGGATCAGATCTGTGAACTCTATCCCAAGCCCTTATGAACCTGCGGCGTTGCTCGTCGTTGTCCCCTTGGAAATCAAAGATGATACTAGGCATTAACAACTCATGAGGTCCTTCTCTTCTGACACGCCCAAATTGACGTAAGGCCAAGCACGGATTGTAAGAAATCCCTCCATTGGTTCCTATCAGGGGAACATTGGGGTTACTCCCCACATCGATCAATAATAGCCACCTCGTCCATACCCTTGAGAGTCCAAATGATGTCATTATGCGAGAGAGACATAACCATATAAGCCCATCCCATGCCTTCTTTGTTCTTCAACACTGATTTGGGGAGGTGCGAAATAAACCACCTCGCCAATAAAGGAGCATAACACATCAAGGTTCCCCGCTTTCGGACAACACGGGCATAAAGCTGATGAAGAATGTCACCCAAGAGAGTGGGTACAGGATTACAAGAGATGAAGATTTTCACCGCATTCACATCAACAAAGGAGTCAGAGTTCGGAAACAATACCAAGCCGTATATCAGAAGAGCCAGAATATCCTCGAATGCCTTGAAGTCTAGACTATCCCAGAAATAGTTAGCCTTACCAACCAAGAATTTAGTCAGAAAGCCCTTTGCTCCACTTCCAGTCTCCCAATTAGCCATTACCTCTTCCTTTGTCATATGAAGGGCTGGAGAAATCTCTTCCGGCCTAAGGATCTTCTCCCAACCAGTAAACAGGGTCTTCTCCCGGATAGGGATACCAAGTAGGTCAGATAACTCTTCTAAGGTGGGGACCAACTGGTAGTCTTGAAAAGTAAAGCAATAGTACAACGGATCATAGAATTGGACCAAAACACTCATCATCTGCTCGTCCAATTTGGAGGTGACCAAACTGAGAAGATACCCATGTCTTCTGATGAAGGAGGTAGTATCATGCATCTTTTCAATCAACTCTTTAAACATAATGGGAACCTGGACAAAGTTAATCCGGATGGTATTCCTACGCATGGGCATCATGACCTACAAAACAGAACAAAGATGAATCCTTCCTGTCTTTGAAATAGGTTAGTCCAATGCAAGATGTATGCAATGTTATGATGTCATGATGGAAAGCACATCACAAGTATCCACAAATAGCAAACATGGTAAAGGGACACAAGTCACACAGAGAGCCCTTAGATTTCAGGCTGGCAAGGAGCTTAGGTACTACCATCTTTCAGTTCAGTTGGTTTAAACCTGTCCTAAAAATAGTAACCGGGTTCTAGAGGATCTCAATATCACTGACTACCCTCAGTCGGTCATAATTCCAGTTTAGCAACCTTTTCTTGCGGCCGGAATCATCGCGAGAGTTTAGTCTCAATGAGTGTAGCATACTGCTACTGTTCTATGGCCAAGTTATTCAATTTAAAGGTTCTAAGGTCAGTTGGTGCTTAATGACCCCTTAGAAGACCCATATTCTCCTCGTTCCAACACAAGGGATATCAGTACACACTAAAGTGCCATACCAACGTAGCTACTGCTTCAACCGTATCGGTCTACGCCGTACAGTTCCATCACAGTTTATTGCTACTTACCTAAAGGGTATCCCCCAGATCCAGTTTAGGATCTATAGTAACTCCGATACAAGCCCACAAATATAAAGCATACAAAGTAAACAATTGAAAACACAATGATCTAATCCTAAGGTACACCCCACTTAACAAGTTATCCCCAGCAGAGTCGCCAGTTATGTGATACGGTGGGAAGAGAACTGACTGTTTTGGAATGCTGGTTCGCGTTTTGCGTTTGTTTTTGCAAAATGTCACGGTAAGCAAGAGTCGCAACCGTCTTTTATTTTATCCAACAAGGAAAGGAAAAAAGCACAGAAAAATTCCTTTTTCGAGATGTTTCTCGGGTCCGGGGGGTAGATTATAGAAAGGGAAGGTGTTAGCACCCTTTCTATCCGTGGTTATCCACGGGATCTTAGGTACTTGCTCAAAGTGTTTTCAAAATTTTCTTTTCTTTGTGTTTGTGGGTTTGAAAAGAGTTTTTGTTTGAAAGGTGTAAGTGCAAAAAGTTTTGTTTTGTTTTGAAGGAGCAAGTACTTAAGAACCATCTACCTACTCGAAAAAGGAATCAATCTGTGCTAATATCCTTTAGACAATGCTATCCCACTATTAATGAGTAGGTAGCATCGTTGTTGGAGTTTTAGGGTCAATTCGATTAAGGGACGTGTGGTCACTAAAGCAATGTTAGGATGCCTTAGCGGTAACCCTAATGTCTTAGATCATTTTTCCGAGGCAACCGTTTTGAGGCAACTATGATCTTTGGACAAGAGGGCGACCTCTAAAATTTCCTATACTCAATGACCACGTTCGAAGGCAACCAAGCGAGGTGTACCCTAAGAGTGCGCATGTGCGAGTGTGTTGTTTTCAGTTAATTTATCTTTGTACATGTCAATAGTTATCTATGTTGATTTTAGGTTTGACATTTGATCTTGTCATGCATTCCCTATTTATCAAACATCTAACAGTTTATAAGTTGCATAAATTAAATTGCGGAAATTAAAACTAACTATTACAAGGCGTCGGGTATTTACATCGCCAAAAGCAACCCTTGAAATTAAAATGCGGAAAGTAAATAAAGTGATAAAAATATTAAAGTCCTAATTAACTATTACATTCCGGGAAACAGATACAATAATGAAATAAATATGGAACGCGTGGGAGAAATTAAATCGGGCGAATTTTAGGGTTTTGACCCTTTGATTATTAAAGAAAAGATTTTTTTGTTATTTTGAATTAAAATGAAATTAGACCTAAGTTAATTATTAAATTAAATAAGCTAATTAATTAATTAATGAAAATAACATTTTTTGGATTTTTGATATTTAAAAAAATAAAATAAATTTGATCAAAGTTAGTAAAAACTAATTATCTACATTAATTTTAATTATTGCAAAAATATTAAAAGTTATACCTAATTAAAACTAAATTAATTAAATTAATATTTATTTACAAAAATAAAGTGCTGAATTTAATTTTAATAAATAAATATTTTTTTTTTTTGGTTTTTGATTTTATGAGGAAAAAAGGTTTAATTGGCTAGTTAAAATAAAAATAATAAAACAAAACAATTAAATAAAATGAAAAAAAAGAATGAGATAGAAAAAACCCAGGGGGGTTCAGGCCCAATTTGGAGGTTTGGATGGCAAGTTTGTGGCCCAACAGGCGTAGGCCTGGTTGACTTCTGGACTCCACGCATGCATGTTGACTTGGGCATATGGTAGGCTTTCATTCTGGACCACCAGATCTGGCCTTGGGGCCATCTAGAAGATGATTGGATGATGGTGTATGATGAACCACATGCTTGGTTGTGTATTGAATAAGCTGCATAAAAATAATACAAAGCTTTTGGAGGACCTGGGATTCGAACCCAGGTCCTGTGAGTCACTAATGCACGCCACTACCACTGCACTAACACGCTTCATTCGTTATAATATTAGACAATAATTAATATAAGGGTAAAACAATTAATATGCCAGAATTAAAAACAAAAACGCGTAGATGTTTGAATCAGCGAATGGGAGGGGGATGCGTCATCGTCTTCCTCGTTGAAACCTGGTTTTTTTACTTGCGGATTTGTATCCGCAGCTAAATGCGCATGGCCATCCTAAAATCTATCCTAGGCCATAGAAATTGATTCTAAGACCATGGTTCGATTCGTCTAAGCATCCTGAGTACGTCTATGTCCCTCTTGGATCTTGATTTCACCTGTACAAGAAATGCCCAAAAACAAAATACCAAAACCCTAGGTTCGGTTACAGGGTTATGGCTCATAAAAACGCAATCAAATAATGCAGAATGCCTCTAATTTGAACGATAAGCATGAATATACCAATAATTTGTCAAAACGATGCAAGAACATGAGGATACAATTTCAAATGCCAAGCGGTTTTGTGAGAGACTTACAGGGCTTTAGGGCGCGTGTGAAAGCTTGTTAGGGGTCAGATTCGCTTCAGTGGATGTCCAACAATGGATTAGTGATGAGATTTGACCTTGAAACCACCTCTATGCACGATTTCAGTTTCAAGCTTTTTTGCCAAATTTTCAAGTTTGCTTTTTGTGATTTTGCAGCCTCCAACCTCTGAATTCGTGTGCTTTGCATTGTATAAGTAATAAGCATTGGATTAGGTCAACTTTTGGGTCTTGAATCTTTGTCCATCAATGCTTGGAGATATGATTTGATTCACCATTGATAACCTTCCAATTTGGTCCAAAATCCAATATTTTTGTACATGAAAAACTTGATACAGATTTGATCATAATCATGATGATAATTAAGACCTATAACAACCAAAAAGATCCTAAGTCATCAATATTTGGATTTTATTTGATTTAAATTGATTTAAAATGAATTAATTCAATAAAAAATCCAATAAAATAGAAAAATTGATAAATGGACATAAGGCTGAAGATAGGACACGTGTATAGTGTGACAAGATCAAATCAAGTGGAAAATAATGGGCCCACTTGACAAAATTTGAAGTTTTGGGGTTAGTTGACTTTTGGCAATTTTGCAAAAATGCCCAACTTCAACAATGCATAACTTCTTCAATTTTGATATTTTGGAGGTGTTATTTGACTTTTTATAAAGCTTGGGATGTCCTATAACCAACCCTTTTGGTCTCATCTCATTTTGATATTCCATACTCAAGTTATAAGCTTTGGAAAAAAGGGTGTTTTTGTTGACTTTCAAAAATGACCTATAATGTCCAAATTTGTAACTTTTTGTGAGTGCATTTATTGATCTTGGGGTATGAAGATGGATTGTAGGAAATTGCATCCTCTTAAAAATGAGCTTTGGATGGGTCATTTATCATAAAGTATGAGAACGTTATGCTTGGTCAAAGTTGAGTTGACTTTTCCTACAAAACCCTAATTTAGCAACTTTTGAGTCTTGATGAATTTTGAGCAATCCTTGATGAATCATGATCAACCCTTGATCAATTGATGAAATATCCTTCAAAATGAGAATGTTGAAAAAAAATCTTGAAGTTTGACTGTATTTGGTCACAGTTGACTTTTGCCCTAGCACAGTCGATTTTTGGACCCCTTGAGCAATTGACTGACCAAACTTCCTCTGCAAGGCTTTAAATTTGACATGGATGACCTTAAGATCATAATAGGACATTGGGAAGAACTTGAGATCATTTGGATGCAAGGACCTTGATGCAACACAAAACCCAAATTTGAGATTGACTGTCTTAGGAGATAGCTTGACTATCCAACTCTTGAGCAATCTTGAACCATTTGGAGATTTTTCTTGCAATGTCTTGAGAAATATGAGAGGGAAAATTTTGGGGTACAACACTTAATCTAGGAGATTCGAATACATGAAGTTGGCATTTCATTCTTGAATTATAATCATCTTTGTGATGAACTCATGAACAAATCTCATAACCATGCTACACAATCTAACTTTTCATGCCTCTAACCTCCAAATCTTGCTATAATCAGAAGATTACACAGGAATTTGAGCTATGGTCCATTTGATTCAAGAATTGTCCAAAGAATAATTTCATTAATGGCACAAAGTTAACACTTCCATTTTGGAAAAAACATGCTTTATGCAATTGTCAACTCTCCTTGAGCCTCTAACTTGTTGATTTTGCACACACTTAATCTAACAAATAAAAAAAATATGTTTAAATTATTCAACAACTCTATGAGACAATGTACAATGCATTGGAACTATGTTTCTTCAAAGTTTGATTCATATTTAAGCTTCCAAACCATAACATGCTATCTTGGAAATCTGGTTACTTGAGCCTCCCAAACCTCTTTCCTATAAATAGAGGGATCATTTTCAAGCAAAGGAGAAAAAAAATTTCACAAGCTCTCTAACCCTCTCACACTTTCCCAAGTCAGAATTGTACATAAAACCTCCATTTTTGAGCTTTGAAATTCAAACCTCTGAATCTCTCAAACCTTACAACTTTTATCCAAACCAATCATCCAAACACTTCATATACATCATATATAATTCATCCATACCCCTGTTTCCTGACTTTAACAACATCTTCATCATCCACCATTTTCACTTTCCATCATTACAACTTCACTTGGTTGGAGTGATTCAACAACTTTCAACATAAAATAAGGATTGGAATAGCTTCAAGGAGGTCTAAGGGAGCTTAAACAATCATAATATTGCACCTAGAACAACTAAAAGAGGCTTCGATATTTCTCCAAGGAGGTAAAAAAACTAAAACTGTGATATCCTTATCCATACATCATTTGCTTTCATTTTCAAAAGAATAAAACAAGACAGATCAGGGCGGGAAAGTAAAAATATTCATAATTCCAAAAAAATGCTTTAGTAGCCCTGACACGGGTGGCTGTGTCACCTGGAACGGGCCGTGTCATGGGGAAGGTTGGGTAAGGAAGCAAGGCAGATGCTGACATGAATGCCTGTGTCACACGACACAACCAGTGTCAATTCAGTTGGACTATAGAATGGGCAAGGAAGCAAGGAAGATGCTGACACAGGTGCCTGTGTCATACGACACGACCCACGTAAATTCAGCTGGACTAAAGACTGGGCAAGGAAGTAAGGAAGATGCTGACACAGGTGCCCGTGTCACACGACACGACCCGTGTCAATTCAGTTGGACTAAAGACTGGGCAAGGAAGCAAGGCAGATGCTGACACGGGTGCCCGTGTCACACGACACGCCCGTGTCAATTTAGCTGGATTAAAAAACATGCAAGGAAGCAAGGCAGATACTGACACGCGTGCATGTGTCACACGACACGGCCCGTGTTAATTCAGCTGGGCCTAGGATCTTTTGCTTTTTAGCTCTCCTCATTTTCTTTTACACACTCCGGCCCATTTTACTTCTTTTTTTATTTTTATTAATTTTTTCTTTTCTAAAAATCAATTTTTATTTAATCATAAAAAATAGTAAAAAAACACAAAAAAAATAGATTTAGTTTTTATTTAATTAATTTAATTTTTGATAATTAAAATTAATTTAATCTAAATCACACTTTATTTCATTTAAACAATTATATTGTGAATTAAATTAGAATTAGGTCTAACTTTTTATTTCACATTTCAAACATTTTCTAAACAAAAACAACAAAATATCTTCTTAAAAATACTTAGAAATTTTTAGGTTTTTTACATCTTGCCCCTTTCCATCTCCGCGCATTTATTTTTCGCATTAATACAATTATGTAACTGTCAAAAGTTTGTAATAGATAATTAGGGTTTATTGCTTTCCTCCCTCATTCATAAACTTGTACCCCCTATCCCCAAAGCGTTGTAATAACGTAGGACATTTAATTTCTGCAATTTATAGTTTTTCTTATTACTGTTAGTAATTTGGATTTGTATGGCAAGATTAAAATCAATAATTAGAAAACCTAATATCAAAGATAAATACTTGAAATCAAAACACTTCGCACACACGCACCTCTAGGGTTACCCTCACTTATTTCCTCAAATATAAATAGTCATGTTCCTCGAATGTGAGATACTTTAGTAAAAGACCCTCGATTAAAAAGATCGTAGTCCCTCGATGACCCTTCGATGTTGCCTTTGGTAAATGATCTTAGTCCCTTACGACAATTTCTAAAGTATCTTACAAGTTGCCTTCTATGACTATACGATGACTCACGCCCGTCCCTCACATCCAATGATAGGGCTTCCTACTAACTAATGGTAGGATAGCACTATCTAAAGGAGGAGGAAAAAAACAAAGACCATTGACTAGGTAGATCGCTCGTAAATGCTTGCTCACAAACTAAAACCATTTGCACACCTTACACTTTCAAAACACTTTATAAACACTCTTGAGGACCGAAAGGGTTATTATAAAGCAAACTGCCTTAAATTGGCATTTTCAAAACATCTTTCCAAAATAACACTTTCTTTCACAAATATTTTCAAAATAAAACATTTTGTATACATTATCAATGATACGAGAATCATTACAAAATTGCCGTATTTAGGAGTTTTCAAAATATTTTCAAACATACACAAACACAAAGCATTTTCAAACAAAGTGAGCTAGCAATTAAGAGCCTGTAGATAACTATAGATGAAATGGGTTCTAATACCTTCCCTTTTCATAACCTACCCCCCGAACTCAAGAAAATTCTCAAAGGTCTTTCCTGTTCTTTTCACCCTTTCCTTTATTGGATAAAAGAAAAGTAGGTGGCAACTCTTGCTACCCGCAACATTTGCGATAAAACGCAAAACCCAAAGTCAATTCTCCCACCATATTACAGAACTGACGACTCTACTGGGGAGATGATCACTAAAAATGGGGTTACCTTAAGAGCTAGACCACCTTTATTGATTTACTTGTTTGCCTTGTATGATTTATATTTCGGGATATGCTTGGGTTTATTTCTTGTATAGATCCTGTACCCGGATCTGGGTGCATTTAAGGTAAGTAGCAATTGATCGTGAAAATTGTATGGTGTAGACCGATATGGTTGAAGATATGGCTGTGTTAGTGCGACACATTGGTTGGTGCCGGTGTCCCTTGAGTAAGTCAAGTAGAATACTGGGCTATCGCGTGGCGTCATAAGCACTAACTGACCGTAGAACCTTAGTTGACACAACTTAGCCATTAGTAATTAGTGAGATAGCTGGCTTTGGTGCAGACTGAAGTTGGTGGATACTCGATACTACGCTCATTGAGAATGGACTTTCGGGATATTTTGATCGCAATTTAGATGCTTGTGCTGAAACAATGCCTGAGAGAAAGATCAATGATATTGAGGCTCCTAGAACCCAATTACTTCTTTTAGGACAATTTGAGCCAACTAAAACTTCAAGAGGGTACTTACCAAAAAACTCCATGCAAGCTTAAACCTAAGACTTTATGTGTCTTGTTTGTGTTTGATTAATTGTTTGAACATGACATCGTAACATCATGACATCATTACACATGTCATTTTCATAAACCATTTCAAGGATCTCAAGGGCCTGTGATGCAGGGTTATATTGAACCATATGTCTATCAAGGGGAAAGAGGATTTATTTTCCTCTAACCAGATGCCGTCAAAAAAAAGCACGATATCTTGAGTCAATGGCTATGACCCACTCGATATGGTGAGCTTGATTATCATCGAAGGACATTCAACGATACAAAGTTCTTTAATTAAAGCTGTAGTAGGATTCAGTTTCTAACATTTTCCTGTGTTTACCCCGCGAGATCCTTGAAAACATTGCATTTATATATCATTACATAACAGGTAGTTCTCAATACAGGTTTCTCATTTTCTCGTTGTTTATTTTAAGAGCAAAAAAATGGCTCTCGAACGGACTGGAAAAGATCTTCAGATCCAAAGTGCTCAGTTCCAAGAAATGTATCTGAACCTATCCAGGGGTCAAGAAGAATTGAAAGCACTCCTCGCTGAGAGCATAACCAAGAAGAACCATGAAGACACCGGGGAGAACCAGTTGGAACAATTTCAAGATGACATGGCAACAATAAGAATCCAGATGATGGGTCAGATAGCTCTTGTCCAAAACTTAGCTCGGGGACAAGAAGTGTTGAGAATCCTCATCATCAAGCTTCATCAAGATGAATACAACTGTATGGGACGAACGACTAGAATTGGGGATCAAACCATTAATCAACCTCCAATGAGACAGGAAGTTGGCTTGGTTAAAAGTAGGCCTTTCCAAATTTCTAATACACCGCAAGCCCAACAACAACCTCACCAACAACAACAGGGTAATTAGCATAAGCAAGACACACCCAAAAGACGATTTACCAAAATCAACATGTCTTTGGCTCAAGCATTTAAACACATGTTAAAGGCAGAGTTGGTTACGTTGAAGGACCCTCCTTAGAACCCCAATACTTCCTCTCTCTATTACAATCCTAATGTATGGTGCACATACCACTCTAACAGTCCTGGGCATGACACCGACAATTGTTGGGCGTTGAAACATAAGATTCAGGACTTGGTTGACGAAGGAATTATTGAGTTCACGCAAGATGGTCAGATTGAGTTCTTCTGTTATCCCCCAAATGTCGAGGCTGTAAGGCATACCATCTAAAGTGACAAGTTCATGCGGAGAAGCTTTTTGTTCATTCAAATTTTTGTTTGTAATTTCTCTAGTTGACTCAAACACTTATCTTTATGTCATACTTTTGGTTGTCCTCATTAATGCACTGCATATGTTTGTCTTGAATTAATCCATTTGTTTTCACTATACTTAAACTATGATTTTACTTCCTTTTTTGATATTCAACTCTCGATTAAAATCTATAAGCCTTTAGAGGGAGGATGACAAAAAAGATGTCGTAATCTCTATAGTATGCTTTTGAACAGGCCTTGCGGACAAAGTACAACCATTTTTTCTAATCCTAAACAGTGGAGTTATAAAGAAGATAATCCCTAGTCAACCCCTTTGAACCTAAGCAGTAGGAGTTTTATTTTTCACACAAACTAAAATCATTAATCATAACCTGGGGCAGGGTAGTTTCTCAATTAATTCAAATGCACATTTCAGTCGCAAGCTTTCACTTCATACATAATAAGTGATATCAAAAAGCGGCCTTCCAAATCAAAAGACGGTGATGGTTCCTTGTAAAACAGGCAGTCATTATCTCTTAAAAGAAAGGCCCACTAAGTCAAAACCTATATGAAGGAGACTTAAGGAAAAAAGCTTGGGCATCCCGCTGACTGTAATATTAAAATAAAACAGTCAGGAAAAATTGGGGATAATAAAGTAAAAAAAAGAGGTCGCTACAAATCCTCAACAAAAAGGCTGCCTTCTCAAATAAACTTTCAGTATCTGAACCATCTCCAAATTGTCATTTCCGACTCAATTGGAATCTAAACACATAGTTAACTGAGTATAGGACTGAAGAACATCATGGAGAATGGGTTGGGTGCTAATAAAGTTTGAGCTTTATCCTTTGTTTCTTAAACCATGAACCAAGCCACGTTACAGTCCTTAAAAGTCCCAACTGAAGCATAGGTTAGTTCGAAAGTATATTGTTACCAAAAGGTATCGTGACTCCTGTAAGGCTTACTATAATTTCTGAGTTGAATTCATATTCTTACAAAATTATGTTGTTTACTCAAAATTCATTTTCCAAAAAAATTCAAGACAGACATAAGCTTTGCATTTTTAAACACCATTATTTGCATATACCTAGTTGTTCGACAGCGGAGAAATTCACATGATGAATATCCAATGAATGAAAATCCTCTCAATGAACAGAATCACCTCAGATGGAAAGAGACTTCTATTAACAAACTTTCCATAATCAAGGGGCACGACATGTTATTTGTGGCAGTCAAGTCGAGATTTAAAGAATCTCTCAAAAGTGCTGAGTAACCAGAGGTAGATCTCCATCTAAATCACTTGGATCATTGAACATGAATTCCAGCAAAGGGTCACATACAATCAAGCAAACATTTTCTGGCAGTGCTGCAACACTTACTACTATGAACAATGACAATTCTCCGCACCCTGTGAACACGGACATAGTCGGAAAATACTACGCATGGAAAAAGACCCGTTAGGTGACTCGCCTAGGTAAAAATAAGGGCATCCTGACGAACCAAAATAGTTCGGGAAAAAATTAGGGACATACATATATAAAGATTGTACACCCGACAAGTCGAAAACCTGAAAAGGAGGCTTGGGCAAAAAGGGGTATCCCGATCGACTGAAAATCTGAAAGGGCGGTCCAGGAACACGTTAGGGATTAAAGCGTACGACTATGTCTCGTTATCTCATCACTTGTCTATTAGTAGAAGATTTATCACCCTGATCAGCATTTTTCGAGGACTATAGAAATTGAGATAACATTCAAGTCATCCATAAATCCCCAAAAAGAAATCTCCACAGGATTATCCCCACAAAGTAATCTTCACAAATTTATCTTCAATAAAGATACATTCCTCGCAATTTCCATGACTGACCGCTCCCATGGATAAAAGAATATGATATTTTTCCTGGAAATATTAGCTAACCTACGGAGTTCCAATCAATACAGTTCATGGAAATTCTCTTCCTCAGCCGAGTTTACTCCTCCAAAGCTATGAAACCCTACAAATATCTTCTCTCCAGCAGATTTTGTTTCCTCAGCAGATCATTTCCCCGCCAATAGGGTTTATTTCCCCAACAGATTAGTCTCCCCAACTTGAGTCTATTCCTCAGATGGCTACAAATCAATGATAAATTTCCTCTCCACATTGAAGTCGCCACTGTCCCCAGAGAGTTGCTACAAAACCTGGAACCGAACCAAATATCATTAAACTTTATCTTCCCCAGGCGAGTCGGAAGGATATCCATCTCTTTTATCCCCAATCAGGGTATATAAGAATTATCTTCCCCAGATGAGTCGGAAGGTTATCCATCAATTTTATCACCATTCAGGATATATAAGAATTAAATTCCCCAGTAGAGCGACAAATGACCAATGTTCTTGAGCTCTTATCCCCAAGTAGAAATAGACATTCCCCGAAAGAGTTTCCTCAAACAAAAAATAGAAAATAGGATTCCCTAGTGGAAACATTCTAGACAATATTGAAGATTACATATGTTCTTCATCCCCAACAACATTCAGGGATTTATTTTCCCAGACAAAGATACCTCACGGGTTTACAAATACACTTGAACAACATTTCACATTCATACCTCATTTACCAACATCATAGCATATTTATACGAAACACATATAGGACAATCTCATTTATTTTGAGAACATCATTACACAATGCATTTCATACATCATGACATTGCATGCAACTAACTCTTTACCTTTTCAGGAAAGATCAATCAATAGAAGAATATCATCAATAACTATCAAAGCAGGTTCTAGATTAATTCCTGAAACAAGACGAGGTAACTATCTGGGTGACCAGCCACAAATTAATACCTGAAACAAGACATGGCAACTATCTGTGAAAAACAGATTGTAGATTAATTCCCGAAACAAGGCGGGGAAACTATCTATATGACCAGGTCATAGATTAATTCCCGAAACAAGACGGGGGAGCTATCTCTGTGGCCAACAAAAAGCAGGTTACAAATTAATTCCTGAAACTCGACGAGGAAACTATCTGGATGACCAACCACAGATTAATACCTGAAACAAGACATGGCAACTATCTGTGAAAAATAGATTATAGATTAATTCTTGAAACAAGACGGGTAACTATCTATGTGACCAGGTCCAAGATTAATTCCTGAAACAAGATGGGGAAACTATCTCTACGGACAACAAAAAGCAGGTTCCAGATTAATTCCTGAAACAAGACGGGTAAACTATCTGGATGAACAACCATAGATTAATACCTGAAATAAGACAGAGAAACTACCTGTGAAAAACAGATTGTAGATTAATTCCTGAAACAAGATGGGGCAACTATCTACATGGCTAGGTCAGAGATTGATTCCTGAAACAAGACGGGGCAACTATCTCTACGGCCAACAAAAAGCAGGTTCCAAATTAACTCCGAAAACTAGATGGGGAAACTATCTGGATGACCAGCCACAAATTAATTCCTGAAGCAAGACATGACAACTATCTGTGAAAAACAGATTATAGATTTATTCCTGAAACAAGACGGGGCAACTGTCTACGTGACCAGGTCAAAGATTAATTCCCGAAACAAGACGGGGCGACTATCTCTACGGCCAATAAAAAGCAGGTTCCAGTTTAGTTCTCAAAACAAGACGAGGCAACTATCTGGATGACCAGCCACAGATTAATTCTTGAAACAAGACAGGGCACCTATATGTGAAGAACAAATTGTAGGTCAATTCTTGAAACAAGACGAGGAGACTATCTACATGAATAAGATTGAAGATTAACTCCTGAAACAGGATAGGGAAATCATTTTTCTTTGTTTATGGTCAGACGAAGATCAATTCCCGAAACAGGATGGGGCGACTATCTTTATCACCAAGTGGTATGAACTCCCAAAACAGGACGGGTTTACCAACAAAAACAAATTGTATATTAATTCCCAAAACAAGACGAGGAAACTATCTCTACAGCCAACAAAAAGCAGGTTCTATATTATATCCCAAAACAAGACGGGGTAACTATCTGGATGACCAGCCACAAATTAATTCCTGAAACAAGACAAGGTAACTATCTATGAAAAATAGATTGTAGATCAATTCCTGAAACAGGATGGGGTGACTATCTACATGGATAGGTTGAAGATTAACTCCTGAAATAGGACGGGGAAATTATCTTTCTTTCTTTATGGTCAGATGAAGACCAGTTCCCAAAACAGGATGAGGCGACTATATTTATCACCAAGTGGTATGAACTCCCGAAACAGGACAAGTTTACTAACAAAAACAGATTGTAGATCCATTGCCGAAGCAGGACGGGGATACAATCTACATGATAAACACTTCCTTCAAATACATCTTCTGGCTCAGATTAAATCAAGTGTAGATTTATTCTGATACTTCTTCCAGTAGGTCTTTTCTAGCTCAAATTAAATCAACTATAGATTTATTCTGATACTTTTTCCAGTTAAGGACAAAAATACCTCTTATGGCTCAGTCTAAATCAAGCATAGATTTATTGTGATACTGCTTCCAGTTGAAGTCGAGCATAAACTTAGTCTAATTTCAATCAACAATTACTTTGGATGGCATCTATATGCCCATCTCTGACAACTCTCTATCACATCTCCAAATGGCATCTTTAAGCCCATTCCTTGTATTACATCAACCAACATAATTACTTCGTGCACAAGCGAGTGCAAGTTTCTGGGCACTTATGTGTTCAATCATCTTCCACCTTCAAGTCACAAATGGCGGACATGCCAATCTAACTCTTCAGGTTTAAGAAGATTGAATAGGGGAAACTGTTGTACCCCAAAATTTTCCCTCCCATTTTCTTCAAAATACATACTCACAAAGGTATCAAGTAATCCAAGCCACTCAAGAGTTGACTAGTCAAAACCACCTCCTAAGCAAGGGTCTTCAACTAGGGTTTAGAGCTTCTCAAAGAAAATTGGTTTGCAAAGGTCTCAAATGACTTTCATGGTTCATTATAGGTCTTCAATAATGCTTATGTCAATTTTCATGTCTTGCATCACATGTTCGCTCAGTCAATGGCTCATAAGATTGGAAATCAACTGAATTAGGTGAAAAGTCAACAATCACTCAAAAGTCAAACTTTAACTTTTTTGGTCAACATTGGAATTCAAAAAAATCAAGAATCATAAAAACATTCAGAATTATCAAGCTTGATGAAAAAAGTCAAGAAAATCAAGAAAAAGTCAGCAAAAGTCAAAAGTCAAGATTTTCAAACACTTAGAAAAAATTCAAGTGTTTTGTACCTAAAAAAACCCTAACTTCACAAGCAAGTTTCCTCAAGATACAAGTTGATTCAAGGAAAATTTTCAACATGAAAGTTGTAGGGATTGATGAATTCTACAACTTTGTTAATGTGGGATGATCCTCAAAAAGTGCTTGGATTAAGAGATATGAGCCCATGAAGTTATGACATTTTTATCTAAAACTTAGAAAAAATTTTAACAAGTTTTGGCCAGTTTTTCATCTCAACTTCTTAGCGAACTTTCAAAAATTTCCCATTTGATTTAGCTAAAGTGGTCAACACGAAAGTTGTAGCCAACGTTTCAAGAATTCCAAAATGTCCAAGAGCACAAATTTATCATGCTTGAGCTAGGAGATTCAAAGACATGAAGTTGGCATTTCATTCTTGAATTATAGGTCATCTTTGTGATGTACTAATGAACAAATCTCAAAACCATGTTGCACAATTTCACTTTTTAGGCCTCTAAATTTCAAATCTTGCGATAACCAGAAGATTACACAAGCTTTTGAGCTATGGTCCATTTGATTCAAGCATTGTCCAAAGCCTAATTGCATTAATGGCACAAAGTTAACACTTCCATTTTGGAAAATCATGCTTTATGCAATGGTCAACTCTCCTTGAGCCTCTAACTTGTTGCTTCTGCACACACTCAATCTAACAAATCAGAAAAAACATATTTAAAGTATTCAACAACTCTATAAGACAAGGTACAATGCATTGGAACTATGTTTCTTCAAAGTTTGATTCATATCTAAGCTTCCAAACCATAACATGCTATCTTGGAAATCTGGTTACTTAAGCCTCCCAAACCTCTTGCCTATAAATAGAGGGATCATTTGCAAGGTAAGGTGAAAAAAAAGTTCACAAGCCCTCTAACCTTCTCAAACTCTCCCAAGTCAGAACTATACATAAAACCTCCATTTTTGAGCTTTGAAGTCCAAATCTTTGAATCTCTCAAACCTTACAACTTTTATCCATACCAATCATCCAAAAACTTCATATACATCATATATAGTTCATCCATACCCTTGTTTCCTCACTGTAACATCATCTTCATTATCCATATTTTCACTTTCCATCATTTTAACTTGACTTGGTTGGAGAGATTCAACAACTTTTAGCATAAAATAAGGATTGGTATAGCTTCAAGGAGGTCCAAGGGAGCTTAACCAATCATAATATTGCACCTAGAATAACTAGAAGAGGCTTTGAAATTTTCTCCAAGTAGGTAAAAAAAACTCAAAGTGTGATATCCTTATCCATACATCATTTGCTTTTGTTTTCAAAAGAATAAAACAGGACAGATTGCGGCGGAAAAGTGAAAATATTCATAATTCGAAAAAAATGCTTTAGGATCCCTGACACGGGTCGTGTCAGGGGGAAGAATGGGCAAGGAAGCAAGGCAGATGCTGACACGGGTGCCCGGGTCACACGACATGACCCGTGTCAATTCAGTTGGACTAAAGATTGGGCAATGAAGCAAGTAAAATGCTGACACAGGTGTCCGTGTCACACGATACAACCCGTGTCAATTCAGCTGAACTAAAGACTGGGCAAGGAAGCAAGGAAGATGCTGACACGGGTGCCCGGGTCACACGACATGACCCATGTAAATTCAGTTGGACTAAAGATTGGGCAATGAAGCAAGTAAAATGCTGACACAGGTGTCTGTGTCACACGATACAACCCGTGTCAATTCAGCTAAACTAAAGACTGGGCAAGGAAGCAAGGCAGATGCTGACACGGGTGCCCGTGTCACACAACACGCTACGTGTCAATTCAGCTGGACTAAAGACTGGGCAAGGAAGCAAGGCAGATGCTGACACGGGTGCCCGTGTCACATGACACGGCCCGTGTCAATTCAGCTGGATTAAAAAATGTGCAAGGAGGCAAGGCAGATCCTGACACGGGTGTCAGTGTCACATGACACGGCCCGTGTCAATTCAGCTGGGTCTAGGATCTTTTGCTTTTCAGCACCCTCCATTTTCTTTTACACACTCAGGCCCATTTTGCTTCTTTTATATTTTTATTAATTTTTTATTTTCTAAAAATCATTTTTTATTTAATCAGAAAAAATAGTAAAAAATACACAAAAAAATTAGATTTAGTTTTTATTTAATTAATTTAATTTTTATAATTAAAATTAATCTAATATAAATCACACTTTATTTCATTTTAAACAGTTAAATTGTGAATTAAATAAGAATTAGGTCTAACTTTTTATTTCACATTTCAAACATTTTCTAAACAAAAACCACAAAATATCTTCTTAAAAATACTTAGAAATTTTTAGGTTTTTTACATCTTGCCCCATTCTATCTCCACGCATTTATTTTTTGCATTAATACAATTATGTAACTGTCAAAAGTTTGTAATAGATAATTAGAATTTATTGCTTTCCTCCCTCATTCATAAACTTTTATCCCCCATCCCCAAAGCATTGTAATAGCGTAGGACATTTAATTTCTACAATTTATTGTTTTTCTTATTACTGTTAGTAATTAAGATTTGTATGGCAAGATTAAAATCAATCATTAGAAAACCTAATATCAAAGATAAATACTTGAAATCAAAACACTTCGCACACACGTACCTCTAGGGTTACCCTCACTTATTGCCTCAGATATAAATAGCCATGTCCCTCAAACGTGAGATGCTTTAGCAAAAGACCCTCAATTAAAAAGATCGTAGTCCCTCGATGAGCTTTCGATGTTGCCTTTGGTAAACAATCTTAGTCCCTTACAATAATTGCTAAAGTATCTTACAAGTTGCCTTCTATGACTATACGATGACTCACACCCGTTCCTCACATCCAATGATAGGGCTTCCTACTAACTAATGGTAGGATAACACTATCTAAAGGAGGAGGAAAAGAAGAAATAACATTGAGTAGGTAGATTTCTCGTAAACACTTGCTCACAAACTAAAACCATTTCCACACCTCACACTTTCAAAACAACTGCTTTCAAAACACTTTATAAACACTCTTGAGGACTGGTACAAAGGTTATTATAAAGCAAACTGCCTTACATTGGCATTTTTAAAACATCTTTCCAAAACAACACTTTATTTCATAAATATTTTCAAAACAAAACATTTTGTATACATTCTCAATGATACGATAATCATTACAAAATTGTTGTATTTTGGCGTTTTCAAAATATTTTCAAACATACACAAACGCAAAGCATTTTCAAATAAAGTGAGTTAGAAATTAAGAGCCCGTAGATAACTACAAATGAAAAGGGTGCTAATACCTTCCCTTATCATAACCTACCCCCTGAACTCAAGAAAATTCTAAAAGGTCTTTCCTGTTCTTTTCACCCTTTCCTTTATTGGATAAAAGAAATGTCGGTGGCGACTCTTGCTATCCGCAACATTTGCGATAAAATGCAAAAGCAAAAGTCAGTTCTCCCACCGTATTACAATATGCTTTTTAACATACCTTGCTGATGATGTACAAGCATTGCTTCAATTCCTAAGCAGTGGAGATATAAGGAAGTAAATCCCTAGTCAACCCCTTGGAGCCTAAGAAGTAGGAGCTTTCTTTTTCGGGCTAATTAATACCCTTGAACATAACCCGGGGTGGGTAGTTTCTCAATCAAAATAATTATGCATTCACAAGCTTTACCTTCGAGAATGCATAATATTTGAGCCTTTACCATTTGTTTCTTAAATCGTGAACCAGACCACGTTACAACCCTTAAAAGTCCTAACTGAAGCATGGGTTAGTTCAAAATCATATTGTCACAAAAAGGTATCCTGACTCCTCTAAGGCTTACTATAAATCTTGAGTTGATATCACATTCTTACAAATTTTTGTTTTACTAAAAATTGCATTTTTAAACTTCAAGACATACATAAGCTTTGCATTTTAATATCACTGTTTGCATATGACTAAATTTTTTACAACGAAGAAATTCGCATGACGAAATTCAATGAATGAAAATCCTTCCAACAGAAAAAAATACTTCTGATGATGTGTCAAATAGAAATACACCTCCAGTAATAGGCCTTTCCTGTACCAACTTGGTTATAAATCAAGGGGCGTGACATGTTATTGTCCAACTCATCTGTGGCAGTCAAGTAAAGATTCAAAGAATCTCTCAAAAGTGCTGAATAGCCAGGGGCAGATCTCCATCTGAATCACTTGGGGAATGTTACATTGATCATGAGTTTAATCAAAAGCCACTATCTTAGGCATCACTAAATTGCTTGTCTATGTCAGTAGTATCAGATGGTGTCATTCTGCAGTGACACTTCTTAGAAAAATATTGAGGAAGGTCAAGACTATCAGAAAGTTTGCAATCAACGATTGATCAATAACTTCAAACATCGGGTGCACCAGACAAATCCCAGGGGAAAATGGATCCCCGCATACGAAAGGCCACATATGATCAAGTAAATATATTTTGGTAGTGCTACAACACTTACTACCATGAACAGTGAAAATTCTCTGCACCCTGTGAACGCGGCCATAGTCAAAAAATACTACGCATGATAAAGAGACCCGCTAGGTTGATTGGCCTAGGTAAAAACAAGGGCATCCCGACAAACTAAAAAATGTTCGGGCAAAAATTAGGGATATATAAATAAAATTGTAAACCCGACAAGTTGAAAACCTGAAAAGGCGGCTTGGGCAAGAAAGGGTGTCCCGGTGGAATGAAAATCTAAAAGATGGTCCAGGAAAAAGTTAGAGATTAAAGCGTATGATTATGTCTCGTTTATCAGTAGAAGATATATCACTCTGATTAACATTTACTAAAGACTCTAGGAGTTGGGATAATATTCAAGTTGACCATAAATTCCCATAGAGCAATCTCCTCAGAGCTATTTTCATAAGCTAATCCCCATCAGAGATTATTTCCTCAGCACATTCTGCATGGTTTATTTCCCCAACGGAGTTTATTTCTCCAATATTACAATTCCCCGACGAGATTCTATTCTCTCGCCAGATATCATTCAATGTTATCCTCCATAGAAGAAATGATACTGATATCTGAAACCTGGTTAAATAGTGAGAGGATTATTCATCTCCTTTTATCCCCAGTCAGGGTATATAAGAATTAAATCCTTCAAATAACGATGAATGATCGACTCTCCTTGAATGCTTCTATCCCTAAGCAGAAGTCAAACATCCCCAACAGGGTGTCATCAAATAGAAAGCGGGAATCCCCAGTAGAGTCGTTCTAAACAAATTTGAAGAATTACTTTCTCCCCAACAATAGTCAGGGATTTATTTCCCCCAACCAGAGTTGTTACACGAAGCTACCGATACACTTCAATGACATATATTATCCATACAATTTATAAAATATCATAACATATTCATACGAAAAGAATATATTATTCTCATTTATTTTGAGAACATCATTATGCAATGCATTATATACATCATGACATTGCATAAAACTAACTTTGTCTTTTTAGGTTAAGTTCACAAACAGACTAATATTGTTAGTAATTTAGAGACAAGTTGTAGATTAATTCCTGAAATAGGACGGGGCGACTATCTACATAACCAAAGCATTCCCTTCAGAGACTGAATTCTAAAAAGCATTTCCTTCACATACTTTATTCTGAAAAGCATTCCCCTCAGAGACTGAATTATGACGAGCATTTCCTTCAGAGATTTATTCTAAAAAGCATTCCCCCCCAGAGACTGAAATCTGACGAGCATTTCCTTCAAAAATTTATTCTGAAAAGCATTTCCTTCAAATATTCATTTTGAAAAGCGTTTCCTTCAGAGCTTCATTCTGAAAAGAATTTCCTTCAGATCTTCATTCTGAAAAGCATTTCCTTCAGATCTTCATCTGAAAAGCATTTCCTTCAGAGCTTCATTCTAAAAAGAATTTCCTTCAGAACTTCATTCTGAAAAGCATTTCCTTCATAGCTTCATTTTGAAAAGCATTTCCTTCAGAGCTCCATTCTAAAAATAATTTCCTTCAGAGATTCATTCTGAAAAGCATTTCCATCAGATCAAGTCAAGCGTAGACTCATTTGGATACTCCTATCAATAGGTACTTTAGATGGCATCTATAAGCCCATCTCCGATGACACTCTATCACCTCTCAGAATGGAATCTTTAAGCTTATTCAAGAAATCAACCAATAGTGTTACTTTGTGCATACATGAGTGCAAATTTCTGGACACTTAAGTGTTCGATCCTCTTCCACCTTCAAATCATGAATGGGCGGACAAGCCAATCTAACTCTTCAGGTTTAAGGAGATTGAACAGGGGTAGCTGTTGTACCCCAAAATTTTCCCTCCTATTTTTCAAGACATATTGATTCAAGATATCTCCTCGTGCTCCTAAGATGCTCAAACACTCAAGACTACTCAAGGATTGACCAGAAAACCCTCCTCCTAAGCATTGACCTACAACTAGGGTTTCACTTTTCTCAAAGGAAATTGGACTTATAATGCCTCAAGTGGACTTCATGGGTCCTCATATGTATCAAGGTCTCCTCATGCCAAGTTTCAAGCCTTGCAGCATAAGTTTGCTAAGTCAGTTAGCTAGATGATTAAAAATAACCTATATTAGACAAAACGTCAACTTTGACCAATTTATAGTTAAACTTCAAGATTTTTAGTCAAGATCAACATTTTGAAGTCATATTCATCATTTTATTAAGGGTTGATCATGATTCATCAAGAAAACTCAAGATTCATCAAAAGTCAAAATACTAAATTAGGGGTTTCTTAAGAAGTCATCTGAACTTTGACCAAGCATAACTTTCACATACTTAATCAGAAATTTCTCAACCAAATCTCATTTTGAAGGAAATCTAATTCTATACAACTTTTTCTATCTAAGCTCAAGGCAAAAAAATGCTTCATTTGAGAGATATGAGTCAAAACATTACAGGTTATTTTAAAAGTCAACAAAAAGACACTTTTTGTCAAAGCACTTTACATCAAGTAAAATTCTTCAAATGGAAAAATTACCAACAAGAAGATCGTAAGGGATGTCTTGAGCTTTCCAAAAAGTCCAAGATCACTTTCATATGATAAAAATTAAGTGAGTTATGATTGGTGCAAGTTGGGCAGTTTTGAGAAAATGCATGAAATCCAAATTGAGTGAATTTGAATTTTTGGGCTAATGGGCCTATCTTTTAAAGTCCAAACATGTTCATGACACCCTAGAGGTCCTCTAAGACCATTCATGCATCATTTTAGTTTTTATTTCATTTACTTTGATTTTTATTCATTTAAATTCAAAATAAAATCAAATAAATATTAAATAAATGTATAAGGTATAAAACGCTTGTAATATGAATCTTTTGGAGGCCTAAGATCATGCTACAAACTGTGTGCACCTATTTGTAAATCAAATATTCATGGTTTTGTAACAACTCAACTTATTTTCAAACTAAATCAAATATATGTTTCACATGATGTCCAAGCCCATCTTTTAACCTAATATTTTTTCCTACTATGATGTCCATGGCATTCAGACGATCTTCCAGCTGTTTGTATCTGTCATCAGTGGGAGGATATTATTCATCAGAATATTGTTCTTCATAATCTTGGCCAGACCCAAGGTTACTTCCTCTCTTAGCCTTCACACTTTTGTCTTCTTCACCCTGATTGTGATCTTCATCAAAAGGAATATCATAGCTCTGAGCTTGTTTAGGAGGACCTTTAAACATTCTTCCCATGTTGGTGATACCATCAGATTTCCTAGTCTTTTTCTTCTTGGCGATGAGCGCCATCAGTTCTTTCTGCCCCTTGGCTAAGTTCTAGAGCATTTCTTGGAATTTAGCGTTTTGAGCTTGAAGGTCTTTCACAATTTGTTCAAGAGCCATCTTTTACTGAAATAAATAGCAAGAAGATGAGAAAACTTGTCTTGGAAAAAAACTTGTTATGTAATTACATGCATGATATGTGGATGCAATGTTTTCAAGGATCTCGCGGGATAAACAAAAGGAAATGTTAGAAGTTAAGTCTGGATGTAGCTTTGACTGAAGAACTTTGCGTATTTGAATGTCCTTCTATGAGAATCAAGCTCACCATGTCGAGTGGGTCCTATCCTTTGACTCTAGCGAAAATACTTTGATCTTTGATGGCATTAGAAGAAAATAAATCCCCTTTCCCCTTGCTATATGTCTGGTTCATAATAAACTTGCATCACAGGCCTTTGAGATCCTTGAAATGATCAGCGAAAATGATATGGTATGATGTCATGATGTCATGTTTGAACAGATAAAAAACACAAACAAAGCACACATGAGCCTTAGGTTTAAGGCTTGCATGAGGTTCATAGGTAAGTACCCTCTTGAAGTTCAGCTGGCTCAACCTGTCCTAAGAATAGTAACTGGGTTCTAGGAATCTCATATCATCAATCTTTCTTACAGGCTTTATTTCAGCAGAGTAACTGACTTGCCACCGAAATATCCCTAGAGTCGAATCTTAATGAGTGTAGCATTGAGTATCAACCAACTTTGGACTGCACCAAATCTGAATATCTTACTACCTTCTAATGGCTAAGTTGGGTCAATTAAGGTTCTAAAGGTTAATTAGTGCTTATGACACCACACGACAACCTAGTGTTATCCTCGACTGACTCAAGGAACACTGGTACAAACTAATGTGTCACACTAACATAGTCATCACTTCAATCATATCGATTTATGCCATACAATTTCCATGATCTATAGCTACTTACCTAAGGTGTCCCTAAATCTGGTTATAGGATCTTTGCAAGAAATTTAAAACCCGAGCAACCCTCAAATATAAAGCAGTCAAAGAAAACAAGTAAAAACAAATAAAGTGATCCTAAAATCTAAGTTAACCCCTCTTTTAAGTATCCCCAACAGAGTCGACAGTTCTGTAATACGGTGGGAGAAGTGACTTGGTTTGCATTTTATCACAAATGATGCGGATAGCAAGAGTCGCCACCAACTTTTCTTTTATCCAATAAGGAAAGTGTGAAAAGAACAGGAAAGACCTTGGAGATTTTGCATTTGGGGGATAGGTTATGAAAAGGGAAGGTGTTAGCATCCTTTTCATCAGTAGTTATCTACGGGTTCTTAATCGCTTAAATCACTTTTTGAAATTGCTTTGTATTGTGTGTGATTTGAAAATATTTTGAAAAGTGGCCAATGTAAGGCTAAACTTTGTAATGATTCTCGTATCGGTCCTCGAGAATGCGTACAAAGTGTTTAGAAAATATTTATTTGAAAAGTATGATTGTGAGAAATGTTTTATTTTATTTTGAAGAGCTTTGTGAGCAAGAGATTAATATCTACCCTACTCAAGGTAGTTTTTATACTTTTCCTCCTCCTTTAGATAGTGTTATTCATACCATTAGTTAGTAGGAAGCCCTATCGTTGGATGTGAAGGGACACACGTGGGTCATCGTATAGTCATCGAAGGCAACTGGTAAGGACGCTTTAGAAATTTTCATTAAGGGACTATATCATCTACCGAAAGGCAACGTCAAAGGGTCATCGAGGGACTATGATCTTTATATCGAGGGACTTTGCTAAAGCGTCCCTACATTCGAGGGACATGACTGTTTATTTTCTGAAGGAAACAAGAGAGGTTACCCTAGAGGTGTGAGTGTGCGAGTGATTTGTTTTCAGTTATTTTAATCTTTGCGTTAGGATTAGCTATCGATTCGTTTTGATCTTTCTATGCAATCCCAATTACTAAGCAGTAAACATAAAAATAATGAAAAGCAGTAGTAAAGTGCGGAAAATAAATGCAGAAAGAAACCCTAAGTTATGACATCGCTTCTGGGAAGATACAAAATAGAAATTATGGAAAATGAAAACCCTAGCTATTACAAACCGGGAAACAGTTACATAATTGAGGAAAATGCGAGAAGAATAAACTACGCGAAAAATGTAGGAATAAGAAAAGGAAAGCGAAAGTGTCTTTGGTGATTTTTTTTTATAACAAAGGTTTTTGTGATTAATAAAATAAACCTAAAGAGTCTAATTAATTTTAATTAAAAAGAAATTAATTAAATTAAAAACCTAAAACCTATTTTGATTAGGGTTTATAAAAAATGGTTTTGAAAAAAAATTAGGTTTGTTAAAAAAGGTTTATGGTTTTATGAATTTAGGGTTTTTAAGGGAAAAGGAGAAAAAAGTTAGGAAATAAGAAAAAGATACAAAATGCTAGGGGTAGGTGTTGAACCCACTCCTTTAGAATTTCTGCCCAACACCTTCACCACTGCGCCAAGCACGCGCTTGGGTCAAGGTATAACATCAGCGCATTTTGTATGTTAACCTACAAAAATAAAACAATATGAAGAAAAAAAAGGTCAAAAGGCAATGATCAAACCCACGCCTTTGAAGAGAAATGCCCTAACGCACACCCATTTGCCACTGGGTGACTGTACATCCATTATTATCAGTGAAACAAAACAAATATATTATAAAACAAAATAAATAAACAAGAGAGGTGCCTGAGCCCTAGCTCCAGTCGTCTTCTCCAGTGAGTCTTTTTCTCAACCTACAAAAACAAACATTGTTAGAGATCCAAGGGTACCCTACCCCCTTAAATCCAACCCTGCGAGTTCAATGGAAGTGGTATATTTGGCTGAATCTCGCTATTTTTTGAGCTACGACAAAAATAACGCAAATTGGTATGAACATGGTGGTTCGTGATGTTTCCATTATGGGGATCGTGCTTTGGGTTATTCCTACATTCGTATACCTCATGAACATGTTAGTAAAGTTATTATACATTAAAACTCAAAGGAAACAGAAATACAAAATTCATGCAATAAGGGAAATTGGTGATGCATGTTCATGCATTTCAGGCCCTTTGGATCATTGCAAATGGTTCAATCTTACTCTACAACACTTCAGAAGTTGTTTGAAATGATTGGTTTGTTGAGAAAGTGGTTACAAACTAGGGTTTCGAGTTTCCCTAGTTCATGATATTTTTGAGTTTTGGAAAAGTGTTTCTAGCACAAGGGTTTCGTGGCGGCCTTTGTCTGAATGCAGAGAATATGTAGGGGGTGAAATTAGGTCAAATAAACATGGGTTTGGATTTTGTGTAAGAAGCTTTGTCCTTTATCTTATTTAATTTGAATTAAAAATAAATAACATTAAAATAAATAGAGTAAAAAGGTCAAGGGGTGCATGAAGTAGATCTGAGGTTCATTATAAGTTACACAACACGTTTGGACCTTAAAACATCAGCCCACTAGCCTAAAAATTCAAGTTTGGTCACTTTTGGTTTCATGCTTTTGCTCAATAATTCCCAACTTGTACCAATCATAACTCTCTCAAATATTATCAGTCTTAGGTGATATTAGACTTTTTGGAAAGCTCAAGATGTCCTCTACAATCCCTATTTTGATCATTTTTGGATTTTAAGAATCTATCTTGATGTAAGTTGCCTTAACAAAAAGCACCTTTTTGTTGACTTTTAAAATGACCTATAATGTATTGGCCCGTATCTCTCAAATGAAGCATTTTTTGAACTTGATCTTAGAGTGACAAAGTTTTATAGAATTAGATTTACTTCAAAATAACCTTTGGTTGAGGAAAATATGATGAAGAATATGAAAGTTGTGCTTAGTCAAAGTTCAGTTGACTTTTCCTTAAGAAAACCCTAATTTGGCAACTTTTGACTTTTGATGATTTGAGAGTTTTCTTGATGAATCATGATCAACCCTTGATAAAATTATGAATATGAATTCAAAATCTTAATATTGACCAAAAATCTTGACGTTTGACTGTATGTTGACCATAGTTGACTTTTTGTCCAATACAATTGATTTTCAGTCATTTGAGCCATTGGCTGAGAAAACTTGTGATGCAAGGCTTGAAACTTCGTATGAGCATTCTCGGAGATACATAAGAAACAATAAAATCTATTTGAGGCCTTAAAAACCTAATCGTCCTTGATAAATACAAAACCCTAGTTGTAGGTCTATTGCTTAGGAGGAGAATTTGTCTGATCAATTCTTGAGCAACCTTGAGTATTTGAGAACCTTAGAAGGATGTCTTGAATAAAAATGGGAGGGAAAATTTTGGGGTAAAACAGCTGCCCCTTTTCAATCTTCTTAAACCTGAGGACTTAGATTGGCATGTCCGTCATTCGTGATCTGAAGGTAGAAGAGGATTGAACACTTAAGTGCCCAGAAATTTGCACTCGCATGTGCAGGAGGTAGCACTGTTGGTTTATAATAATTCTTGAATGGGATTAAATATTCCATTTAGAGAGGTAACGGTGTGTCGTCGGAGATGGGCTTATAAATTACATCAAAGTGATTGTTGATAGAAGTATCAGAATGAGTCTACACTTGACTATATCTGAAGAATGTTGTCCAGGATGACCCTTTGGGGAAAGTGATTTAAGTAGCTGCTTGTCATATTTAGTCTCTGATGGATATACTTGTCATGTAGATTGTCGCCTTGTCCTATTTCAGGAATTGATCCACAATCTGTTTTTGTTGGTAAACCGGTCCTGTTTCTGGAATTCATACCACCTGGCCATGTCGATAGTTTCCCTTCCCTGTTTCGGGAGTTAATCTTTTCCTGGTTATATACATAGCTTTCCTGTCCTGTTTCGGGAGTTTATCTTTGCCTGTTCATATAGATAGTTTCCCTATCCTGTTTCAGGAGTTAATCTAGGACCTACATTTTATCGATCGTATAGATAGTTGCCCCGTCTTGTTTCGGGAATTAATCTCTAACCCGTTTTTTGTTGGTAAACCCGTCCTATTTCTAGAATTCATATCGCATGGTCATATAGATAGTTTCCCTGTCTTGTTTTGGGAATTAATCTTCAACCTGTTTGAGAATTGCTGATAATAGTCGTATGTTTGCGGACTAACCTGAAAATAACAAATTTAGTTTCATGGAATGTCATGATGTATGTAATGCATTGGTAATGATGTTCTCAAAGCAAATGAGAGTATGTTATATGTGTTTCGTATGCATATGATGTGATATTTGTAAATGATGTATGGATGTAAGATGTCGTTGAAGCGTATTGGTAGCTTTGTATAACATCCTTGACTGGGGAAAATAAATCCCTGATTGTTGTTGGAGATGAAGAACATGAATCTTCAATCTTGTTTAGAATGTCTCCGCTGGGGATTCCTGCTTTTTGTTTTGAGGATACTCCACTGGGAATGTTTGACTTCTTTTGGGGATAGAAGAGTTCAGGAGCATTGGTCGTTCATCGCTATACTGGGGAATTTTGTTCTTATATACCCTGACTGGGGATAAAAGAGGTGAATAACCTTCTTAAGTGCTGTCGGACCAAGTTTCTGATATGAGTGCTAACTCTTCTGGGGAGGACAAAGTTAAATGACATCTGGCGCTATTTCAAATTCCATGGCAACTCTCGGGGACAACAACCTTGACCATACTTTGCTGCAGAAGAGAATTCTTCTGGGGATTTATAGTGATCAAATAAATGGACTTTGTTGGGGAAATAAACCCCGCTGAGGAAATAAACCCTGCAAGAGAAGAGAATTATGCAGGGGATTTTGCAATGTTGGAGAAATAAACACTGCTGGAGAGTTAAATTCCTATAAATTGCATTGAGGACCTAATCTCTAATGGCAATTGGTATTTCAGTTATGCTGAGGAAACTTCCACCATATGCTGGGAAAATGATCAAACTTCCTTACTCTCTAGGGGGATCTGCTAGGGAGTATGGTTATGTGAATTGCTGGAAGATGCCCCAATTCCCATCTGAAGGCATATTTGGCTTGCTGGGGAATGTATCTCTGTCGGGGATGAGCTTGTGAAGACCGCTCTGCGGGGATTTTTCTTGTGGGGATTTGTGGATGACTTGAATTCTATCCCAACTCCTGGAGTTTTTAGTAAATGCTTATTCCTGTTTTTATGCACATATTTGTTAATAGTAATCATATTCATATGCATATGTTCATTCAATTTATTCATTGGACGTTTTTGCAATCAAAACAGAGAAAGTAAAACAGATTTGAATTTTGAATGATATTCGTATTGATAATTTGCCTATAAACAAGTGATTTTGTACAAGGAGACGGAGATACTAGTAAGAGGAAATCGTCAAAAAATGAAAAGAGTACAAAGTAAAAAATAAACATATAGCTATGTGTAAACGATCTCATCGAGTTTAACCTCAGCTATTGCCCCTACGTCTTAGAGCATCTCATCCCTCGCTGTCAGAAGAAGATGATTGAATTGATCTTGTACCATTCAAACTTGACGTTGGTAACAAAGCTTGTTGTATGTAGGTGATCCAATGGGACATAGACATACGCTTTAACCCCTAACTTTTTCCTGGACCACCCTTTCGGGTTTTCAGTCCATCGGGATACGCATTTTTGCCCAAGCCGCCTTTTCAGGTTTTCGACATGCTGTGTGTACAATTTATATATATATATATATATATATATATATATATATATATATATATATATATATATATATATATATATATATATATATATATATATATATATATATATATATCCCTAATTTTTGCCCAAACCCTTTTGGTTCTCTAGGATGCCCTTATTTTTTCCTAGGCCAGTCAACCTAGCCGATCTCTTTTAGGCGTAGTATTTTTTGACTATGTCTGTGTTTACAGGGTATGGAAAATCTTCACTGTCCATGGTGGTAAGTATCATAGCGCCTCCAGAAAATATCTTCTTGATTACAAATGGCTCTTCGTAGGTGGGGGTCCATTTTCCCTTGGGATCACCATGTGGAAGGATGATGCACTTTATTACCAAGTCACCAGCCAGATATACCCGATGCTTGGCTTTCTTGTTGAAGGCCTTGATCATACGCTTATGGTACATCTGACCATGACAAACAGCCGCAAGCCTTTTCTCGTTAATAAAATTTAGCTGGTCCAACCTAGTCTTAATCCACTCGTCTTTGTCTAAATCTTCATCTTTCATAATCCTTAGAGAAGGAATCTGGGCCTCGACAGGCAGAACAACTTCCACACCATATACTTAAGAGAATGGGGTTTCCCCAGTTGATGTCTATACTAAAGTGCGATAGCCATGGAGAGCGAATGGTAAAATTTCAAGCCCATATTTATATGTCACTGTTATCTTCTATATAATCTTCTTGATGTTCTTATTGGCGGCTTCCACTGCGCCATTCATCTTGGGTTGATACAGAGAAGAATTATGGTGCTTGATCTTGAACTGCGTGGAAAGTTCTGCGATCATAGTGTTGTTGAGATTGGTACCATTGTCTATGATAATCCTCTTGGGGATGCCATACCAACAAATAAGGTTATGCCTAATGAATCAGACGATAACATTCTTGGTAACAGAGGAAAATGAGGTTGTTCCTACCCACTTTGTGAAGTAATCAATAGCGACGAGGATGAAACAATGTTAGTTAGAAGCGGTCAGGTTGATATCTCCAATCATATCAATGCCCCACATTGCAAATGGCCAAGGAGCATTTAAGATATTCATAGGAATCAGTGGCACATGCACTTTGTTAGTATAGATCTGGCATTTGTGACATGTTCTGGAGTGGTGATGGCAATCAGTTTCCATGGTCTACCAATAATAACCTGCTCTCAAAATCTTCTTAGCCATCGTATGCCCGCTGGAGTGTGTACCAAAGACTCATTCGTGCATATCTTCCATAATCTTATGTGCTTCCTTCTTATCCATATAACGAAGCAGAGTCGAATCATGGTTGCACTTGTACAAAATTTCCTTTCTCTAGAAGGAGTTAACAGAGAACCTCCGTAGGAATTTTGTCATTAATAGACGCTCCCTATGGGTACTGTAATACAGTGGGAGAACTGACTTGGGTGTTTTGCGTTTTATCGCATTTGTTGCGGATAACAAGAGTCGCCACCGACTTTTCTTTTATCCAATAAGGAAAGGGTGAAAAAGAACAGGAAATACCTTTGAGATATTTTCTTGAGTTCTAGGGGTAGGTTATGAAAAGGAAAGGTGTTAGCACCCTTTTCATCCGTAGTTATCTACGGGCTTTTAGTTGCTTGATCACGTTGAAAGTGCTTTGTTTGAAATGTGTTTGTGTTTGGTGCAAGTTTGAAAATATTTTGAAAACGCCCTTTATTTCAGAAAACTTTGTAATGATTCTCGTCTCTATAAGAATGTATACAAAGTGTTAGTTTTTAAAATAGTTCAAAGAGATGTTTGTTTTTTAAGATGTTTTGAAAGTGTAAGTGTGGAAATGGTTTTAGTTTGTGAGCAAGCAACTATGAGCATCCTAACTACTCAAAAGGTCTTTGTTCTTTTCCTCCTCCTTTAGATGTCTCTATCTTACTATTGATTTGGTAAGAAGCCCCACCATTGGATGTGAAGGGACAGGTACGGGTCGTCGTACAGTCATAGAAGGCAACTTGTGAGACGCTTTAGCAATTTTTGTAAGGGACTAGGTCGTTTTACTGAAGGCAACATCGAGGGACATAGAGGGACTACGATCTTTTTTATCAAAGGGTCTTTCGAGGGAGATGACTGTTTTTCATAGGCAACAAGCGAGGTTACCATAGAGGTACGTGTGTGAAAAGTGTGTTTGATTCAAGTTAATTTGTGTTTGATTATGGTTGTCTAGGGGTTGATTTTAAATCTTACCATACACGCCTAATCACTATACAGTATAAAGAAAAACAGTAAATTGCAGAAATTAAAATTCTACGCTACTACAGAGCTTTCGGGAATGGGGGGTACAAATTTACAAATGGGGATGGATTAAATCGTCAATGTGATTAAAAATTTAAATAAGTAATTAATACAACCAAATTGAATCGAACAATTAATTAAAGTTATAACAATCTATGAAGTAAAAATATGGAAATAAAATTCTTGGTATTTTTGTTTGTGAGAAAATTAAAAAAAAAACTATTCTATTATTTTTGTTTGAAATTTTGTTTATCATGAAGAAATTTAAACAATTTAAGAGGATGTTGACTAAACAAAACAAAAAAAATGTTAATTAACTAATTTTCACAGAATCCCTAAACTAATTAAAAAAATTAAATAATTCAAAATTGTATTTTTCGGGATTGAAACTAAAGATTAACAAAAATAAACCTAAAACAAAAAAAATTATTAAAATAAATCTAAACTAACTTAATATTCTAAGTTACTAAATTAATTCTAAAACTAAATTAAAAAAATCTAAGTTACTAAATTAATTCTAAAATTAAATTAAAAATTAAAAATTATTTCTAAAACTAAGTTAAAATTCTAAAGTTCCTAAGTTAAATCTAAACTAAATTAAAAATCTAAAGTTACTAACTAAATTAAAATTATAAAATTATTACAATAATTTTAAGTCAAAACTGATTACTAAAACCATCTAACTAAAAGACTACATGATTTATTTAATTTATTTTAAGAAATTAAACTAGGAAAAATGGCAAAATAAAATAAACTAATCAAACAAAGGTGCAAGCAGTATTATGGGAGGTGTGCTGTTTTTTTTAATGGGCTTTAGAACCCAAGAAGTTTTTTTTGTTTACCAAAAAGAAGAAATTAAAAATAAAAAAAACAGGAAAATGTCCCAGGGGGTCTTGAACCCGAGACCTTTCCTCCCTAACCATCACACCTTAACCACTACGACACCTGTTTCATTCATTATTATTATGATTTTATTAATACAAAAGAGAGAACGAATAGGAGGATTGGGCCAGCAAGCCCAATGGGCTGACCCGACTGGAAGAGGAAAAGAAGGGTTTTGTAACCCTAAAGGGACAAGGAACGGCGTTGTTGGATGTTTGTTTTAGGAAATGAAATATTCTTAGATTTGATTATTATTGGTTATCTCTTATATCTATGTTGTACCATAAAACAAATACAAATACTCTCCCTCTCCATCAAAATTCATCTTTCTCTATGCTAAATCGACCTTCCCCTAATACAACTCTAATCCCAACTTCCTCTCTCATCCGTATGTCCGTTTTTCCTCTTCCCTGTTCTCACGATGAACAACCACGACAACTATTTACCTCTCCATCAAAAAGTGGATCCGATTTAGCATAAATCACAAATTCCACACTCCCACTTTTCCTAACCTCTGTTTCTTTCTCCTCTGAATTCAAATCCCTAACAGAAACAAAATCGACCTTCCCGATCAGAGCGAAAAAGATTAAAACCGGTGACTGTAGATGTGGTGGTTCCACTCCTCGACCTTGTGGTATGAGATGCTGATGGCTTCCTCAGTTTCGCCAGTCTCAGTCGTGACCATACGTGTGCAACGTAGGAAGGAAGTTTGACAAAGTGGGCATTGAAAGGAGCGAAGTGAATAGGAGTATGTGAGGTTGAGATTAAGGTATGTGTTTTACGAAAATGGATGGGGCTGGAACTTTGACAGTGGCGTTTGGTTTGAATGAAAAAGGGAAAGAAAATTCGAAGAGAGAGGTTGAAGAGGTAAGTTTTTTTCTTAAAGGGGTTTACAATATAATTATTTTTTCTGTTTTATTTGATTATAACAAAAATATAATGCATGCAGATAACAGGTTCAACATTTATGATGAATGTAGAGAAGTAATGGAAATTTACCGATCTGGATCTGCTTCTAAAAATATTGTGCTTAATTTTGTTACTGGTGATTTCACGGCTTTTCGCTTGACAGGGAAGTTGATTCCTGTTTTTCTGTATTTTCAGTTTTTCTTGTTTCTGAAGGGTATGGCGTTTCGGGAAGATGATTAAGATTTTCTAGGGTTTGGATGTTGTAATTTTGTGGCTACAATTGTTGTATGAATTGGTTTTTTATGGATGATGGATGCTTTGCTATAAAATAAAACTGTTTTGTTATTTCATTTCTTTTGATGGACTAAAATCAATCTCTTTTGTTATGTTATCTCTTTCCCTTATATTGAATAAGAATGAGAAAATGGGGGGAAATTATGAGAGGTTTGAAAAATTGGGATATGCTATTTTTATAACTTTTGGACGCAACTATTATATTTCCTATTTTGATGTAATTTTTGGCTGGCTTATTGACAGGTTTTGATGCAGATTTTTGGACTGTTTTGGACAATATATGCAGGGCTGCAATGCAGTTTTTTCTGGGCAGCAATGCAATATGTTTTTTTGACAGTATTGGTTTTCTTGTGTTTGTCACTCTTTACAGCAATGCAAGCTTGGTTTCTTTTTGATAATATTTTCTTTGTGAACCAATTTTTTTTTTGTGATTTGCAATGAAGATATTTCTTTGGGCCAATGATAGGACAATATTTTGAGGCTTTTGTTGGGCTTAAATCCTCAATTTGTGATGTTGCTGTTTTGAATTTTGCATAGGCCCATGGTTAAATTGTGATTTTGCTATGAGGCTGGGTTGCTTGAATGTGATTAAGACACCCCTTTTTTCTGATTTCCAATGCAAACCCTAATGATGTATCTTGGAAATTTCTTATTTATGTTCTATTGTTTATATGCTAATCTTGTCTTCCTTTGATTTGTTTCATGTGACGGCGTGGAAAATGGCAAGACAATTTGTAAGAGGGACTTATGGCTAGGCTTGAATAGAAATGGTGGAGCTTGGCATGAAGAACTTGGTAGCTTGAAGAAGGCATCAAAACTTTATAATTTAAGATTTAGGAAAGCTTAGTAGAATTTTCCAAAACTTTAGGATAAACTCTTCATGATAAAAAAAATTTGTAACTTTTGAAATTGATGTAGTAATATTTAAACTTTGAGTGAATGAAATTGTTTGTAACTTAATTGCACATTCGAATAATTGAACTTTCTAGATCTTTGCTTGTAACTTTTCCTTGTAATCTTGTAACACTTTATAATTGTAACATTGCCATGATTGGAATAATGGTGTAAGGAACAAGCTTGATTCTTGTACTTCAAATATTTCCACAACTTGAATTGATTCTTGAATTTGAAATGATGGATAATTGAATAACATATGGTTCAAAATTATCCATGTGAATTGGAGTTTAAATTTGAAAATTGACATTCTTTGTGTTAATATTCAAATTGTTTCTAATGGAAACTCAAAGCAACTTAAGATGTTTGGTCAAAATCTGTTTTAATCCAATAATTGCCAATGTTCAAACACATGTGACTTGAAATGCTACAATTAAATCAAAGAATCCTAAAACTCGTTATCTTGCTCAAAGAATGATCTCATTATGTGAATCAAGGGCATTAAAAAACATTTATGGAACGAATTGAAACCTAGAAGTCAAGAACATTCTAAATCACAAAATGTCTCATGACGTTTTCACCAACTACAACGTGCAAAAAGAATGTGAGGGAAAATTTTGAGTATTTATGAAAGCCAAGGATAACATCTTGAATGAAAAAAAATGGGAGGGAAAATTTTGGGGTGAAACAACTACCCTTGTTCAATCTTCTTAAACTTTAAAAGTGAGATTGGCATGTTTGCCATTCGTAGCTTGAAAGTGGAAGATGATTGAACACTAGAGTGCTCGGAAATTTGCACTCGCTTGTGTTTATCATATCGGGAATGGGCTTAAAGATGTCATTTAGAGAGTGACGGGATATTGTTGGAGATGGGATTATAGATGCCATCCAGAAGTGATTGTTGATCGAGGTTAGAAGAAGTATCAGGGAAAATCTTTGGTCGGGTCCAGGCTTCACAACAACTTCAGGGATAGTAATGACTCCTTTGGGGATTGAAATGGATTTACCGGAGGTTAAGGGATTTCCTCCCTTGATTTGCAATAGTTTGAGAAGCAAACTCAAGCTGGGGGATTTGTAGTTTGTTGGGGAAATAACCTTGTTGAAGAGAAAATTTTGACGACCTGCTGGAGAGGTATTTTCTTTAGGAAGAAATCCACGAGATTTATTTTTAGACCAACTTAGTTGGGGAGAGGTTTTTCAAAATATTGAAATCTGGCTTGGGATTTCCTGAATCCAAGTCTGTGGAGATAATTATTGAAGTAACTTTGTGGGGGACATCCTAAGTTTTTAAGTAAATACTTATTACTGCTTTTATGCACACTTTTATTAACAGTTAATCATGTTCATATGGATATGTTCATATGCATATGTTCATTCAATTTTATCCATTGGACACTTTTGCACTTAAAACAGAAAAACAAAAAGTTTTGCACTTCAAAATGTATTTGTATTGATACTTTGCCCAAAAATAGGTGTTTTTGTACAAGGAGACAGAAATCCTAGTAAGAGGAAATCGTTGAAAGAATGAAAATAGTACAAAGTGAAAACAAAAATAAATAGCCATGTGGAAGTGATCTCATTGTGTTCCAACTCTGCTATTTCCCCTATGTCTTCGAACATCATCCTATGACATTGAAAGAAGTTGATTGGACTGATCTGGTACCATGGAATTTGGACCTCGGTAATAAATCTGGCTGCAGAGATCCAACAGGACATAGTCGTACGCTTTAATCCCTAACTTTTACCTATATCGCCCTCTCGGGTTTTCATCCCACCAGGATACCCATTTTTTTAATCCGCCCTTTCAGGTTTTCGACTTGTCGGGTGTATAATATTTTGTATATATCCCTAATTTTTGCCCGACCCTCTTTAGTTCGCCAACATGTCCTTATTTTTGTCTAGGTATGTCAACCTAGCGGGTCATTTTTATGCGTAGTATTTTTTGACTATGTTTGCGTTCACATGATTTGGGAAATCTTCGCTCGTCCATAATAGTTAGCATCATGGCACCACTAGAGAATACTTTCTTAACAACAAATGTCCCTTCATATGTAGGAGTCCATTTTCCCCTGAGATCGCCTTGTGGAAGAATGATGCGCTTTATTACTAAGTCTCCAGTCTGATACACTCGAGGCTTGATATTTTTGTTGAAAGCCTTGACCATACGCTTTTGTTACATTTGTCCATGACAAACAACAACCAATCTTTTCTCGTCGATCATGTTCAACTGATCTAATCTAGTCTGAATCCATTCGTCTTTGCCTAAGTCTGCTTCTTTCATAATTCTTAAGGAAGGAATCTGAACTTCCACGGGTAGGACAACTTCCATGCCATAAACAAAAGAGAAGGGAGTTTCCCCAGTTGAGTTCGAGCTAAAGTACGGTAGCCATGAAGAGCAAATGGTAACATCTCGTGCCAATATTTGTAGGTTACCACCATCTTTTGCATAATCTTTTTGATGTTTTTCTTGGCGGCTTCTACTGCACCATTCATTTTAGGTCTGTAATCATAGCATTGTTGTGGTTGGTTCCATTGTCGGTGATGATCCTTTCAGGGATACCGTACCGGAAGATGAGGCTATGCTTGATAAATCTGGCTACAACATTCTTTGTGACTGAGGAAAATGAGGCAGATTTGACACATTTGGTAAAATAATAAATAGCAACAAGGATGAAGCAGTGTCCATTAGAAGCAGTGGGTTTGATCTCTCTAATCATGTCAATGCCCCACATTGCAAACGACCATGGAGCAGTCATGACATTCAAAGGGATTGGAGCTACATGGACCTTGTCGGCATAGATCCGACACTTATGGCAAGTCCTCGAGTGATGCTGACAATTAGTTTCCATTGTCGACCAATAGTAACCATACCTTAGAATCTTCTTGTCCATAGTGTGTCCACTAGAGTGAGTCCCAAAGATACCATCATGCATGTCTTCCATGATCTCCTCTTCCTCCTTCTTGTCCACACACCGGAGTAAAGTAGAATCATGGTTGCGTTTGTACATGATTCCATTGCTTGGGAAGAATTTGGCTGAAAATCTTCGCAAAAAATTCATATCATTAATGGTAGCTCCTTCAGGATACTCTTGTGCTTCAAGGTATCTCTTCACCTCATGGTACCAAGGCTTATCTTCGTCTATGTCAAGCTCGCAACAGTGTGCTGGTTGGTCAAATCTTTCAATCGTAATTCTAGGATCCTCGTTATCCTAATCGACCTTGAACATGGACGACATTGTTGCCAAAGCATCAGCCAACTAATTTTATTCTATTGGGAAGTATTCAAAATTAACCTCCTCAAATTTGGGATCAGATTTAACACAAGCTATTTATAAGGAACCAAATTAGGATGTTTGGTATCCCACTCTCCCTTGACTTGACTGATTACCTGAGCATAATCTCCGTATACGTCTAAGAACTTGATCCTTAGGTCAATGGCAGCGTTTAGACCTAAGATGCACGCCTCGTACTCAACCATGTTGTTTGTATAGTTAAAGCATAATCTAGTAGTGAAAGGTGTATGGAAACCTTCGGGAGAGACAATCAAAGCGCCAACTCCATTACCCAAAGCATTGGAAGCTCCATCAAAAACCATAATCCATCGGGATCCTAGTTCAGGTCTGTCATACGGTCCAGGATTTTCGCAGTTAGTTACTAGCATGATATTCTCATCCGGGAATTCAAAGTTCGTAGATTGGTAGTCGTCAACAACTTGATTGGCCAAATGATCTGCCAATACACTTCCTTTGATGGCCTTTTGTGTAGTGTACTGGATATCATACTTAGTCAAAATCATTTTCCATCTAGCTATTCATTCGGAGAGAGCTGGCTTCTAAAAAATATACTTGATAGGGTCCATTTAAGAAATAAACAATGTGGTGTGAGTCAACAGCCCATGCCAAAGCGCAGCAAGTTTTCTCGAGCAGTGAATATCTTGTTTCACAGTCGGTAAACTTTTTGCTCAGGTAGTATATTGCATGCTCTTTTCGGCCAGACTCATCATGTTAGCCCACCACACACCCCATTGAATGCTCTAATACATTCAAGTACATAATCAGAGTTCTTTGTTATACCCCAAAATTTTCCCTCTCATTTTATTCAAAACATACTCCTAGAGGTCCTCAATTGCTCAAGTTGACTAATGATTGACCAGCCAAATCCTCCTTCAAAGACAATGAGCCTCAAAATAGGGTTTCACTACTCATCAATATGTTTGAGTTCCAAGGGTCCTAAATGGTTTCCATTTCCCTAATACATCCTCAAGATAATCCATGCCAAGTTCCATGCCTTGCACAAGAAGTTTGCTCAGTCAATTGCTCAAATGCTTGAAAATCAAATGTACTAGTGAAAAAGTCAACTATGACCCACATACAATCAAACTTCAAGATTTTTGGTCAACATAAACATTTTGAAGTGATATCCATCATTTGATCAAGGGTTGATCATGATTCCTCAAGGAATGCTCCTAATTCATCAAAACTCAAAAGCTGCTAAATTAGGGTTTCTATAGGAAAAGTCAACCAAACATTGACCAGGAATAATTTTTTCATACTTTGTCAAAAATCCCTCATCCAAGGATAATTTTGAATAGAATCTAATTACCTATAATTCATCTTCAGTCCTCAAGTTCAAGAAATGCACTCATGAAAAGATATAAATTCAGACATTATAGGTCATTTTCAAAAGTCAACAAAAATACCTTTTGGGTCAAAGCTTCTTACATGAACATGGAAGATCCAATTGAGATGAAACCAAATAGGTTGCTTAGGGGAGATCCTAAGCTTTCTGAAAAGTCCAGGAACACCCTCTTAAGGTCAAAATTAAGAGAGATATGCATTGTCAAAATTGGCCATTTTTGGAAATTTGCACAAAGTCAACAATGCCCAAAATTGCATTTTTTCCACATGGGCCCATCTTTTCAAGATTGAATCTCAGTCCTAGCATGGTCCACGACCTATGGGACCCTCCATGCCTTATTCACTTATTTATCTAATTTATTTTGATTTAATTTATTTAAAATTTAAATAAAATCAAATAAAATCAAAAATAAATCAAATCAATGGAATGAGATTTGTTTTGCATTGAATTATAGATCATGCAAGTTGTCTATACCCAAGACAAAATCGTGCAAGCTCCAAAACAAGAGAAAATATTCAAATTTGGAAAGATTGGAATCAAAATTCAAGACCATTATATCTTTGATTCTTTCCAATTATATTTCCCTAATTTGATTCAGTACATATACACAAGTATTGTGAACCCTAAGAAGAAGTTTTAGGTGCAACTTGCCTCCCTAAGAGCAAGAACAAGTGTCAATTTTTGTCAAAAAAAGTGCAGATCAGATTCTTCTCCCCAGGCCATTTTAAGCCATTCCTAGGATCAAATCAGATCCATGGACACTCACTGAAGCTTTTGCAAGCATTCCCATGGCCTGAAACCTGCAGAATCGCGCCCACCCTTCATCATGGTTTGCACATATTCTCAGTTTCGATTTCTTTAATTCTGGCATCATAAACATATTTTGATTATACATCTATGCTTGTTATCATGTTTATAAAGTGCTGGAATACTTTGATTGGAGTTTGAGTGCAGGTATAGGCATCTACCATGGCTAGGGTTCCGAAGCTCCAATTTGGGGAACCCTAGTTAGAGGCAAAATAAGGCCAAATTAAGGGTCTATTCGTGCTCAGGGGATTATTTCCAATCGATCCATGCCCTTGGTTGGGATTTATGTTGCTTGTGCTGCGTTTTTTATTTTTATAGGTTTGTAGCAACGCACAAGAAATGTCATTATAGCCTATAGTGACAAATACGTCTGTAGGTAAAAGCCCAGTACAAAAAACCACAGTCCTGGGAAGAAGACAAGAGGTGGAAGACTCCTATTGGGAGATTAGAATCCACGTGCGTTTTTCTGGGCGTACTGCTTTGCATGGATTATATTTTTATTTGTTTATAATATTAACATTTGTGTCTTCCAACACAGATGGAAAAGGGCGGGGCGTGCATTGCAAATGTCCTGGGTTCGATCCCAAGCGTACGCATTTTACATTTTCTCAATATTTGCCACAAGATCTAGCAGGCAACATCGAAAGGGGAGTATCATGCAACTCAGAATCTGACCATAAGATTCATCTCCATCCAAGATCCAACGTGCAGTAGGTGCACTGCACAGTGGGCATCCCAGATCTAATGACACTGGATCAAAACGCCATCCTTGGGCCAACTATTGTGAGCCTGGAGAATTTCAGCCATACATCCCCAAAATTGCTTCCAACATCAGGCCCATCTCTTTTTGTTTTAAATTTCTTGAACTTTTTTTGTTTTATTTATTTTTAATTTCTTTAAAAATTGTTTTTAATTAAATCTCAAAATCATAAAAACACAAATAATTAGAATTAGGTTTTTTTCATAAAATATTTAATTCCATTAATTAGTTAGGTTAATTAAGGTAACTTAAATTCCTTTTTCATAATTAAAATTAATTAGAAATTAGGTTAATTTGTAAAATTAATTAATTTTCTCAAAAATCCAAAAATATTTTTATTCTAAATCAATCAGATTCATTAAGCCTTAATTCTTCGTTTAAATTATTCTCGCGCATATTTATTTATTTAAATTAATGTATCTACTCCAAATTTGTAATAGCTTTTAACTTAGGTTTATTATTGCTTTTATTTACTGTTTTCCCCAAGTTTTTGATTATGTAATATCCCTCCCCAAGGCCTTGTAATAGCTAGGTTTAAACTTCTCACACTTTTACTTTCTGTCATTATAAACTGTTAGATGATTGATAATAAGATTGTATGAAAAAGATTAATATTTAAAACAATAGAAAACCCTAACTGTGCAAAGATAAATAACTGAGAAACAAACACTTGCACATGCTCACTCCTAGGGTCTGCCCCACTTTGGTTGCCTTCGGTAAACGGTCATGAAGTATAGGGATTTTAGTGGTTTCCCTCTAATCCTAAAAGATCAAAAAATGACCCATTTGAATGTTGCCTCGGAAAGATCTTTAGGACTCTAGGGTAACTACTAAGGTTTCCTAAACATTTCTTTAGCGATCGTAATCGTCCCTTTCGATTGTCCCTTAAACTCCAACGATGGCGCTACCTACTCCTTAATAGTAGGATAGCGCTGTCTAAAGGAAATAAGAAAAACGAACAGTCTTTTTCGAGTAGGTAGAAACTCTTAAGTACTTGCACAAAACAAAAACTTTTTACACTTACACTTTCAAACAAACTTTTCAAAGTAAAGTTTTCAAAAACACTTTATCACACCCTTGAGGACTGATACAAGGGTTACCATAAAGTGAAACGCCACACTAAGGAAATTTCAAAACTTTTTAAAGCACAGACACACAAAAGCAATTAAAAAATGACCAAGTACCTAAGAGCCCGTGGAAAACCACAGATAGAAAGGGTGCTAATAGCTTCCCTTTCTATAATCTACCCCCCGTACTCAGAAACATCTCGAAAAAGGTTTTTTCTATTCTTTTTTCCTTTTTCTTTGTTGGATGAAATAAAAGACGGTGGCGACTCTTGCTTACCGTACATTTGCAAACAAAAAACGCAAAACCAGTAGTAATAAAAAACAGTCAGTTCTGCCACCGTATCACAAAACTTGCGACTCTGCTGGGGAATAACTCAAAAAGTGGGGTTTACCTTAGGATATAGGTCATTCTTAATGGCTTCTTTGGCTTGTCTTGCTTGATTTACTTTTAAGGGTATCTGTTTGGGTTGTTTGGATCCTAATCCCGGATTGAGGAATTCCTTTTAGGTGAGTAGCAATAAACTGTGAGGGAGCTGTGTGGGGTATAACGACACGGTTGAAATAGTAGCTATGTTGATGTGATACTTTGGTGTGTACCTCTGGCCCTTGAGTAATCAAGAAGGATACGGGGCCACTGCGTGGTATCATAAAGCGTCAACTGACATTAGCACCTTAGTTGACCAACTTGGCTTTTAGGACGTAGTGAGATAGCCGTCTTTAGTATAAACCCAAAGTCAATTGATACTCGATGCTACACTCATTAAGGTTTAACTCTTAAGTTTTGTTTGGTGGCAAGTCAATTGTCTATCGGAACAAAATTTTGGGGAAAGGTCGGTGATATTGAGATCCCTTAGAACCCAGTTACTATATTTAGGACAGGTTAAACCAACCCAACTTCAAGAGGGTATTACCTTAAAATCCATGCAAGCCTTAAACCAGAGGTCTCTATGTGATTTGCTTGTGTTTGCTATATCTGCTATATTTGAGCATAATCATGACATCATAACATAGCATATCATACTAACCATTTCAAGGATTCTTAGGGTTTATTTTTGTCTTGTTTTGTAGGACATGGCCCTCGCCTGCAGATTCACTATCCAAGTCAGTCTGGTAAAGGTACCTCCTCAGCTTAAGGATTTAGTATCAAGGGTTCCTGAAAGCTATCCCTTCACTGAAAGGCATGGTCGACTTCTCAGCTTGGTCACGTAAAACCCAGATGAAGAAATGTTAAAAGTGCTCTTTCAATTATTTGACCCTCTACATCACTGCTTCACTTTTCCGGATTACCAGTTAGTGCCTACTATGGAGGAGTTTTCTCTGTTACTGGGGGTGCCTATCCTTAACAAGGTACCTTTCAATGGGACAGAAAGATACCCTAAACCTGAAGATATTGCTAAAGCTCTATCCTTAGAACGGTATGACGTAGTAGTAAATTGGGAAACCAGGAGAGGTGTCAAGGGTTTTTTGGATAAGTTCTTGTTTAACAAAGCTCATCATTTTTGGGATAACTTGGACTTACAAGCTTTTGAAGAGGTGTTAACCCTTCTTATCTATGGGTTGGTACTGTTTCCTAATCCAGACCAGCTCATAGACGTGAATGCGGTTAAGGTTTTCCTGTCACGCAACCCGATACCTACTCTGCTAGGAGATATCCTACATTCTTTGCATACTCGCACTATAATGAAAAGAGGGACCCTTCTGTGTTTCACTCCTCTTTTGGATAGGTGGTTTATTTTGCACCTACCCCAATCCGTCTTGAAGTATGAGCAGGGTTTGAGATGGTCTCATAGGCTAATGACTCTTACACATTCAGGTATTCATTAGTGTCCTCAATCCTTGGAGAATGTTACCATCATTGATCGATGCGGAGAATTCCCTAATGTCCCTCTCTTAGGTATTTGGGGAGGAATCACTTACAATCCTCGTTTGGAACTGTGACATTTTGGATATGCGAGAAGGGATGGTCCTCATGATACATTTATTCAAGGAATCACCTTCGACTACGAGAATGATGCTCATGGTTACCATAAAAGGTTCATGCGAGCTTGGGGCATGGTACATAGAGTTGATAGCAATACACTGGGGCACAAGAATTCCATCCCTCCTGAGCCTTATCTCAAATGGGTACGATTTCGTGCTCAAAGTCTTATGATGCCTTACCCCGCCATCCTACCCATGATCATGGAACCGGTTGCTAAAGGAGACACTCCTTATCTTGTTCTGCATCCTGACATGCCAACCGATCATGAGGAGTTACAAAAATCCTGGGTTCAACTTAAAGAGGAGCAGGATACGTTTGAAGCTCAATTCTATGCCAGCGAGAAGAAAGTCCTGGAACTCACTAGGCTACTTCATGAAGAGAGGAATATAAACGCCTACATTGCACCAAAGAGGATGCGCTTATGGGAAACCTAATTTTCTTTTTAAAGTTTTGTTTGGTTGTAAGCCTAAAAGGCACTCTTTGTAACAATTCGAACTTATTAATACAATTAACGTGTGTTTCTATTGGTTAAGAAAATTTGAGCCTTTAAGAATCCTTGAAATCATTGCATATGCATATCATCCATGGCATTGCATAAACATGTTTCATAACAGGTTTCTCATCGTCTTCGCTGTTTATTTCAACCAATAATGACTTCTGAGCAAAGTATCAAGGATCTCCAGGCACAAAATTCCTAATTTCAGAAAATGTTCGTAACTTTGGCTAAAGGGCAGGAAGATATAAAGGCCCTTATTCTGAAAGATAGAAAGAAGAAGGTGAAGAAGACCGCTGGTGTCCTGAATCTGGGCAGAAGATTTAGGGGACCATTTAAGCATCCGGTTGATCTGACCTCTTCATCCAAAGAAGGGGAGAATCAAGAGGGTGAGACAAGGGAGGAAGACCCTAGCCCAAGGGTTTCTGAAGATGAATCTGATTACAATGATGAACAGTATCCTTCGGCTGAGGATAGATACAAATAGTTAGAGGATCGTCTGAATACAATGGAGATCCAAAGAGTACCATGGCTGGATTTTGAAGAGCTGGGTTTAGTATCTGGAGTTGTCATCCCACCGAAGTTCAAGGCTCCGGTATTTGCAAAGTATGATGGGGTGTCTTGTCTGAAGCTTCATCTTTGTTCCTATGTGAGGAAGATTCAGCCTCACACTGCTGATAGGAACTTATGGGTCCATTTCTTTCAAGACAGTCTGTCTGGGACTCAGCTTGAGTGGTTCTATCAGCTGGAGAGAACCAATGTCTGCAACTGGGAAGATCTGGCTGCTGCTTTTTATAGGCAGTATCAATATAACGCTGACCTTGCTCCTACCCATACTCAACTCCAGAGTATGTCCATGGGTGCAAGCAAAAGTTTTAAGGACTACGCGCAGAAGTGGAGAGATTTGGCAGGGAGATTCGAACCCCCTTTGTCTAATAGGGAGTTTGTGGACATGTTTCTTGGTACGCTATCTGGTCCATTCTTTAATCACTTGATTGGTAGCTCCTCAACTGGTTTTACTGAGCTGATATTGACTGGAGAAAGGGTAGAAGTTGGGATCCGAAGTGGAAAGATCCAGAAAGACACCTCTTCAAGTACAATGAAGAAGCCATTCATGGGTAAGAAGGAGGTCAATGCTATTTATAATATAAGAGGTCAGAGCAGAACCGAGCGTCGTCCAACGGTAGGGGCTGCGATGATACCTAGGCCTGTGGCTACTCAACAACGAAACAATCAGCCAAGGGTAGAAAGACCTCAAAGGCAGTTCACCCGGATCAATATGACATTGTCTGAAGTTTTACCCCATATGCTAAAATCTAACTTGGCAACCTTAAAGGAGGCTCCCAATAATCCCAACACCACATCTCCTTATTACAATCCAAATGCTCGATGTGCTTACCATTCTGAAAGTCCAGGCCATGATACCAACAACTGTTGGGCTTTGAAGAACAAGGTGCAGGATCTGATTGAGGCAAAGGAGATTGATTTCGATCCCCCTGAGACTGCAAATGTCATAACTGCACCCATGCCCAAGAATGGCTCGAGAATCAATGTTATTGAGGTTGTCTCCGCCACAGAAGATGCTGATGAGGAGGATTCTGATATTGACAGCTGGATCTACCCTACTACCAACGGTGGCCCTAGTAACTGGACGGCTAAAGATTTTGTGCCGATTTATTTTGTTCAGCAGTAATTGTCTTACTTGTTTTTCGAATTTGTAATAAACAATATAAACTCTATGGCCTTGTGTCTTACCCGAGGCACAATGGTTTATTTGTGAGGGTTATTATATGTCATTATCATATGTCATCAATAAACATCGGACGTTCTTGCATACAAATTGTGTGCTCTCTTTATTTATTTTTTGCTTTTCACTTTATCAATACAACTATGCTCTTACACATACTCACATATCAAATTGCAGATCCATATCCACTGTGGATCCCATTGATAACAATTATGCTATTTCCAGTTATAACTTCGAAAATTCGATCAACCAAGTCGAGGATGAAGGTGAGGTAGATTGTGAGGTACCTGGAGAACTTGCTAGACTATTACAGTAGGAAGAGAGGGCTATACAGCCTCATGAAGAGCCAGTTGAGACAATAAACTTGGGCACAAAGGTAGATAGGAAAGAAGTCAAGATCGGTGCAAATCTGGAGATTAATGTCAAACAGCAGTTGATACAGATGTTGCACAATTATGTTGAGATCTTCGCCTGGTCATATGAAGACATTCTGGGACTATACACAAATATAGTGGTTCATCGTCTGCCGACTAAAGAAGATTTCCCTTTGGTAAAGCAGAAGGTCTGTTGTAAGCGCCCTGAAATATCAGAGAAGATCAAAACAGAGGTTATGAAACTGTTCAACGTTGGGTTCTTAGCTATCACCTCCTATCCAGAATGGGTTGCTAACGTCATTTCGGCACCTAAGAAAGACGAAAAGGTAAAGATGTGTGTGGACTATAGAGATCTGAACAGGGCAAGCCCCAAGGATTACTTCCCGCTTCTCCACATCGATGTTCAGGTTAACAACACCGCACAACACAAAATCTTTTCCTTCATGGATGGTTTCTTTGGCTACAACCAGATCAAGATGGCACCCCGAAGACATGGAAAAGACAACCTTCGTCACACAGTGGGGCACCTTCTATTACAAGGTGATTCCTTTCGGATTAAAGAATGCTGGGGAAACCTATTAGTGAGCCATGGTAGCTTTGTTCCACGATATGATTCACCATGAGATAGAGGTTTATGTTGATGACATGATAGCCAGGTCTCAAATCGAGGAGGAACACCTCGATCATCTACAAAAGTTGTTTGACAGGTTGAAGACATACAAGTTGAGGTTAAATCCGAATAAGTGAACCTTTGGGGTAAGGTCTGATAAACTTCTGGGGTTCATCGTCGGTGACAAGGGTATTTAGGTATACCCTGCAAAAGTAAAGGCCATACAAGAGATCCCGACTCCGCGCACTGAGAAGGAGGTTAGAGGCTTTTTGGGACGCCTAAACTACATCGCTAGGTTCATTTCACATCTGACTGCTACTTGTGAGTTGATCTTCAAACTACTGAAGAAAGATCAAGTAGTAAAATGGAATGACAAATGCCAGACTGATTTCGAAAGAATCAAGGAATACCTTCAAGAACCGCCAATTCTGATGCCTCTGATTTAAGGAAGACCTTTCATAATGTACTTGACAATGTTAGACAATTCAATGGGGTGTGTGCTGGGGCAGCATGACGAGTCTGGTCGAAAAGAGCATGCAATATACTACCTTAGCAAAAAGTTTACCGACTGTGAAACACGATACTCACTGCTCGAGAAAACTTGCTGTGCTTTGGCATGGGCTGCTCGCCGACTAAGACAGTATATGCTGACCCACACTACTTTGTTGATATCTAAAATGGATCCAATCAAATACATCTTCGAGAAGCCCGCTCTCTCCCGAAGAATAGCAAGGTGGCAGATGATCTTAACCAAATAAGATATCCAATATACAACCCAAAAAGCAATCAAGGGAAGTATATTGGCTGATCATTTGGCTCATCAGGCCGTGGATGACTACTAATCCATGAATTTTGAGTTCCCGAAAGAGAATATTATGGTAGTGACTGGCTATGAAGAACCTGTACCGGATGAATGACCTGAAGAAGGATCCCGATGGACTATGGTTTTTGACAGAGCCTCGAACACACTCGGTAATGGGATTGGTGCTGTAATCATATTTCCTGAGGGTTGTCATACTCCTTTCATTACCCGACTATGCTTGAACTGTACCAACAACATGGGAAAGTATAAAGCATGCATCATGGGTCTCAAAGTTGCCATCGACCTGAGGTTCAAATTCTTGAGCGTTTTCGGGGATTCAGCCTTGGTGATAAGTCAAATCAAAGGAGAGTGGGATACGAAACATCTGAATCTCATCTCGTACAAAGAGCACGTGATGACATTGCTCCCACACTTTGAGGAGGTAACCTTTGAACATTTCCCACGAGAGGAGAATCAGTTAGCGGACGCGCTAGCTACCATGTCTTATATGTTCAAGGTCAGGTGGGATAACGAAGCCCCCCTAATCACCATTGAGAGGTTGGATGAACCAGTGTACTGCCGTGAGATTGTTACTGAAGAGGTAGCAGACAAACCTTGGTTTCATGAAGTAAAAAGGTATCTCGAGGATCAAGAGTATCCCGAGGGGGCATCTGTCAATGATAAGAAGTTTCTGAGAAGGTTCTTCGTGAAATTCTTCTTCAGTAATGGAATCCTCTACAAGCGCAACCATGACTCTACTTTACTCCGGTGCATAGACAAGAGCGAAGCACAGAGGATTATGACAGATCTACACGAAGGTACCTTCGGAACCCATTCAAGTGGACATACCATGGCTAAAAAGATCCTACGGGCAGGATACTATTGGTCCATTATGGAAGCAGATAGTTATCATCACTCCCGAACTTGTCATAAATGCTAGATCTAGGCTGATAAAGTACATGTACCTCCGGTTACCTTGAACGTCTTGACGGCTCCTTGGCCCTTTGCAATGTGGGGCATTGACATGATCGGAGAAATTAGACCTACCGTGTCCAATGGTAATCGCTTCATCCTGGTGGCCATTGATTACTTTAATAAGTGGGTTAAAGCTTCCTCTTTTGCCACTGTTACCAAGAATGTTGTGGCGCGGTTTATCAAGCATAACCTGATTTGTCGGTACGGTGTGCCAGAGAGAATCATCATTGACAATGGTACGAATCTCAACAACACAATTATCACCAAACTCTGTAAACAGTTCAAGATCCAGCATCATAACTCCTCTCCCTACCGGCCGAATATGAATGGCATTGTTGAAGCTGCTAACAAGAACCTCAAAAAGATCACACAGAAGATGACAGTGACATACAAAGACTGGTACGAGATGTTACCATTTGCTCTTCATGGGTACCGCACCTCCGCACGAACATCGACAGGGGAAACACCCTACTCTCTGGTATATGGAATGGAGGTTGTCCTGCCTATTTAGGTCCATATCCCTTCTCTGAGGATTATGAAGGATGCGAGTTTGAACAAAGATGGTTGGATCCAGACTCGACTTGATCAACTGAATTTGATTGATAAGAATAAACTTACTGCTGTCTGTCATGGTCAAATGTATCAAAAACGAATGATCAAGGCTTTCAACAAAAAAGTCAGACGCCAAGAATATCAAGTCGGGGATCTAGTGATCAAGAGCATAATACTTCCACAAGGTGATCCCAGGGGAAAATGGACTCCCACATACGAAGGTCCATTTGTAATCAAAAACATTTTTTCGGGTGGAGCCATGATTCTGACCACCATGGACGGTGGCGACCTTCCTCACCCTGTCAATGTGGACATAGTGAAAAGATACTACGCATGATTAAAGACCCGCTAGGTTGACTAGCCTAGGAAAAAATAAGGGCTTCTCGGCGAACGAAAAGGGTTCGGGAAAAAATTAAGGATGAAAACAAAAAATTTGTACACCCGGCAAGTCGAAAACCTGAAAAGGAGGCTTGGGAAAAAAGGGTATCCCGGTGGACTGAAAACCCGAAAGGGCGGTCCAGGAAATATTTAGGGATGTAAAGAGTATCACTATGTCCCATTGGATCACCTTGCGACCAGACCTCAGTATCAACTATCAAGCTCGAACGACACCAATCAATCTAGTCAGCTTCAGACAAAGAGCAAAGTGATGAGATACTCGAAGACATAGCGACGATAGCAGAATTGAAATGGGATTATTACACATAGATGTTTTCTTCTCTTTGTACATAATATTGTATAACTTTCATTTTCACGGCGGCATTCTCTTACTAGAGTGTCAACTTCCCTGTTAAAAAACGCATGTTATAGGCTGACTTCAGAAATTAATACAAGTTATTTTCTCAAAACCATTTGTTTTTATTTTTCTGTTTTATTTTGTAAAAACGTCCAATGATTTATTCTTGACATATGCATTTGAATATAATTGTTATTCACAAATATTTGCATAGGAAACAGAAAGACAATTGCTCATGACTTAAGGAACGGGGCAAAGTCTAAAAAACCATTTCAATCCCGACGGTTACTCTGTTCAGCATGGTACATGGGCAGGGATAGCTTTGAAACAAGGTCACCATTACATGCGACCCCGTGACGTCTACACTCCCCACAGAGTAGAGGAAACCAAAGCTTTATCATCGGCTTCCCCAAACAAGAGTTACTTTCCCCGGCAAAGTTCCTTCAGAGAGCTGAGATCTATTTCCCCAACCGAATTTTATAATCGCAAGCGGTTCATAAAGTTTTCTCCCGAGAAGAGTTTATTTCTATGAATACAGAAGCTCAATTCCCGACAGAGTTTATTCCTCCAGCTATGGAAGTTCATCCCCCGATGGAGTTTATTTCTCCGAATTGGCAAAACCTTCCAGCAAAGAATCTCCTCTCTCAAACAGAGTTATCTCCCCGCAGATTTATTCTCAAGCAGGGTCTCTCCCCGACAGAACATCTTCAAACAGAAAGAGGAAATCCTCAACAAATCATCTCTACTCACCATCCCTAGTGGAAGTAGAAGAACCACTTTTTCTACAACGACCAGGAATTCAATTTCCAGCACTCTCCGACAGCAGTCAGGGATTTATTTTCCCAGACTTGGATATGTCACAATAGCATTTCATGTTCATACATCATGACATCCACATACATATTGCATACAGCATAATCTCATTTATTTTGAGAACATCATGACACGACACATTTCATGCATCGCATATAATTAATCTTGTACCTTTTCAAAAAATAAGGTTATCATCAACAATTCCAACAGTTCAAGGTTAAATCCATGAAGCTATACATGTCATATCTGCAGACAACTAATGGAAAATCAGTTCCTGAAACCAAATGGGTCAACTAATCTACGTGATCAAACGAAGCAATCCTACTACCCATGTTCCTTCTTGCAGCCCTACTTTCCAGGCTTTCATTTGGAAGTAACCTTACTATCCAGGTTCCTTCTCGCAGCCCTACTATCCAGGCTTTCATGTCGAAGTAACCCTACTATACAGGTTCCTTCTCATAGCCCTACTATCCAGGCTTTCATTTCGAAGTAACCCTACTACCCAGGTTCCTTCTCGCAGCCCTACCACCCAAGTTTCATTTCGAAGTAACCCCACTGCTCAGGTTCCTTTTTATAGTCCTATTATCCATGCTTTCATTTCAAAGTAACCCTACTATCCAGGTTCCTTCTCATAGCCCTACTATCCAAGCTTTCATTTCGAAGTAACCCTACTACCCAGGTTCCTTCTTATAGTCCTACTATCCAGGATTTCATTTCGAAGTAACCCTACAATTCAGGCTTTCATTTCAAAGTAACCCTAATATCCAGGTTCCTTCTAATAGCCCTACTATCCAGGCTTTCATTTCAAAGTAACCCTACTATCCAGGTTCCTTCTCATAACCCTACTATCCAGGCTTTCATTTCAAAATAACCCTACTACCCAGATTCCTTCTCATAACCCTACTATCCAGGTTCCTTCTCATAGCCCTACTACCCAAGCTTTATTTCGAAGTAACCTTACTATCCAGGTTTCTTCTCATAGCCCTATTACCCAGGCTTTCATTTTGAAGTAACCCTACTACTCAGGTTCCTTCTCATATCCCTACTATCCAGAATTTATTCTGAAGTAACCCTACTACCCAGGTTACTTCTCACAACCCTACCATCCAGGATTTCATTTCGAAGTAACCCTACTATCCAGATTCCTTCTCAGCAGCTCTACTATCCAGGCTTTTATTTCGAAGTAACCCTACTATCCAGGTTCTTTCTCACAACCCTACTATCCAGGCTTTCATTTTGAAGTAACCCTACTACCCAGGTTCCTTCTTATAGCCCTGCTATCCAGGCTCTCATTTCTAAGTAACCCTACTATTCTGGTTCCATCTCATAGCCCTATTATCCAGGCTCCTTTTCATGAATTACTTGACGCAGTTTTGCATGGACTTATCCCGAGAAATCCATATACATGTTCCTTCTCTTTTATCTCCAGACAACAGTTTACAACACTGTAAAACCTGGACCCGACCAGATACGGTCGATCTCAAATTCGCGAGTAAGTCACTATGAATCCTAGAATACGACAAGATAGCAGTCAACCTTATCATCCTCAACCAGTCACTATGAAGCCTAGACTCGAACAGATAATAACTCACTTTTGTCTCATCAATCAAGAGTTAATTCTCCAGTAGAGTAACAGACAACCGAAGCTCCTAGACTCTATTTCCCAGGACATAAATCAACATTCCCCGGAGAAGTCCTCCTCAACGGCAGGTATAGGAATTCTCGCAAAGGAATCTCTTACGCAGATGATATATTTAATGGATGGCATCTTTAAGCCCATCTCCGAAGATTCTACATCGCCTTCCAAATGGCATCTATAAGCCCATTCCCGATACTACTTATACAAATCAAGCATCATTTCAGACGAGTGCAAATTTTTGGGCACTCTAGTGTTCAATCATCTTCCACGCTCAGATCACGAAAGGCAGACCAGCCAATCTACATCCTCAGGTTTAAGAAGATTGAACAGGGGAAGTGGTTGTACCCCAAAATTTTCCCTCTCATTTTATTCAAAACATACTCCTAGAGGTCCTCAATTGCTCAAGTTGACTAAGGATTGACTAGACAAATCCTCCTCTTAAGACAATGAGCCTCAAATTAGGGTTTCACTCCTCATCAAGATGTCTGAATTACAAGGGTCCTAAATGGTTTCCATTTCCCTAATATGTCCTCAAGATCATCCATGCCAAGTTTCATGCCTTGCACAAGAAGTTTGCTCAATCAACTGCTCAAATGCCTGAAAATCATCTATACTAGGGCAAAAGTCAACTATGACCCACATACAGTCAAACTTCAAGATTTTTGGTCAACATCAACATTCTGAAGTGATATCCATCATTTGATCAAGGGTTGATCATTATTCCTCAAGTAATGTTCCTAATTCATCAAAACTCAAAAGTTGCTAAATTAGGGTTTCTATAGGAAAAGTCAACCAAACTTTGACCAGGCATAACTTTCTCATACTTTATCAGAAATTCCTCATCCAAGGATCATTTTGAATAGAAACCAATTACCTATAATTCATATTAAGAACTCAAGTTCAAGAAATACACTTATGAAAAGATATAAATTCAGACATTATAGGTCCTTTTTAAAAGTCAACAAAAACACCTTTTGGGTCAAAGCTTCTTACATGAACATGGAAGATCCAATTGAGATGAAACCAAAGAGGTTTCTTAGGGAACATCCTAAGATTTCTAAAAAGTCCAAGAACACCCTCTTAAGGTCAAAATTGAGAGAGATATACTTTGTCAAAGTTGGCCATTTTTGGAAATTTGCACAAAGTCAATAATGCCCAAAATTGCATTTTTTCACATGGGCCCATCTTTTCAAGATTGAATCTCAGTCCTAGCATGGTCCATAACCTATGTGACCCTTCATGCCTTATTCACTTGTTTATTTAATTTATTTTGATTTTATTTATTTAAAATTCAAATAAAATAAAAAATAAATCAAATCAATGGAATGAGATTTATTTTGCATTGAATTATAGATCATGCAAGCTGTCTATAGCCAAGAAAAATTTGTGCAAGTTCCAAAACAAGATAAAATCTTCAAATTTGGAAAGATTGGAATCAAAATTCAAGACCATTATATCTTTGATTCTTTCCAATTATATTGCCCTAATTTGATTCAGTACACATACACAAGTATTGTGAACCCTAAGAAGAAGTTTTATGCGCATCCTGCCTCCCTAAGAGCAAGAACAAGTTTCAATTTTTGTCAAAAAAAGTGCAGATCAGATTCTTCTCCCCAGGCCGTTTCAAGCCATTCCAAGGATAAAATCACATCCCCGGACACTCACTGAAGCTTTTGCAAGCATTCCCACAGCCTGAAACCTGGAGAATTGCGCCCACCCTTCATCACGGTTTGCACATATTCTCAATTTCAATTTCTTCGATTCTGGCATCGTAAACATATTTTGATTATATATCTATGCTTGTTATCATGTTTATAACGTGCTGGAATACTTTGATTGAAGTTTGAGTGTAGGTATATGCATCTGCCATGGCTAGGGTTCCGGAGCTCCAATTTCGGGAACCCTAGTTAGAGGTAAAATTAGGTCAAATTAAGAGTTTATTCGTGCTTATGGGATTATTTCCAATCGATCCATGCCCTTGGTTGGGATTATGTTGCTTGTGCTGCATTTTTTATTTTTACAGGTTTGTAGCATTGCACAAGAACTATCACTATAGCCTATAGTGATGAATACATTTGTAGGTAAAATCCTAGTACCAAAAACCACAGTCTTGGGAAGAAGACAAAAGGTGGCATACTCCCATTGGAAGATTAGAATCCACGCGCGTTTTTCTGGGCGTACTGCTTTGCGTGGCTTAAATTTTTATTTGTTTATTATATTAACAATTGAGTCTTCCAGCAGAGATGGCAAAGGGCATGGCGTGCATTGCAAATGTCCTGGGTTCGATCCCAGGCGTACACATTTTACATTTTCTCAATATTTGCCACATGATCTAGCACGCAGCGTCCAAAGGGGAGTATCATGCAACTCAGGATCTGACCATCAAATTCATCTCTATCCAAGATCCAACGTGCAATAGGTGTAGTGCACAGTGGGCATCCCAAATCTAATGACACTGGATCAAAACGCCATCCTTGGGCCAGCTATTGTGGGCCTGGAGAATTTCAGCCATACAGCCCCCAGAATTGCTTCAAACATCAGGCCCATCTCAATTTTTTTGTTTTAAATTTCTTGAACTTTTTTTGTTTTATTTATTTTTAATTTCTTTGAAAATCTTTTTTAATTAAATCTAAAAATCATAAAAACACAAATAATTAGAATTAGGTTTTTTTCATAAAATATTTAATTCCATTAATTAGTTAGGTTAATTAAGGTAACTTAAATTCCTTTTTCATAATTAAAATTAATTAGAAATTAGCTTAATTTGTAAAATTAATTACTTTTCTCAAAAATCCAAAAATATTTTTATTCGAAATCAATCAAATTCTTTAAGCCTTAATTCTTTGTTTAAATTATTCTCTCCCTCATTTATTTATTTATTTTTTAAAATTAATGTATCTGCTGCAAAGTTGTAATAGCTTTTAACTTAGGTTTATTATTGCTTTTATTTACTGTTTTCCCCAAGTTTTTGATTATGTAATCTCCCTCCCCAAGGCCTTGTAATAGCTAGGTTTAAACTTCTCGCACTTTTACTTTCCGTCATTATAAACTATTAGATGATTGATAATAGGATTGTATGCAAAAGATCAATGTTTAAAACAGTAGAAAACCCTAATTGTGCAAAGATAAATAACTGAAAAACAAACACTTGCACATGCTCACTCCTAGGGTTTGCCCCACTTCGGTCGCCATCGGTAAACGGTCATGAAGTATATGGAGTTTTAGTGGATGCCCTCTAATCCCAAAAGATCAAAAAATGACCCATTTGAATGTTGCCTCGGAAAGATCTTTAGGACTCTAGGGTAACTACTAAGGTTTCCTAACCATTTCTTTAGAAATTGTAATCGTCCCTTTCAATTGTCCCTTAAACTCCAACGGTGGAACTACCTACTCCTTAATAGTAGGATAGCGCTGTCTAAAGGAAATAGGAAAAATGAACAGTCTTTTTCGAGTAGGTAGAAACTCTTAAGTACTTGCTCAAAACAACAACTTTTTACACTTACACTTTCGAACAAACTTTTCAAACTAAAGTTTTAAAAAACACTTTATCACACCCTTGAGGACTGATACAAGGGTTACCATAAAGTGAAACGTTGCACTAAGGCAATTTCAAAATCTTTTAATGCACATAAACACACAAAAGCAATTAAAAATGAGCAAGCACCTAAGAGCCTGTGGAAAACCACGGATAAAAAGGGTGCTAATACCTTTCCTTTCTATAATCTACCCTCTGTACTCAAAAACATATCGAAAAAGGTTTTTTCTGTTCTTTTTCCCTTTTCCTTTATTGGATGAAATAAAAGACGGTGGCGACTCTTGCTTACCGTATATTTGCAAACAAAAAATGCAAAACCAGTAGTAACAAAAAACAATCATTTCTGCCACCGTATCACAGTCTTCCTTCAACTGGAGGCATCAGGATTGGAGGTTCTTGTAAGTATTCCTTAATCTTGTGAAAAGCTACTTGGCAGTCGTCATTCCATTTGATTACTTGATCCTTCTTCTGCAGTTTGAAGAGTGGCTCACAAGTGGCAGTTAAGTGAGATATGAAACGAGCAATGTAGTTGAGTCGACCTAGGAAACCTATGACCTTCTTCTCGGTAATGGGAGCTGGCATTTCTTGGATAGCTTTTACCTTCGCAGGGTCGACTTCAATTCCTTTTCCACTGACGACAAACCCTAGGAGTTTTCTAGACCTTACCCCAAAGGTTTATTTGTTGGGGTTCAGCCTTAGCTTGTATTCTTTCAGCCTTTCAAATAGCTTGTGTAAGTGATCAAGGTGTTCTTCTTTAGTCTGCGACCTTGGAATCATATCATCCACATAGACCTCTATCTCATGATGTATCATATCATGAAATAATGCTACCATAGCTCATTGATATGTTGCTCCTGCATTCTTTAAACTAAACGACATGACCTTGTAACAAAAGGTTCCCCATTATGTGACAAAGGTGGTCTTCTCCATATCTTTGGGAGCCATTTTGATTTGATTATAGCCATAGAAACCATCCATGAAGGAGAAGACTTTATGTTGAGCTGTATTGTCGACCAAGACGTCAATATGCGATAGTGGGAAATCATCTTTAGGGCTTTCCCTATTAAAATCCATATAGTCTATGCACATACGAACCTTCCCATCTTTCTTTGGTACGGGGACCATATTTGCAACCCATTAAGGATATGATGTCACATCCAGGAAACTTGTATTGAATTGCTTCATTACCTTAGCTTTTATCTTTTCAGACATGTCTGGCCGCATATGACGAACCTTTTGCTTGAATGGAGGACAATCTTCCTTTGTTGGTAGACGATGGACCACTATATTAGTATCCAAACCCGGTTTATCTTCATACGACTAAGCAAACACTTCAGTGTAGTCATGTAGCATCTGTACTAATCTGCCGTTGACACTTTCTTCCAAGGTGGCGCCAATCTTGACCTCTTTCTTGTCTTCCTCAGTACCTAGATTGATCACTTTAACTGGCTCTTCATGAGGTTGAATGGCTTTCTTTTCTTCCTTCAGAAGTCCGTCTAACTCCCCTGGTATTTCACAATCCCTTTCGCCTTCGTCTTCGTCTTGGTTGATTGGATGATAAAAGTCATAACTGGTGTGATACGGTGGCAGAACCGACTGTTATATACTGGTTTGTATTTTTTGTTCGCAACTGTCGCGGTAAGCAAGAGTTGCCACTGATTTTTCTTTTATCCCACAAAGGAAAGGGTGAAGTGAACAGAAAAATATCTTTTTTCGAGATTTTCTGAGTAAGGGGGGTAGATTATGGAAATAGAAGGTATTAGCACCCTTTCCATCTGTGGTTTTCCACGGGCTCTTAGGTACTTGCTTATTTTTTAAAACTGTTTGTGTGTTTGTGGATTTGAAATTTTTTTGTTTGCTTTATGGTAACTCTTGTATCAGTCCTCAAGAGTGTGATAAAGTGTTTTTGAAAAGATTTTTGAAAAGTGTGTAAGTGTGAAAAATTCATATTTGAGAAAGTATCTAACAGTTATCTACCTACTCAAAAGAAAGATGTTCTTTTCCTCCTTTCCTTTAGATAGTGCTATCCTACTATTAGTGAGTAGGTAGCCCTATCGGCGAATGTTGAGGGACAATCGAAGGGACGTTTTACAATCACGAAGGCAACTTGTGGAGACGCTTTGGCAATTTTCTTTTAGAGACTAGATCATTTACCGAAAGGCAACTGTAGGGTCATCGAGGGACTATGATCTTTTTTGATTTATGGGTCTTTACTAAAGCGTTCCTGCCTCATGACTATTTTATTTAAAGGCAACCAAAGTGAGAGATACCTTAGAGGTGCGCATGTGCAGGTGTGTTGAGATTCAGTTATTTATCTTGCATTATTAAGTTTGCTAACAGTTTAATTTTCAGTCTTATCATGTACGCATAGTTACTAACAGTTAATATTTACAGAAACTTAAAGTGCGAAAATTTAAATCCTAGACTATCACAACGCTTTGGGACAATTACATAAAAAAGTGCAAGAAAATAAAATGCTGAATTTTAAATCTAGACTATTACATCCCATAATCAGTTACATTATTTATATAAAATGCGAGAATAAAAATAACGCGCGCGAAATAAATATTACATCTAACAATCCTAAGAAAAATTCTAAGTAAACAAGAAAAATCTTTTTTTTTGTCTTTTAGTTTTGTTAAAGAAAAATTAATTCTAAATTTATTAAGAAAAATAAATACTAAATGGAAGAATTAGTCTAGGTTATAAAAGAAAAAACTAATCCTAATATATTTTTTGGTATTTTTTATTAAGAAAATATTGAAACATAAATTAGATCTAATTAAAAGAAAGATAAAATTATTAATTAAAAATTATTCTAAACTATCCTAATTTTTTTTTGCAATTTTTATTATGAAAAAAAAAGATTACATTAAACTCTAAGTTCTAGTTTATTTTAAATTTAAAAAAAAGTTAAAATTCAATTAATTAATTAAAGAAATTAAAAGTCTATTCCTAATTTTTTTTGTGATTTTTTATATTATTTTCTTAATTAAGTAAAGAAGATAAAAGAAATTAAAACATCACAAAAAAAAACCAGATGAGCCTGAGATAGTAAAAAAAATGGGGGTGTGGTTGTTGAATTCGTTGGCCCATGAAGGGAGAGGCCCAAAGTTGCTTTTGGATCCAATATGGCACATCTGATGGTGAGCCTGCAGATGGAGTGTGCTAGATCCGATCAGATGGACATCTGATGACACATGTCTGATGGTGTATAATGCACATCTAGCTACGAGGAGCACCAGATCTGCATGAAACATGTTAAAAAAATATAAATATGGAGCTTACTGAGGCATTTTGTGATGTTTTAGGGCTTGGTAATGATTACAAAAGCTCCAGAGAGCCTCCAGGAATGTATTTGGATCTTTTCTTTGGAATGAGGAAGGCTGGAAGCTAAAATGCGAATTTTGCAACTTTGATATTTTTTGCAAAATTTGTAGAGATTTTCCAGGCTGTATATCATGTGTTGAAGCTTGCTAACGTGTCCTTTATATAGAGAGGAGAGAGGAGACAAGAGAATAAAGGTAATAATAACCATAAATATGTTATTTTAAAGCCATGAATGATGTTTTGTAACTTTACCAAAGACATGGAATCTTGTCCTTTTTGAATTTGAATGAATGTGGACATTGCTTGCACGAAATTTTATGGGCCTAGGCTTTCCAAAACATCAACCCAAAGTTCAAAGCCCATTTCCAATTATTTTATACATTTTATTTTATATTCATTTGAAATAAATTTAAATAAATATGAATAAAATAGTTAGAAAATGCAAGGCATGGCAAGAATAATTTTAGAGGTCCTATATAAACTTAAGAAAATGCTTGAAGTCCAAGAAATTGAGCCATTTCCTTAAAACTTCAAATTTGCTCAATGCATAATTCTTGAAAATTCCCAAATTTTCCCAACTTGGGAAAGCCATAACTTGCTCAATATTTATCTTATGATAATTATCTTGGACTTTTAGGAAATCCAAAGATGTCTACTTCAATCCCTATTTTTATCAATTTTTCATTTGAAGATTTTATCTTGATGTAAAAGGTCTTGGCAAAAAGTGGCTTTTGTTGACTTTCTGAAAGTGACCTGTAATGTATGAGCCTGTATCTTTCAAATGGTGCATTTATTGGACTTGAGGGATGAGGATAAGTTGTAGGGAATGCGATTATCTTCAATATGAGCTTTGTTTAGGGAAAAATGGATGAAGTATGAGAAAGTTATGCCTAGTCAATGTTTGGTTGACTTTTCCTATGGAAACCCTAATTTTCCATTTTTGACTTTTAATGGGTTAGGAGCATTTCTTGAGGAATCATGAGCAACACTTGATAAAATGAATGATATCATTTCAAAATATTGATGTTGACCAAATATCTTGAAGTTTTACTGTACATGAGCCACAATTGACTTTTGACCTAGCACAGTTGATTTTCCAATACTTGAGCAATTGACTGAGCAAACTTATTATGCAAGGCATGAAATTTAGCATGGATGATTTTGAGGACATATTAGGACAATGAAGAACATTTGGGATCCTTGGAGCTCAACCATCTTGATGAAAATTGAAACCCTAGTTGGGGGTTCATTGCCTTATGAGTAGAATTGTCTATTCAATTCTTGGTCAACCTTGAGCAATTGAGAACCTCTAAGAGTATGTCTTGTGTGAAAATAGGAGGGAAATTTTTTGGGTACAATAGCTGCCCCTGTTCAATCTTCTTAAACCTGAAGATTTAGATTGGCTTGTTTGCCTTTCGTGATCTGAAGATGGAAGATGATTGAACACTAGAGTGCCCAGAAATTTGCACTCGCCCAAAGTGAGACTGTTGGTGAATAATATCGGGAATGGGCTTATAGATGCCATTTGGAAAAGTTGACAGGAGACTGTCAGAGATGGGCTTAGAGATTCCATCCAAGGAATAAGACGGAGAGTCGTCGGAGATGGGCTTAAAGATGCCATCCAAAATCGATGTTGTCTTCATAAGCAGTCTCTTTGTGGGGATTCCTGTTCGTGCTGTTCGAGGAGGAGTCCGTTGGGGAATGTTTTTTAGGGGAATAAAGTCTGGGAGCTTCGGTTGTACATTACTCTACTGGGGAGTCATCTCTTGACTGAAGAGATGGAAGTGAACCTCTATTTGGTCAAGATCCAGGCTTTGCAGTGACTTGCTAAGGATGATAAGGCTGACTTCTATCTGGTTATATTCTAGGCTTCACAGTGACTTACTGGGGAAATGAGATTAAACTGTCATATGGTTATACTCCAGGCTTTGTAGTTTATTAAAATGTTATAGAAATCAGAAAAATCTTAGTGTCGATTTAACTGAACCAGAGAAAGGATCTATCAGAAAAGAATCAGTAACAAATCAATGGTCGATTCGAACTGAACCAACAGAGGTCTTGATTTATCTTTGACTGGATAAGAATCAGAAAAATCTTAGTGTCGATTTAACTGAACCAGAAAAAGGTCTTGGATTATCTTCAACTAGAAAGGAATCAGAGAGATCTTAGTATCGATCTAACTGAACCATAGGAAAATCTTGAATTAACTTTGACTGGATAAGAATCAGAAAAATCTTTGTGTCGATTTAACTGAACCAGAAAAAAGTCTTGGATCATCTTCAACTTGAATAGGAATCAGAGAGATCTTAGTGTCGATCTGAGAGAACCATAGAAGGTCTTGAATTAACTTTGACTAGATAAGGAAACAAAGAGATCTTAGTTGCGATCTGACTGAACCAGAAAAAGTCTTGGAATATCTTCAACTGGAATATGAACCAGAGAGATCTTAGTAGCGATCTGACTGTACCAGAGAAGGTCTTGGAATAACTTCAACTGGAATAGGAATTAGAGAGATCTTAGTGGCGATCTGACTGAACCAGAGATGGTCTTGATTTATCTTTGACTGGATAAGAATCAGAAAAATCTTAGTGTCGATTTAACTGAACCAGTAAAGGCCTTGAATTATCTTCAACTAGAATAGAAATCAGAGAGATCTTAGTGTCGATCTGACTGAACCAGAGAAGATCTTGAATTACCTTTGACTGGATAAGAATCAAAAGAATCTTAGTGTCGATTCAACTGAACCATACAAAAGTCTTGGGTCATCTTCAACTAGAATAGGAATCAGAGAGATCTTAGTGTCGATATGACTGAACCAGAGAAGGTCTTTAATTAACTTTGACTAGAATGGAAATCAGAAGAATCTTAGGATCGATTCAACTGAACCAGTCAAAAGTCTTGGAATTTCTTCAACTGGAATAAGAACCAGAGAGATCATAGTGTCGATCTGACTGAACCAGAGAAAGTCATTAATTAACTTTGACTAGAATGGAAATCAGAATAATCTTAGGATTGATTCAACTGAACCAGACAAAAGTCTTGAAATATCTTCAACTGGAATAGGAATTAGAGAGATCTTAGTGTCGATCTGACTGAACCAGAGAAGGTCTTGTGAGGACATCTTTCTGAGGAAAATCCTGAAATAACCCTTCGTTAGACGTAGCTTTTGAGAAGACTACCAGGTCACATAAGTAGTCAATGGTGTTTGTTGATTTGATATTTTCCTTGAAAAAGGAAAAGAGTTAGTCATATGCAATGTCATGATAGATGAAATGCATTGTGGTGATGTTCTAAAAATAAATGAGGTTATGATGTATGCGATGTGTATGTGCATGCCACGATGTATGAACATGGGATGTTATTGAGATATTTCCCAATCTGGGAAAATAAATCCCTAACTGCTGCTGGAGAGTATAACGAGGCTGAATCCTTCATTTCCGCTGGGGATGATGAATGGATATGATTTGTCGGGGATTTCCTATTTCTGTTTAAGGATGTTCTATCGAGGAATGACTCTTCTTAAGAATAACCCTGTGGAGGGAGATGCTTTATTGGAAGATTTTGCCTATGTAGAGAAGTAAACTTTGCTGGGAAATGAACTTCCGAAGTCTGAGAAATAAAATCTAATCGGGAGGAGGTTTTATAAATTGTTTAAGGTTATAAAGCTTGGCTGAGGAACACAAGTTTCAGCTCTCTGAAGGAACTTGGCTGGAGGAAGTACCTGCTTGGGGAAGAAGAGGTTAAAACTTTGGTTGTTTCTACTCTGTGGGGAACATAAGTGTCGCAGGGTCATATCTAGCGGTGAATTCGTCTCAGAATATATTTTCTATAGTACCTGCCGGAGAAAGTACCTGTGGAGACTTTATGGATGGTTTGAGTGTCATCCCTACTCATGGGGTGCTTGGTAAATGCTGATCAGGATAACAAGTCTTCTACTGACAGACAAGTAACAAGATGACGGGACATAGTTGTACGCTTTAATCCCTAACTTTTGCCTGGACCGCCCTTTCGGGTTTTCAGCCCACCGGGATACCCTTTTTTGCCCAAGCTGCCTTTTCAAGTTTTCGACTTGCCGGGTGCATAATTTTTGTATATATCTCTAATTTTTGCCCGAACTCTTTTTGGTTCACCGGGATGACCTTATTTTTGCCTAGGCCTGTCAACCTAGCAGGTCTTTTCATGCGTAGTCTTTTCTGACTACGTCCATGTTCACCGGGTGCAGAGAATTGTCATCGTCCTTAGTAGTAAGTGTTGTCACACTGCCAGAAGGTGTTTGTTTGATCGTACAGGATCCGTTACTGGAATTTCATGTCCAATGGCCCAAGTGGTTCAGATGGAGTTCTGCCCCTGGATATTTGGCATTTTTGAGAGATTCCTTGAACCTTGACTTGATTGCCCTAGATCAACTGGACACCATGCTATGCCCCTTGATTATGAATGGCCTATCACTGGAATGTCTTTCCATCTGAGGTGATTCTATCTACTAAGAATATTTTTTTTCATCGAATATCCCTCGTGCGAATTTCTATGCCGTTGAACAAATAGTCATATGCCAATAATGGTATTTTAAGAATGAAAAGCTTATGTCTGTCTTGAAGTTTGAAAATTCATTTTTTAGTAAAACAAACAAATTTTGTAAAAGTGTGATGTCAACTTAGGATTTATAGCGAACCCTACAGGAGTCAGGATACCTTTTGTAACAATATGCTTTCGAACTAACCCATGATTCAACTAGGACTTTTAAAGGTTATAACTTGGCCTGGTTCATGGTTTAAGAAACAAAGGGTAAAGGCTCAAAGTTTATTTGTACCCACCTGTTCTTCGTGATGTTCTTCGATCCTATGCTCAGTTAATTTTATGTTCAGATCCCAATTGAGTCTGGCATCTTGTCCTTAATGTTCTTGTGATGGTTCAGATACTGAAAGTTTATTTTGAAGAGGCAACCATTTTTGTAATCTTCTTTTTGTTGAGGATTTGTAGCGAACTATTTTTTTTATTATCCCTTCTTTTTCCTGAATTGGTTCTTTTATGATTACAGTCAGCGGGATACCCCGATTTTTTCTTAAGTTTCCTTCATAGGTTTTGACTTAGCGGGCTTTTATCTTGAGAGATAATGACTGATGGCTTTAATAATTATGCGGAACCATCACCATCTTTTGATTTGGAAGGACGTCTTTGATGCTATTCATTGTGTATGAAACGAAAAATTGCGACTGAATGCGCGCCTGAATTGACCAAGAAACTACCCTACCCCAGGTTATAATTAAGGGTTTTAATTTGTGTGAAAAGAAAAACTCCTACTTCTTTGGCTCAAAGGGGTTGAATAGGGATTATCTTCCTTATAACTCCACTGTTTAGGATTTGGAACAATGCATGTACATCGTTAGCGGGGTCTGTTCAAAAGCATACTGTAGAGATTGTGGTATCATTTTTGTCATCCTCCCTCTAAAGGCTCAGAGCTTTTGATCAAGAGTTTAATATCACAAAAGGGAAGCAGTTTAAATATAGTGAATACAAATGAATTGATTCAAAACAGACATATGCAATGCATTGATAAAGTAACAAAGTTTGACATGAATAAATGTTCGAACAATCAAAAGAAAATTACAAATTGAAAATTCTAATGAACAAAAGCTTCTTCGTCTGATCTTGTCACTTCAGATGGCGTGCCTTGGAGGGATAGCAGAAGAACTCAGCCTGACCATCTTGTGTAAACTCCAGCACTCTTTTATCAACCAAGTTTTGAATTTTATATTTCAACATCCAACAATCATCAATAACATTCCCCTGACTGTTGGAGTGATATGCACACCTTGCATCAGGATTGTAGTTAGGGGAAGAAGTCTTGGGATTCAGAGGAGGCCCTATCAATGTAACCAGATTCATCCTTAACATGTTTTGTAAAGCTTGAGACATCGGCATGTTGATTTTGGGAAACTGCCTCTTGGGTGTATCCGGCTTACTCTGATTAACCCATTATTTTTGGCGAGGTTGTTGTTGGACCCGTGATATGGTAGCAATTAGGAAAGGTCCACTCTTCACCAAACCAACCTCTTGTCTTCTCGGAGGTTGATCAATGACTTGGTCCCCAACCTCGACAATTTGCTTCACACGGTTGCATCTGTCTTGATGAAGCTTGTTGACAATGCCTCTCAGCTCTTCTTGTACCCGGGCCAGGCCTTAGATAAGAGCCATATGCCCTATCATCTGGGTTCTTATTGCTTCAACCTAATCTTGCATTTGTTCCAACCGTTCGTCCTTATTGTCTTCAGGATTTTTCTTGGCCAGGTTCCCATCGAGGAGTGCTTTCAACTCTTCTTGCCCCTTGGATAGGTTTAGCAACATTTCCATGAACTGAGCCTCTTGAATTTTGAGATCTATGTTGTCTTGTTTGAGAGCAATTGCTGAAATAAACAGCGAAGAGGATGAGGAACCTGCTTATGCAATGATATGTATGATATATGTATGCAATGTTTTCAAGGATTTCTCGGGGTAAACAAGAAAATGTCAGCATTTGCAGCTTTGATTGAAGAACTTCTTATCGTTGAGTGTCCTTATATGAGAGTCAAGCTTACCATATCAAGTGGGTCATAGCCCCTGACTCAAGTTGTTGAGTTTTGATCTTTTGACGAAATTGGCTAGAGGAAAATAAATCCCCTTTGCCCCTTGTTAGACGTCTGATTTACCATAACCTGCATCACAAACCCTTGAGATCTTTGAAATGGTTAAGGAAATATTGTGGCATGATGTTATGATGTGTATGATTATGCTAAGAAATCACAGATATAGCAAGCACAAGCAAATCACACAAAAGACCTTAGGTTTAAGGCTTGCATGGGTTTTAAGGTCATACCCTCTTGAAGTTGGATTGGTTCAACCTGTCCTATAAATAGTAATCGGGTTCTAAGGGATCTCAATATCACTGACCTTTCCCACAAGCTTCGCTCGATAGGAAACTGACTCGCAACCAAACAAAACTCAGGAGTCAAGTCTCAATGAGTTTAGCATCGAGTATCTGCCGACTTTGCGAATACTCCAAAGACGACCATCTCACTACGTCCTAATGTCCAAGTTGTTCATTTAAAAGTTCTAAGGTCAGTTGACGCTTCATGACACCATGCAGCGACCCTGTATTTTCCTTGATTAACTCAAGGGCTACCGGTACCAACCAAAGTGTCGCATCAACATAGCCATCGTTTCAACCGTGTCGGTATACCCCACATAGTTTCCACGATCTATTGCTACTTACCTAAAAGGTTCCCCGGATCCGGGTGTAGGATCTATAGTACCCAAACAAATAACCTTAAAAGTAAAGCAAGCAAACAAACAAAGAAGCAAAATGATGTAGACCCTAAGGTAAACCCCACTTTTATCATTCCCCAACAGAGTCGCCAATTCTGTGATACGGTGACAGAACCGACTGCTATATACTGATTTGTGTTTTTTGTTTGCAAATGTCGAGGTAAGCAAGAGTCGCCACCGACTTTTCTTTTATCCAACAAAGGAAAGGGTGAAAAGAACAGAAAAAATACATTTTTGGAGATTTTATGAGTAAGGGGGTAGATTATAGAAAGGGAAGGTATTAGCACCCTTTCCATCCGTGGTTTTCCACGGGCTCTTAGGAACTTGCTCATTTTTTAAAACTGTTTGTGTGTTTGTGGTTTTAAAACTTTTTTATTTTCTTTATGGTAACTCTTGTATCAGTCCTCAAGAGTGTGATAAAACGTTTTTGAAAAGATTTTTGAAAAGTGTGTAAGTGTGAAAAATTCATATTTGAGCAAGTATCTAACAGTTATCTACCTACTCAAAAAAAAGATGTTCTTTTACTCCTTTTCTTTAGATAGTGTTATCCTACTATTAGTGAGTAGGTAGCCCAATCGTCGGATGTTGAGGGATAATCGAAGGGACGTTTTACAATCACGAAGGCAACTTGTGGAGACACTTTAGCAATTTTCTTTTAGGGACTAGATCATTTTACCGAAAGGCAACTGTAGGGTCATCGAGGGACTATGATCTTTTTTTATTTAAGGGTCTTTACTAAAGCGTTCCGGCATCATGACTATTTTATTTAAAGGCAACCAAAGTGGGAGATACCTTAGAGGTACTAACAGTTAATAATTATAGAAATTTAAAGTGCGGAAATTTAAATCCTAGACTATTACAACGCTTTGGGACAGCTGCATAAAAAAGTGCAAGAAAATAAAATGCAGAATGTTAAATCTAGACTATTACATTCCATAACCAGTTACATTATTTATATAAAATGTGAGAATAAAAATAACGCGCGCGAAATAAATATTACGTCTAAAACTTCTAAGAAAAATTCTAAGTAAACAAGAAAAATCTTTTTTTTTGTCTTTTGGTTTTATTAAAGAAAAATTAATTATAAATTTAATTAATAAAAATAAATACTATATGGAAGAATTAGTCTAGGTTATAAAAGAAAAAACTAATCCTAATATATTTTTTTTTGTATTTTTTATTAAGAAAATATTGAAATATAAATTAGATTTAATTAAAAGAAAGAGAAAATTATTAATTAAAAATTATTCTAAACTATCCTTTTTTTTTGTAATTTTTATTATGAAACAAAAATGATTAAATTAAACTCCAAGTTCTAGTTCATTTTAAATTAAAAAAAAAGTTAAAATTCAATTAATTAATTAATTAATTAAAGAAATTAAAAGTCTATTCCTAATTATTTTTTTGTGAGTTTTTATATTATTTTCTTAATTAAGTAAAGAAGATAAAAGAAATTAAAACATTACAAAAAAAAACTAGATGGGTCTGAGATAGTAAAAAAAGTAGGGGTGTGGTTGTTGAATTCGCTGGCCCATGAAGGGAGAGGCCTAAATTTGCTTCTGGATCCAATGTGGATTGGTTTTGATGGCACATGGTGAGTCCGCAGATGGAGTGCGCTAGATCTGATCAGATGGACATCTGATGGCACATGTCCGATGGTGTATAATGCACATCTAGCTACGAGGAGCATTAGATCTTCATGAAACAAGTTAGAAAATATAAAAATTGAGCTTACTGAGGTGTTTTGTGATGTTTCAGGGCTTGGTAATGATTTCAAAAGCTTAAGGGAGCCTCTAGGAATGCATTTGGATCTTTTGTTTGGACTGAGGAAGGCTGGAACCTAAAATGCGAATTTTACAACTTTGATATTTTTTGCAAAATTTGTAGAGATTTTCCAGGTTATATATCATGTGTAGAAGCTTGATAATGTGTCCTTTATATAGAGAGGAGGGAGGGGACAAGAGAACAAAGGTAATAACAACCATAAACACGTGTTTTTATAGTCATGAATGATGTTTTGTAACTTTGCCAAAGACATGGAATCTTGTCCTTTTTGAATTTGAATTAATGTGGACATTGCTTGCAAAAATTTTTATGGGCCTATGCTGTCTAAAACATGAACCCAAAGCACAAAGCCCATTTCCAATTATTTTATACATTTTTTATTTTATATTTATTTGAAATAAATTAAAATAAATATGAATAAAGTAGTTAGAAAATGCAAGGCATGGCAAGAATAATTTTAGAGGTCCTCTATAAACTTAGGAAGATGCTTGAAGTCCAAGAAATTGAGCCCTTGCCTTAAAACTTCAAATTTGCTCAATGCATAATTCTTGAAAATTCCCAAAATTTCCCAAATTGGGCAAGCCATAAATTGCTCAATATTTATCCCATGATGATGATATTGGACTTTTTTGATAGCACAAGTTGTCTACTTCAATCCCTCTTTGGATCAATTTTTCATTTGAAGATTTTATCTTGATGTAAAAGGTTTTAGCAAAAAGTGGCCTTTGTTGACTTTCTGAAAATGACCTGTAATGTATGAGCTTGTATCTTTCAAATGGTGGATTTCTTTGACTTGAGGGCTGAAGAGAAGTAGTAGGGAATGCGATTATCTTCAATACGAGCTTTGGTTGGGGGAAAATGGATGAATTATGAGAAAGTTATGCCTGGTCAAAATTTGGTTGACTTTTCTATAGAAACCTTAATTTGTCATTTTTGACTTTTGATGGGTTAGGAGCATTTCTTTAGGAATCATGATCAACCCTTTATAAAATGATGGATATCACTTTAAAATGTTGATGTTGACCAAAAATCTTGAAGTTTGACTGTACATGGGCCACAGTTGACTTTTGATCTAGCATAGTTGATTTTCCAATACTTGAGCAATTGACTGAGAAAACTTATTGTGCAAGGCATGAAATTTGGCATGTATGATTTTGAGGACATATTAGGACAATGAAGGACATTTGGGATCCTTAGAGCTCAACCATCTTGATGAAAATTGAAACCCTAGTTGGGGGTTCATTGCCTTATGAGGAGAATTGTCTGGTCAATTCTTGGTCAACCTTGAGCAATTGAGAACCTCTAGGAGTATGTCTTGTGTGAAAATGGGAGGGAAAATTTTGGGGTACAACAGCTGGAAATAGCAGAGTCATTGGCAATAAGATCTATAGTGGATGAGGATCTTCAAGTGTGTGTGTGTGTATGTAAGATACATGGATATTTTAAAAATGAAAACAAGAAAAAGAAAAATAATGAGCGCAAAATTTGAATGCAAAAGGTCCAACGTTTTCATTGAATGATCATATGATAAATGAACATGAACAAAACCCTTAACAAATAGACCATGATGCCCTGGGCAAGGCACATGGATTAAAATTCATTGTTTGGAATTAAAATTACAGGAAAAAGTTCTTGAATTGACAGAACACAGTAAACAGTAATTACTCCTCATGAAAGGAGATGGGAATAAAGTCCTTTTCCTGCCAGTTGTTAAGCTTTCCTCCGGCAGTAGGGTAGATCCATTCTTCAAAATCGCAATCATCCTCGGAGTCTTCAATAGTATTCACCTCCTGATTACCAATGCGAAGAGGCGGTTTTCCTATGCGAGCATGTTTGACCTCCCTTTGAGCTTTGGTAGTGAAACCCAACCCAAACTTGTCTTCTTTGAATGGAATGTCAGAGAGTTATCCCCAAATAGTACAGTTTACATCTTCAACTGCAGCACAAGCATCTTTGAATGACATAATTCTTGGCATAACTTCGTCAGTTTTTGGAATATCAAAAGAGATTTTGGTGGCGGAAACCATAGGAGGAACTACTTCGAAGGTTTGGCATGGAGTCTCTATAAACTCACCATCCATCTCCACATATCTGAAGGAATTGAGGTGGATTACCATGAATTCCTCTTCACCACGGACTATGATGATCTTCCCCTGACTGGGTACTTCAACTTTTGGTGAATGGTGGATGTCACTGCCCCAACCCCATGTATCCAAGGGCGCCCAAGTAAACAAGAGTAGGCAGGACATATGTCCATTATACAAAATGTGGAGTTAAAAATTTGTGATCCCACTTTAATGGGGAGATCCACCTCTCCATGAACCATCCTTCTAGACCCATCGAAAGCCCTTACAACTTTATCACTTGGTTTCAACACCAGGCATTCACAATCTAGTCGGTCTAAAGCATCTTTGGGTAGAACATTTAGAGAGGAACCGATATCAATTGGGACATGAGCCAGGGTAGTACCCTTGCATTCAATAGATATATGCATGGCCTTATTATGATTCCTTCCAACTGGTGTCAAATCAGCATCAGAGAAACCTAATTTGTTGTCCACCATTAAACTCGCCACATAATTCTCGAACTGGTCCACTGCAGTCTCTTAGGGAACATGAGCTTTCTTCAAAAACTTGATTAAAGCTTGGGCATGAGCATCAGAACAGAATAGTAATGACAATATGAAGATTTTGGAGGGGGTTTTCCCCAGTTGTTCAACTATTCTGAAATTGCTCTTCTTTATAATTTTCAGGATTTCCTCCATCTCTCGAGTGGAAGGCTCTTCAACATCAACATCTTTGGAAGGTGCCTCTATCTCAGCAGGCTCACTTACTCTTTTTCTTTGCCACTAGTGTTGGCATTAGGCTTTTTATTGGTTATATGAACATGAGTTGTTGTAATAGCCGAAGGTGAGATATCGGGGGAGAAGATCCTTGTCGTTTTTCTTACCTTACTAGAACCTGCAATATTTTTAACATCGTTGGTCTTGTATTTATTTATCCATGAATCATTCTTTATTCCATGATAGTAAACTTAGGCACCATAGTTACTTGGAACCACTTTGTCGGAGGAGTAAGGAATTGGCCCAGGAATAGTGATTATTAAAGGAGAAATTGTTGATTCATTTGAAATCCCAATAGGACCCTTTGAGGAGATCCTAAGAGGCTTGTTGGAGATTGTTATTATGGAAAGGTCTTCAGCTTTGTTGGTCAAACTCTTGATGGTAGAAACTTTTTCAAACAGGATCTTGTGACTATCTATCAGGCGTTGAACACCCTCTTTCAGCCACTTGCATCCATTTACTTGTTCAACACATCAATCATAGTCTTTTAAACAGCTAGGGAACATCCCAGCTTTCAGAAAATTTCCCTTCACATTAGTCAATGGATTAGTCAAATCCTCAATGGAGGAAACAAAATTAGTGTCATCAATCGCATTGACACCGTTTCCATGGTTCGGCATTGGTGCATTTATCACATTTGGAGTCATGGATGGATTAAAATCAATAGTTTTATTGTCTCTCAGGTCTTGAATCTTATTATTCAAAGCCTAATATTGATCAGTTTCATGTCCAGGGTTGTTGGAATGATACATACACTTGGCATTAGGATTGTACTTCGGTGATGTAACATTGGGATTTGATGGTGGATCACGCAATGTTACCAAGTTGGCCTTTAACAGGTGTTGCAAGGCTTGGGACAGTGACATATTAATCCTCGTGAATTGTCTTCTAGGAACTTCAGATTGTTGATGGTTTGCTTGTTGTTGTCTTTGAGCAGATGGGGGATTAGAGATCAAAACAGCATCAACAGATTAACGATAGTCTTTTTTAGCTTGGCTTCTTGAACCATATACGGAATTGGTTTACTTTTTGCCAATAAAGGGATTCTTCAAAATGTTTGATGTAGAAGAAGATGCCATGGGAATTTTTACACTCTTGATACCACTCTCGACCCTTTCACCGGTCAGAATTAACTCTGAAACTAGACGATGAGCTCCCAATTAGCAAGTTGAAAAATGGGTCGGTTAATATTCCCATGAACATGTCTACCAACTCTCTATCAACCAATGGTGGTTAAACTCTACCAGCAAGGTCCCTCCATTTTTGCCCGTACTCTTTAAACCCTTCATTAGTACCCATTGTCATTCCTTGAAGTTGAACTCTAGTTGGTGCCAAATCAGCATTGTACTGATATTGACGGTAGAAAGTAGTGTCCATATCTTCCCAAGCGTGAATGTTGGAACCCTCTAACTGGTAAAACCATTCTAAATGAGTCACATATAGACTCTCTTGAAATAAGTGTACCCAGAGCTTCTTGTCAGTGGTATATGGTTGTATCTTGCGGACATAGGACCTTAGTTGAAGCTTTGGGTATGAAACTCCGTCATACTTTGCAAAGATTGGAATTTAGAATTTGTGTGGGATAACAACCCCAGGTACCAAACCTAAATCACCAAAATCCAAGCCAGGTACGACTTGAATTTCCATAGCTTTCAGCCTATCCTCTAGTTGCTTGTATTTATCCTCAGTCGGTGGATACTACTCATCAAAGTAATCATCATCCTCAGATTCTTAATCATTTTCACCCCTAACACGGGTGCTCCTTGCATCTTCATCTTGATTCTCATCTTCCTTGGATGACTCTTTGTAGCGGTGAAAATCGGAGATCAAGCTATTAATTAACTTGACTCAACAAAGCAAGAGTCGCCACCGCGCTTTATTGTTTCCAAGGGAAAAGGGAAAAGAGCGAAATAAAACCCTAAAGTATGCAATGTAAATTAATATTTAAAGTAATGAAAATACAATGCGTTTTTAAAAAAAAAAAGAGATCGAGAGTTCGGGGGTTGGTTATACAATGGGAAGGTATTAGCACCCAATGCATCTGCGGTACTCCGCAGGAACCTTTTGAAATATCTGTTTTTGGTTAAAATTGTTTGTTTGATTAAAATGGTTCGTTTGACTAAAAATCGGTGTTGGAGAGATTTTGAAGAGACAGTGACCTAATGTCGAAGTTTTGACTTAAAAGGTGTGAGTTTAAAAATGGAGTCTTTTGGGAAAATTATCTTGAGTTTAGCAAAATAGTAAACAAACAAAAAATAAAAAAAAGGGTATTCGCACGATCGGATGAGATGTATTTGATGACGTGAAGTCAACTGAGTTGAAACATTTCCCTTGGAATAGAATCAAAAAAATAAGATGAACATCACAATATAAGTAATCAAGAATTCGCAAGAAAGTAAATTTAAACGAACAAATTAAGAAAAGTAATGAAATATTTAATTCTAAAGGACTAATACGATAAAAAACAAAAGATAAGGTAACTAATTATCTAAAGAAGATATATAAATTACTACATTAATTCTAAATAAAAAGTAAGATTACGAAATTTCTGAATTACACCTAAATTGAGTTAAAGCTCTAAGATTTATTAAAATACTAAAATTACTAAATTTAATCTAAGTTGAATTAATTCTAAAGTTACTAAACCGTTTTTAATATAAACTAAGTTGATTTCAAAGTTACTAAATTAAAATTCTTGAATTATTAAATTGAACCTAAACTAAATCAAAGTTTTAACTAAATTCCTTATAAAATTACTAATTAAAATATAAACCATATTAACAATACAAGGAGGTGTGTAACACAAATTTGAGGGGCTTATGAGATGAAAATCGGATGGGCTTAAAAAAAAATTGGGATAAGGCCCAAGACATGAGTAATAAACATAAATAAATAAATAAAAAAACTAAAATAAACATGCAAGATTTGTAACCGGGCCGAACCGGGTAAGGCCCAGACCCGTTGCTCTGTAACACTCAAACTGGGTTGGGAAAAGAAAAGACCTAAAAGAAAAAAAAAGGAAAGCGGCGCTGCATGGTGTAGCCGTTCAAGTACTTGTTTCACTTCTTCTTCGCGCAAACTCCGGCGAGGATGAATGACATACCCGCTTTGATTTCAAGTGTTTCAATCAACCCAAGATCACCACGATTCCGACGAACTCAACGTTCTCCGATGAATCATCAGCATTGCTCCTTATTCACTTTTCGCTCGTGAATCTTCTCGCTCTTTCAGCTCCATTCAAACAGATTGCCAGCTTCAACTCCGATCTTTCGCTCTCAGTATCGTGCACCGTGGATTCGTTTCAACATCTCAACTCAGATTACGCAGTGATGAAAATGTTCGACACAATCAATTGAGCAAGACAATCAAATTATCTAAGGAGAGCGTGGAGTATACTTACCTACCAGAGGAAAGTCTGGTGCCTTCTTCAAATTAACAAAGATGATTGCAAAATCAGAGGTAAACTCGCTTCCACTTCTTTTTTCGAAAATGCTTCCTCTTCAGATTTTTACAGTTTTGTCTCTATTGATTCTTCGCGTGTGCGTTTCTGTTATTGTTTTGATGGATGCGGGTTGATAAATCGATGCCAGCAGTTTACAGTAGTGTTAAATATGATGCAGGTTGGGGTTATGGTGATGGTGATGTGCGTTTTTTTCTTTGACAGAAGGTGAAGGTGATGATGATGGAAGGTTGTTGTTGATGGGCGGTCCTCGCGAGTTGGAGAGAAGGCCGTGGCGGTTCTTACAGTCTTTTTCACAAAAGCAACAACTCAGTTACTATCGCTACCAAACTGCCCAACGAAGTGTGGCTCTGTCACCATTCCCTTCCCATTTGAAACCACCTTGGTTTGCTGAACCCCACCGGCCTCTGCAACTGCTCTTTTATTTGATCGGCTGTGCATCACAAGGTTTTGCAGAGCGCATATGGCAACAACTCTCATTTCTTCAGTTGGTTGGTCTTCAAGCACATTCACAAAAGCACGACAAGCTGCGACTGCATCAGCTGTCCGAGCAAGACCCTCATTCTGGAATAGATCACCTAGAGCCAAAGTTGCTAATAACCTCGCTTGCCGTAATTGAGTTTGTGGATCCAAGAGGTACTGGGATAATGGTAAGATGGCTGATTTAGTAACCTTTGTTTCTCTAATCTTTACATTGTTCAGTAATACTTCTAAGAGTCTTGCAGTTGTGTTTGTTGTTATTCCACGGGGGGTTGATGAAAGGTGAACATAGGTGGAAAGTGTATTGGAGAAAGGAAGGGTTTACAGTAAAAGGTGGGCGGATGGAAATGTGAGGATGAAGGGGGTCGTTTTTTTTTTTGGTGGCTACTGTGTGTTGGAAACAATAAAGGGAGTTTGGTGTTTGAGTTCTGAGAGATCTCCATTAGAGGGCCTACTGTGAATGGTTTGATAAAGTTGAGTGAGGTTAGATGAGAGGTAGCGTATTGGTTTATTGTAGTTTTTTTTGTTTTACAGCAGGTCCTCTTCTTAAGCCTGTTCTCAACTTGGAGCCAAGTTATTAGAAATTTCTACAGGTTTTTTACTTTGTTTTCCCCCCTTCAGAATGAATTTTTTGAAGGGAAAATTTGTGAGTCTTGGACAAAATGTAATATGCTGGCTTTTCCTTTTTGATGCAGGATTTGTATTTCTTATTTTGTGAAAGTTTAGACTGTTTTTGGACAGGTTTGACAGGAGCTCTTTGGCATTATTATGCAGTTTTTTTTTACAGCATTGCAGCATGGATGATGCAGAGTTTGGAGCAGCATACAGTATGGATGATTTTAAAGCAAGGTTTGGACTGATATGCAGAGTTTGGAGCAGCTGATTTACGGACAACATTGGTACAAGTTATGGAGCAGTTTGATGCATCATGAAGCAAGGAAAATGGGCTTGAAAATAATAGCATAAACTTAGACTTGGTATTTTGAAGATTGATGAAGGATAGTTTAAAATAGGCTTCAGGATTTGCAATGTTTTTTTTCATGTGATTTTGTGGCTATAGTATTTGTAATGGGATATGAAATTTGTAACATGTCTTGAATTTGGATGCAACTTTAAATATTTCATTTGAGTTTGGAATGGATTTGCCTTGAGATTTTTTGAAATTGCAAACTTGAAATATGCCTAAAAATTAACATGATGCATTCTCCACTTTTGAACTAGACATGACAAATATCCTTGAATCAATGATCTTGAAATTTTCTTTAAAGTTTGTATCAAATTCTTGGATTGAATAAGAACTTTTCCTTAGAAATAGTCCTTGTAGAATTGATGGACTTTTGTGAACTTCTCTTGAAGAAAAAATTTGCAAACTTGTCATTAGTACTTGAGTGAACAAATAGTATCTTAAGAGCCTTGGTAAAAAAATTCATCACAATTTGACAATCACTTATGCTCAAATGCAAGTGACTTGAAACAAACGCCAAACAATTTAAAGAATCCTTAAACTCATCATCATGTGCCATGAACAAACTCATCATAAAATTCAATATCTTTAGAGAACAATTATGGCATGAATTGTGGCTTGGAGGTTAAGAATATTCTAGGTTATGAAAATGACCTATAACATTTCAATAAATTCCATAGCCTTCAAAGCATAATATGACAACATGCAAAAAGAACTGTCTCAAAATATTGGAAATTTATGATCCTTTGAACTTGATCTTGAAAAAGTTGGCTTTTTGGTCTAAGTGCTTTGAATCGACTTGCAAACTTGATCATTCTTCGCATTCTAAAGCATCTTGATACACATGTAAACCAGTGATGATGAAATCTTGATTGTGCTCTGAGGAAGTTGTGGAGAAGTTTGAGAGGTTAAAACCGGCCATATTTCGTGCCCTTAATTTCTTTGAATAAAAATGCCAATGAAGATGGGATCTTAGGTCAAAAATTGGGGTACAACAGCTGCCCCTATTTAAGTTTCTTCTATCTGGAGATATGAAGATTGAGATCTTCATTTCGACGAGATTGAAGGGACTTAAATATAGAATACACAATTTTTGGCCTTAAGATACCGCGATTATGTTCATGATATGATATGAATGTAATGCTCTAAATTTTATGGGGAATGACGCCATATGAGACAGACTATGCTGGAGAAACCAAGCACATTATACAGTAATCCCAGAGAGGAAGAGGTTGTAACTCCACTGGGGAAACAAAGTCATAGACTTCAAATGAGAGACTCTTGAATGATTTACATCAGTATTGTGACTGGAAAAGGTAATGATTTACATCAGTATGAAGACTGGAAAAAGGTAATGATTTACATCAGTATGAAGACTGGAAAAAGGAATGATTTACATCAGCATTGTGACTGGAAAAGGAAATGATTGACATCAGCACTGTGGCTGGAAAACAAAATGATTGACATCAGCACTGTGGCTGGAGATAAACATCTCTGATTTCTGAATTTTACCAAGAACGGTAACACATTTCTTCTTTAATCAAGATATCGCTTGAAAAGGATAAAATAACAAACTTCCCCACGGGACTTTTCTGAAAGGATGTCATTTGCTGAGTAGACATTATTGTTGGGGATACACAAGCTGCTCAAATAAAGAGGCCGCCACTTGCTTTCTTTCAAAGGTGTCAATCACATACAAGCTGCTCATGAAGAGACCGCCACTTGCTGTCTTCAAAGAATATTAAAGCACACAAGCCGCTCATGAAGAGTCTGCCACTTGTTGCCAAAACCCACAAGCTGCTCATAAAGCTGCCACTTGTTGTCTTCCAAAAATACTAACGTACAAAGCTGCTCATGAAGAAGCTTCCGCTTGCCGTTTTCCGTACAAGCTGCTCATGAAGAGACCGCCACTTGCCGTTTTTTCAAAAAGTGTTGATAACATACAAGTTGTCCATGAAGAGACTGCCGCTTGCTGTTATTTAAAAGTGTTGATAACATACAAGTTGTCCATGAAGAGACTGCCGCTTGCTATTTCTTAAAAGTGTTGATAACATACAAGTTGTCCATGAAGAGACTGCCGCTTGCTGTTTCTTAAAAGTGTTGATAACATACAAGTTGTCCATGAAGAGACTGCCGCTTGCTGTTTCTTAAAAGTGTTGATAACATACAAGTTGTCCATGAAGAGACTGCCGCTTGCTGTTTCTTTTCAAAATTACCAATAACACACAAGTTGCTCATGAAGAGACCGCCGCTTGTTGTTTTCTTTTCAAAATTACCAATAACACACAAGTTGCTCATGAAGAGACCGCCGCTTGTTGTTTTCTTTCAAGGTATCAATAACATACAAGTTGCTCATGAAGAGACCACCGCTTGTTGTTTTTTAAAGTTGTTAATAACATAACAAGTTGCCTCGTGAAGAGACTGTCGCTTGATGTTTTCGAAGGTGACAATAACACACATGTTGCCTCATGAAGAGACTGCCGCTTGCTGTTTGTCAAGAGTATCCATAACACACAAGTTGTCTCATGAAGAAACGGCCGCTTGCTGTTTGTCAAGAGTATTGATAACATACAAGTTGTCCATGAAGAGACTGCCGCTTGCTGTTTTCTCAAAGATACCCATAAAATATCATGAAGATATTGCTGGAGGTGAGAACCAATAATTTCATCGAGGATGGACAAACTGCTCATGAAGAGACCGCCATTTGTCGTAGAGAAATCAGAAATAATCAAACTGCTCAAATAAAGAGTCAGTCGCTTGTTGTCATGTCAATATTCCAGAAGAAGGTTGTGATAACACTACTGGGAAATAAAGTTCATCTTCAATGGGGAACCATGAATAAATCCTTCTTGAGGAGACCAAGTATTTACGTTGCAAAATAAATGCACTCTCTATCTAGGTTTTCACAGCCTAGAGAGATCCACAGGGTATCGTTCACAAGAGACAAAGCTCAATCCAGGAATAAACTGGAGAGAAAATAGTCAAACAAGACTCCACCCAATGAGGAAACAACTCAAATGGGGATTTATCCTATCCAGAGATGGAAAAGGAAAGCTAAAGCAAGATTCTTCCACGAGAGTTAACTCAGTGGGGAATTAGAAAAGAGGCGCACTTTCTGCTTAAGTTGACACTCTATTTGGAAAGATCAAATATGCTATTTGAATAGACATAACCAAGGTATACGTACTCAAAGACATCAACAAATACAACTGTGCATGCATGATGCAAGTGTGAATGAATAAATGAATGTCATGTATATGCTGACAAAACAGACAGGGGAGATGGACAGAAAATGATAAGACATCACAGTACAACTCGACACTCCGCTAATCTCAACAGGATGGTAACATTACTGGAGATAGAAAACAAAAGCCATCATTGAAGCAAAGTCCTTTTACAAGGCTTAAATCACTCTGGAGAGGAAGATATTTTTCGGTAGAAAACCCAAAGTCTAATCTTCTAATGTCAACAATCCATTGAAAGGATAACAACACAAACAAAGTTTCAGCTGGAAAAAGTCATGCTTAGCTAGAGATACTGGGAACACCACCCTCTGATAATGTGTGCAAAACATATCTTGACAAATCTGGATTGCCCCTGGGACTAAATTTGGATGCCCCAAGTTTACTGCTGATAAGCTGCATGATGTACGACGATTCTTGCGAATAACTTCACTTCTAAAATCCCCCAAGCTATATGGTTGATGGGGAGAAATCGTCTCAAGAGGATTTTACAAAAGACTTGGCATTCACCATGCTCTGGTGTCTTCAAACTCTTAGAGAGATTCGTCAAATCTCGACGTGATTGCCCCGGATTGACTGTAGTTGGCACAACAAAGTCTTCAAATTTTTGCCCCAAAAGAGTAAACAAGTTGGGAAAGCATTAACTGGGAGAAGCAACATGTCCATGTTCAAGGTCTTTAGGTGACATGCCTCTGGATATGATTTTTCTTGAAATGATTAGCCCATTACTCAACATAGTTTCAGGCCTTAAAATAATAAACTCATCACTGGTGCTTATGTGAGCTTCCTTGATATCAAACAAATGTTTTGCAGTTAGAAAAAGTTATTATGAGAATGAAAATTCTAATGCAACAGTTATGTAAGTCTTGAAGATTTTGAAAAGATATCGCACAAATTTTGCGAGTTAGAGCCCCATTTATTTTTGTGTAGGTAAAAACATATGATACCAACATAACTATTTAGAACATTCATGGGAGTCAGGAACACTATCTCATTGAAGTATGCTTTCAAAATAACCTTGCTTTAATTAGGACTTTTGAAGGTTGTAACGTGGTCTGGTTCATGGTTTTTTAGAAAAAAAATATTTTAAGGCTCAAAATATTTGGTGCTCACCCCCTTCATGATGTTCTCCAACCCTATGTTCAGTTAATTCAAACATGAGTGTTCATCTCTCAAAAGGATTTTGTGACGGTCAAGGAAACGACGAGGCTTTCGGAGTAGAAACCAACTTCATGTCTTCGTGTTTGTAGTCACCAATTTGTTCTTTGTTGAGGACTTTTCTTTGCAGTCCTTTTCTTTGCAATTTTTATTTTCCCTAACTCTTGCCTGAACTAATTCTTTTGAATTGATAGTCCAGCGGGATGCCTTAATTTTGCCTAAGTCACACGTTTTCATGTTTTTTGACTTAGCAGGCTTTTTCTTTTTCTCGATTTTTGACTTTTTGAACAAAATGTGTGACATTAGCTTATATTTTCTTGTTGAGAAGATTGTGATTGCCTCGTTTCTTGATGAATGAGGGATAACATTATGATTCCACATCTTCTGGCTTCATTATACATGAAAGATAGCCCTCGTAGTTTCTCTTCAAAAAACATCTTCCTTATGAATTTTGAACACTCGGTCAGATTAACTAAAAACTACCCTGCCCCAGGTTAAAATTCAAGGTTTTTTCGTATAGAAAAGAAACTTCTACTTCAAAGGCTCAAAAGGGGTTAGTAAGGGATTATCTTCCTTATATCTCCGGTGTTTAGGGATTTGAAACAATTCCTGTACATCATCAGCAAGATTTTATCCAAAAGCAAACAACCAGAGATTTGTGTTCTTTAGATCATCATCCTCCCTTCAATCTCTGCCTAGGCAAGAGAATGGGCAACAAGTTGGTATCATAATGCCAAAAGAAATTTAAAATTTGAAAACAAATATGAGTGAAACGAATGAATTTCTTCAAGACAAACATACTCATTGTATTAAGATAATCATACAGATGCAAACAAGTTCTTACATGCAAACAATGTTTTGATAAACAAGAAAAATTACAAAAAGCAGAGATAAGTTAATGATCGGGGAAGGCTTTCCATCTGGACTTGAATCACCGAAAACATCCTTCAAAACTCAAAGTGACCACCAATCATGTTTACTCTTCGACACATGCTTGATTTGAACTTCAAAACCAACGTCCTTGAATGACAAGATACCACTTCTGATCAACTTCTGAACCTCAATCTTCAAAGCAAAGAAACTCTCCAAGTCATGCGTAGGAGCACCTTGATGAAAGGTACAAGTCAAATCAGCTTTGTAGTACCAATGTATCTTCTCAGGAACCTTCGGTGGAGGTCGGGTCTGAACCAAATTCCTCTGCATCAGGATAGGGAACAACTCTGTATAGGTAACTGGAATTGGATCAAATTGAGTTTTCCTCTGATTAGGAACTTGCTGATTCTGTTGATGAATAGGAGAAACATGATGATTCTGACGATGATTATTTCTTCCTCTGGTTCTCTTCTTGGAAAAGTTATTATCAAACTTCTTCACACCATTAGCTGAGCTACCATCTTCATATGAACATCCCCTTCCCAACATCTTCTTCTAGACGCACTCCCACATTCACCTTGTCAGGAAAGTCATTAGGTGCATTAACCATCACCTTCTCATGAGAGAATGATTTTAGAGTTTCAGTGAAGACTTTTATCATCGCTTCGTCCCTTCTAGAAGGATTGACTTGGGCGGCAACCAGAATTTCGACCAAACCAGTTAAGTGCTCCATACTAGCTTTTAAAATAGTCATCTCTCTACGGAGTTCATAAACCTCTTGCTTGATATTCTCCATTGTTCTCTTGGCGCGAGTGTTGTACTAGTGAGACCAAAGGAAAAGTGAGACTCGAAAAAAAGACCTTTGACAGTGAAACAAAAAAAATGTAGAATGATGTATGATATGCAAAAGAGAGTTTTTATTTGATTTTCAAGGAACTCAAGATATTAAGTTGTAAACATCAAAGTATGAAGATTGGCTTCAAACATTGATCAAGTTATCATCAAGATCAATCATCCATTTTGGTGGATTAGGGTTTTCGCCCTATCAACACCCAAGATCCATTGAGCTTGACGAAACTTGTGATGTTTACAAAGAAAGACCTCCAAATTCCTTCAAAGTCAAGTGAAAAGGGTTTTATGGATGCGTGAATTCATGGCTATGCAACAACCACAAGCAAGGTCACAAATAAAGTCGAAAGGTTCAACGTCACGAGCATGGAGTCAAGGTAAGGAACACCCCTAAGGTATGTACTAACGGTTTAATCATACCTGTAGAACAAGGTTCTAAGAGTTCCCCGAGTCTACATTCCTCTTTCGGATATTACCAACGTCTTGATTACTCAATAATCAGCAATATTCTCAAGAGAAACTCATCCGAGCGTAGCATCGCGTAACAATTACTTCTGGATTACTCCGTTATAATCTCCGCGCTACACCTAAAAGGCCAAGATGGGTTAGGGTTCTACGGTTCCCAGCTTCTCTGGCTCCCAGGTCGAAAATAATAATGTCTTCCCGATTACTCGGTAAACAAATATTACGTTCAAAAGGGCCTTCCACTGAGTGGGGGATCTCATGCCTCCTTCTTCGGGATTACTCCCTGAAAGTTAACATGACTATACCGCCCGTCCTATTCCTAAGTGTAACTTAGTCCGGGTATAGGACTTGTCCTTTGTAAATATTATCAACACCCAAATAATCATAATATATACATATAATCAAACAATCAAATAATGATAAAACAGATAAAACAAATTAGGCTTAACCCACTTAGGGATGGACCAGCAAGAGGTCAATCTTTCCCCAGCAGAGTCGCCAATTCTGTAGCGGTGAAAATCGGAGATCAAGCTATTAATTAACTTGACTCACCAAAGCAAGAGTCGCCACCGCGCTTTATTGTTTCCAAGGGAAAAGGGAAAAGAGCGAAATAAAACCCTAAAGTATGCAATGTAAATTAATATTTAAAGTAATGAAAATACAATGCGTTTTTTTAAAAAAAAAGAGATCGAGAGTTCGGGGGTTGGTTATACAATAGGAAGGTATTAGCACCCAATGCATCTGCGGTACTCCGCAGGAACCTTTTGAAATATCTGTTTTTGGTTAAAATTGTTTGTTTGATTAAAATGGTTCGTTTGACTAAAAATCGGTGTTGGAGAGATTTTGAAGAGACAGCGACCTAATGTCGAAGTTTTGACTTAAAATGTGTGAGTTTAAAAATGGAGTCTTTTGGGAAAATTATCTTGAGTTTAGCAAAATAGTAAACAAACAAAAAATAAAAAAAAAGGGTATTCGCACGATCGGATGAGATGTATTTGATGACGTGAAGTCAACTGAGTTGAAACATTTCCCTTGGAATAGAATCAAAAAAATAAGATGAACATCACAATATAAGTAATCAAGAATTCGCAAGAAAGTAAATTTAAACGAACAGATTAAGAAAAGTAATGAAATATTTAATTCTAAAGGACTAATACGATAAAAAACAAAAGAGAAGGTAACTAATTATCTAAAGAAGATATATAAATTACTACATTAATTCTAAATAAAAAGTAAGATTACGAAATTTATGAATTACACCTAAATAGAGTTAAAGCTCTAAGATTTATTAAAATACTAAAATTACTAAATTTAATCTAAGTTGAATTAATTCTAAAGTTACTAAACCGTTTTTAATATAAACTAAGTTGATTTCAAAGTTACTAAATTAAAATTCTTGAATTATTAAATTGAACCTAAACTAAATCAAAGTTTTAACTAAATTCCTTATAAAATTACTAATTAAAATCTAAACCATATTAACAATACAAGGAGGTGTGAACACAAATTTGAGGGGCTTATGAGATGAAAATCGGATGGGCTTAAAAAAAATTGGGATAAGGCCCAAGACATGAGTAATAAACATAAATAAATAAATAAAAAAACTAAAATAAACATGCAAGATTTGTAACCGGGCCGAACCGGGTAAGGCCCAGACCCGTTGCCCTGTAACACTCAAACTGGGTTGGGAAAAGAAAAGACCTAAAAGAAAAAAAAAAGGAAAGCGGCGCTGCATGGTGTAGCCGTTCAAGTCCTTGTTTCACTTCTTCTTCGCGCAAACTCCAGCGAGGATGAATGACATACCCTCTTTGATTTCAAGTGTTTCAATCAACCCAAGATCACCACGATTCCGACGAACTCAACGTTCTCCGATGAATCATCAGCATCGCTCCTTATTCACTTTTCGCTCGTGAATCTTCTCGCTCTTTCAGCTCCATTCAAACAGATTCGCATCAGCTTCAACTCCGATCTTTCGCTCTCAGTATCGTGCACCGTGGATTCGTTTCAACATCTCAACTCAGATTACGCAGTGATGAAAATGTTCGACACAATCAATTGAGCAAGACAGTCAAATTATCTAAGGAGAGCGTGGAGTATACTTACCTACCAGAGGAAAGTCTGGTGCCTTCTTCAAATTAACAAAGATGATTGCAAAATCAGAGGTAAACTCGCTTCCACTTATTTTTTCGAAAATGCTTCCTCTTCAGATTTTTACGGTTTTGTCTCTATTGATTCTTCGCGTGTGCGTTTCTGTTATTGTTTTGATGGATGCGGGTTGATAAATCGATGCCAGCAGTTTACAGTAGTGTTAAATATGATGCAGGTTGGGGTTATGGTGATGGTGATGTGCGTTTTTTTCTTTGACAGAAGGTGAAGGTGATGATGATGGAAGGTTGTTGTTGATGGGCGGTCCTCGCGAGTTGGAGAGAAGGCCGTGGCGGTTCTTACAATCTTTTTCACAAAAGCAACAACTCAGTTACTATCGCTACCAAACTGCCCAACGAAGTGTGGCTCTGTCACCATTCCCTTCCCTTTTGGAACCACCTTGGTTTGCTGAACCCCACCGGCCTCTGCAACTGCTCTTTTATTTGATCGGCTGTGCATCACAAGGTTTTGCATAGCGCATATGGCAACCACTCTCATTTCTTCAGTTGGTTGGTCTTCAAGCACATTCACTAAAGCACGACAAGCTGCGACTGCATCAGCTGTCCGAGCAAGACCCTCATTCTAGAATAGATCACCTAGAGCCAAAGTTGCTAATAACCTCGCTTGCCGTAATTGAGTTTGTGGATCCAAGAGGTACTGGGATAATGGTAAGATGGCTGATTTTGTAACCTTTGTTTCTCTAATCTTTACATTGTTCAGTAATACTTCTAAGAGTCTTGCAGCTGTGTTTGTTGTTATTCCACGGGGGGTTGATGAAAGGTGAACATAGGTGGAAAGTGTATTGGAGAAAGGAAGGGTTTACAGTAAAAGGTGGGCGGATGGCAATGTGAGGATGAAGGGGGTCGTTTTTTTTTTTGGTGGCTACTGTGTGTTGGAAACAATAAAGGGAGTTTGGTGTTTGAGTTCTGAGAGATCTTCGTTAGAAGGCCTTTTGTGAATGGTTTGATAAAGTTGAGTGAGGTTAGATGAGAGGTAGCGTATTGGTTTATTGTAGTTTTTTTTGTTTTACAGCAGGTCCTCTTCTTAAGCCTGTTCTCAACTTGGAGCCAAGTTATTAGAAATTTCTACAGGTTTTTTACTTTGTTTTCCCCCCTTCAGAATGAATTTTTTGGAGGGAAAATTTGTGAGTCTTGGACAAAATGTAATATGCTGGCTTTTCCTTTTTGATGCAGGATTTGTATTTCCTATTTTGTGAAAGTTTAGACTGTTTTTGGACAGGTTTGACAGGAGCTCTTTGGCATTATTATGCAGTTTTTTTTACAGCATTGCAGCATGGATGATGCAGAGTTTGGAGCAGCATACAGTATGGATGATTTTAAAACAAGGTTTGGACTGATATGCAGAGTTTGGAGCAGCTGATTTACGGACAACATTGGTACAAGTTATGGAGCAGTTTGATGCATCATGAAGCAAGGAAAATGGGCTTGAAAATAATAGCATAGACTTAGACTTGGTATTTTGAAGATTGATGAAGGATAGTTTAAAATAGGCTTCAGGATTTGCAATGTTTTTTTTCATGTGATTTTGTGGCTATAGTATTTGTAATGGGATATGAAATTTGTAACAAGTCTTGAATTTGGATGCAACTTTAAATATTTCATTTGAGTTTGGAATGGATTTGCCTTGAGATTTTTTGAAATTGCAAACTTGAAATATGCCTAAAAATTAACATGATGCACTCTCCACTTTTGAACTAGACAAGACAAATATCCTTGAATCAATGATCTTGAAATTTTCTTTAAAGTTTGTATCAAATTCTTGGATTGAATAAGAACTTTTCCTTAGAAATAGTCCTTGTAGAATTGATGGACTTTTGTGAACTTCTCTTGAAGAAAAAATTTGCAAACTTGTCATTAGTATTTGAGTGAACAAATAGTATCTTAAGAGCCTTGGTAAAAAAATTCATCACAATTTGACAATCACTTATGCTCAAATGCAAGTGACTTGAAACAAACGCCAAACAATTTAAAGAATCCTTAAACTCATCATCATGTGCCATGAACAAACTCATCATAAAATTCAATATCTTTAGAGAACAATTATGGCATGAATTGTGGCTTGGAGGTTAAGAATATTCTAGGTTATGAAAATGACCTATAACGTTTCAATAAATTCCATAGCCTTCAAAGCATAATATGACAACATGCAAAAAGAACTGTCTCAAAATATTGGAAATTTATGATCCTTTGAACTTGATCTTGAAAAAGTTGGCTTTTTGGTCTAAGTGCTTTGAATCGACTTGCAAACTTGATCATTCTTCGCATTCTAAAGCATCTTGATACACATGTAAACCAGTGATGATGAAATCTTGATTGTGCTCTGAGGAAGTTGTGGAGAAGTTTGAGAGGTTAAAACCGGCCATATTTCGTGCCCTTAATTTCTTTGAATAAAAATGCCAATGAAGATGGGATCTTAGGTCAAAAATTGGGGTACAACACTCTTCAACTACTTGCACTTGACAGATGGGACCTTTAAACCTTTTCCCCATGTTGATCAGTGCTTTCTTCTTAGTCTTTTTTTTTGCCACCAGTAATGACATCAACTCTTGTTTTCCTTTGGGCAGGGTCAACAAAGTTTCTTGGAATTGATAATTCTGGTTCTGCAAGTCTTTCATGGTTTGCTCGATATCTAGCATACTGAAATAAATAGTAGAAATATGAGGAAACCTGTGCTTGAAAACCTACTTAAGTTATGATGCATGAAATGCGTGTGCAAATGATTTCAAGGACTTTTAAGATTTAAACTTGTTTAGACAAAGATAGAACAAACATTAATTGCATTAATAAGTTCAAACGGTTACAAAAATGCCTCTTGGGCTTACAATGGAAGAAAAAAAGATAATACAAAATAAACACCTAAAACAAAAGGACTTAAGCTTCCCATGAGCGCATCTTCTTCGATGCAATGTAGGCATTCAAACTCTTCTCTTCATGAAGTTGTCTCGTGAGCTCTAAAACCTTCTTCTCGCTTGCGTAGAATTGGGTTTCAAAGGTATCTCGCTCCCATTTGAGTTGAATCTAAGATCTTTGCAACTCCTCGAGGGTAGTCAACATGTTAGGATGGAGAATAGTTTAAGGAACATCTCCCTCGACAATAGGCTCCATGATGACAGGTAGAATGGCCTCATAAGGCATCATGCAATTTTGAGCATGAGCTCACACCCACTTAAGATAAGACTCCAAAGGAATGGAGTTCTTATGCCTCAATGTTTTTCTATCAACTTTGTTCACCATTCCCCAAGCTCGTATGAATCTCTGACGATAACCTTGGACATCGTTCTCATAGTCAAATGCAATTCCTTGGATAAGTGCATCATGAGTACCATCCCTCCTAGAATACCCAAACTGTCGCAAATCCAAGCAAGGATTATAAGTGATACCTCCCTGAATTCCAAGGAGAGGGACATTAGGAAATTCCCCATAGAGATCAATAATGATAATGTCCTCCAAAGATCGAGAAGACCAATGAATATCTGAATGCGTGAGTGACATTAACCTACTAGACCATCTCATGCCTTGATCATTCTTCAAAATAAATCGAGGTAGGTGCGAAATAAACCACCTAGCCAACAAAGGCGTGCAACACATAAGAATTCCCATTCTCTTCATAGTGTGAGTGTGGAGAGAATGCAAGATATCTCTGAGCAAGGTAGGCACCAGGTTACGCGATAGAAAAACTTTGACTACATTCACATATATGATTTGGTTCGGGTTAGGAAACAATACCATCCCATAGATTAGAAGAGCCACCACTTCTTAAAAAGCTTGCAAATCCAGAGCCTCCAAAATTGTTGAGCCTTCTCAAACAGAAACTTGGCTAGAAACCCTTTAACACCACTTCTTGTTTACCAATTTGCCACGACGTTGGACCATTGCAAATGTAAAGCTCGAGAAATCTCCTAAGGTCTTTGTTCTCTCTCAATACCGGTGAAGGGTAATTGATCAAGAATAGGCACCCCTAAGAGTTGAGAAAATTCTTTCATGGTAGGCACTAGTTGGTAATCAGGAAATGTGAATCAATGGTGTTTAGGATCAAAGAATTGGAAAAGCACATGTACTATATCCTCTTCAAAGCTTGTGGTAACCAAGTTGATGATACGACAATACTTCTTGGTGAATGGAGAATCATTGGGAACCCTTGATGCTAACTCCTTGAGTTGAGGAGGCACTCTTACAAGGTTGATTTGGATGGTATTTCTTCACATGGAAGCCATGTCCTATAAAACAACACAGAGATAAATCCCAGAGTCCTTGAAATGGTTAGTGCAAATGCAATGGTATGATGTCATGATGTTATGTGCAAGTAAACATACACAAGAAAAGAAAACAAGTCCATAGGTTTAGGCTTGCACAAAGTTTCATTGGTAAGTACCCTCTTAAAGTTTTGTTGGTTCAACCTGTCCTAGAAATTAATTGGGTTCTAAGGGATCTCAATATCAGTGATCTTTCTTCATCGAGCATTTTTTCAGCACAAGCCTCTTTATTGGCGACTGAAATATCTCAAAAGTCCAATCTCAATGAGTGTAGTATCGAGTATCAACCAACTTCGGACTGCACCAAAGCCGGCTACCTCACTACTTCCTAATGGGAAAGTTGTACAATTAAAGTTTCTAAGGTTCGTTAGTGCTTCAGGACACCACACAACAACCGCATATTCTCCTTAATTCGCCATAAGGGATATCGATACCCACAAATATGTCACACTAACATAGATATTATCTCAACCATTCCAGTTTATGCCTTACAGTCTCCATAATTTTTCTATTTACCTAATGATGTTCCCAGATCCGGGTAGAGGATCAATACAAACCCAAACAAGGACCCATAAATGTAAAGCAAACAAGTAAAACAATGAAAGAATTTTAAAGATGATATAATCTCTAAGGTAACCCCTCTTTTAAGTATTCCTCCCCAGCAGAGTCTCCAGTTCTGTAATACGGTGGAAGAACTAACTTGAGTGTTTTGCGTTTTATCGTAAATTTTGCGGATAGCAAGAGTCGCCACCAACTTTTCTTTTATCCAATAAGGAAAGGGTGAAAAGAACAGGAAATACCTTTGAGATATTTTCTTGAGTTCGGGGGGTAGGTTATGAAAAGGAAAGGTGTTAGCACCCTTTTCATCTGTAGTTATCTACGGGCTCTTAGTTGCTTGATCACTTTGAAAATGCTTTATTTAAAATGTGTTTGTGTTTGGTGCAAGTTTGAAAATATTTTGAAAACGCCCTTTGTTTTGAAAAACTTTATAATGATTCTCGTCTCTATAAGAATGTATACAAAGTGTTAGTTTTGAACATAGTTCAAAGAGATGTTTGTTATTGAAGATGTTTTGAAAGTGTAAGTGTGAAAATGGTTTTAGTTTGTGAGCAAGCAACTATGAGCGTCCTACCTACTCAAAAGGTCTTTGTTCTTTTCCTCCTCCTTTAGATGTCACTATCTTACCATTGATTTGGTAAGAAGCCCCATCATTGGATGTGAAGAGACAAGTACAGGTCATCGTACAGTCATAGAAGGCAAGTTGTGAGAGGCTTTATCAGTTTTCGTAAGGGACTAGATCATTTTACCAAAGGCAACATCGACGGACATAGAGGGACTATGATCTTTTTTATCAAAGGGTCTTTTCTAAAGAATCCCACATTCGAGGGACATGACTATTTTTCCGAGGCAACAAGCGAGGTTACCCTAGAGGTGCGCGTGTGAAAAGTGTGTTTGATTCAAGTTAATTTATCTTTGATTAGGGTTGTCTAGTGGTTGATTTTAAATCTTGCCATACACGCCTAATTACTATACAATATGAAGAAAAATAGTAAATTGCGCAAATTAAAATTCTACGCTATTACAGAGCTTTCGGGAATGGGGAGTACAAATTTACAAATGAAGATGAATCGAATCGTCAGTACGATTAAAAATTTAAATAAGCAATCAATACAACCAAATCGAATCGAACAATTAATTAAAGTTACAACAATCTATAAAGTAAAATTAATTAACAAAGTAAAAATATGGAAATAAAATTCTTGGTATTTTTATTTGTGAGAAAAAAATCTATTCTATTATTTTTGTTTGAAATTTTGTTTATCATGAAGAAATTTAAACAATTTAAAAGGATGTTGACTAAACAAAACAAAAAAATATTACTTAACTAATTTTCACAGAATCCCTAAACTAATTAAAAAAATTAAATAATTTGAAATTGTATTTTTCGGGATTAAAACTAAAGATTAACAAAAATAATTCTAAAACAAATAAAATTATTAAAATAAATCTAAACTAACTTAAAATTCTAAGTTACTAAATTAATTCTAAAACTAAATTAAAAAATCTAAGTTACTAAATTAATTCTAAAATTAAATTAAAAATTCTAAATTAATTCTAAAACTAAGTTGAAATTCTAAAGTTCCTAAATTAAATCTAAACTAAATTAAAAATCTAAAATTACTAACTAAATTAAAATTAAAATTATTATAATAATTCTAAGTCAAAACTAATTACTAAAACCATCTAACTAAAAGACTACATAATTTATTTAATTGATTTTAAGAAATTAAACTAGAAAAAATGGAAAAATAAAATAAGCTAATCAAACAAAGGTGCAAGCAGAATTATGGGAGGTGTGTTGTTTTTTTTATGAATGGGCTTTAGAGCCCAAGAAGTTTTTTTTTTGTTTACCAAAAAGAAGAAATTAAAAATCAGAAAAAGAGAAAATGTCCCAGGGGGTCCCGAACCCGGGACCTTTCCTCTCAAACCATCACACCTTAACCACCGCGCCACCTGTTTCATTCATCATTATTATGATTTTATTAGTACAAAAGAGAGAACGGATAGGAGGATTGGGCCAACAAGACCAATCGGTTGACCCGGCTGGAAGAGGAAAAATAGGGTTTTGTAACCCTAAAGGGACAAGGAACGGCATCGTTGGAGGTTTGTTTTGGGAAAGGAAATATTCTTAGATTTGATTATTACTGGTTATCTCTTATATTTATGCTGCACCATAAAACAAAAACAAATATTCTCCCTCTCCATCCAAATTCATCTTTCTCTCTGCTAAACCGACCTTCCCCTACTACAACTCTAATCCTAACTTTCTCTCTCATCGGTATGTTTGTTTTTCCTCTTTCCTATTCTCACGAAGAACGACCACAACAACTATTTGCCCCTCCATCAAAAAGTGGATCCAATTTAGCATAAAGTTCATCATAAATTCCACACTCCCGCTTTTCCTAACCTCTGTTTCTTTCTCCTCCGAATTCAAATCCTAACAAAAACAAAATCGACCTCTCTGATCAGAGAAAAAAAAATTGAAACCGGTGACTACAGATGTGGTGGTTCCGCTCCTCGACCTTGTGGTCTGAGACGCTGATGGCTTCCTCGATTTCGTTAGTCTCGAACGTGACCTTGCGCGTGCAACGGAGGTAGGAATTTTGACAGAGTGGGCATTGAATGGAGTGAAGTGAATAAGAGTATGTGTTTTACGAAAATGGATGTGGCTGGAACTTTAACAGTGGTGTTTGGTTTGAATGAAAAAGGGAAAGAGAAGTCAAAGAGAGAGGTTGAAGAGGTAAGTTTTTTTAAAGGGGTTTACAATATAATTATTTTTTCTGTTTTATTTGATTATAACAAAAATATAATGCATGCAGATAATAAGTTCAACATTTATGATGAATGCAGAGAAGTAATGGAAATTTACCGATTTGGATATGCTTTTAAAGATATTGTGCTTGATTTTGTTGCTGATGACTTCATAGATTTTCGCTTGACAGGGAAGTTGATTCCTAATTTTCTGTATTTTCTATTTTTCTTGTTTCTGAAGGTTACGGCATTTTGGGAAGATGATGAATATTTTTCTAGGGTTTGAATGTTGTTATTTTGTGGATACAACTGTTGTATGAACTGGTTTTTTATGGATGATGGATGCTTTGCTGTAAAAGAAAATTGTTTTGTTCTTTCTTTTCTTTTTATGGACTAAAATGGATCTCTTTTGTTATGTTAACTTTTTCCCTTATATTGGATAAGAATGAGAAAATGGTGGGGAAATATGAGAGGTTTGAACAATTGGGATATGTTGTTTTTATAACTTTTGGATGCAACTATTATATTTCCTATTTTGATGTAATTTCTGGATGACTTATTGACTGGTTTTGATGCAGATTTTTGGACTGTTTTGGACAGTATATGCAGGGTTGCAATGTAGTTTTTCTGGGAAGCAATGCAGTCTGTTTTTTTTACAGTATTTGTTTTCTTGTGTTTGTCACTCTTTACAGCAATGCATGCTTGGTTTCTTTTTGACAATATTTTCTTCGTGAACCAAAAACAAATATTTTTGTGATTTGCAATGAAGATATTTCCTTGGGCCAGTGATAGGACAATATTTTGAGGCTTTTGTTGGGCTAAAATCCTTAACTTGTGATGTTGTTGTTTTGAATTTTGCATAGGCCCATGGTTAAATTATGATTTTTTTATGAGGCTGGGTTGCTTGAATGTGATTAAGACACCCCTATTTTTCTGATTCCCAATGCAAACCCTAATAACGAATCTTGGAAATTTCATGTTTATTTTCTATTGTTTATATGCTAATCTTGTCTTCCTTTGATTTGTTTCATGTGACGGCGTGGAAAATGGCAAGACAATTTGTAAGAGGGAATCGTGGCTAGGCTTGAAGAGAAATGGTGGAGCTTAGCATGAAGAACTTGGTAGCTTGAAGAAGGCATCAAAACTTTACAATTTAAGATTTAGGAAAGCTTTGTAGAATTTGCCAAAACTTTAGGATAAACTCTTCATGATAAAACAAATTTGTAACTTTTGAAATTGATGTAGTAATATGTAAACTTTGAGTGAATGAAATTGTTTGTAACTTAATTGCATATTCGGATAATTGAACTTGCTAGATCCTTTCTTGTAATTTTCCTTGTAATCTTGTAACACTTTGTAATTGTAACATTTCCATGATTGGAATAATGGTGTAAGGAACAAGCCTGATTCTTGTACTTCAAATATTGCCACAACTTGAATTGATTATTGAGTTTAAAATGATGGCTAATTGAATAACATATGGTTCAAAATTATCCATGTGAATAGAGTTTAAACTTGAAAATATACATTCTTTGTGTGAATATTCCAATTGTTTCCAGTGGAAACTCAAAGCAACTTAAGATCTTTGGTCAAAATCTGTTTTAATCCAATAATTGCCAATGTTCAAACTCAAGTGACTTGAAATGCAACAATTAATCAAAGAATCCTTGAACTCGATATCTTTCTCAAATAATGATCTGATTATGTGAAACAAGGGCTTTGAAAAACATTTATGGAACAAATTGAAACCTAGAAGTCAAGAACATTCTAAATCACAAAATGTCTCATGACGTTTTCACCAACTTTTATAGCCCTTTAAGCATAATTCGACTCTGACCCTTGAATAGAACTTGTAGATGATATCATTTATTACAACATGCAAAAATAATTGCCTCAAAATATTAAAAATCAAGGACATGATGATCCGTGGAAGTTGGGCACAACTACTTTGAGATTAGGTCAAAAATTCAGAAAGTGACCTCTAAAGTATTCGAATTTTTGATGATCTTTCGCACATGATCATCTCTTGACTTGTAAAGAAAAGTTAGATAGGGCGTCAAGGGGGGTCATACGCAAAAAGAAACGCTCAAAAATATCTAATAATGAAGAAGTTACAATCATTTGAACTTGATCTTGAAAAGGTCGACTTTTGGGTCAACGTGATTCATTTTCAGTCATTTGAATCATTGACTGAGCAAACTTGCAAAGCAAAGCTTGAAACTTGGCACGATCATCCTTGAGAATACGTGAAGAACCATGAAGACCATTTGGAACCTTGGAAACTCAATTTTTCTTGAGAAATACCAAACCCTAGTTGCTGACTCAATGCTTAGGAGGAAAATTTGTCTGATCAAACCCTTAGCCATTTTGAGCATTTGTGAAAACCTAGGATAACATCTTGAATGAAAAAAAATGGGAGGGAAAATTTTGGGGTGCAACAGGTGCTCTTGAGCCTAGAGGTATCTTTTTACTTCATGAAACCAAGGCTTTTCCTTTACTCCGTCCGTATCAACCTCGTAGCAATGTGTCAGTTTGTCTAGCTTTTCAATAGTGATTCGAGGAGCTTCATTATCCCATATGACTTTGAACATGGATGACATGGTAGCCAATGCGTCTACCAATTAATTCTCTTCTCGTTGGATGTGTTCAAAAGTAATTTCCTCGAAGTATGGAATTAATTTCAGTACATGCTCCCGATAAAGAATGAGATTCGAGTGCTTCGTATCCCATTCTCCCTTAATCTGACTATTTACCAAGGATGAGTCCCCATATACACTCAAGAATTTGATTCTCATATCAATAGCAACTTTAATACCCATGATGCACGCTTCGTATTCCTCCATATTATTGGTACATTCAAAGCAATGTCTAGCAGTAAACGGCATATGGAAACCTTTGGGAGATATAATCACAACACCAATTCCATTATCAAGTGCGTTGGAAGCTCCATCAAAAACCGTAGTCCATCAAGATCCAGGCTCAGGTCCTTCATACGACCCAGGTTCTTCGCAATCTGTAACTAACATGATATTCTCATCCAGGAACTCGAAAATTCATACAGTGATAGTCGTCTACAGCTTGATGAGGAAAATGATTTGTCAATACACTTACTTTGATAGTCTTATGAGTGGTGTACTGAATATCATATTCTGTCAAGACCATTTTCCATTTGGCTATTCTTTCGGAGAGAGCGGGCTTCTCGAATATATACTTTATAGGATCCAATTTAGAGATCAACAAAGTAATATGGGTCAACATATACTGTCTTAGTCCGTGAGCAGCCCATGCCAAAGCGCAACAAGTTTTCTTGAGCAGTGAATATCTTGTTTCACACTCGGTAAAATTTTTGCTAAGGTAGTATATTGTATTCTCTTTTCGATTAGGCTCGTCATGCTGGTCCAATACACACCACATTGAGTTCTCCAACACTATTAGGTACATGATTAGAGGTCTTCCTTCAACTGGTGGCATCGGTATTAGAGGTTCTTAAAGGTACTCTTGGATTTTTTCAAAGGTTATCTAGAAATCTTAGTTCCATTTCACTACCTGGTCTTTCTTCAGCAACTTGAAGATCATCTCACAAGTAGCGGTCAAATGGGAAATAAATCTGGCGATATAGTTTATTCATCCCAAGAAACCTATGGCTTCCTTCTCAGTACGGGGAGCAGGCATTTCTTGGATGGCTTTGACCTTGGTGGGGTTGACTTTAATACTTTTACCGTTGACGAAGAAACCCAAGAGCTTACCGGATCTCACCCCAAAAGTGCACTTGTTCGGGTTCAACCTCAACTTGTAATTCTTCAGTCTCTCAAACAGCTTTTGTAGATGGCAAAGATGTTCTTCTTCAGTCTGAGACCTGGATATCATGTCGTCAATATAAACCTCTATCTCGTGATGAATCATGTCATGGAATAGAGCTACCATGGCACACTGGTATGTTGCGTCGGTGTTCTTCAAACCGAAAGGCATAACCTTATAATAGAAAGTGACACACTATGTAACAAAAGTAGTCTTCTCCATGTCTTAGGGTGCCATCTTGATCTGATTATAACCTGAGAAACCGTCCATGAAAGAAAATACTTTATGCTGAGAGGTGTTTTCAACCAGAACATTAATATGTGAAAGCGAAAAGTCATCTTTGGGACTCGCCCTGTTCAGATCCCTGTAATCTACACACATACACACTTTGCCATCCTTCTTAGGTACTGGAACCACATTTGCAACCCACTGAGGATAGGATGTACCAACTAAGAAACCTATGTTGAATTTCTTCATAACCTCAGCCTTGATCTTTTTGGACATCTCGGGACGCGTACGATGAATCTTCTGCTTTATTGGAGAACAACCCTCTTTCATCAGTAGACGGTGAACCACAATATCAGTATCAAGCCCTGGCATGTCTTCGTATGACCAAGCAAAGATCTTAACATAGTCATGCAACATATGAATTAACTTGTTCTTGACACTCTCTTCTGGGTTGGCACCTATCTTGACTTCTTTTCTGTCTGCTTCAGTACCCAAGTTTACAACCTCAACTGGCTATTCATGCAGTTGTATAGCCTTTTCCTCTAGCACTAACAATCCGGCAAGTTCTCCAGGTATTTCACAATCTTTCTCACCTTCATCCTCGACTTGGTAGATCATATTATTGAAGTCATAAGTAGCAATAGCAGAATTTGAATGCAAAATGTCCAATGTTTTTATTGAATGAAAATATGCGAATGAAATGACAACCCTTAACAAGTGGACTGTTGTGTCCCGGGTAAGACACAAGGCTTAAAGTTATTGTTTAAAGATTACATAACTAAAACTTTGAAAGCAATAAAACAGAAAATAGCAATTACTCCTGACTAAAGGAGATTGAGATAAGGTCTCCAGTCTTCCAGTTGCTGAGCCCATTGCCGACGGTAGGAAAGATCCAACTTTCGAGGTCATAATCATTGTCAGTATCTTCTATAGCATTGACTCCATTATTGCTGAAGCGGAATGCTGTTCTTCTAACACAAGTAGGACAAATGGACCTCTGAGCTTATATAGAAAAACCCAAATCAAATTTGTCAGATTTTTACAGAATGTCCCCAAGTAGTGCAACCACCTTCTTCCACTACCGCTCTAGCATCCTTAAAAAATCCAATCTGGGTGGAACCCTGGTAACCTTGGGAATAGCACAAACGTATTCGGTAGTGGTAGGAGGGACAAATTCAAATGTCTGGCGAGGAGTTTCAATGAATTCTCCGTCCATCTCAACATACCTGAATGCGTTTAAGTGACTCGCCAAATACTCTTCTTCATCGCAGACTGTAACAACCTTTCCTTTCACAGGATACTTCATCTTTTGGTATAAGATTGAAGTAACAGTGCCTGCCCCATGAATCCAAAGACGTCCGAGTAAACAAGAATAAGTCGACCAAATATCCATCACATAGAAAGTAGAATCAAAAACTTGTGAACCTACTTTAATCAGGAGATCCACTTCTTCGTGTACCATCCTCTTTGCCCCGTCAAAGGCTCGGACTACAATATCACTGAGTTTCAGCATAACCCCTTTACAGTCAAGACTATCGAGGGCACCCTTGAGTAGAACATTAAGCGAGGAACCAGTATCAACCAATACATATGCTAAAGTAGTGCCCCTGCATTTAATAGAGACATACATGGCCTTGTTGTGGTTCCTTCCTTCAGGCGTCAAATTGATATCAGAAATTCCTAGCCTGTTATCAATAGTTAGACTAGCAACATAACTTCCAAATTGATTGGCAAGAATTTCTTGTGGCACATGAGCGGATTTTAAGAACTTCACCAAAGCATGTGCATGGGCTTCTGAACACAGTAACAGGGATAACATGGAGATTTTAGAGGGAGTCTGTCCCAGCTGTTCAACAATCTTAAACTCACTTTTTAGGATTATTTTTAATACCTCCTCCAACTCTTTCCTGGAGGTATCTTCAACAATAATTTCTTTAGGTTCCTCTGTTTGAGCAGGCTCCGTCATTTATTCTTTGCGCAGAGTCTCAGTAGTTGACTCGATAGAAGTAACACGAACTTGTGTGGTGACAGTCTTTGGAGAGATTTCCGGAGAGAAAACCCTTTCGCTTCTAGTAACCTTACTGGTTCCTGCAATATTTTCAATGTTGGGATCAAATGGCTCTTGCTTGGCGCCATGGTAGTAGTCAAAGGCTCTTGCTTGGCGCCATGGTAGTAGACGTCGGCTCCATAGTTCCAAGGGGAAACTTTGTCCTAGGAATATGGAATAGGTTCTGGTGCAGTGACTCTCAAAGGAACGATTATGGGTCCAGCTGTAATCCTCACAGGGCCTTTGGTAGTGATTCCGATAGGAGTGTTAGAAACTACAAACACCTCTTCCAGCTTCAAGTCTTGAAACAAATTCTTCATAGAGGGAATCTTCTTAACCATAATTATGTGATTATCCATCAGATGTTGGATACCTTATGTCAGTAAGTTGCAACCATTGGGTTGGGTTGCGCAACAATAACACCTTTCAATACAACCCATAAATAAACCGGCTCGCAACAGATTCTTCTTAATGATCGAGAGGGGAGTAGTCAATTCATTTACAATAGAAACATATGAAACATCATCAATAGCACTAATGCCTTTGTCATGCTTCGACATAGGTGTTGTAATCACATTGAGGGTCTCGGGAGGATCAAACTCAATTTCTTTATTGTCAATCATGTCCTGAATTTTATTTTTCAAAGCCCAGCAGCTATTTGTGTCATGCCCAAGGCTATTGGAATGGTAATCACATTTCACATTTGGATTGTACCGAGGAGAGAAGGTGTTGGGATTCTGAGGAGGATCCTTTAACATTATTAGCTCTTCTTTCAATAGGTGTTGCAATGCCTGAGACAGTGGCATACTGATCTTTGTAAATTGTCTTCTTGGTGTGTCTGATCTACATTGATTGCCTTGTTGATATTGCACATGCGTAAGATTGGAAATTAGTACCTCCCCCATAGATTGGTTACGATCACTTCTAGTACAACCTTCCCAGCCATACACAACATTTGTTTCCTTCTTACCATTGAATGTCTTCTTTACAGTACTTGAATACATAACCACTTGAATCTTTCCACTTCTGATAACACTTTCAACCCGCTCTCCTGTTATTATCAACTCGGTAAAACCAGATGAAGAGCTTCCGATCAGATGATTAAAGAAAGGTCCTCTCAGAGTTTCCATGAACATATCAACCAGCTCCATATCCGATAGTGGAGGTTGAACTCTTCTAGTCATACCTCTCCATTTTTGGGCATATTCCTTAAATCCTTCATTCGAACCCATAATGATACTCTGTAATTGCACACGAGTTGGTGCAAGATCACCATTGTATTGGTATTGTTTGTAAAAAGCAGTAACCAGGTCTTCCCAAGTACGTATACTAGTTCCTTCCAACTGATAGAACTATTCCAATTGTGTCCCAAATAAGCTCTTTTGAAAGAAGTGAACCCATAACTTTTTTCCAGCAATATGGGGTTGAATCTTCCAGACATAAAACCTCAGATGAAGCTTAGGACAAGAAACACCATCATATTTGGAAAAAGTAGGGACCTTAAACTTGTGAGAGATAACAACCCCCTAGATGAAACCCAGCTCTTCAAAATCCAGCCCAGACACTTTCTGGATTTCCATGGCATTCAGATGATCTTCCAACTTTTTGTATCTGTCATCAGTGGGAGGATATTTTTAATTAGAATAGTCTTCTTCATAATCTTGTCCAGCCCCAAGGTTACTTCCTATCTCAACCTTCACACTCTTATCTTCTTCACCCTGATTGTCATCTTCATCAGAGGGAATATCACAACTCTAAGCTTGTTTAGGAGGACCTTTGAACCTTCTTCCTATGTTAAGGATACCAGCCGGTTTCCTAGTCTTTTTCTTCTTGGCGATAAGCACCATCAGTTCTTTCTTCCCATTGGCTAAGTTTATGAGCGTTTCTTGGAATTTAGCATTTGGAGATTGAAGGTCTTTCATAGTTTGTTCAAGAGCCATCTTTTACTGAAATAAATAGCAAGAAGATGAGAAAACCTGTCTTCAGAAATATCTGTTATGTAATGACATGCATGATATGTGGATGCAATATTTTCAAGGATCTCGTGGGATAAATAAAAGGAAATGTTAGAAGTTGAGTCTGGCTGCAGCTTTGACTAAATAACTTTGCATCTTTGAACGTCCTTCTATGAGAATCAAGCTCACCATGTCGAGTGGGTCCTAGCCTTTGACTCAAGCAAAAGTACTTTTATCTTTGATGGCATTAGAGGAAAATAAATCCCCTTGCCCATTACTAGACGTCTGGTTCATAATAAACCTGCATCATAGGCCTTTGAGATCCTTGAAATGATTAGTGAAAATGTTATGGTATGATATCATGATGTCATGTTTGAATAGATAACAAACACAAACGAAGCACATATGAGACTTAAGTTTAAGGCTTGCATGGGGTTCATAGGTAAGTACCCTCTTGACGTTCAGTTGGCTTAACCTGTTCTAAGAATAGTAATCGGGTTCTAAGAATCTCATATCATCAATCTTTCTCACAGGCTTTATTTTATCAGAGCAACAGACTTGTCACCGAAATATCCCGAGAGTCGAATCTCAATGAGTGTAGCATCGAGTATCCACCAACTTTAGATTGCACCAAAGTCGGCCATCTCACTACCTTCTAATGGCTAAGTTGGGCCAATTAAGGTTCTAAAGGTAAGCTAGTGCTTATGACACCACGCGACAACCTAGTGTTATCCTCGATTGACTCAAGAAACACCAGTACAAATCAATGTGTCACACTAACGTAGCCATCACTTCAACCATATCGATCTACGCCATACAGTTTCCATGATCTATAGCTACTTACCTAAGGTGTCCCCAACTCTGGGTATAGGATCTTTGCAAGAAATTTAAAACCCGAGCAACCCTCAAATATAAAATAGTCAAAGCAAATAAGTAAAAACAAATAAAGTGGTCCTAAACTCTAAGGTAACCCCTCTTTTAAGTATCCCCGGCAAAGTCGCCAGTTCTGTAATACGGTGGGAGAACTGACTTGGTTTATGTTTTATCGCAAATGTTACGGGTAGAAATATTAGCCACCAACTTTTATTTTATCCAATAAGGAAAGGGTGAAAAGAATATGAAAGACCTTGAAGATTTTGATTTCGGGTGGTAGGTTATGGAAAGGGAACGTGTAAGCATCCTTTTCATCCAGAGTTATCTACGGGCTCTTAATCGCTTAACTCACTTTTTGAAATTTCTTTGTATTGTGTGTGATTTGAAAATATTTTGAAAAGTTGGCAATGTAAGGCTAAACTTTGTAATGATTCTCGTATCGGTCCTCGAGAATGCGTACAAAGTGTTATGAAAATATTTATTTGAAAAGTGTGATTGTGATAAATGTTTTTTTTTGTTTTGAAGAGCTTTGTGAGCAAGCGATTAAGATCTAACCTACTCATGGTCGTTCTTGTACTTTTCCTCCTCCTTTAGATAGTGTTATCCGTACCATTAGTTAGTAGGAAGCCCTATCGCTGGATCTAAAGGGACAGGCATGGGTCATCGTACAGTCATCGAAGGCAACTGGTAAGGACGCTTTAGTAATTTTTGTTAAGGGACTAGATCATCTACCGAAAGGCAACGTCGAAGGGTCATCGAGGGACTATGATCTTTATATTGAGGGACTTTGCTAAAGCATCTCTACATTCGAGGGACATGAATGTTTATTTTCCGAAGGCAACAAGGTAGGTTACCCTAGAGGTGTGACTGTGCGAGTGATTTGTTTTAAGTTATTCTAATCTTTGCATTAGGGTTAGCTATCGATTCGTTTTTATATTTCCATGCAATCCTAATTACTAAGCAGTAAACATAAAAATAATGAAAAGCACTAAAGTGCGGAAAATAAATGCAGAAAGTAAACCCTAAACTATTACATCGCTTCAGAGTAGATACAAAATAGAAATTATGGAAAATGAAAAACCTAGCTATTACAAACCGGGAAACAATTACATAATCAAGGAAAACGCGAGAAGAATAAACTACGCGAAAAATGTAAGAATAGGAAAAGGAAAGTGAAGGTGTCTTTGGTGATTCTTTTGATAAAAAAGGTTTTTATGATTAATTAAATAAACCTAAAAAGTCTAATTAATTTTAATTTAAAAGAAATTAATTAAATTAAAAACATAAAACCTAATTTTATTAGGCTATATAAAAAAAGGGTTTTGAAAAAAATTAGGTTTATTAAAAAAAGTTTGTGGTTTTATGAATTTAGGGTTTTTAAGGGAAGAGGAGAAACAAGTTAGGAAATAAGAAAAAGATATAAAATGCCAGGGGTGGGTGTTGAACCCACGCCCTTAGCCTTTATGCCCAGCACCTTCACCATTGCGCCAAGCGCGCGCTTGTGTCAATGGATAACATCAGCGTGTTTTGTATGTTAACCTGCAAAAATCAGAAAATATGAAGAAAACAAGGTCAAAAGGCAGGGATCGAACCCACGCATTTGGAGAGGAATGCCCTAATGTGCGATCGCTTGCCACTGGGGTGGCTGTACATCCAATATTATTAGTGAAACAAAATAAATATATTACAAAACAAAATAACCAGTCTGGAGAGGCGTCGGAGCCCTAGCTTCGGTCGTCTTCTCCGGTGAGTCTTTTTCTCAACCTGCAAAAACAAACATTGTTAGAGATCTAAGGGTACCCTACCCCCCTAAATCTAACCTTGCGAGTTCAATGGGAGTGGTATTTTTGGCTAAATCGTGCTAGTTTTTTAGCTACGAAAAAATAATGCAAATCGGTATGAACATGTTGGGTCGTGATTTGGCTATTATGGGGATCGTGCTTTGGGTTATTTCGGCATTCATATACCTCATGAACATGTTAGTAAAGTTAGTATACGTTAAAACTAAAAGGAAACAGAAATGCAAAATTCATGTAATAAGGGAAATCAGTGATGCATTTTCATACATTTCAGGCCCTTTGGATCATTGCAAACGGTTCAATCTTACACTACAACACTTCAAAAGTTGTTTGGAATGATTGGTTTATTGTGAAAGTGGATGCAAACTAGGGTTTTCAGTTGCCCTAGTTCTTAATATTTATGAGTTTTGGAAAAGTGTTTCTTGCACAAGGGTTTCGTGGCTGCCTTTGTCTGAATGCAGAGAATATATAGGGGTGAAATTAGGTCAAATAAACATGGAATTGGACTGTGTGTAAGAAGCTCTGTCCTTTATCTTCTTTAATGTGAATTTAAAATAAATAAGATCAAAATAAATAGAGTAAAAAGGTCAAGGGGTGAACGAAGTAGATCTAAGGTTCATTATAAGTTGCACAACACGTTTGGACCTTAAAACATCAGCCCGCTAGCCCAAAAATTCAAGTTTGGTCACTTTTGGTTTCACGCTTTTGCTCAATATTTCCCAACTTTCACTAACCATAACTCTCTAAATTTTTATAATTTGAAGGTGATCTAAGACTTATTGGAAATCTCAATATGTCCTTTACAATCCATATTTTGATCATTTTTGCATTTGAAGAATCTATCTTGATGTAAGTTGCCTTAACAAAAAGTGCCTTTTTGTTGACTTTTAAAATGACCTATAATGTATTGGCCCATATCTCTCAAATGAAGAATTTTTTGGACTTGAGCTTAAAGATACAAAGTTGTAGTGAATTGAATTTCCTTCAAAATAAGCTTTGGTTGAGGAAAATCTAATGAAGCATGTGAACGTTATGCTTGGTCAAAGTTCAGTTGACTTTTCCTTAAGAAAACCCTAATTTGGCAACTTTTGACTATTGATGATTTGAGATTTTTATTGATGAATTATGATCAACCCTTGATCAAGTGATGAATATGACTTTAGAATCTTAATGTTGAGCAAAAATCTTGAAGTTTGACTGTATGTTTACCATAATTGACTTTTTGTCCAATACAGTTGACTTTCAATCATCTGAGTCATTGGCTGAGCAAACTTGTGATGTAAGGCTTGAAACTTGGTATGGGCATTCTTGGAGATACATCTTGAGGCCTTAGAAACCCAAACTTCCTTTAGAAACACAAAACCCTAGTTCTACGTTTATTTCTTAGGAGGAGAATTTGTCTGATCAATTCTTGAGCAACCTTGAGCATTTGAGAACCTTAGGAGAATGTCTTGAATAAAAATGGGAGGGAAATTTTTGGGGTACAACACCATGATTGCACTGTTTTGATTTGTTTTGATTGTATCTCATTATACAGGTTGAATTAACTAAAAAGAATTCCACCATTGGATTCACAAGGGTCAAATTAGGGGAATAGGGTATCTCTTAATCTTTAACGTGCGTTATTTTTGCAGAATCGTATTTGAACTCACCGGAGAAGGCGACCAAAGCTAGGGCTCTGGAGCCTCTCCGGTTCACATGTTTATTATATATTTGTTTGCTTATATTGTATTGACAGATTTAAAGCGCATCGTAGTTGGTTGAGAAAGAGGTGTGTAATGTGAAGGGCGTCGGTTCGATCTTTACGTCTTGTGTTTATTTTGTTTGTTTTTCAAATTAACATGTAGGCTTACAATATAATGATCAATTCATGTTTTCTATCACCAACATCACGCTGGCTCAGTTGTGAGGCATGCGCGTGTGAAGCTAAGGGGCGTGGGTTCAACATCCACCCCATACAAATCCTTTTTTTCTATTTTCTAACCAAATTTATTTTCTTTTTCTTTTCTAATCCTAATTATTTTTAATTAATTTTTAATTAACAATCAACTAACGTAATTTTTCTTAACACTAATAAATTAGAATTAGGGTTTTTAGTTAGTAATTTAAATTTTTTTCTTATATATTTTTATTGACTAAATTAATTAATTAATTAACTAAAGCTTTTCTTTCTTAAATATTAAAATCAATTAGAAATTTTGGTTTTATTAATTTTTAACACTTAAATTATTTTCTTAGAATACCAAAATATCAATACCTAGAATTTTAGGTCTTTTAAAATTAAAAAAAAAACATTTTCTTATTTCTTTTTACTATTTCTTTTTCACATATCAAGTGTATAGGTCGCGTTCTTAATTGTAATAGCGTAGATTTATTTTCCACATCTTTTATATTATTATGTAACTTCTCACAAGATATAATAGCGTAGGACATTTATATTCTCGCACTTATATTTTATGCTATGATTAGTAATTAGGATTGTATGGAAAGTGTGATCGGTGGATCTGGAACTGACTGTTTAACGCTGGTTTGCGAAATGTCGCGGAAGCAAGAGTCGCCACCGTCTTTTATTTTCTCCAAATGGAAAGGACAAAAGCACAGAAAAATTCCTTAAAGAGATTGCTCTCGGTTCGGGAGGTAGGTTATAGAAAGGGAAGGTGTTAGCACCCTTTCTATCCATGGTTATCCATGGGCTCTTAGATACTTGCTCATTTGTGTTTTCAAAAATGGTTTGTTTGCTTTTCAACTGTGGGTTTTAAAAAGTTTCTTTGAAAATTCCAGTTCGACTCTTGTATCGGTCCTCAAGAGTGTTTGAAAAAATGCTTTCGAAAGCTTTTTGAAAATGTGTTGGTGTGAAAAGTATTTTTGAATTTGTTTTGAAATTTAGAGCAAGTATCTATGAGAACCTACCTACCCTAAGGAATTCGTCTGTGTAAATGTCCTTTAAAGTAGTGCCATCCCACCATTGAGAGGTAGGTAGCACCACCGTTGGAGGTGTTCGGGTCAATTCGAGGTTCGGGACATGGTGATCACCGGAGCAATAGGAAGACACCTTAGAAGCTACCCTCATGCCAGGTTCCCGGATCATGAGGACTTACTAAAACATCCTCTACTCGACGATCACCTTTCGAAGGCAAGGCAACAGTGAGGCGTACCCTAGGGGTGGTGTGTGCGAATGGTGTGTCGTTTTCATTTGTATTTATCTTGTCATGTTTTTGGTGTTCTACGCATTGCTTTTATTTGGACATTCATTCTTGCATGCTTTTGATTAACAGTTTAAAAATATTTGCGAGGAAAAGTAAATCTAAAGCTATTACAAATGGCGCGGGTCCACATCGCCAAAATTAACCAGGACCCGATTTGACAGAAAATAAATAAAGTAAAAGAATTAAAAGTGCGAGAAGTAATTACAAGGCTTCGGGAGAGGTACATAATTATTTAAGCAGAATAAAATAAAGATGCGAATAAACAAGAAATTAAGAACGAAATGAGGGCGTTGGACCCTTTTGCAAAATATTAAAATTACATGAATTATTTAATTAAGAAAAGATGTTTTTGGTATTTTTGATATTTTAGGATTTAATAAAAAAGATTAGTTATAATTAAACGCTACCCTAATTCTATTTTATTTTAATTTATTAAGAAGACGTTAAAATTTAACCTAAATTAAACCTAATTTTTATTTACAATTTTAATTATGAAAATAAATAAAATAAATAATATTATTGTGAAAAAAGAAAAATTAAAAGGGATAGAAACATTAATTAAACCTATTTCTACATTTTTTAGATTTTTGATTAAAAGAATTAAAATTAAACCCTAATTTATACTAAATTCAATTATATACAATTTGTTTATGAAAATAATTAAAATAAAAATACTTATTATATTTTGCTCTTTTTCTGATTTTTTTGTGTATTTTTATGTTGTTTTTGTATTTTGTAAAAAATAATATATTAATTAAACAAGCAATAATTAAAATAAAAATAGAATTAAAAACAAAAATTATGCAAACCTTGGGGGGTGGTAGTCCCCAAAGTGGAGGTTTTGATCCAAGAATTCTGGCCCAACCAGCTTTAGGTCCATTTGACTTTCCCACTAGCGTGTAGCAATGTTGACCTGAGTTTATGGTGTTCATCAATTTTGCACCCTTGGATTTCCTTTAATCTGATCTCCAGGAACACGTGGATGGCTGAATCTTGAGGTGTATGGTGCGTCTGCAACCTTGAAGCGTATGGGAATTGCTAATGAAAAATAATATAGAAACATGTAAGACCTGGGGCTCGAACCCAGGTCATGGACATTGCAAACGTGTACACCTACCACTGAACCATCATCACGCGTTTGTTAAATAAATAAACAACAAATATAATAAAAGAAAACAACACGTTAGTGGGTTAAAGCGCGCGAAATTCAAAACAGCCTATCACTTCTTGCCACGACTTCGTCTTCTTCGCGTGCCTGAAACACAAAAAAAAAGCAACGGTTTTTCATGCGTTGTTTTAGGTGGCTTATGGGAAAATAGCGAATAGGTCTTAGAGGGTCAATAAATTAGGCGCGATGGTTGGTTCTTGTTCGTCCAGGCTTGCTGATTACAACCATGGCATTCTTGAAGGCCAATTGTTCTTTAAATAAAAATCCCCAATTTTGAGGTCCTGCAAACCCTAGAACTCAAACATGGTGAAATCGTGTATACAGCATAAAAATGCAATTAATCATATTGGTTAGTTTCAGAATTTCACAAGGAACATGAATCTACAATCAAAATGCTATGAATGTGCGTAAATATTGAAACACGATAATGAATTTTTCATGAGGTATCTTGAATGCTGTATACCAATTCCTTGCGTTTTAATGGTTGTTTCTGATTGGAATACGTTCAGGGAACCTTGAGGAAGCTATTGAAACAAGAATTAGGTCTTGAATCGCCCTGGAATGATGTTTTCAGAATTGACTTTTTTGACAATTTTTTCAAGTTTGTGAAGAGCTTTCTTGCGCAGCTTAGTGTCTCCTCTCATTAGGGTTGCATCCTAGCTTATGTACTGAGTCCATTAGGTTAACAAATTTGACTAGAATCTCTTGTATTCATGAATTGAAGATTTGATTTTTTCCACCATTATTTCCATATCTTTTTCCATGTGTTTTTGGTCCAAATCATATCCAATTGCTCCAATTCTTTCCATATTGACTTATGCACGAAATCTTGAGGCTAAAACATGTATAAAAAGATTGATTAGGTTAAGTTAGATATTTTTCATATATTTAAATGATTTAAATGAATTAATATAAATAAAAATTCAAATAAATAAATAAAAAATGAGAAAATACTTCCCTTTGGGCCAAGTGGTCGTGCACATGCTTGGAATGATGAATTGTGGAAGAAAAATGGGCCCATTAGCAATTTTAGGTCATTTGAACCAATGTTGACTTTTCAAAATATCCAAAAATTTCCCAACTTCTACAAGGCATAACTTGCTCAATTTTTAAGCTTTTCTCATGTTCTTGGACATTTTGGAAAGGTCTTTGAGTCCTCTAACCAATGCTTTTTGTCCCATGTCATTTTTATTTACCAATCTCAAGTTATGGCCTTTGACTTAAAGTCTCTTTTTGTTGACTTTTGAAAATGACCTATAATGTTGAAATTGATAACTTTTTGTGAGAGCATTTCTTGGACTTGAAGTATGAAGATGAGTTGTAGGAAATGTCTTTCTCTTCAAAATGAGCTTTGGATGGAATTTTTCTGATAATCCATGTGAAAGTTATGCCCTTGTCAATTTCAGTTGACTTTTTCAACTGTCCAAATAAGGAAACTTTTGCATCTTGATGATTTCTGAGCCAAATTTTGAGAATCATGATCGAGCATTGATCAAATGATGTTTGTGGCTTCAAAATGATATGTTGACCAAAAATTTGAACTTTTGACTGTCAAATGACCATTTTGCCCCTACAGTTGACTGTAGTGCAATTAGGGTTTTTGACTGTGCAATTTTGTGCTGAATGCCTTGAAACTTGATATGAGGATACTTGACCATGTTTGTGAGCATGTGAGACTTGATTGGACCTTTGAAAACTTCATTTTCTTGATCAGCACACAAACCCTAATCTTGACTGTATAGGAGACCTTTGCACTGTGCAACCCTTGGGGGAGATTTGAAGCTTGACTTGGCAATTTCTTGGAGAATATGGGAGGGCAAATTTTGGGGTACAACAGTTGCCCCTGTTCAATCTTCTTAGACCTGAGGATGCAGATTGGCTGACGTGCCTTTCGTAATCCGAAGGTGGAAGATGATTGAACACTAGAGTGCCCAGAAATTTGCGCTCACATATTAGCAGTGTGATGGGGGGAATGGGCTTATAGATGCCATTTGGAGATTGCTGGATAGGACGATGGGCTTATAGATGCCATCTGGATGTTGATCGCGTAGGAGATTCCTTAGCGAGAACCTGCATACCTGCAAAAGAACAAATGAGTACCTGACACGTTGCAGGAGCTGGTTTTCAGATGCTTGGTATAGATGTGTCCTGACTGGTTACAGGAGCTGAGTCTGGAGCTTCAAACGGCGATGAATGAACCAGGGATGGTTACTGCCTTAGCATGAATGGTAAGAGAACCTTGGACGATTACTACCCCAACAGGAACGCTGAGAGAATCTTGAGTGTCTTCTACTGGGATAAGAATCGGGGAGATCTTAGGGTCGATCTGACTGAACCAGAGGAGGCCTTTGACTGGATAAGAATCAGGAAAATCTTAGGGTCGATTTAACTGAACCGGACAAGGTCTTGAAATCTTCAACTGGATAAGAATCAGGGAGATCTTAGGGTCGATCTGACTGAACCAGAGAAGGCCTTTGACTGGATAAGAATCAGGAAAATCTTAGGGTCGATTTAACTGAACCGGACAAGGTCTTGAAATATTCAACTGGATAAGAATCAGGGAGATCTTAGGGTCGATCTGACTGAACCAGAGAAGGCCTTTGACTGGATAAGAATCAGGAAAATCTTAGGGTCGATTTAACTGAACCGGACAAGGTCTTGGAATATCTTCAACTGGATAAGAATCAGGGAGATCTTAGGGTCGATCTGACTGAACCAGAGAAGGCCTTTGACTGGATAAGAATCAGGAAAATCTTAGGGTCGATTTAACTGAACCGGACAAGGTCTTGAAATCTTCAACTGGATAAGAATCAGGGAGATCTTAGGGTCGATCTGACTGAACCAGAGAAGGCCTTTGACTGGATAAGAATCAGGAAAATCTTAGGGTCGATTTAACTGAACCGGACAAGGTCTTGGAATATCTTCAACTGGATAAGAATCAGGGAGATCTTAGGGTCGATCTGACTGAACCAGGGAAGGCCTTTGTCTGGATAAGAATCAGGAAAATCTTAGGGTCGATTTAACTGAACCGGACAAGGTCTTGGAATATCTTCAACTGGATAAGAATCAGGGAGATCTTAGGGTCGATCTGACTGAACCAGAGAAGGTCTTGGAATATGGCTAAGAATTTAACTGGATCTTTCCTGAAAGGTAAAGGTCAGTCATATGCAATGCATGATATGGATCAAGCAATGATGTTCTCAATATAAATGAGACTTGTATGATATGATGTGTCTATGCATGTTATAATGATGTATGTGATGTTTTATGTATGTTTTTGTCTAGGAAAGTGAATCCTTGACGGGTGCCGGGAAGTCGTATCCTGGGCTGATGTTGAAGAATAGATTTTGCTTCCGCTGGGGATGATAACTGCAAGGATACCGGTAGGAGAAGATGACTCCGTTGCGGAATAAACTTGGCAAATGGGGGATTCTGCGGGGAGAAAAGATACTCTAGCGACCATGCTGGGAAGCAATACTCTGTGGGAAGAGGGATGCCTTGCCGAGTGTTGATAATAGTTTGCTGGGGATCAGAAGACTTTGTCGACGACGCTCTTTCCGTGGCTTTTGGCTGAGGATAACCCAGTTATATCCTGTTGAGGAAATAACTCTTTAAATAAAGTCGGGCGACGCGTTCGTGCTCTGCGAAGGATAAGCTTCCAGAATTTACTGGGGATAAGCTTTCTGTTTGGGGATATGAATTCCAATTTTCCTGGGGAAACTGGATTGGACTCTTCTGGGGAGTTTTGATATGCTGGGGAAGTGATCCCTTTGAATGTTGATACGCCGCCGGGGAACAATCTTTAGACCAAGACTGCCGGGGATGCTTGTTAAGAATATATGCTGCTGGGGAAGTGTTGAGATCTATGGGAGGATACTCCATTTCCTTGAGATTTGACGGTTCTGCTTGGAGAGAGTGCACTGATTTTCTTACTCTCTGGGGAATTAAGATGTACTGGTTATGTTTTTTAGCTGAATCTACCTTGGTACCTTGGAGGACAGAACAATTGGATCGCTCAGACAACTCTTTATTGCCCCTGTTTCTAGTGTCACCTGTAATTAATCCCTTTGTTTCGTATGCAAATATTTATGAGTTAGCAAATTATTGTCAATGCATATATCATAAATTGAACCTTGGACGTTCTTCGCAAAACAAAACAGACAAAAGAAAAATACTTGGCACATTTTACCTGAAAAGTATATTTGTATTGATTTTGAATGGCCTAAAAATAGGCGTTTTGTGTACAAGAGGCTGACGTCCTAGTAAGAGAACGCCGCCGAACAAAAGAGTTTATACAAATTTTGTACAAGAGAAAATAAAACAGCTGTGTGAAATATGAATGATCCACTGGGTTTCAACTCTGCTATTGCCTTTATAACTCCGAGCGTCTCATCACTTGATGACCTTGGTTGAAGGTGAAGATGACTGATCGATGCCGTCTAAACTTGATGTAGATACCGGATTCTGGATGCAAAGTGATCAATGAGACATAGTATTACGCTTTTATCCCTAATTTTTGCCTGGACCGCCCTTTCGGGTTTTCAGTCCACCGGGATACCCATTTTTTCCCAAGCCGCCTTTTCAGGTTTTCGACTTGCCGGGTGTACAGATTTTTTCATTTTCATCCCTTCATTTTGCCCGAACCCTTTTGGTTCGACGGGAAGCCCTAATTTTTGCCTAGGCATGTCAGCCTAGCGGGTCTTTTTTCATGCGTAGTATTTTTTTACTATGTCTGCATTGGCGGGGTGAGGAAGGTCGTCACCATCCATGTTGGTTAGAATCATGGCTCCTCCTGAGAACACATGTTTAACCACAAATGGCCCTTCGTACGTAGGGGTCCATTTTCCCCTTGGATCACTCTGAGGAAGGATGATTCTCTTGATTACCAGATCCCCAACTTGATATTCCTGTGGTCTGACCTTTTTGTTAAATGCCCTGATCATCCGTTTCTGATACGTTTGACCATGACAAATAGCAGCAAGTCTCTTTTCATCAATGAGGTTGAGTTGATCAAGTCGTGTCTGGATCCAATCATCTTCATTCAGATTTGCATCCTTCATTATCCGGAGAGAGGGTATTTGCACTTCGATCGGCAAGACTGCCTCCATGCCATAAACCAGAGAGAAAGGAGTTGCCCCGGTTGACATCCTAGCTGAGGTACGGTACCCATGCAGAGCGAACGGTAACATCTCGTGCCAATCTTTATAAGTCACTGTCATTTTCTGCACGATCTTCTTGATGTTCTTATTTGCTGCTTCTACAGCCCCATTCATCTTCGGCCTGTAAGGAGAAGAATTGTGGTGCTGTATTTTGAACTGTTCGCAGAGCTCAGCGATCATCTTATTATTCAGATTGGTACCGTTGTCTGTAATGATTCGTTCTGGGACGTCGTACCGACAGATTAGATTGTGTCAAATGAACCGTGCCACAACAGTCTTGGTTACCGTAGCGTAGGAAGCTGCTTCAACCCACTTCGTAAAATAATCAATCGCCACTAGGATGAAGCGATGCCCATTGGATGCCGTAGGTTTAATCTCGCCGATCATATCTATGCCCCACATTGCAAACGGCCAAGGCGCAGTCAGAACATTCAGGGGGGCTGGAGGAACATGCACCTTGTCTGCATAAATCTGGCACTTGTGGCATGTCCTGGAGTGTTGGTAGCAGTCAGCTTCCATTGTGGACCAGTAATATCCTGCCCGTAGTATTTTCTTAGCCATAGTATGCCCACTGGAATGCGTACCAAAGGTCCCTTCATGTAGTTCTTCCATGATCCTTTCTGCTTCAATTTTATCCACACAACCCAGTAAGGTTGAATCATGGTTTCTCTTGTACAAGATACCGTTGCTAAGGAAGAATTTGGCTGCGAACCTTCTCAGGAATTTCTTATCGTTGACAGATGCACCTTCAGGGTACTCCTGGGCTTCCAGATATCTTTTTACTTCATGGTACCAAGGCTTCTCAGTCACCAATTCAGTCTCGAGATCACAACAGTATGCCGGTTCGTCCATTTTCCAGATGATGATTCGGGGAGCCTCATTATCCCATTTGACCTTGAACATAGAAGCCATTGTAGCTAACGCGTCCGCCAACTGATTCTCTTCTCTTGGAAAGTGTTCAAAGGTTATCTCTGTAAAGTGGGGGATCAAAGTCAACACACATTCTCTGTAAGGAATCAGGTTTGGATGTTTTGTATCCCACTCTCCTTTGATCTGATTGATCACGAGAGCGGAATCTCCGAAAACACTCAGAAATTTGATCCTTAAGTTGATCGCAGCTTGAAGACCCATGATGCACGCCTCATACTCCGCCACGTTGTTGTTACAGTTGAAACATAGCCGGGCAGTGAGTGGAGTATGAGTACCTTGAGGTGATATGATTATGGCGCCGATACCATTTCCCAAAGCATTGGAGGCTCCGTCAAAGTGCATAGACCATCGAGATCCTGGTTCAGGTCCTTCATCCGGTCCAGGTACTTCACAGTCAGTTACTATCATAATGCTTTCATCCGGAAACTCGAAGTTCATTGACTGATAGTCATCTACAGCCTGATGCGCCAAATGGTCTGCCAATACACTTCCCTTGATGGCTTTCTGGTTTGTGTACTGAATGTCGTATTCCGTCAAGATCATTTGCCATCTTGCAATTCTCCCAGACAGAGCAGGCTTTTCGAATATGTACTTTATAGGATCCATTTTTGAGATCAACAAAGTAGTGTGAGTCAGCACATACTGTCTCAGCCGGCGAGCAGCCCATACCAAAGCGCAACAAGTTTTCTCAAGCAGTGAGTATCGGGTTTCACAGTCGGTAAAATTTTTGCTAAGGTAATAAATGGCATGCTCTTTTCGGCCAGATTCGTCATGCTGCCCCAGCACACACCCCATTGAATTGTCAAGCACTGTCAGGTATAGTATCAGAGGTCTCCCTTCAACCGGTGGCATGAGGATAGGTGGTTCTTGGAGATACTCTTTGATTCTGTCAAAAGCAGCCTGACATTCATCGTTCCAACGTACCACCTGATCTTTCTTCAGCAGCTTGAAGATTGGTTCACAGGTAGCAGTTAGGTGTGAGATGAACCGAGCAATGTAATTCAGGCGTCCTAAAAAGCCTCTGACTTCCTTCTCTGTCCTGGGAACCGGCATCTCTTGAATAGCTTTGACCTTAGCAGGGTCCACTTGAATACCTTTATCACTGACCACGAAGCCTAGCAACTTCCCAGATCTTACCCCGAAGGTACACTTGTTCGGGTTCAATCTCAGCTTGTACAGTTTCAACCGGTCAAACAACTTCTGCAGATGATCTAGATGCTCTTCCTCAGTCTGGGACCTTGCGATCATGTCGTCCACATACACCTCTATCTCATGATGGATCATGTCATGAAATAAGGCAACCATGGCACGTTGGTAGGTTGCCCCAGCGTTCTTCAACCCGAATGGCATGACCTTGTAACAGAAGGTGCCCCACTGAGTAAAAAATGTAGTCTTTTCCATGTCTTCAGGTGCCATCTTAATCTGATTATAACCTGAAAAGCCATCCATGAAAGAGAATACTTTGTGCTGAGCTGTATTATCGACAAGGACATCAATGTGAGGTAGGGGGAAGTCATCCTTGGGACTGGCCCTGTTCAGATCCCTGTAGTCGACACACATTCTGACCTTACCGTCCTTCTTAGGTACCGGCACCACATTAGCAACCCACTGAGGGTAAGAAGTCACCGCAAGGAACCCAGCATCAAACTGTTTCATAACCTCGGCCTTAATCTTCTCAGACATCTCTGGACGCATCCGACGGACCTTTTGCTTAACTGGAGGGCAGTCTTCCTTAGTTGGCAAATGATGGACCACAATATCGGTATCCAACCCGGGCATGTCTTCGTAGGACCAGGCAAAGATCTCCATATAATCATGTAACATCTTGGTTAACCGTTGCTTCACGCTGAGCTCTAGGTTGGCACCAATCTTTACCTCTTTCCTGTCTGCCTCAGTACCCAAGTTTATTGTTTCCACTGGCTCTTCATGGGGTTGAATTGCCCTCTCTTCCTGAAGCAACAGTCTTGCAAGCTCGCCAGGCACTTCGCAATCATCTTCACCTTCGTCTTCGGCTAAGTTGATTGGATTTTCGAAGTCATAATTGGCAGTAGCAGAGTTGTTATCAGTGAGATCCCGAGTGGATTGAAACCTGTATGAGTGAGTGTGTGTGTAAATACAGCTATTTTGAAAATTATGTAAAGGAAAAGAAAGACAGAAAAGGAGCACAATATTTGCAATGCGAAAAATACGTCCAAGATTTTCATTCATGATATATGAAATGACAGTTTGTATGCCCTCACAAATAGAACCACGGTGCCTCGGGTAAGACACCGGGCCATAGAGTTTATCATTGTTTATTACAAAATAACGAAACAAAGAAATTTATTACTGCGTCACAAAGGTAACAGGGGTATGGTCCTTAGCAATCCAGTTGTTCAATCCGCCTTCAGCCGTTGGATAGATCCAGCTATTAAATTCCGCTTCATCCACTTCGTTGTCTTCCCCAACCGCATTCACTCCTGAACTTGTAATGAATACAGGAGCTCTTCCGATCTTCGCTTTCCTCATAGCTTTCTGACCTTCTGTGGTAAATCCCAGCCCAAATTTATCAGTCTTTTGAGTAAAGTCTGGAAGTCTGCCCCAGTCGGCATTTTCACTCTTCTGAACCACAACCCGGGCATCCTTTAGGGAGGCCATCTTCAAAGGACCAATTTCTTCTGCTGTTTCTGACGCTGCTGTAATTGGAAGCACCTCCTCGAAATGCTGAAAGGGGGTTTCAATAAACTCCCCATCCATCTCAATGTATCTGAAGGAGTTCAGGTGGCTCACCATATACTCCTCCTCTCCCTGAACAGTGACGATCTTCCCTCTGACGGGGTACTTCAGCTTCTGATGCAAGGTAGAGGTCACTGCCCCAGCCTTATGTATCCAAGGTCGACCCAATAGACAAGAGTAAGATGGACGGATATCCATCATATAAAAAGTGGAGTCGAACACCTGAGAGCCCACACGAATCGGAATGTCAACCTCTCCATGAACCATCCTCTTTGAACCATCAAAGGCCCTGACGATGATATTGCTGGGTTTTAATTCCAGGCCTTCACAATCTAGACGGTCCAAAGCCTTCTTGGGTAGCACATTCAAAGATGAACCAGTATCCACCAACACATGTGCCAAGGTAGTGCCCCTGCATTCGATAGAGACATGCAGAGCATCATTATGGTCTCTTCCCTTTACGGTCAAGTCAGCGTCTGAGAAACCCAAGCCATTGTCTGCCGTCAGATTTGCTACGCAATCAGTGAACTGGACTGCAGATGTCTCATGTGGCACATGGGCCGTCTTGAGGAATGAGATTAAGGCCTTGGCATGGGCCTCGGAGCACAGCAATAAAGAGAGCATGGAGATTTTAGAGGGCGTATGCCCCAGCTGTTCCACAACATTGAAGTCACTCTTCTTTATAATTTTTAGAATCTCCTCCATCTCTTGTTGGGAGGCCTCAGCAGTTATGGGTACAGGTGCCTCCATCTGGGCAGGCTCAACCTCAACTCCTTTGCCCCGGGCATTGGATGACTCGGCAGCAGGAGAAACAATTGGATCAGCAGCAGGAACAGGTATATTTGTAGGAGTTATCAGGAGCGGTCTTCGGGCAGCAGGCGGTGCAATGTCAGGCGAGAAGAGCCTGCCACTGCGGGTAACTTTGGCTGGGCCAGTGATGTCACAAATGCTGGCGCCAGCGTTGAATTCTTGTTTAATCCCATTTACATATACGTCTGCCCCATAGTGCCAAGGGACAGCTTTATCAGATACATAGGGCAGGGGCCCCGGAACGGTGATAATAACAGGTGCAACGGTCATGATTTGAACGGGCTTCTTCGGGAGAGCCGGGATTGGATTATTGAAAATAGTCACCACAGAAACTTCTTCCATCGGAACCAACTGAACAGCAGACTTCTTAAACAGAATCTCCTTGCTATCCATTAGGCTTTGGATGCCTAATTTTAGCAAGGGACAACCAGATAGGGACACAGCACAGAACAGGCAACCCTCACTGCAACCCGGAAATAAACCGGCCAGCAGCAGGTTCTTTTTGACAGTCTTCAGAGGAGTGGCTAGATCATCCACAGAAATGGCATAAACATCTTCATCCACAGCATTTACCCCATGCTGAGGCATAGGAGCAGTAACTACATTCGGCTTCGTAGGCGCTTCGAACTGTATCTCCTTTGCGTCGATAAGGTCTTGCACCTTATTCTTTAGCGCCCAACATTCATCAGTAGAATTCCCCGGGCTATCTGAATGGTAGGCACAACGAGCATTCGGGTTGTACTTGGGGGATGCAGTATTTGGAAACTTCGGCGCCTCCCTGACAGTCACTAAATTGGTTGAGAGAAACTGTGGCAGGATCTGCGACAAAGTCATGCTTAAGCGGGTGAATTCTCTCCGGGGTCTTTCAACCTTTTGAGGATTAGTTGGCCGAGGAGCGGCAGCAGGCTTAGCAATCATTACCGCACTAACAGATTGGCGGTGCTCAGATCTCTCTGATTTCCTGGAACCATATACGGCACTAGACTCCTTCTTGAAGGGTTTCTTCTCAGAACTAGATGATGCACCCTTCGGAATTTTTCCAGACTTTAACCCAGCTTCAATCCTCTCTCTAGTCAATATTAGATCAGTGAACCCTGCAGACGAATTCCCGATGAGATGGTTAAAAAATGGCCCAGATAGGGTCCCCAAGAACATGTCCACCAACTCCCGATCAGTCAACGGTGGCTGCACCCTGCCAGCCAGGTCTCTCAACTTCTGAGCGTACTCCTTAAAACCTTCGCTTGCACCTAACGACATACCCTGGAGTTGGGTACGTGTGGGGGCAAGGTCGGCATTATATTGATACTGCTTATAGAAAGCAGTAGCCAACTCCTCCCAGTTACGAACCTTGGTCCCATCCAGCTGATAGAACCATTCGAGATGAGTCCCTGAAAGACTCTCCTGGAAGAAGTGGATCCATAAATTCTTATCCGCAGAGTACGGCTGAATTTTCCGAACATAGGACCTTAGATGCAGCTTGGGACAAGACGCCCCGTCATATTTAGAGAAGGATGGTGCTTTGAACTTGTGAGGGATGATCACACCAGTTGACAGACCCAGATCTCCGAAATCCAGCCCAGGTACCTGTTGAACTTCCATAGCCTTCAACCTGTCCTCCAATTGCTTATATCTGTCGTCTGCAGGAGGGTACTGTTCTTCATCAAAATCTATCTCGTTGTCGGAGACTACCGGACTAGGAACCCTTGCTTCTGCCTGAGGAGAACTCTTGTCAACAGAAGAACCAGCCTCTTCCTGCTGTAGAGTATTACCAAACCTTCGGCCCGAGTTGAACAGAACAGTTCTTCTCTTCTTCTTCTTCTCCTTCTTCAGGAGCATAGCCTTCAGTTCTTCTTGGCCTTGAGCCAGACCCTTGATTAATTCTTGAAACTGCGCATTCTGCGCCTGAAGAGCCTTGATTGATGTCTCAGTTGATGCAGAGTCGGTATTCATGATGCTGAAATAAACAGCGAAGAACTGTAAGTAACCTGAAAAGGGGAAAAACCTGCTATGCACATGATGTATGAAATGCGTATGAGTTATGTTTTCAAAGACAATCGGGAATCAACTTTGTAAATAAAAAGGAACACACTTCATTAGATTCAACCTTGAAACTGAAATTATTCAACAGGTTGCCCTTAGGCGTTACATGAAAGGAAATACTGAAAAGGAAATAAAACTGTAAGAACACATCTGGAGCTCCTTATTGATCCCATGGTCTCCTCTTCTCAGTACGGATGTAGGCATTCAGAGCTCTCTCATTCTCCAATTGCTTTGTCAGCTTCTGGATCTTTGATTCCTGCTCGTTGAACTTTTCCCGGTAAGAATCTCGCTCTTCTCGCAGTTGCGACCAAGATCTCTTCAATGTCTCATAATCAGTAGGTATCTGAGGAGGGAGGACAGTTGGAGGAACACCATCTTTGTCAGGACACTCAAGAATGACGGGTCTGACAGCTTCATACGGCATACCTAACTTCTGAGCACGGATGCGAACCCATTTGTAGTAGGCTTCCATAGGTAAAGAGGTCTTGGGCCCTAACTCTTGTGGGTCAGCTTTATGAACTTTGTCCCAAGCCTTGATGAACCTACGACGCAGCTCGTCACTATCCACCTGAAACTCGAAACTGATGTGAGGCACCAACATCTCATGGGGGCCTGCTCTTCTTGCTCTTCCAAACTGACAGAGTGCTAGACATGGATTGTAAGAGATCCCTCCTTGAGTACCAATCAGAGGAACATTAGGATATTCCCCGCATCGATCAATAATAGCTATCTCATCCAAACCTCTGCAAGTCCAAATGATGTCTTTATCGGCGAGAGACATTAACCTATGAGCCCAACCTCTTCCTTCTTGGTTCTTTAGTATGAACTTAGGGAGGTGCGAAATAAACCACCTCACCAACAAAGGGATACAACACCATAGGGTTCCTCGTCTTCGGGTAGTACGAGCATGAAGTTGTTGCAAGATGTCACCCAACAGAGTGGGCACAGGATTCTGAGACATAAAGATCCTTATGGCAGTGACATTGATGAAGTTATCAGGATTAGGAAACAGGACTAACCCATAGATTAGGAGAGCCAAGATGTCTTCATATGCCCTAAAGTCCAGGTCATTCCAGAAATTGTTAGCCTTACCAATTAGAAACTTGGCCAAGAAACCCTTAACTCCGCTTCTAGTTACCTAGTTGTCTGTTACCTCTTGATGGGTCAAAGGAAGAGCTGCAGCAACATCCTCAAGCCTGAGGGTCTTTTCCCAACCAGTAAAGGGAGTCTGATCCAAGATAGGGATACCAAGCAAATCAGAGAACTCTTCCAGGGTAGGGACCAGCTGGAAGTCTTGAAAGGTGAAGCACTGGTACAGAGGGTCATAGAACTGGGTCAGAACACTCATCAACTATTGATCCCGCTTTGCAGTGACTAAACTGAGAAGGGAACCATGCCTCTGAATGAAGGAAGTGGTGTTTGGAATTCTGCTAACCAACTCATCAAGCCACTCAGGTGAACGAACAAAGTTGAACCGGATAGTATTCCTTCGCACAGGCATCATAATGTCCTACAAAACAGAGCAAAGGTGAAACCCTCTTGTCTTTGAAATGGTCAGTCCTTATGCAGGATGCATGCAATGCTCATGATGCTATGATGTTATGATAAAGCACACCACATATAGATACAAAGGCAAACATAGTGAGGCACACAAGTCACGCAAGGCAAGCCCCTAAAGTTTAGGCCAGCATGAGGTCTAGGTACTACCCTCTTTCAGTTCGTTGGTTCATACCTTTCCTAATCAAAAGTAACCGGGTTCTTAGAGGATCCCAATATCATTGACTACCCTCAATCGGTCATAACTCCAGCATCGCAATCTTTTCTTGCGGCCAGAACCATCACGAGAGTTTAGCCTCAATGGGCGTAGCATACTGCTACAATTCTAAAGGCCAAGTTGTGTCAATTAAGGTTCTAAGGTTGTTGGTGCTTAATGACTACTTAGAAGACCCATATTCTCCTCGTTGCAACACAAGGGATATCGGTACAGACCAAGGTGCCACACCAACGTAGCCACTGTTTCACCCGTGTCGGTCTACGCCGGACAGGTCCCTCACAGCTTATGCTACCTAAACAGGGTATCCCCAGATCCGGGTTAGGATCTATGTAACTCCGATACGACCCACAATAGTAAAGCAAGCAAATCAATACAATTGAAAACACAGTTATGAACTAACCCTAAGGTACACCTCACTTTAAGTTTAAATCCCCAGCAGAGTCGCCAGTTCTGTGATCGGTGGATCTGGAACTGACTGTTTAACGCTGGTTCGCGAAATGTCGCGGAAGCAAGAGTCGCCACCGTCTTTTATTTTCTCCAAATGGAAAGGACAAAAGCACAGAAAAATTCCTTAAAGAGATTGCTCTCGGTTCGGGAGGTAGGTTATAGAAAGGGAAGGTGTTAGCACCCTTTCTATCCATGGTTATCCATGGGCTCTTAGATACTTGCTCATTTGTGTTTTCAAAAATGGTTTGTTTGCTTTTCAACTGTGGGTTTTAAAAAGTTTCTTTGAAAATTCCAGTTCGACTCTTGTATCGGTCCTCAAGAGTGTTTGAAAAAATGCTTTCGAAAGCTTTTTGAAAATGTGTTGGTGTGAAAAGTATTTTTGAATTTGTTTTGAAATTTAGAGCAAGTATCTATGAGAACCTACCTACCCTAAGGAATTCGTCTGTGTAAATGTCCTTTAAAGTAGTGCCATCCCACCATTGAGAGGTAGGTAGCACCACCGTTGGAGGTGTTCGGGTCAATTCGAGGTTCGGGACATGGTGATCACCGGAGAAATAGGAAGACACCTTAGAAGCTACCCTCATGCCAGGTTCCCGGATCATGAGGACTTACTAAAACATCCTCTACTCGACGATCACCTTTCGAAGGCAAGGCAACAGTGAGGCGTACCCTAGGGGTGGTGTGTGCGAATGGTGTGTCGTTTTCATTTGTATTTATCTTGTCATGTTTTTGGTGTTCTACGCATTGCTTTTATTTGGACATTCATTCTTGCATGCTTTTGATTAACAGTTTAAAAATATTTGCGAGGAAAAGTAAATCTAAAGCTATTACAAATGGCGCGGGTCCACATCGCCAAAATTAACCAGGACCCGATTTGACAGAAAATAAATAAAGTAAAAGAATTAAAAGTGCGAGAAGTAATTACAAGGCTTCGGGAGAGGTACATAATTATTTAAGCAGAATAAAATAAAGATGCGAATAAACAAGAAATTAAGAACGAAATGAGGGCGTTGGACCCTTTTGTAAAATATTAAAATTACATGAATTATTTAATTAAGAAAAGATGTTTTTGGTATTTTTGATATTTTAGGATTTAATAAAAAAGATTAGTTATAATTAAACGCTACCCTAATTCTATTTTATTTTAATTTATTAAGAAGACGTTAAAATTTAACCTAAATTAAACCTAATTTTTATTTACAATTTTAATTATGAAAATAAATAAAATAAATAATATTATTGTGAAAAAAGAAAAATTAAAAGGGGTAGAATTAAAAGAATTAAAATTAAACCCTAATTTATACTAAATTCAATTATATACAATTTGTTTATGAAAATAATTAAAATAAAAATACTTATTATATTTTGCTATTTTTCTGATTTTTTTGTGTATTTTTATGTTGTCTTTGTATTTTGTAAAAAATAATATATTAATTAAACAAGCAATAATTAAAATAAAAATAGAATTAAAAACAAAAATTATGCAAACCTTGGGGGGTGGTAGTCCCCAAAGTGGAGGTTTTGATCCAAGAATTCTGGCCCAACCAGCTTTAGGTCTGTTTGACTTTCCCACTAGCGTGTAGCAATGTTGACCTGAGTTTATGGTGTTCATCAATTTTGCACCCTTGGATTGCCTTTAATCTGATCTCCAGGAACACGTGGATGGCTGAATCTTGAGGTGTATGGTGCGTCTGCAACCTTGAAGCGTATGGGAATTGCTAATGAAAAATAATATAGAAACATGTAAGACCTGGGGCTCGAACCCAGGTCATGGACATTGCAAACGTGTACACCTACCACTGAACCATCATCACGCGTTTGTTAAATAAATAAACAACAAATATAATAAAAGAAAACAACACGTTAGTGGGTTAAAGCGCGCGAAATTCAAAACAGCCTATCACTTCTTGCCACGACTTCGTCTTCTTCGCGTGCCTGAAACACAAAAACAAAAGCAACGGTTTTTCATGCGTTGTTTTAGGTGGCTTATGGGAAAATAGCGAATAGGTCTTAGAGGGTCAATAAATTAGGCGCGATGGTTGGTTCTTGTTCGTCCAGGCTTGCTGATTACAACCATGGCATTCTTGAAGGCCAATTGTTCTTTAAATAAAAATCCCCAATTTTGAGGTCCTGCAAACCCTAGAACTCAAACATGGTGAAATCATGTATACAGCATAAAAATGCAATTAATCATATTGGTTAGTTTCAGAATTTCACAAGGAACATGAATCTACAATCAAAATGCTATGAATGTGCGTAAATATTGAAACACGATAATGAATTTTTCATGAGGTATCTTGAATGTTGTATACCAATTCCTTGCGTTTTAATGGTTGTTTCTGATTGGAATACGTTCAGGGAACCTTGAGGAAGCTATTGAAACAAGAATTAGGTCTTGAATCGCCCTGGAATGATGTTTTCAGAATTGACTTTTTTGACAATTTTTTCAAGTTTGTGAAGAGCTTTCTTGCGCAGCTTAGTGTCTCCTCTCACTAGGGTTGCATCCTAGCTTATGTACTGAGTCCATTAGGTTAACAAATTTGACTAGAATCTCTTGTATTCATGAATTGAAGATTTGATTTTTTCCACCATTATTTCCATATCTTTTTCCATGTGTTTTTGGTCCAAATCATATCCAATTGCTCCAATTCTTTCCATATTGACTTATGCACGAAATCTTGAGGCTAAAACATGTATAAAAAGATTGATTAGGTTAAGTTAGATATTTTTCATATATTTAAATGATTTAAATGAATTAATATAAATAAAAATTCAAATAAATAAATAAAAAATGAGAAAATACTTCCCTTTGGGCCAAGTGGTCGTGCACATGCTTGGAATGATGAATTGTGGAAGAAAAATGGGCCCATTAGCAATTTTAGGTCATTTGAACCAATGTTGACTTTTCAAAATATCCAAAAATTTCCCAACTTCTACAAGGCATAACTTGCTCAAAATTTAAGCTTTTCTCATGTTCTTGGACATTTTGGAAAGGTCCTTGAGTCCTCTAACCAATGCCTTTGGTCCCATGTCATTTTGATTTACCAATCTCAAGTTATGGCCTTTGACTTAAAGTCTCTTTTTGTTGACTTTTGAAAATGACCTATAATGTTGAAATTGATAACTTTTTGTGAGAGCATTTCTTGGACTTGAAGTATGAATATGAGTTGTAGGAAATGTCTTTCTCTTCAAAATGAGCTTTGGATGGAATTTTTCTGATAATCCATGTGAAAGTTATGCCCTGGTCAATTTCAGTTGACTTTTTCAGCTGTCCAAATAAGGAAACTTTTGCATCTTGATGATTTCTGAGCCAAATTTTGAGAATCATGATCGAGCATTGATCAAATGATGTTTGTGGCTTCAAAATGATATGTTGACCAAAAATTTGAACTTTTGACTGTCAAATGTGTTAGAACAATGTTTGAATCTACTACCCTATATTTGAGTTTTGATGATAACAAAGTGAAAAGATATAGTATTTATATGTTTCATGTTTGAACTATATGCTGCCTAAAATTACTATGCTCTGACTTGCAGATACGCTGATTAAAATAAGCAAGATCACTTATTCAGCATCAGAATTTGATTTCATACACCAGCATCAGAAGTTGCTGAATCAGAACGTCAAGATCAGATGATCAACTCACGTACATGCTGAAGCTTGGTGAACAGAACTGCGCATAAACACTCTGATACAGAAACACAATAGTTCATCAGCAGCGAAGCAGAATCAGAATGAGCCAAGCCAGAACGTGCATTGAAGAAGCAACGGTACTATGCATTGAAAGCTAATCAATTCCAACGGCCTCATTCTAGACAAGATCTGCTCAAAAAGGAAAGCTTGTTATTAGCATTGAATCAAGAATATTGCATTCAACGTTCATCTTCTCAAGTGCTATATAAACAAGGCTTTGAAGATTATAATGGCTAATGCTCTCCAAATCTCTACACGCACAAAGCTGAACAATAATCTTCATCTACCAGTTTTGCTAAACCACAAACTCTGATACTCCATTAGTGTTTAGCAATCTAGTTTCTAAGCTTCATTTTGTGTATACATCACAGTTGTGATAAAGTTTTGTAGAAAACATTCACACACATTGTTTTATACCTTTGTAAGAAAGTGTTGCCTTGACAAACCGGATTGTGGTTTGAATCAAGAAGGCTTTAGCAGTTGTTAAAGCAGTCTGTAATATTCAGTTGAATATAGTGAATTAAGACCTCGTTGGAGAGAGGCGAAATCACCTTGACGGGTGGACTGGAGTAGTTTGAGATCAAACGAACCAGGATAAAAATATCTTGTCAATTGCTTTAGATTTCAGTTTTACAATTCAACCCCCCCTTCTTGTGTTTTTCACCCCTTCAATTGGTATCAGAGCGCCTGGTTCTGAGCTAAAACACTTAACCGTGTCAGTACAAGATCCAGCGTCAGAAAAACACAATGGCAGGAAACAATTCTCACTTCAGCAATGACAATAACAAGGACAGAGACAGATTCAGCGGCAAACCTCCAGTCTTTGATGGAGAAAACTTTGATTACTGGAAAGACAGAATTGAAAGCTTCTTTCTAGCACATGATGCTGATCTGTGGGATATGGTGACAGATGGATACACGCACCCTGTGAATGCAACTGGTCAGAAGATTGATAGAAAATCAATGACTGATCAACAAAAGCGTGACTTCAAGAATCACCATAAGGCCAGAACCATCCTCCTCAGTGCCATCTCCTATACTGAGTATGAAAAGATCTCCAACAGAGACACAGCTAAGAACATCTTTGATTCTCTCAGAATGACGCATGAGGGCAACGTTCAAGTCAAAGAAACAAAAGCTCTGGCGCTCATTCAGAAGTATGAGGCGTTCAAAATGGAAGAATCTGAATCCATTGAAACTATGTTCTCTAGATTCCAGATTCTGGTAGCTGGTCTCAAAGTTCTGGACAAAGGATACTCTACTGCTGACCATGTCAAGAAGATAATCAGAAGTTTACCCAAGCAGTGAAGGCCTATGGTTACTGCTCTGAAGCTAGCGAAAGATCTCAACAAAATCACTCTGGAGGAACTTATAAGCTCCCTCAGAAGTCATGAGATAGAGCTAGAAGCTGATGAGCCTCAGAAGCAAGGTAAGCCTTTAGCATTAAAATCTAACAAAAAATTTGAGTCTAAAGTTTTGCAGGCAGTTAAAGAAACATCTGATGGATCCTCATCAGAAGAAGACGAACTTTCCCTTCTCTCCAGAAGAGTAAATCAACTGTGGAAGCAAAGACAAAGGAAGTTCAGGAATCCCAGAAGATCTGATCAGAACGAGTCTTCTTCCAGATACAGAAGGACAGATTCTTCCTCTGGATACAGAAGATCTGAAGGCTCCTCCAGTAGCAAGAAGCCAAACACAAAAGACATCATCTGCTACGAGTGCAATGAGCAAGGACACTACAAGAGTGACTGCCCAAAGCTTCAGAGGGAAAAGCCCAAAAAGAAGTTTGGAAGAGAAAAGAAGAAAAGTCTCATGGCCACATGGGATGACTCTGACTCGTCTGAAGCTGACTCAGAATCAGATGATGAAAGGGCAAACATAGCGCTCATGGATAACATCTCAGAAGATAGTGAAGCTTCTGAATCAGACTCAGAATCAGACACAGAAGAGGTATTCCCTAACTTCGCTATTAATTTTACAAAGGCTGAACTTGCTGAAAGCCTCAATGAAATTCTGGAACGTTATCAGCAGATTAGAGCTAAATTCAGAGACCTGAAAAGGAATCTTGAATCTGACTCTAATAAGTCTGAGAGTCTCAAATTGGAAAACTCTGAGCTGAGAGATAAAATTTCAAAATTAGAAAACTCTTTACAAAACTCTCAGAAGGAACCAATTTCTGAAACTCCCAGCAACGCTGATGAGATCATCAAGGAGTATGATCACAGTTTCCAGAAGTTCCTTGCTAAAAGCATAGATAGAAGCAGAATGGCTTCAATGATCTATGGAGTTAGCAGAAACGGCAGGAAAGGAATAGGATACCTAGGTAAGGTTCCTACACCGAAGAATGTCATGGATTTAACCATTAAACACACTCCTCTAAATTCACACTTTGTGTATGGTCACACACATGACATCAAGTATACTAGCAGTAAGCACTCTGTGAAACCAAAATTCAACCAGAGTTTTGGTAAAACTAACAAATCAGGACCCAAGAAGATCTGGGTACCTAAGGATAAAATAATACATGTTGCAGATATCTTTAGCAGCAAGTCAAAAACACCAGTCATGGTACCTGGACTCTGGCTGCTCACGACACACGACGGGAAGAAGGCATATGTTCCAAAGCCTGGAACTTAAGCCTGGAGGCCACGTTGGCTTTGGAGGCAATCAGAGGGGAAAGATAATTGGCTCTGGAACTGTAGGTAATGGAAATCTTCCCTCTATTCATAATGTTCTTCTAGTAGATGGATTGATGCATAATCTGTTATCCATAAGTCAATTAAGTGATAACGGTTATGATATAATCTTTAATCAAAAATCATGTAAAGGTGTTAGTCAGAAAGATGGGACTATCCTGTTTAATGGTAAGAGGAAAAACAACATTTACAAAATCAAACTTTCTGAACTAAAGAGTCAGAATGTAAAATGTCTTCTGTCTGTTAACAACGAGCAGTGGATCTGGCACAGAAGATTGGGGCATGTTAGTATGAGAAGAATATCTCAGATTAACAAACTCAATCTGGTCAGAGGACTTCCTAATTTGAAGTTCAATTCAGATGCTCTGTGTGAAGCATGTCAGAAAGGCAAATTTGCAAAACCTTCTTTTAAATCCAAAAATGTTGTTTCCACCTCTAAGCCATTAGAACTTCTGCACATTGACTTATTTGGACCAGTTAAAACTGCTTCAGTCAGTGGTAAGAAGTATGGGTTAGTAATCGTAGATGACTATAGCAGATGGACATGGGTAAAGTTCTTAAGACACAAGGACGAGTCACACTCTGTGTTTGTTACCTTCTGTAACCAAGTTCAGAATGAAAAAGATCTTAGAATCGTGAAAGTCAGAAGTGATCATGGTGGAGAATTTGAAAATAAAGATTTTGAGTCATTCTTCAATGACAAAGGCATTCTGCATGATTTCTCTTGTCCTAGAACTCCCCAACAAAATGGAGTTGTAGAACGAAAGAACAGAACATTGCAAGAAATGGCCAGAGCCATGATCAATGAGACAAACGTTGCTAAGACTTTCTGGGCAGAGGCAATAAACACAGCGTGCTACATTCAGAATAGAATCTCAATAAGACCTATTCTGGAAAAGACTCCATATGAATTGTGGAAGAACAGAAAGCCCAACATTTCGTATTTTCATCCATTTGGATGTACTTGCTTTATATTAAATACAAAGAATTATTTGAACAAGTTTGATTCTAAGGCACAGAAGTGTATTATGTTAGGATACTCTGAACGCTCAAGAGGGTACAGAGTATACAATACAGAAACACAGATTGTGGAAGAATCAATCAGTGTTCGTTTTGATGATAAGCTTGACTCTGAAAAGTCAAAGCAGAATGAAATTTTTGCAGGTATAGAAATTGAATTTGCAGGTTCTGAAGACAAGTCATCAGAAGCTCTCAACACAGACATTCCTTCAACGTCTGAAAGGAGCAATGCTAGAAATCCTACAACTGTTGCTGATCAACCTCAGAAGAGATTACCCAGAAGCAGTTTGGATCACCCAAAAGAGACTATCCTAGGAAGAAAGGAAGATCCAATCAGAACAAGAGCAAGCTTCAGAAACTCTGAAGAAACTCTTATGGGACTTGTGTCTCTGATTGAACCTTCTTCTATTGATGAAGCACTTCTGGATAATGACTGGATTCTGGCAATGCAAGAAGAGCTGAATCAATTCACCAGAAACGACGTATGGGATCTCGTTCCCAGACCAAAAGGATTCAACGTCATTGGAACAAGATGGGTGTTCAGAAACAAGCTAAATGAACAAGGTGAAGTCATCAGAAACAAGGCACGACTGGTTGCACAAGGTTATAGTCAGCAAGAGGGGATAGACTATACAGAAACCTTTGCCCCAGTCGCCAGGTTAGAATCTATCAGACTTTTAATCTCATTTGCTGTTAATAGAGGCATCACTCTGTATCAGATGGATGTCAAAAGTGCATTCTTAAATGGTTATATAGAAGAGGAAGTTTATGTTCACCAACCCCCAGGTTTTGAAAATACAAAACATCCAGAACATGTTTTCAAACTAAAGAAGTCACTGTATGGTCTGAAACAAGCTCCCAGAGCTTGGTATGAAAGGCTAAGTAACTTTCTGCTTGAAAATGAATTCACCAGAGGGAAAGTGGACACTACTCTATTCTGTAAAGCAGTTAAGAGTGACATTTTAGTCTGTCAAATTTATGTTGATGATATCATTTTTGGTTCTACTAATCCTTCTCTTGGAAGAAAATTTGCTAAGTGTATGCAGGCAGAATTTGAGATGAGCCTCATGGGGGAACTGAAATTCTTTCTAGGAATTCAGATCAATCAAACTCCAGAAGGAACTTACATTCATCAGAGCAAATACATCAGAGATCTTCTGAAGAAATTTGACCTCTCAGAATGTAAGCCATCAAAGATTCCAATGCATCCCACGTGCATTCTGGAAAGAGAAGAGGTAAGCAAAAGTGTAGAACAGAAAGTCTACAGAGGTATGATTGGTTCTCTCCTCTATCTGACTGCTTCAAGACCTGATATCTTATTCAGCGTATGTATTTGTGCTAGATTCCAATCAGATCCTAGAGAATCTCACTTAACAGCTGTTAAGCGAATTTTCAAGTATCTGAAAGGTACTACTAATCTGGGCTTGTTTTATAGAAAATCTAGTGATTACAGCTTAGTAGGCTACTGTGATGCTGATTTTGCTGGAGACAGAGTGGAACGTAAAAGTACTTCTGGAAGCTGCCAGTTTCTGGGAGAAAATCTGATCTCGTGGTCCAGCAAAAGGCAATCAACAATTGCTCTGTCAACAGCAGAAGCTGAGTACATAGCAGCAGCAGGATGTAGCACACAAATGCTCTAGATGAAAAGTCAGCTTGAAGACTTCCAGATTTTTGAGAGTAACATTCATATACTTTGTGATAATACTTCTGCTATTTGCTTAAGTAAGAATCCTATTTTACATTCTAGAGCTAAGCATATAGAAATAAAACATCACTTCATTAGGGACTATATTCAGAAAGGTATTTTGAACTTAAAATTTATAGATACAGACCATCAATGGGCTGATATCTTTACTAAACCCCTTTCAGAAGATAGGTTTAATTTCATTCTGAAACATCTCAGCATGAAAGTATGTCCAGAGTGAAAATGTTTTAATTCCATATATTTACTTTCAGAATGTAATTACTTTACTGTGAACTTCTGATCAATCTCCTTTCAGAAAGATAGAACATGCAGATTGTATCAGATGCAAGTCTAAAGATCTGAGAGTCTAATCTCAAAGACAGACGTGCTGATCACTACATCAAACAAGTGTCATCCAATCATCAGCAAATCTCTGAAGCAGAACGCGTGCACGCTTCTGAGAAGGCAAAGCGCTGATTGGGTGCATTGAGACACATGTCTGGTAACCGTTTTAAGTATCTTTCTCAAATCCCCCAAAATCAGCAAGCATTTAATGAAAAGTAATCACGCTTGTTAAATGGCAATCATTATTTTTTTTCTCTCTCTTAAAAACGTTTAATTTTTCAAAATAATTTTTGAAAACTCTATTTAAGCACATTAATCCTTCATTATTATTCTTTACGCTTTCTCACAAACATTCAAGTATTTTCTGCATATTTCTGAGTTTATCTCCTACAAACCTTTTTCTCTCAAACCATTCTCAAAGCTTTTTTAGTGTGAACAATGGCATCCTCCAGCATTTCTGCAGGCAATCAGAAGAAAGCAACCTCTGAACAATATCAGGTGCCTCTCAGAACTCTTCTCACACCGGTAAAGAACCTTGAAGTTCTCTCTGAGTTAATCATCGACTTCGAAAGTTTGAAGGAAAATGGATTTGACCTAACTGAAGAAATTAGGGCTCAAAAGTGGGAGAGGTATTTCGATAGGTTGGTTGGACCAACATTCCCAGCGTTAGTCAAGGAATTTTGGATTCACGCCAAGATTTCTAAACATCTAGTCATCTCCTCTGTCATGGGAAAGAAGATTGTAATTTCTGAAGACCTCATTGCAAGGCTAATCAGTCAAAGTGGTGGTGGAGTCCGTTGTGTGGACATGGCTGAAAGATGCCCTGATATAGGTGTGGTAGCCAACAGAATTTTCACTCTTGGAATGCCCAGCAGCAAAATTAAGGATCTGAAGGATCACTGCAGAGTATGGGCCAAGATTGTTCTGGGCTGCTTCAATCATAGGAAACCAACAAGTTCTCCTGATTATATAAACGTGGATCAGCAGTTTCTGATCTACTTTATTGATCAGAGGGTAAAGATCAATCTGGCTCACTTCCTGTTCAACCATCTCAAGACCAGTGTCAAAGAGACAAGAGAAGAAGAAAGGACCAAAAGGGACTGGATACCGTTTGGAAGGCTCATATCAGATATTCTGACAGAGAATAGGCTGATTGAACATCTGATCGAAGCTCAGGAGATGAGCACTATTGAACCAACTATTGGGAAACCGCTGAACGCTAAGAACCTGAAAAAGATGAAGCTGATAGAAAATATTCAGAAGGAACCCAGAGTTACTTCAACTGCTGACATCTCCAGCAGAAGAGTGCCTCTGAGTGATTTTCCAATATTTTCTGAAATGGAATCCAAACCAGAGATGTTTCTCAGGTACCCTGATGCGTACAAGGCAGAAGATACAGGTTCAAAGCTGAAGATCAAAGATCTGAGTCAAACCCAACCAGAAGTGACTCAGAAGAAGACAAAGAAGAGGAAAGCGCCATCAGAAGGATCATCTCATCAGACTCCAAAGAAAATAGGTATTTCATCTGCTGCCCCTATCTCAAAATCTTCTACTATTCCAACATCTGCTGCCCCTCCTCAAACCTCCCACAGAATATCAATTCCAATCCCTACCATTGATGAAACCATACCAGAAGACCCTTCTGAGGCATTACTACTCAGAAGACCCAGAACCAAAATTCCCAAACAACCAACAGTTTCAACAACACCAGCACTTGATCGAGTGCTAGCTGATATTGAGCGTGAACATGCTTCTGCTCAACCAAATTCTGAACCACCAAATATTCCTCCTCCACAACCTGAACAACAACCAGAACCAGAACCACAACCACAACAACCTCTCACAGAAGAACCTCTGATCCCTGAGCAATCAGAGATTCCACCTCCTCAACCAGAAAATAATCCACCTTCACCACAAACAGAGTTTCATAAATCTGACCCTCACTCACCTCAACCTTCACCGCTGGCAATCCAGTTGCCATGTGGAACCACTATTGTCATGCCCCAGTTACCATCTTCAGAAGAATCAACACCTCCAACTACTCCCAAACCACCATCCACTCCAATCGAAATATCTGACTCTGATTCTGATACCCTTCCTCCAAAACAAACAGCCTCTCAGCAAACCTCTGAAAACCCCAGCAGAACTTTCATTGACTTAACAAGTCTTGAACGTCTTGCTGATTTAAGACACAAAATTGCCATTCCCAAACCAAAGCAACCAGATGTTGGCTCTGGTATTTTGAATTTTGAAACAGGTGTGCTGCAATGGATTGCTTCTTTGAAGCAAGTCTGTCCTGGGATGATTGACCCAGCTGCTTCTGATCAACTCTGGTCACAGTTCAGATTATGGGTACGTGCTAAAGCCCTCAAGTTGCAAGATGTCAACTATGAGCAGGCTCAACAGAACTTCAGCAAGCTGCTGAAGGAAGTTGAAAGTCAGCTGCCTCAAGAAGTTGTGCTTCCTCTGGACAGTGAACCTTGGTTGGAGAAACATCAAACTGCACAGGTGCAACCATCAGAAGAAGACAAGACCATTCAGGCTGAAAGTCAGGCAGAAGATGTCGCTGAAAGTTCTGAGAAGCCTCCTCCTTCTGATGCTTCTCAAGCTGCCTTGGACAGGCAGGCTCTGGAAGAACTAAGGCTGAATGACTTGCGTCTACAGCAGCGAATGGACGACAATGATCAGAAGATGAAAGCACGAATGGATGTGCAGGACAGCAAGATTGACACTGTTGTCAACATGGTTCAGAAGCAGAATGAAACTTCTGAAAAGATTCAAGCGATGCTGGAGAGCCTGTTCTCACGCATGCCCCCTCAACCTTAAATCTTTTTCATGCATAATCATTTTTCATGTCTTCTTGACTTTCTGATGTCCTGTTTTGACTATGTTTTGTAATGTTCTTTTGCTCTGATTCTGAACTATTTTAATATAATTAGTTTTTCTGATCTTAAGTGTTTTAACACATCACCAACACTTTTTGATTGCTGACAAAAAGGGGGAGAACAAGAATGATATTTAAATCAATAACGGGCTAACTAGACAGAAATTCTCAAACATTCTAACTCTATTACTTGAAATGTTTTTTTTTGTTTTGTTTTAAGTCTACAAGCACAAGGAAGCTCCTGAACACTATGAAGACTAGAAGCCCTGATCAAAACATAGAAGCTTTGATCAATGTTGCTCTGATCAATATGAAGTTCTGATCGATCTAATACTCTGATCCAAAGCAAAGCTCTGACAGGAAAAGCTCTGAAGCTCTGCTCTCTGATAAGTCAAGACTCTGATAATATGATGTTCAAAGAAAGAAAAAGATCTGATCCTGAAGTACACGTATCATCAAAGGGAAGTAATCAACTCAGGGGGAGTATCTCTTAACTCTGATTTCTCCTGACTTCTTAACTCTGAAACATTTCCCAGACACCTTTTCACGTTATTTTTCATTTAAAATATCTAGTTTTTGTCATCATCAAAAAGGGGGAGATTGTTAGAACAATGTTTGAATCTACTACCCTATATTTGAGTTTTGATGATAACAAAGTGAAAAGATATAGTATTTATATGTTTCATGTTTGAACTATATGCTGCCTAAAATTACTATGCTCTGACTTGCAGATACGCTGATTAAAATAAGCAAGATCACTTATTCAGCATCAGAATTTGATTTCATACACCAGCATCAGAAGTTGCTGAATCAGAACGTCAAGATCAGATGATCAACTCACGTACATGCTGAAGCTTGATGAACAGAACTGCGCATAAACACTCTGATACAGAAACACAATAGTTCATCAGCAGCGAAGCAGAATCAGAATGAGCCAAGCCAGAACGTGCATTGAAGAAGCAACGGTAATGTGCATTGAAAGCTAATCAATTCCAACGGCCTCATTCTAGACAAGATCTGCTCAAAAAGGAAAGCTTGTTATTAGCATTGAATCAAGAATATTGCATTCAATGTTCATCTTCTCAAGTGCTATATAAACAAGGCTTTGAAGATTATAATGGCTAATGCTCTCCAAATCTCTACACGCACAAAGCTGAACAATAATCTTCATCTACCAGTTTTGCTAAACCACAAACTCTGATACTCCATTAGTGTTTAGCAATCTAGTTTCTAAGCTTCATTTTGTGTATACATCACAGTTGTGATAAAGTTTTGTAGAAAACATTCACACACATTGTTTTATACCTTTGTAAGAAAGTGTTGCCTTGACAAACCGGATTGTGGTTTGAATCAAGAAGGCTTTAGCAGTTGTTAAAGCAGTCTGTAATATTCAGTTGAATATAGTGAATTAAGACCTCGTTGGAGAGAGGCGAAATCACCTTGACGGGTGGACTGGAGTAGTTTGAGATCAAACGAACCAGGATAAAAATATCTTGTCAATTTCTTTAGATTTCAGTTTTACAATTCAACCCCCCCTTCTTGTGTTTTTCACCCCTTCAAAATGACCATTTTGCCCCTACAGTTGACTGTAGTGCAATTAGGGTTTTTGACTGTGCAATTTTGTGCTGAATGCCTTGAAACTTGATATGAGGATACTTGACCATGTTTGTGAGCATGTGAGACTTGATTGGACCTTTGAAAACTTCATTTTCTTGATCAGCACACAAACCCTAATCTTGACTGTATAGGAGACCTTTGCACTGTGCAACCCTTGGGGGAGATTTGAAGCTTGACTTGGAAATTTCTTGGAGAATATGGGAGGGCAAATTTTGGGGTACAACAGAAAGACTAATAGTTGAACGTAGAAAACCCTAATTCTAGATAATATAACTGAAAACAAACACTTCGCACACTTGCACCTCTAGGGTATCCTCTCTTGTTTTCTTACAATACTTGGTCACGTTCCTCGAAAGTAGGGATACTTTAGCAAAAGACCCTCGATCAAATCATCGTGTCCCTTTTGCATAAAGATCATAGTCCCTCGATGACCCTTCGAAGTTTCCTACAAAAATGATATAGTCCCTCTGATACAATTGCTAAAGTATCCTTATATGTTGCCTTCGACGACCATGTGATGACCATACGCTTGTACCTTCACATCCAATAGATAGGGCTACCTACCAACTAATGGTATGGATAGCACTATCTATAAAGGAGAAGGAAAACAATAAGAAAGATCTTTAGTGGGTAAGGAACTCTTAATTGGTTGCTCACAACGTTTATCCAAACATTTTCACACATCACTTTCAAACAAACATTTTCAAAACACTTTGTACGCATTCTTGAGGGCTGATACGAGAATCATTACAAGTCATCCTTACATTGGCAATTTCAAAATATTTTCAAACAAATCACACAAACACAAATGAAGTTTTCAAAAGTAAGCTAAGCAATTAAGAGTTTGTAGATAACTATAGATGAAAAGGGTGATAACACCTTCCCTTTTCATAACTTACCCCCGAACTCAAAATATATCAAAGGTCTTTCCTGTTCTTTTCACCTTTCCTAAATATTGGATAAAAGAAAAGTCAATGGCGACACTTTCTATCTGCACATTTGGATAAAACCAAAAAAGTCAGTTCTCCCATAGTATTACAACGATATTTTCCACCAAGTAAGACGGCTATGCTAAGAGCCAATATTAATGGTTTTAAATAAAAGGAAAGTGAATCTCTCTTAGAAGCATGGGAAAGATACAAATAGAAGTTGAGACTTTGTCCATATCATGGTCTAGAAGAATGGTTGATCATCCACACCTTTTACAATGGTGTCTTGTGCAACACAAGACTAATGATTGACACTGCAGCTGGAGGCGCACTGATGGATAAACCTTATCATGACGCTTATCAACTTAGTGAAAGTATGGCTCAAAACCGTTACCAATGGGGAAGCGATAGAACCATTATGGAGAAACCTTAAATGAAAGGCGGTATGTATGAAGTTAGTAGTTTAGACCAACTTAACGCTAAGGTAGAATATCTTACCCAAAAGATATAAAATTTGACCATAACTTCTGCACCCATCGTTGCTGCAGTAGCTCCAACATACAATTTATGTAGACTTCACACACATGTTGCGTCTGAATGTCCACTTTTAACAGGAGTATCGGCTGATCAAGTGAATTATGCTCAAGGAAACCCATACGGGAATACCTATAATCATACCTTGAAAAATCATCCTAACTTTTCTTACAATAATAACAATGCACTATATGCACCTGGGCAAGCTCCTACTACACCCCCAAGATACTAGGAAGCCGCACAAATTACTCCAAATGTTCCTAGGAAATCTAATATAGAAATCATGATAGAAAAATTCGTGGCCACTCAAGCTCAACAAAACAAAGATTTTCTAAATCAAAACATACACACTAGTGAATAAATAAAGTAGCTACCAAACAAGGTTGATGCTCTTTCCACTCAAAACAAAATGCTTGAAACACAAATCTCTCAAGTGGCTCAACAACAAGCGGTTTCAGCTGCTCCTACTGGCACTTTCCCTGGCCAACCATAACCGAATTCGAAAGGTCATGCTAATGCAATAACACTTCGAAGTGGAACGGAAGTAGAAGGATCAACTGACCCAAGGAACAAAAATCCAGCCATTCACCAGAGCGCTGGTAAACCAACTAAGAAGGAAGATGAACCAAAAGAAGATGAGAAGGTAGATTAAATTATAGAGGAATAAGAGAAAGAAAAACTCTATTTACCTCCATCACCGTACAAACCAATGATACCATACCCTCAACAGTTAGCTAAATCTAAAAATATAGGTAAATTTAAGAAATTCGTTGAACTTATGAAACAACTAAATATAACTATACCTTTTACAGAAGCCATCACGCAAATTCCCTCCTATGCTAAATTCCTTAAAGAAATCTTATCCAATAAGAAAAAGCTCGAGGACAATGAAACTGTTATGTCTATTGCAGATTGTAGCGCTATAATCCAAAATAACATGCCCCCTAAGCTGAAAGACCCTGGTAGCTTTTCCATACCATGCGCAATCAGAAAATTTGTCATAGACAAAGCTCTGTGCGGCTTGGGAGCTAGTATAAATCTAATGCCTTTATCAATATGCAAAAGACTAAATATGGGAGAATTGCGACCAAAAGAATGTCCGTACAACTAGCTGATCATTCAGTGAAGTTTCCTTTAGGAATGCTCGAAAATGTTCCTGTACGTATTGGACAATTTTATATCCCGACTAACTTCATTATTATGGATATCTCAGAAGACTCCAACATCCCTATTATATTAGGAAGACCATTCCTCGCCAACACCTAAGCCATCATAAATGTAAAAAAAGGTAAACTCACATTTGAGGCTGGCGAAGAAAAAGTTGAATTCGTCTTCTCACAATTTTTCAAAGCACCAGCTATAGATGATTCATGCTGTTTCTTGGACGTCATTGATGAATGTATTAAAGAAATGGAGAAACAACAGACCAAATATTTATAAGCTCTAAAAATTCCAATTCCTCCAATCCTTGAAGATGATAATTGGTGTGATGAATACAAGGATGACAATCTAAGTGAATGTCTCGCGCTAACTCCTGACCCTATGCTTTGATTAAGGAAACCAACTGTTGAACTTAAAACATTACCAAAAGATCTAAGATATGAATTCCTAAACATAGAACTCGAACAACCGATCATAGTCAGTGCAAATTTAGGACAGATAGAAACAGAAAAATTACTACATGTCTTAAGGAAATATACGACTGCTTTAGGCTCTAACATCTCAGATCTAAAAGGAATAATCCCCTCAAAATGCATGCATCAGATTATGTTTTAGGAAGACTACAAGACCTCAAGAGAACATTAGAGAAGAATAAACCCAGTTCTGATTGATGTAGTTAAGAAATAAGTATAAAAGTTATTAGAAGCAAGAATAATATATCCAGTATCCGACAGTAAATGGGTCAGCCCAGTACATGTTGTACCAAAGAAAGGAGGAGTTACAGTTGTCAGCAACGTAAAAGGTGAATCCGTAACACAACATACTCGAACCGGACGGAGAATGTGTATTGACTATAGGAAGTTAAACAAATCCACTCGAAAAGATTATTTTCCTTTACCCTTCATTGATCAAATTCTCAAACGACTAGCTAAGCATTCCAATTTTTTCTATCTGGATGGTTATTCTGTATTTTTCCAAATCCCCATACACCCCGAAGATCAAGAAAAGACTACATTGACATCTCATTATTATACATTTTCCTATAGACGAATGGCGTTTGGACTATGCAATGCTCCGCAACATTCCAAAGGTGCATGATGTCAATTTTCGCTGATTTTATAGATGACATCATGGAAGTATTTATGGACGATTTCTCTGTCTTTGGGTAAAGCTTTGAAGGATTCTTATCGAACTTAAAAATGGTACTTGAACGATGCGTGAAAGTTAATCTCGTATTAAATTGGGAAAAAATCCATTTCATGGTCCGACAAGGAATCATACTTTGACATATAGTATCCGACAAAGGAATTGAGGTTGACAAAGCAAAAATAGAAGTTATAGAAAATATTCAACCTCTAAAAATCGTAAGAGAAATACGAATTTTATTAGGACACGCTAGTTTCTACCAACGATTCATTAAATACTTCTCTAAAATTACCAAACCGCTAACTGGTCTGTTAATGATAGGCGTTGAATTGAATTTCAATGATAAATGCTTAAAAGCATTCGAACAATTAAAAAAAGCTCTTATTATCACACCTATTATGCAACCACCTGATTAAGGTTTACCTTTCTTAATCATGTGTGATGCTAGTGACTATGATGTCAGTGTAGTTTTAGGATAATGAAAATATAAAAAGCTTCATAAAATCTATTACACCAATAAAACCTTAGATCCTGCATAGATGAACTACGCCACAACCGAAAAGGAACTTTTGGATGTCGTTTTCTCCCTAGATAAATTGTGTCCTTACCTAGTAGGAGAAAAGATGATTATCTATACTGATCATGCTGTGATTAGATACCTATTAAGCAAAAAGGATGCCAAACCAAGATTACTCAGATGGATCTTACTCCTACAAGAGTTTGATTTAAAATCAAAGACAAAAAAGGCACTGAAAATGTAGTAGCTGATCACTTATCTAGAATGGGAGGCATTAAACCTGGACACGTGACTATCAACGATAATTTCCCTTACGAACAACTCATAGCCCAGTTAGAAAAAAACACCATTGAATGCCCCGTAACTCTTAATACTAAGACTGACGAAGTCGCGAAAGTAGTTTACACTAAGAATACATTGCCATGGTACACCGACTTTGTTAACTATTTGGCCGCTGGAATGCTTCCGCCAGATCTAACCTATCAACAAAAGTAGAAGTTCTTCCACGATCTTAAACACTATTATTTGGATGAGCCTCTGCTTTTTAAGAGAGGGGCCGATGGTATTTTCCGTTGATGTGTTCTAGAGGATGAAATAGAAAGCATAATTCCCAATGTCATACTGCTCCCTATGGTGGTGGACATGCAAGCACTTAAAAAGACTTGCACTAAAATTTTACAAGCTGGCCTCTATTGGACGAACTTATGGAAAGATGTCCACATTACAATCATAAATTGCGACCGATGCAACTGCACTGGGAACATCTACAGACGCAACGAGATGCTTCAAAGGGGAATTTTAGAAGTAGAAGTCTTTGATGTGTGGGGAATTGATTTCATGGGACCTTTCCCATCCTCTTTTGGAAATAAATACATACTCATTGTTGTAGATTACGTGTAAAAATGGATTGAGGTCGTAGCCTCTCCAACAAATGACGCACAAGTAGTAATTAGGCTTTTTAAAAATATAATTTTCCCAGATTCGGTGGTCCAAGACTTGTCATCTGTGATGGTGGTTCTCATTTCATTTCGAAAATCTTTGAAAAACTATTAGTGAAATATGAAGTCCGGCACCGGGTAGCAACACCATATCATCCCTAAACAAGTGGGCAAGTAGAAGTCTCCAACAGAGAGATTAAGAAATCTTAGAAAAAACAGTTGCTAGTTCTAAGAAAGATTGGTCGTCCAAATTACACGAGGCATTATGGGCATATAGAACAGCCTATAGGACACCCATAGAAACAACACCATTCAAACTAGTTTATGGAAAATCGTATCATCTGTCGATAGAACTTGAGCATAAAGCCTATTGGGCCATCAAAACCCTCAACTTAAGTTACATTGTTGTAGGAGATAAGAGAAGTTTAGACATACATGAGTTAGACAAACTTAGACTAGATGCATATGAAAATGCCAAGATCTATAAAGAACGAACAAAAAATTTGCACGACAAACACACATCTAGTAAAGAGTTCAATGAGGGCGACATAGTACTCCTCTTTAATTCTAGACTTAAAATGTTCTCAGGAAAACTTCGTGCTAGGTGGTCCGATCCATTTGAAATAACTAAGGTTTTTCCAAGTGGAGCTATTGAAATTAGAGGAAAATCTAGTGAACCATTTATCATAAATGCACAGGGCTTGAAGCACTATCATTGTACAGAAAACACAGACTATTCTGATAGTTTCCATCTTACAGAGCTACCTGCTCACTCTAGGATTTAATCACCTATTAAAATTATGTCGAGCTTGTGACATAAAACAAAGCGTTTGGTGGGAGACAACCCACTTTCTAGTCTTTTATTTTGATTTACTAATTTCATTCTTTATTTTATCTTGCTTTTATTTCTTTTGCTTTTCATTATAGTCTTGCAGTATTGTTCTCTAACGTTAACGACTACTAACTTAATCCTAGTTGTCAACTTACTTACAGGCTAACTTAATTTTTAGCTAACCATACTAACTAACTGTGATACGGTGGCAAAACCGACTGTTAATACTGGTTTGCGTTTTTTGTTTGAAAATATCACGGTAAGCAAGAGTCGCCACCAACTTTTTTTTATCCAACAAGGAAAGGGTGAAAAGAATAGAAAAATAACTTTTTTCGAGTTTTCTGAGTACGGGGGGTAGATTATGGAAAGGGAAGGTGTTAGCACCCTTTCCATCCATGGTTTTTCATGGGCTCTTAGGTACTTGCTCATTTTCTAAAATTTCTTGTGTTTGTGTGTTTTGAAAAGTTGTGAAAATGACTTAATGCGGCGATTCACTTTATGGTAACTCTTGTATCTGTCCTCAAGAGTGTGATAAAGTGTTTTTGAAAACTTTGTTTGAAAAGTAGTGTGGAGTGAAAATTTGTTTTGAGCAAGCATCTAATAGTTATCAACCTACTCGAAAAAGAATGTTCTTTTCCTCCTATCCCTTAGACGGTGTTATCCTACTATTAGTGAGTAGGTAACCCTAGTCATTGGATGTTGAGGGACTATCGAAAGGGACGTAATGGTCATCGAAGGCAACATGTAAGGATACCTTAGCATTTCGAAGGGACTATCATCATAAATCATTTATCGCAGGCAACTAGAGGGATATTTTAGGGACTATGATCTTTATGATGATTTTAAACTAAGGGTCTTTGCTAAGAGTATCCCTATGTTTCGAGGGACATGACCATTGTTTCCAAAGACAACCAAGTGAGTTAATACCCTAGGGGTGCAATTGTGCAACAATGCTTTTTTCAGATATATTATGTTGAAGGTAGTGGTCTAATGGTTAATTGATTTATCTTGTCATGCATGCCTAAGTTACTAACAGTTATATATACAAGCATATACAGAATATAAAAGCGAGAAATAAAGGGTCCTACGCTATTACAGGGCTTTAGTGTAGATACATAAATAATGTACGAAAAATAAGATGCGGAAATTGTAAACCCTAATTAAGCTATTACAAATCGGGCGGAGTTACATTAATAATAAAAAAAGTAATCGTACGGAAAAATAATAACGCGCAAGAATTAACTGGAAAAAAGTTTTAAACCCTAAAAATATAATTTGCTTATTGAAAATATTTTTGAGATTTTTTTATGAAAAGCTTTGAAATTTAACCTAATTTTTCTAATTAATTTTAATTAATGAAACAAATTAAAGTTGATGAAATTAATTAATTTGAAAAAATTAATTTATTAAAAAAAACTAAGTCCTATTTTTGATGAATTTCTGATTTTATAATTAAAAAAAAATAAACAAATTAAATATAAATTAAATAAAAAGAATAAAGAAGTTAGAAAAATGGGCCTGAGGGGGGGGGGGGGGGTGAGAACCCAATTTGGAGGGTTGCATGCTGAATTTGTCAAGGCCCAAGATCCTGTAAGCCTAATGCAAACGTGAGATCTAGTGTGGAACAAGCTGGGAGGTCCATCATGTGGCTGCTTCCCCAAGGCGTTAGATCCGACGTTGCTTGATCTAATGGTGATGAATTTGAGGCCTATGATAGGCGTGTTGGGAATGGAAGTATTGGATCTGCAAGAAAATCATGAGAAAAATAATATGCAGGAGGCAGGGGTCGAACCCCTGACATCCCACACTGTTGCACCCCAAAATTTACCCTCTTGATTTAGGCGTATGTTTCATCATAAACATCATAGTGCATTGCAGTCATACATTGTGATAGGATCAAAGTACTTGGTTACCAATTTTTCCTCAAAGCTTTGAAGGTTGATTACATGGACAAGTTGCTCAAGAAATATCTTACCATCCAAATCTCTGGATCTTTTTTCTCAAAGGTTATGGCATATCTCAAGATGTTTTTACCCATCTCTTGGATTCATCAGCCAAATTAGGGTTTGCTTGAGCAAGGTTGTTGGCCAATGTACAAGACTTGATTTAGGGAGCCACAACATTTCTTTGATATTTGGAAGGTCTTTGTACAAGGAATTGATCAAGTCACCCAGAGGATTTGAGGTTTTGAAGATGATTCATCGGTCTCCTAATGTGTTGACCAAAATTAGGGTTTTGGTTTTCATCAAGATTTCTTCAGAATTTTGAAGTGAAACTTTGCACATGGCTTTTATATGTTTGGGAGATCATATGTGTGAAGTTTTGATCATCAATTTTGAAGAGAAGTGGACCAATTGATTCAGAGGGGCAAAATGGTCATTTTGGTCAAAATCAGTCAAAGTCAAGGTTGACCAAGTGAATTTTTGGCCAAACATCAATTCAAGGATGTACTTTTCATATTTCAAGTCTATTTTGGTCATTGGATTAAAGAGATTGAAGCTTGGGTTGAAAGTTGTTTTTGAAGAAACCCTAAAAGTTTCTAATTTTGGAAAATAAGGACTTAATTTTAAAAATTCATATTTTATTCATCCTTGATCAAGGAGATTCAAATGAAATATTCTTGGAAAGCTAATAGAATATCTTTCACCTCCTTTTGGTCTCATGTCCAAATGGCAAGGAATCACGTGTTATGGCCTTTTGAAGTTACAAAGTTATAGGTCATTTTTCAGAATTAGTGAACTTCAAGCTAGATTTTGGGAGCTCTAATTGATTAATTTCAAAAACTCAAAACTAGGGGATTGTATATCTTTCAAGACCTTTCCAAATTGTATTCATTTGTGACAAAATTCAAAAGTATAAGCAAGTTATGAGTTTTGGAAATTTGAGGCATTTTATTGAAATTTGGCCAAAATGCAAAATGGCCATTTCTTGCAAACTCAAGTTTTAGCCATTCCTCATGCTTCTAATCAAGCCCATTGGTAATTTGTGACATGATGAGGCCCATTACACTTTCTATTTTGTGCCCCATATGGTATTTCACATGTTGCATTGAAAAAAGGACAAAATTGCTCAAAGTTGCAAATTCACCAACACTTCTTCATCTCAAATGATTTTGAGATGGCATTTTGGGAGTGTAATTCTGAAGTTATTTGGCTCACAAAATGCATAAGAAGCAAGAAAATGCACGAGCAAAGCGCATGATTCACTATGCACTTCATTTTGG